>CM041738.1:29049767-29649767 GCA_023373845.1 Nibea coibor | reverse complement strand
GAGGGAAATATGTGAGTCATAGTTTGGGAGAGTTAGCTGTGGTGTTGGAGGAGGAGGGGCAATGAGAGAGCGAGGAAGAGTTTGTATGAGAGAGAGAGTGAGAGAACCAGTCAGAGGCAGTGAGAACAGTGCACAGGCATTTCCTGTTTTTCCCCTGGCCCGTGGCACTGCAGGGCCGCAGGGGGGTGGGGGCAGGGGGAGAGAGGTGAGAGGAGGGGCGTGTGGTGGTGGTGGTGGTGCTGGGGGTGGTGTTGGGGGTATAATAGGCAGGTTACAGTGAGGAATTCATGTGGTGAGTGTCTGAGACTGTCATTAGGTGTGGGCCAGACATCCAGACAGGAGCGTGGGGGGGCTGAACGCGTCGAAGAAGCCGTGGCCTTGATCTCACAGCCGGCTTATTTTTAAACCATTTCATAACCAGCTTTGATCAGTGAAAGTTGTGGCAACGTGTGAAACGCACTGATGAAAGGAAGAGGAGAATACATGAGCTTTAAATTAGCGCATCAGATTATATTAAGTCTGAAGTTAGAGCCTGTTGGTGGACTGATGATGTTAGCTACTAATAAAAAATAAAAGGCTAACAGCAGCATGAGCTCAAAGCTATGTTGTGTTTAACTTCCAAAGGAAACATTCAAATCAGACAAAACTTTCACATTTAAAAGTGAAAATTAAATTTGGTAACACCGTCTGGGATCCACCTGAAAGTCTCAAGTTGTACAGATCTGTGAATATCTCAGAAACGGTTCATGATAGAGAGATGTGTTGTTGTTTTTTTGCAGTGTTTTCCTGAGATCACACTGAGGACGGTGATGTGCAGCTTGTCGGACACTTGCTTGTCGTTGTGTTTCACTGCATAGAAGTGTTTGGCGGACTCCAAGCTAGCTGATGAGCACATCACACGCATGCTTATGACAGCCCAGCTTCTCGTGAATCCCCTGATACCAAACACACAGTGTTCCGTATACGTTACACTTTCTTCATAAGCCCAAATGTTAAAGAAGTGAACCTTACCACAGTAGCAGATATGAACCAGGATAAACAACAATAACAATGATGCTGTTTAAAGGTTTCGTTCCATTCAGGTCAAACAGGGTCAGAGAGCTGCTGTGGTGCATGTTGACTCACTGGAAAAGTCTCTGCTGCGCTAAATGGAGCAGAACCTTGATCAGTATCACCGGTGACGCCTGCGTTGACCCAACTGTCCCACGTCAAAACGGCCTCTGTGAAAAACTGAATTCAGTTTTGATGTTTAAACACGTTTCCTGACCGCAGCTGTGACACTCCTGTGTGTGTGTGTTAGGTGAATTTAATGACTTCGTTTTCTCCTCAGGGTCTGTGGTTCGCAAACCCCGGAGGAAGCAACAGCATGCCCAGCCGGACCCATAGCTCCGTGCAGAGGACTCGGTCCCTGCCAGTTCACACCACGCCACAAACAATGGTCATGTTCCAACAAGCCGGTAAGAGACGCTGCGAAACACACACACACACACACACACACACACACACACAGATACACACTTTGTCTGTAGCTATAAATGACTTGCTGACTGTCTGTGCAGACTGAATGTGTTTTATCATCAGGTTCATTGACATGATCGAGCTGTGTGCTGCATTTGTTGTGTTAAACCGTCGTTGTTGTAGCCGTACACTGGCCACCCATGATGCCTTGGGTCGAGTCTGTCTACCAATCAGAGGATGTGTTCCCAAGGCGTTGACCAATCAGAGGCAGCTCTGATCTGCATCGTATTAACAGCTGCCTTGTTTTTGACACAAAATGAAAACTGAGCCGAGCGCGACAAAACATTCAATAAAACTCAACAGAAACAAACAGCAGAGTTTGTCTGAAGAGGAGAGACGGGCAGCGCGTAGGGACAGAAATATGTGACCTCAAATCCAGAGATGATGATTGTTGGAAAGACAGTTTGTTGAGTTTATATTAATTAAATTAAGTTCTCGTATCTGTCCAGATCTCTGCTGAGTCAGTTTATTTTTTACAATAAGTCTGGCTGGCAGCTACGAGTGGCTCCTTTCAGCCACTCGTCCTTTGAGAAGAAGCTTCATGCCCTGAATGATTCAGTATTCACAGTGTGCAGAGATAGTTCAGCTGCTTCATCTTTGGCACACACACCACCCTGGATAAAAGTCTTTCTGATGAAGTTCGCGTGCTTTTTGTTACTGAGGTGAAAAACCTGTTTAGACAGGAGCGATTTTTTTGTTTCCCCTTTTGTGAAAGATCATTTCTGAGCTGCCAATCCCCAAACGAACCCTCCCATCGAGGAAGCCCAGCGCTCGCTCAGAACACGGCCACACGGCCCGAAGTCACGGTAACCATCAGCGCCGGGCAGAGTGACCTTTAGTAGCCTCTGCTGACTGGACTGTGTCCCACAGGAACAGTGGACAGTAATAGGACAAGCTGGGACTTCCTCCACACACACACACACACACACACACACACACTCCAGAAACGTCCTCTTTTTAGAATGAAGAGGAAAAACAGATTTATAAAAAGCAGGAGGGAGGAGGGAGGCTGCATGTGAGAGAGGAAGAGATAGAGGAAGGGAGGGAGGAAAGAGTCCGAGGAGTCTCACAATGAGACTCTTTGTGCAGCGTCCACTTTCCTTTCCTTTCCTTTCCTTTCCTTTCCTTTCCTTTCCTTTCCTTTCCTTTCCTTTCTCCCTCTCTTATCCTTCCCCGTCCGTCCATCCCTCCTTTGACAAACTCTGCAGAGTCATGCACACATAGCAGTCACCCTCCAGGGTGGGTATAGCTGGGCCTCAGCCAGAGAAACTGATTTGAAAGGCTAGACCTCTCCTCCTCTCCTCTCCCCTCCTCTCCTCCTCCCCTCCTCCCCTCCTCTCCTCCTCCGTCTCTGTGTATATATGCAATCTGTCTTTCTCTCAGCCAGCAGATGGATAAATAGCATATTAAGTGAGACGCAGCAGAGAAAAAGACGGCATGAAGGAACAAGTGTGTGTGCATGTTTGTGTCGCTGCATGTCTGTGTGTACAGGGGGTGGAGGGGTGTGTCTGGTGGAGGGGTGGAGGGTGTTGGGTGGGTGGGGGGGTTGGAGGCTATAAATAGCCACAGTGTGGACTTCTGGGCCTAACTCAGCTTTTCTCTGCGGCCACAAGAGATTTTCACTTGAAGACTCAGCTGAGGTCTAAATGGCTGGACGTGGTTGCTAGGCTGTGCTGTGGCCCAAATACACCCTCCCACCTCCACCCGCCCTCCCAACACACACACACACACACACACTCCCCTCCCCTCCAACCTCGACCCAACCCTCCACACACAGAGCTGCCTCCACCCCGCTCACTCCAACAACAGCCGACAGCAACGAGCGCCTGAGAGCTGCTGTGTCGAGTCATTCACAAGGAGCCTTCGTTAATATTAATAATTAATAATATTTGAACATTATTATGAATATGATACATAATTAACGATGTGAGAACTTCAGCTAAAGTCCTGTGACCCTTTGCTGCATGTTATTCTCCCCTCTCCACTTTCCTGTCAGTCACTTTTAAATAAAGTTCATTTCATTTTTTATCCGTCCACGATGAGGTGTTCAGTTTACTGCCTCACCTGTACAGGTGATGAGAGGATGCTGGCATAACACTGGTCATATATTACAGAAGGATTGTCCCCATTCCAGTCTCACCCTTCACACACACACACACACACTGTTTTGATGTGGCGTGTGCGTCAGTGCTGGAGTTAACAGCGTGGTCTAATCTGATTATCGAGGCGGCACTGGCAGAGACGGCATTGTCCCGGTGAACTGATCTGAGTTCTCTTGTTTTGTTCTTCGCCGGCTCGTCTGATCGATTTCAAAATGAGGAGTGCTCTAATTAAGACACTTAACGAGGAGACGATCGACTGTACGAAACCACTTGTGATTTGATTAAATGAAGTTTTGAACAATCATCAGGGATTTAATATGAATCTTAGTTTAATCACTGACGATGCTTCACGTCTGTTTCTGTTGCAGATCTTCAGTTACCGGTGACGGAGCCAGACATCAACAACCGCCTTGAGTCTCTGTGTCTGAGTATGACGGAGCACGCTTTGGGAGGTAACACACACATTTTAATTGATCCGCAGCATGCAGCTGTTCTGCACTGATCCTCATCCTGTCTTTGATCGCATCCAGGATGTTTGAGCGGATCACACACTAATGGCTTATTCATGATTGTCATATTGTCCAGGTTTCTGATGACTGTCTGCTGATGTCACAGAGCAGACTGTGTCTGAATTATCTCAGCTGTTCAGCATTAATCCGCTCCGGCTGCCACGCCGCTCTTTGATTTGAATTCTGTTTTTGTGTTTTTACTTTCCTCATTTCGTCCCAGCGGATGGAAAACCAGAATAATAAACAAAAACAAAAAGTATCAGCACATTTTTACTCACGTCACTGTAGATCAGTGACGACTAAGACATTTTTTAATCAGGTTTAACCCTTTATAATTTAAGATTTCAACCCTGGAGAGTCAAAGAAGTTACCGTATACGCTAACTCGCCCAACTAGATACCCAGCTACGTACCCCTTCTTTTATTTAGGGAGTGGTCAGATGAAGCCGTTTATTATCACATCATTTTGCATGCTTAATCTTCATATCCTTGAATGTCAGGCCTCATAGTATACACACACACTGACACACACACATTTAAATGGCTGTTGTGGGTCGGTTTCCACACCTGTGACTTATTGATCATTGTTGGTGTCTGTGTATAAATAGCCAACGAGCTCCTCAGCTCTTGAGAAAGATCCCTGCACATTTCACCTCAGGCTGCTGAGACACTGGTCCAGGAGGCTTTATTTACAGAATGTAATATTCATAATTAAGTTTTTTTTTAAAGTGTAACAACAAAAATATCCATCCAAGTATGAACATTACACACAAACCAAAGATTCATGATATAAAACATGAAAATGACATTAAATTAAAATTAACAATTAAATGATGATCAAAATATTTTGATTAATTGATTAGTCGCCTAATAAAGTTTAGATCTTTGAGTTGTTGAGTTGTTCTGCACAGGCAGCAGTCAGCCTGTGTCGTGTTTTTAAACCACAGCATGTTTTAAACGTGCAGACTCAGGCTTATCTGAGCTTCTCTGACTGCGGTGTAACGTTGACATGGCAGCAGGACGCTCGTGCTCTTCCATCCACTCCCTCGGCTTCAGCCATAAAAGCATCTGTAAAGGCCAGCAGCTGGAGCCGACTCAACCAGAACTTCTGTGTCGCGTTTAAAGCCAAAAACGAACTCCACAGCGTCCAAACGTCTTCTATCAGCCAGCCAGTGAGTGAGTCATGTTGGTGAGGCTCGGTCACTTCAGCTGATCTTAGCACTGATCTTTACGCCGCCAGGCCCGTTCCAACACTCAGTCAATTATCCTGTTGTGTGCGAACAGTCTAACGTCTGCAGGCTTTGGCCCATCGATAACTCCAGACTCGTTGGAGCCCTGCGAGGTGTGTTATGTTTGGTTGGTCCAGTCTGGCCAAGTTTGAAATCTGACAGCGATTCTGTCAACAGTCGAGCCGAGTTCAGCTCAAGAGGGAAATAAAATGGGAAGAGCCAGAGGAGAGGAGAGAAGTTACTGACTCACAGATATAATTTACATCATCAGATATGATCAGAGGAGGATTACATCGGATTTAAACGTTTGAGTCAAAATAAGAAATAAAGTTCCAGACGAAGCAAACCACAAAGCATGAAGACTGAAGAATCTCAGGTATCCGACTGTTCGATCTGTTTCTGAGAAAGTTGACTTCATCTCACAGAAAAGCTCGAAGCTGCAGGACGTTTTTTTTAAACCTCTCTGCTGAACACGCCTCAGTCATGTCGCTCATTTTGGTGACCTCAGCAGAATATTCTCATGTACAGCAGAGTTTAGTCAGTGCCAGCCCCCCCCCATCCCAAAACTCGACCGAGATGAAGACACTGGGCCTCAGTGCTCGGCACAGAGTGGCAGACAAGTGCTGCTTTGTGTGTGTGTGTGTGTGTGTTTGGTGGAGAGCTGAACGAAGGAGTGCATTTAACTCAAGAAAGTCTGAATCAGTTTTCTGCTTCAACTTAAAATAATGTACAACTGACAGCCATGTTGGATGTCTCATCACTGAGGTGTTCCCTGTATCAGATAGTTCAGAGCTGATCAGTGCTTCATACAACAGATGTCCAGAGTCAAAACAATGAAGGGAACACAGAACACGACTCGAACGCTGCTCTCTCCACAGTCTGAATGACCTCAACGCCACAAAATCAGCCCGCACGTGTGTCTGAGTGTAATATTTCAGATCATAGCAGGTCGACACAGTTACAAACATTTGGCACTAAACCACCGTGGAAGTTTGAGAAGCATCGTTATCGTCCAGCCTCTGCATGTTGTTTGTACTGTAGCACAGCTACACAGGTACACACACAGGTATACACACGGGTACACACACAGGTATACACACAGGTATAGCTGGTCTGTTGACAGTATGTCCTGTACAATGGCATGAGGCTGCACTTTCAGGTTTTATTTTGATGGAATCAAAACATCCACCGCTGCGTAGCCCGATAACATTTTCCTCTTCGAGCCACACCAGAGGCAACAGCTGTCAGGCTGTTGTTTTCCTCCGAAAGGCTCCATCAGTATTTTGACAGATGTGTTGTTCTCTCGCCGTGACAGTGTGGGCTCCGACCCCTCGCCGTTCTCCACGTCAGAGAGGCTTCAGGCCTACGCTGACAGCTCACGGCAGTCAGATGAGATTTATTCACATGAGAGCATCACAAGCAGAGTTAGGAAGGCGACGACAAAGACGAGCAGCTTATTCAGGGTCACGGGAAGGCAGGAGGCTCTCCCAGCATGCACCAGGAGGAGTCATGTCTGTGGTAACTCTTCTCTCTCCTCTCTGCTCCTCTTTAGATGGTGCCGACCGCACATCAACAATATGAGACGAGGACCTGAGTGAGAGCTGTAGGACGGCGCAGGTTCACGAGGCTCTCTCACGATAAGTCACCTCGAGGTCACCAGCCCTCCTGTCCCCTCTCCCTGTAGCCAATGGTAGAGCTCAACCAAAGGAGCGGGGTCGGATCCAAGAAACACAAGAAGAGCGCCGGGCATCACACGGCTGACACAAGCTATCACATTGGCACCGTCCATCGGGTCGTTTAAAAAAAACACACACACACACACACTTCCTGCTCCGCCAGCATGCTCGCACGCTGGGTGGGTGAGGAGAGAGAGAAACATGGCCCGGACAGTGTGTGGACAGCGCCCCCCTCACGGAGGAGGCAGTACTGCAGTCCCAGGGAGACGCTGGCCTGTGGATCAGGGCCCGGTGAGACTGAGGCCTGTGTTTGCTCTCCGACACCCTCTCTGGTCCCCCCGCACATCGACCGCAGCTCGTGGCATCTTTTCAAATCCATAACAGTACCTCAGACCCAGAAAACACACGACGAGACGAGCAGAGCCGGGACGCCGAAGGAAGTTTGGGAATCTCCTTGACTGTCTTTCAGCGAGGACTGAGCGTCCGGCGAGGACGCTCGCAGAGCTCGAGAAGGCCTCTTTACTCAGTATTGGGTGGCAAAAAAAAAGTCATTTATTTGTGTTGTATGTATTTATTGTTTACATTATGATGCTACTTTCAAAGGGTACAGAAACATGTATGAATATCAGGTATGAATCGTGTAATATTCAGTAAAGCCTCGGCCGTCTACCAGCTTTACGTCCCACGAGTAGCCATCACGCTTAGTTTACAACCGACGTGCTTATTCTTTATTTTAGCAGCCGACGACGAAGCATCGGCTCGAGCATTTACCAAGAGAGAACGAGAGAGGAGGTGAGAAGAAGAAGAAGAGAGGTGAGAGGAAGAAGGCGATGATGCAGAGAAAGAAACAGGAAGTAGTTGAAGAAAGATGGAGGCTGAAGTGATGCAGGAAAGGGAAGCGGATGTTTTACAGGAGAATCAGAGGCAGGACCTTTGACCTTTGAGGAAGAGGATGTCATGTCTGATCATATTTGTGAGTCTGTGGGAGGAAGTTTGAGTTCGGCGGCGGTCAGTTAGCACGTACTGTATGCACTCTTTGAATTCAAGAAACTTTTCTACACGTCACACGGGAGATTAACGCGGCTGCATGTTTGTTTTCTGAAGCGGGGTGACGGGCTTCAGCTGCATGTTACGACTAAACGTCTTTCTTTGGATGGAACAGGAGGTCGGTTTGGTCGCTGAGAGGACCGTCAATCCATGAAGGGTCGTTTTCCCAGAGATTGTCTCGTTAGTGCTTACCTCCACCTGCTGGCCAGACGCAGTCACGACAGGGCTGTCACACGTGTGTCACAGTCTTCTGTCTGTTCTGTCGGCCTACATTGAATTTATTTTGTTTTTTTAAATCTCATGGTTATTCTGTGTCTTAATATTTATCTTCAGTTTGTTGCGTCTGGGTCACAGACTTTATAAGAAAAGGGTTCTATCGAAATAAGCTGGTTAGGAAACTCCCCCTCTGTGCCGCGGCGTGCTGAGAGTCCTGACCCCAAACGGTTGCCATTGAGGGTTATTGATTATTATTACTATTGTTTAGTTTCTTCATTAGTTTGTTGCAATTCTATAGTACTTCCTTTGTATCCTGCACTTGATATGATAATGTGATACACTAAAAATCCAAATGTTCGAGGCTCCAGCGACAGTTTGGTGCTTTGGGATTATCGACCGGAGCAGATCGAAGAGATGAGGCGGCGTTGTCGAGACGCCGCTCGGTGACGGCTCTGATGGTGGATGTTGGAGTTAAAACACTCACAGATGCAGGACCACGGCAGAGTTTGTGCATGTTTCAGTTCATCTACCTTTACAAAACACTAACGGGCTCCGAGTCGTTTCCTGATGGTGTTAAACCTGCGCTCAGAGTCCTGACGCTTCCTGAGGAAGTGAATGCATCACAGTGAACATTGGATTTAAAAGCTGATCTAAAAATGGGCTGAATGACACCTGCTTACCTGTAACCACACCCACCTGTCAATCAAAGCGTCCACGCTCTTAATCCTGCATAACTTTAAGCCTTAATATAATGTGAACAGGTGAGTTGTATATAAATTCACCCTCAGTACAGTTGTCATGAACGGGGAAATTAGCTACAGAGACCAAAACTGTTTTTGTACCAGGCTGTAAACATGTTTATTTCTGCTGTCTAACATGGGGACTTATGGAGACTGACTCACTTCTGGAACCAGCCTCAGGTTCCTGAAAAGGTTTGACACCATCAGAGAAACGACTGAAACACTACAGCACACAGCGGTGATGCGTTCAGTGTCGGCGTTTGAAGGTGAACATGCAGAGCTTCTGTTAGTGCGCCTCGCGTCTGTCTCTGACAGGCCCGTCCTGATTGGTTGAATGTGGCTTCAGATACACACACACACACACACCACAGATGAAGTGTGTGTCGCTCTTCATATTTTTGTCTCAGTGTTTCTCGTGTGTGTGTGTGTGTGTGTTTTCTGCTCCTAAACTTTAAGAGCCAATCAGACGTCGTCAGAGCGAAGACTCCACCGAAGCCTGAACGTGTCAGTTTGAATCAGAACTTAAAGTAGAAACATTATTTATTCTTTTTGTTTTTTTCATCAGAGGTGACTTTTTCTCATTTAGGTGTATTATTATTTAAAGTACCGTATGTATTAACATGTTATGGCTGGTGACCATACGTACATCTCAAATATTAACATAGTTATTGTCGACTTTGACTGTTTTTCTTTGATTTATTTCGTTGTCGTTGCTGTTGTTGAACTATAATCTCGTTTGTATCTATCAGTGTCATTTTTTTCATGTGAAGCTTCGCTGTCGGAGCGCAGCCGAGAGCCGGAGCCGGTCCATCACAGATACCAACATCCACTCACTTACAAAAACAGTCACGAGCTGTCGGCACACAAACGGCGGCGTGACGTCGTTTGTTGTTTGTTGAAGTCTTTGGCAGGCCAGGAAGTAGACTGATCCACTCCACCGTCTGGAGTCTGGACTCGGTGCTGACACTGATCCTGAGCAGGAGGTAGTCACGTTAAAGGACGAGGCCGAGCTGTCAGTGTGAATCTTTCTTATTGTTAACGGAGCCGACAAAAAGACCAAAATCTCTCTGACCGAGCCGACACCAGAAGCCGGTTGAATAATCCTCAGTAATGTCAAACAAACATTTTTGGGGACTATTTTCAGCAGCGGATGAATCCGGATTGCCAGCTTTAGCGAGCGTGGTTCTGATTTCTCAGACACAGACGTAGATTTTGGTCTTTTCTTTGGATTTGTCGACGATAAGAAAAGTCCAAACATCTCCAGACTTTTCCTTTTAAACGTGTTTGACGTCGCTCAGCCTGCAGTCAGTCGTGTAATCAAAGGGATTATCTGAATCTAATATCGTTGCAGTATTTGTATTTACGCTCATATCACTTTGTTTGAAGGCGATTTGTTCGCGTCTGTGCCACATTTTGTAGAGATACCGACTGACGGCTTCAGTAACCTGCGTTTCTGTGATTTTATCTGATGACATAACAAAGTTACACGTTGTTTTAATATTCAGAGTTCACTGCAGACGTCTGTGTGAACTCAAACCTGTGACGGGACGTTTGGAAGGTTTCAGCTCTGAGGTCTGGATCATTACACATCAAACCAAATGCTTTTATTCTGATTTAGACTTTCTGTAAATGCATATCAGCTCTGTGAGTGTCAGGAGTGCTTCTAACGCCGCGCACACACTGCAGTATTAATCGTTAGATAACGCCTTGATATTCCCAAAAAACAAACAAAACATTTAATGTACTTTAAGTCGAGACATATATGCTGTTTTATATCTTTTATTTTTGTCATAGATCCTGCAGTTTAGTCAGTTTATGTTTTTCTGGGATGCCAAGACTTTTTTTGTTTTTTTGTTTTTGTAAATTCAGCAGCATCCATTCTGTAACAAAGTGTTACCGCTTGACTGTGCGCCTTTTATTTCATTTAGTTTTATTTTATCAAAGAGCCGATGTCCTGTATTGACTGCAGGCTTACGTATATATTTGACAAAAAAAGAATATTGTATGTTTAATAATAAAAAAACACAAAAAAGACAAAAAATTGAAGAAAAATTGCAGAAAAAAAGAAGAAACGGAGGAAAGTGTAATTTATATTTTAAAAAACTTGCATGCACAAGGCTGGGAAGTCATATTTAGAATAACAAATGGCAGTGCCTTTTTTTGTACTCGAGACATTCACCCCAAATGTTAAAAAAAAGGTTTTATATAAACTTTAATGTTACAGGATGAAACGAGCGGCGGCTGCGTCGGGTCACGTTCACGCTGCACGTCATCTCCATCCAGCCCTGAAGCTTCCACGGAGGGTTTAACGTTTGATACGGCGCAGGCCAGACATGCTCTCATGATAATTAGACACACGCAGAGCTGCGATGTGATGAACTCATTCATCTTTTGACATTTAAGAGGTCAGAAAATGATGAACAGCGTCCCAAAGAAAACACAAATACATTCAGTTTACACAGATATTCAGACTTTGTCACATGTAAGAAGCTCTGAGCATGAAGTCCTTCATGACAACGTGCTGCTGGGGATGTTTTAAGGTGGATCAGGTGTTAGTCACGAGTCATTCCACCTTTACTCGGTCACAAGGGGTCACTTCAGCAAACTGGTGCCATGTTTAAGTTGTGTTTTAAAATGAACTCGACATTTGGGCCGTTAATTAATTTGGATTAATCAGCTTTAATTAGCAGCTTCCTGTCTGTGAGTCTGAGGTGGAGGTGGAGGTGGAGGTGGAGGTGAGCAGCGTGAACGCGTCCTGCAGCCGTCAGCTCCGTCTGTCGTGTCTGTACTCTGTAGGTACTTCTTAATGCTGATATGAAGTTATGAATTATTCTGGTCTGTACAAAAAAAAAGTGTGACTGAGTGTGAGTGAATGTGTGTGTGTGTGTGTGTGTGTGTGAGTGTGTGAGAGTGTGTGTGAGTGTGTGTGTGTGTGAGAAAACATTTTTTCGATGTCTTGCTGTAATTTTGTCGCGACGTACCAGAATGCTGTGACTTGGCATGCCCACGTTATACATAAAACAAGTTGTAACTCCTCCAGTGTGTTTGTGTGTGTGTATATATGTGTGTGTGTGTGTGTGTGTGTGTGGACAGGTTTTAAATGCGGTTTGGAAAAGGGCCTTGAAAGTTTTTATTTAGTTTTTTAAATTAAAACTCAGCAGCTGAGTGAGTGAAGAGTACTCAGAGAAGGAAAGTAACTAAGTGCATTTACTCAAGTACTGTAATAGTAATAGTAATAGACACATTTCATGTCACTTCATATTTATCTGACAGCTTCAGTTACTTTACAAACATTTATTCAGTTTATAAAATCGACAGTTTACAGAGAATCATCTTTAGTTACAGAGTCACGGAGACATTTTACTGCTTTAATACTTTAAATACTTTTCACTGATTACTCTTGTTTGTGTTATTAGTTCTTTAAACTGAAGTGAACGATCTGAGTCAGCCGGTTTTCTTCATGTGTTTTTTAAGGAAGCACAGGGGTCCAATGAAAGGCACCATCAAGTTGCATTATGGGAAGTGTAGGATTCAGTGTTCTTGGAGTTGTCGGCCATGTTTGATTTTTAAAAATCAGAGTCAAGCAGATTTTTACAGCATCTTCAAAACAGGAGGTCCGCCGGTTAACACTTATAAACGTGCAGCTGTACAGTCCCAAATAAATGAAGGCTTCATGTGAATGAAAATCACAGATGGAGTCAAAAACCGAAGACAGACAAGAAAGAAAACAGACAAACGTGCAGCCGTCATGAGTACGTCACTGAACCAGAACCAGAACATCTGCAGGACCACAAGGAGAGCAACAGGGACACCTAGTGGACAGGTGGAGAATCCACTGTGAGTATTCCACATGTACACTTGATGGAGCTGAAGAGCTGACAGACTCATGAAGTGATGTTCAGAGATCACCCGAGGAGTACACTGGAATATGTATTTTTATGACATACGACCACTGGAGGGTGACAAAGAGACTTTAATGATGAAAACAACCAGGAGACAGTCACTGATCACTGTAGGACTGATTTTATGTATCAATGCTTTGAGTTTTAAAGGTGGAGCGACTGATCATCAAAGAGATTATTTGTATTTATTTCATTTTTCCATGTTCAAGTCATGAAGATGTTCAAGTTCATTGAGTTTACTCAGAGTTGAACAAACAGTCCAGAAGAAACACGACGTTATAAAACTGAAGTTTGCCGAGTCATGCTTGCTGTCAGACGTCCAGATCAGGATCAGATTCCTCCGCTCTGGGCTCAGGGCCACATCAACCCTGAAACTGTGAGGCCCCCAAATTTTTGTTGGACTACTTCCACCTGAGTTCATGATTTTCTGGATTTTCCAACAGAGCTCAGAGTTATGAGTTTATTATGATCAGCTGTGGAGCTGCTCCGCCTCAACTCTCTGATTTACAGAGTTTCCTGATGGACAGTGAAGTAAACTGCTGACAACTGTAGCTGCTGTTAGCTCATGTTAGCTCAGTTTGTTGACTTGTCGGTAATATTAGCTGGCTGCTGTTGGTGACCTTGTGGGTGTTTGGCTGTTTGTCAACTTGTGTTTGTGAGTTTTTGATGATAAGTAATGTAATCAGAACAAATACTCGAGTACAGCTGAACCACAGTGGGATTACACTGAAACTGGGGAGGGTAAGCAGGTTGCCTGTTTGATTCCCAGCTCCTCTCCTTGGGTAAAATGTTGAGACGACAAGCAGCCACCAGATGCTGCCTTTATGTTTGAAACCAGCAGTGTGGAGTCAGAGTAACTCGGCATGACATCCGTGCATGAACGCAGCGTTTCATCTGTTTTTAATGAAGTCAACACATGTGATCACTAAAGCAAACACGCAGTCGTCGTCACATAGATTTATTTATTCTCTTCGATTAAAAAGTTTTTCAAATGAACACAGTACATAAAGTAACAATGATGTTGAAGGGGGGGCCAAAGAACAGGCCGTACTTCTCAAGAAGGCCACGAAAAAACAACATCAGAGCGCCATGTTAGCACTCGACTCCCTCCAGCACACACACACACACACCCAAACACACACACATTACACTACTTAAAACTCATTCCTCACTTTGTACATCCTCGTATCCTTTCCTCGCCTCCTCCTCTTCTCGCCTGGGATGCTAGCGGAGGAGTCAGGAGCCGTTCGAGATGCTGAGATTAATTTCCGGTTCACAGGCAAGAAAGGGCGGAGGAGGAGGAGGAGGAGGAAGGAGGCAAGGCAGCACAAAATAGAGACATGAGAAGAGTCCTGGAAAGCTACACAAGTAAACACAAAGTCACTAAACAACAGACACACACTTGTTTCCTCACACGCAACACACATTTCATTTGCCTCTCATGAGAAATTAAAACGTTCAGCTTGTTTTCAGACAATAGAAGTCTTTTTTTCTTTTCTTTTTAAATCGAGAGGCGAGTTGGCACAAACAGGCGGATCCTTCCACAGGATCATAATAATCTTAATAAGACGCTGAAGTATTAAAAGTAAAAGTGAGAATTCTGGTGTCTTTTTTTTTTAGATTACAGGCGTTTTCACTGCAGTTCCTTCATGTTTTGTATTTAAACAGCGGCATCGATCCAAATGTTAAATCAACTGATATCGAACTCAAAATGTCTAAAATAAACTCAGTCAAAGAGATTTTCTGTTATTTTCCTCAGAAGTCCGACTCTATGCAGACGATGTGATTCTATTCGTTGGACTGTGACCTTCAGCATATGCTGGGTCGAGTGTGAATCGGCCGACATGAGTCAACACCTCCCAGTCTGAGGTTGTGATTCTCTGCCGGAAAACGATGGAATGCCCCAAGCCAAACAGTTCAAGTATCTCATGGTCTTGTTCACGAGTGACGGGGAAAGGAGCGCGAGATGGACCGGCGGATTGGGGCATCATTGGTGCAGTACTGCGGACGTTTTACCTGACCGCTGTGTTCAAAAGGAAGCTGAGCCAGAAGGCAAAGCTCTGGATTTCCAGTCCATCTAGGTTCCAACCCTCACCCATGATCATCAGCTTTGCAGATACAAGCGGCTGAATGGGCTTCCTATGCCGGGTGGCCGGGCTCAGCCATCAAGACAGGACGATATAGCCCATCTTGGCGCTGTAAAATGTTGTGGTCGTCAAGGACTGTACTCGAATGAGACAGCATTACCCTGCTGAAATTACAGTACTATGCCAGGAAGAACACAGTGTACTCCATAGAAGTGTAGTAACGGAAATATCCGTATTGAGGACTTTACTTGCAACAAAGTATTTTTACACTGTACTGACGTCACTTTTACTCAAGTCAAAGATCTGTTTGATGATTGCTATCTCGTGGCTCAGGTGGAAGAGTCATTTAGTAGTAGTAGGGTCGCCGGTTCAATTCCCGGCTCCCTCTCTCCGGGCAAAGTGTCCTCAGGTAAGATCATGAGCGCTTTAGATGTAGTGCTCATCTGTAATATATTCAGTTCTGTACTGATATTACACATGGCCGAGCTAAAAAACTAAACACTGTGAATCTGATGGTGTTCACCACCAAACGTTTGTCGTTTAACTTGTGTATTTTTGATGCTGATGATTGAAACGAGCACACGTAACACACGTGAACAAAAAGGGTTAAAGTCCGTCCCATCGACACGTCACCGAGCCGACGCTTCACCTGATGTGACGATTAAAACAGACTGAAAACTGTAAATACTCTGCCTTTGGTGAGATGAAAACACACACACACACTTCCACACACACACTTCCGTACACACACTCGCATACACACACACACACACAGGTGGAGGTGACTTCAGGCAACAGGAAGAGGAAGAGGCGGAGCTTCCTCAGCTCCTGATCAGCCGCAGGAACTCGTCGCGGGTTTTTGGGTCTTCCCTGAAAACTCCCAACATGGTGCTGGTGACGGTTTTACTGTTCATCTTCTGAACGCCTCGCATCACCATACACATGTGACTGTGGAGAGAGAGGAAGGGTTAAAATGAAAGGAAAGGAAGCGAAGGAAAGGATAAATGAGAAAAGTGAAGTAAGGAGGTGAAGGGAAGGTATGAAGAGGAAACGAGATGAAGGAAATCAAACCAAAGGAAAGGAGGCGGAGGACAGAACAGGAAGGAGGAATCACTGAAGCGTGTCTGAAAACATCAAACCTACGTTGCCTCGATGACCACGCCGACCCCGGTTGGCTGCAGGGCCTCGGTGATCGCCACAGCAATTTGTTTGGTCAACCTCTCCTGAACTGTGGACGGACAAACACGAAGCGGGTAAGGCAGAACAAACAAACAGCATGTAGACTGAGGCCGTGTGATGAAGACCATGAACTCTGGACAGGAAATGTGCATTAAAACAAGTTTGTGTTGGTACCTTGTAGACGACGGCTGTAGATTTCAACAATCCTGACGGGGAGAAAAGAGAAAACGACTCAGTGACTCAGCATTGTGTTTGTATCAAAGTCTTTCATCTGTAACAAATGAATCCAAAAGTTCATCAAACGTCCACTTGAGGCTGGCTCCACATGTAGAAATATAGAGAAAAAAAAATGACCTGACATCAATATTTGAGCAAATGAAAAAACAAAGTCATCTTTTCGAAGATGCTGAATAATTCTTAAGACTCCTCCAGATGGACATTTGTCATGAACTGAAATAAACATTGGAAGTCATTTTAAAGCTCGTGGTCTGAGACGGGAACCGAAGGAAAGTGTACAGATCTGCAGAAACGACCCGGTCTTGACCTTCGACCTGCTGCTCTTCTCCCTGAGGAAAACCACTTTGGACAAATTCGACCCGTTCCACCTCCGAGAAAATGTCACCAAAGACCAAACGGGCGGCTCAGCGGGAAAGAAGAAAAAAAAGCAGAAGCTGCTTCAAAGACGACGGTGGAGGAAAGAGAAGTTTGAAGGTGAATTCTGTGCTCAGAAATAATATTCTGCAAAGACTCAATTAAAGGTGCAGCACGTCAGATTTACAGGACTCCAGACAGAATATTCACTACTGGCCCTTTAAGAGTCTCGTTAGCTGGTATGAAAAATGTTGTAAACAAACTAATTTATTTTTTATCCAGATTTCTAAAAACTGCAACTGAGCGTGCTCAGATACCGGATACAGCGCCACCTTGTGTGCAGCAGAAGCCACAACAGTTCACCCCATCCTGAGAGTTTTTATAATGAGAATGGTTTATCTGTTTCTAATCACAGATGTGAGTGTGTATGTCCAGTACGGGGTGTTAGTGCGATAAGCCTGAAGGTATTGGGGTCAGTGGGATCAGATTCTACGCTAGTACACACTCAAACACACACACGTTTTAATAATCAGCTTAAATACACACTAGCTCTCACTACGTACGCACACACACACCTTACAGGAAGGTGGCCAATTGAACACACACACACACAGACACAATTAGAGTAAATTGACTCACCTGGCGAGCTTGCTGAGGCCCAGAACTCTCTTGTTGGGGAGGTAACCGATGTGAACCTGCACAAAGTGAAAGAGTCAAGATCACACACTTCACACACACTCGTGTTCACGGGATGATAGAAACTCTGATGCAGCTCAGATGTTAAAGACTCTGAACGTGAAACATCAGATCTGTGTGGAGTGAACGTGTGAGTTTGTTAGCTGCTGTTAGATAATCTTCGGTTTGGAGGAAGGTTCAAAGGAATGCTAGAGCCAGTGTCGTGCCAGAACAGGAGCTGGGCAGTGTAACTGCGCTCAGCAGCCTCTATGGACATAATGGCAGAGGAGAAGAGAGTGAAGAGGACATTAACGGA
This sequence comes from Nibea coibor, assembly GCA_023373845.1. NCBI lineage: Eukaryota > Metazoa > Chordata > Actinopteri > Sciaenidae > Nibea > Nibea coibor. The sequence continues at coordinate 29,631,981 of CM041738.1, read as the reverse complement.
GGAAGATAAGAAGAGAAAAGGAGAGAGTGAGCAACAAGAGTAAATCTGGGACTGACTTTTTGAGCTTGATGCATTTTTTTTACTAAAATACAAGACATATTCTTTCTTAAAATGCAGATGTTGTTCCTGAAACGTTCTCGGCTCTCGTGGTGTGAGATAATCTCTGAGGTACAGAACAAGAACATGTGACCATCAGGCGGAAGAGACGCAGTCACCAGCTGGAGAATCACTGCTGTGGATGTCTGGAGGCTCTAATTCTCTTACACACACACTCGAACACACACACACACAAGCACACACTCAAATGTCAAATGCAATTTGTTGACAAGACGAGAGAAAGGGCAGCAGCAACAAGCGTGCAAAGATCTCTTTTTCTTCTTTTTGTTGCGATCTCTTCCTCCGTGCTGCGGCGGCCTGACATATCGACATCAGACACGCCGACTCTGACGGACGATTTTCAACTTATCTGCTCACACCTGCTGCGAGAGACAGTGACAATCACCCGAAAGAAGACAGAGACTAGACTAACTCTGTGATTTACAGAGTTTCCTGGTCGACAGTGAAGTAAACTGCTGCCACATGTTGCTGCTGTTAGCTCAGTTTGTTAGACCTGGACTGTGAGCTCAGAGCACCAGGGGAGCTTTAGTGTTTGGACCCCCAGAAGAGGAGTGGAGCCAGTGTTGTGACAGAACAGGAGCTAGGCAGGGTGGGCAATGTACCCAGGCTCAGCAGCTTCTATGGACATAATGGCAGAGGAGGAGAGAGTGAAGAGGACGCTGACGGAGGAAGCTAAGAAGAGAAAAGGAGAGAGTGAGCGAGCAAGAAGCCGCCGGACAAGAGTAAATCTGGGACTGACTTTTAGTGGTTGGTGAGAGCTTGGTGAAATAAAAGGCTGAAAGACAGACGCCGAGCTGGGCTGACTGCTGCTGGACTAGTCAGTAACATTAGCTGCTGCTACTTTAAGAAGATAGAGGAAGTCCATCATCACAAAACCTGAGATTGGGTAGAACCTTTAAGGTTCATGTAAGCTTCCTCCTGTAATGAAGATCATTTCTGAGAAATGGCAGAGCGTGTATCCGGTATCACAGCCACAGACCACAATGTCACCACATCAGATCGGGGTTACACACATCTGGCCCTGTGATAGTTTCTGTTGGTTACATTGCCTGCTCCAGCTCAGGTTCTGGCACGACACCAGCTCACCCGTACCCGGGCCTGTAAACCTCCTCCTCTCCTCCCCCGGAGTGCTGAGCTCACAGCCCGGCTAACAAACTGAGCTAACATTATCTAGCAGCAGCTGTTTAACAGACGTTAGTTTATCAGAGAAAAAACACATGACGATTTAAATCAATTAATACGTAAAACAGCCAGTGGCTACCTGCACGCCACTCAACCAACGACAGAGGAGAAGGAGGTGGAGGAGGTCTGTGCGTGGTGACTCACTGAGAGATACAACAGACAAACAGATGAGAGAGGCTGGATAAGAGGCAGTGCTGCTGACAGTGACGAGGGGAGGGAGGAGGTTTAGAGGCACAAACAGCCACCTGATGGACACACACACACACACACAGGAGGTGTGTGTGTGTGATTCACTGCTGTCATCAGAGCCCATTTACACCGGTGGAAAAGGATCAGCTGCCAGCCCCTATTCTCTTAAACGCCGCGCACCTGCAGGCCAAGATGGAGGGATAAGAGAGTCAGGCGAGGAGCGAGGGAGGCCAACTGCGTTTTAGTGGAGAGTAATGATGGCGGGGAGGGAGGGGAGGGAGTAGGCTACAAAAAAAACAAAAGAAACAGGCTAAACAGATCTCAGCTAATCTGATTGTTTCTCATGTTCTGTCTCTGCTGTTCGGAGCAGATAAACACTTTTTAAGATACGCATCTGTCACCGCGTGTCCATGTTTGTCCGTCAGACGGTGAAGCGGCTGCAGCTGATGGTGTTTGTTTGTTCATGTGAACCTCGAACAACAACAGTCTCATCTCGCTGTCCTCTGACTGGCACGCATCATCTCACCATCTTCCAGTAAAGAAGCAACAAATATTTTTAGTTTCTCTTTTTAATTTGCTGCTATCACTTTCGTTTCTCTAAAAAAGTCCCTCGTTCCTGAAACTAGAACACCGCGTGACGTCTGTGTTTGCGCGTGCTGCTCTCACCCGGCCGAAGATGGGCACCAGGTGATGCTCGCACATGGAGAACATGTCGATGTCTTTGACGATCACCATCTCGTCGTGGTCTTCGTCGAAGATGGCGTCGTTCAGCACGTCTGCGGAGAAAAAAACGAGAGAGAGGAAGAAGTTTGATTTTCTGTTTTTAACATCCCAGTTGCAGTTCCTCAAACGTCCACCTGAGGCTGGCTGCAGAGGTGAGTCAGTCTCCATAAGTCCCCATGTTAGACAGCAGAAATAAACATGTTTACAGCCTGGTACAAAAAACAGTTTTGGTCTCTGTAGCTAATTTCCCCGTTCATGACAACTGTCCTTCATTTAAAGAACCAATGCTCAAAACGTTTATTGTTCTGCAGGGTTGCACAGCTGAGTTCATCTGCACGGCAACTATCAGAACGATCAGTACAGAGACTTATGACAGTAAATGGACCTTAAAATGATTTCTGATGAAATCTGAGCCCTGAAACGACGTCAGAAATCAAATCAGGCGCTCAAAAAAAAGCTACTGGACGTCCAACCCGAAGGCGTTTCATGGAGCCGTTACTCAAACTGCGTCATAATCAGACAAACAGTTAAAAAAAAGACTTTTGTCTGAATGTGTTGATCTTTTTCAACCACCTGTCGCCCTGTTTACACGCAGAGTCAAACAATAAGGACTCAGTGTGTTGTCCTCTCTCTCTCTCGCAGCGAGCAGATAGCCAGTCAGGAAATTAAAAAGTGCGGCGGTGAGAGCGGGAGGCGAGAGCCGTCGTCACAAACAGATAAAGAGCTTTATTGAACCCCCGGCAACTGAGAAATGCAATAAAGCAACAACAGGAAGGGAGTGTATGGAAGCAGAGCTATAATTAGACCTACCGACCGACCAACCGACCGTCCGCGATGTTTGCCAGAGAAACACCAAAAGTTTGACGATAAAGAGCGACAGCTGAACGGTGGAGGTGGACAGGGCGTCCCTCGTGGTTTCTGTCCGTCTGTCCTCTGATGCATACATGATGACATATACATCACATCACTGGATTAAGAACTGATAATCATCAAACTAATTCAGACTCTGAAGAAAGTTTGAGAATTTGTGGACTGCAAAACTGCAAAGGCTAAAGAATATTCAGGCTCAGTGTGGTCGAGCTGATCGGTGGACAATCCATCCACAACAAACCACAACTAACAAGCAGACTATCTTCGATGAGATGTTTCAGTTCGAGGTCTGACTGGAGCCAAATGCAAATCAAGGTTTAACAGAGCTAAAGACGATATTTCGACCTGCTGCTGAGTTCAAGCAGCTCCGATTCTCTGCCTTCGGGTCGACACTGTAATAAAGCGCTGATGCACTTGGATGAGGAAAGTTTGGAGAGTTTTCTAATGGAGAAGAGAGTTAAAGTGAAAGCAAAAGTTTGTCAACGAATTAACTGGAAAAAAAAAAAAACTCCACAGGAAACATGATGTTATGAAGCGAAAGAAAAAGTTTGCAGCACTGTCGTCATCGAGTTGACTGACAGAAACCGTCGAGTAACCCTTTTAGGTTCCAGTAAATAGGTCCGACTATCCTGGAGGTCACAATGTTTTCCCAATAGTTCATTAACTGATTGCTAACATCACCCAACTTAACTGCTGAAAGTTGCTGTTACTGCAAGTCGTGCTACTAATCGAGAGCAAATATTGGAGGCCTCCAATATTTGCTCTCGATTAGACCCCAAATGCCGATAGTTACATTTTTGGTGTTAATTGTGACTCCTTCCACGTCATCATTAGATTATTATAACAGAAAACATCGATCTCAGCTGTTTTAATGAAAGTAAAGTTAGCTGCAGCCCCGATTTCACCAATTAAAATGTGACCCAGACCAAAGGTGCTGTAATAAACTGAAATGACTTTAAGGTCCCTTAACTTAACTCCATCTTACACCATCAGTTACAGTGAAAGTTGCAACACACACACACACACACACACACACACACACACACACACACACACACAACCCTGAAGGAAGGAAACTGATGTTAAATCAACCTTAAGTAAATAAATGGCAGCTGGTGAGGTCCGCCAGTTCAGACGCCCTCGGTGACAGAGAGACGAGGCTGGTATCAGGTAATGACAGCGTTACTCATCATCAGCTCCTCGTTCAATAGTGCTGCCTCCAGTGTGTGTGTGTGTGTGTGTGTGTGTGTGTGTTGTGTTCGCACACACAAAGGGTGAAGAGGCCACATGTTAACACGTCTGAATGAAGCAGGAAACAGTGAAGTGAATGACTAAATAAACATTCATTTATTGTTCAGAGAGAGCCAGATGTGTGTGTGTGTGTGTGTGTGTGGCAGTACACACTCACTGCAACATCACGCACACACACACCCCGGGCGTACATTCATGAGTCAGGCCTGCTTTTAAACACACACACACACACACACACACACACACACACACACACATTGGTGTTTGAACAACGTTAATAACGAGTTGTTTACGTCCCGGCTCCACATCCTGAAATGTTCAGTGTTCACGATGATCTCTGGGAATTTATGTTTCTGTTTATTTAAAAAGACTGAAGCTACAACAAGTGTGTGTGTGTGTGTGTGTGTGTGTGTGTGTGTGTGTGTGTGTGTGTGGCGTTGATTGGTTTAATTTAATTCTGTATATTACGGTAAAAGGACGTTTCTCCATCAAAGGAAACACTGTCTTGTCATGCCGTGAAATATTACAGCATTTTACTGTAAAAACCAAAACTGTTGTTTTTACAGTAAACTACCGTTAGCGCACAGTAACTGGCAGCTGAAATTTTACGGTTCATCACTGTAGATTTGACAGTTCAGGTTCGAGTTTTATTCCATATTTCAAAAAATGACAGAAAAACACTGTAAAATCTGCCAGGGACTATTACACCGAGACGCACCAGAATGAAGACAAAGGGAATTTGCGTCAATGGTTGGGAGCAGGTAAGTCTCCAGGAAATGAATACAGTGAGTTTGTTGCTAGGCAACCACACAATCAGCTGAGGATCAGCTGTCAGTCCTTCAAAACAGCTGTCGGTTACTGTGCTAGCTGACGTCACGGAGCTGTCACTCTCAGTTTTACCTCCAAATAATTAGCTACAGAGACCAAAACTGTTTTTGTACCAGGCTGTAAACATGTTTATTTCTGCTGTCTAACATGGGGACTTATGGAGACTGACTCACTTCTGCAGCCAGCCTCAGGTGGACGTTAGAGGAACTGCAGCAAATTATGCAGACTGTGAAGTTCAGACATTGTTTATACACAAATGAAAATGTTTAAATATGAAATATGTGAGCACGCGTTCGTCTCAGTGTGCATGAACACGTTAATCTGTAACCAGGCTCCTGTAGCATCACAAGTTCAGAATTTCTGCTTAATCTCTGCATAACTTTGACTCATTACAGTGTCGCAGGTCATGTGCACGACAACAAGAGGATTTCAGACCTATGAAAGCTGAACCTATGACCTGCACACACACACACGTGAACACGCTGTGGCACTCACTAAAAATGCTTGAACTCTCCACAAACATGCGGCTCTTTGTAAACTGTACGTGTTCTCTGCTTTCCAACAAGTCAAAGGGGAGTCTCCTGTAAGAGCCAATCAGCAGACAGACAGAGCACCACCACCACCACCGCTGCCTGAAGAACAACACACATGCATGTCATCTTTATCCTCGACGCGCTCCATCCTTTGTGCTGTTCAGAGGTGAGAAGACGACTCAGGTCGGACCTCTCGGGGTCAAAGACATGAATCACCGTCCTCTCTGTCTTTTTCCTGGAGCCTTCACATTTTACACCACATTCCTCCGCCGAGCTTCAGAACACACAAAACAACCCCCACAACAGGCAAACTGCCTCCAGATGGAGTTCTGAGACAGAGGAGAGGGGGGCAGATCCCGGAGTCCAGCCACTCCGACGAGCTGCAGCGTGGAAACAGGGCGCTTCCCCCCGAACACCTCCACCACCTCCACCACCTGCGCGTGACTCAGCAAAACCTCTCTGGAAGTGACTCTGGAGCAGCAAGGCCCGACTGATCCAAACATCGAGGAACGGCACGGACAGACGTGAAGCCGAGCCGAGCTGAAGGCCACGATTTCATTTCAGTGGCTCGTCTTAAAAATCCACCTCTGACAGCAGCGAGCCTGATAACGTCGGCCCGATCCGATCGGACAGAATGAACCAAACACAGGACCTTAACCTCATCTCTACCACAGACATCCAGTTACACCAAGATGAGCTGTTCAAAGTTTTTATCAACTATGACCAAAAGAAGTTTGAAGAAGAGACGACGGCTTCAACTGATGATGAATTCATCATCGTTTAAATCATAAAAACAAGCCAGAGCTGTAAAATCTTAATTAGGCAATTGTTGATTCATTTTCAGATATTTTTCTTCATCAAATTTCAGAAAACAGTGAATCGAATCTCAGAGCAGACAAAAAACAACAAATCCACAAAAAAATAAAGAAGCTGCAGCGACAGCAGAGAGTCTGTCATTAAATATTCAAACAGAAACGTCAGTGGAAGACAGATTATTTTGTGTTGTAGAAGTTTTATGAAAATGTGTCTTTAAAGGTGAACTGCAGCCAACTGAACACCCCTCGCCTCACCCCGAGAGAGCCTAAAGTGGGCACGACACTCGTTAAGGCTCTCTCTATATCTTTGATTTGTCTGATCAGGGCTCCCGTAGAAACACGGTGACACAACATGGCAGACACCGGAGAAGACAAATAATATAAATGTATATAAGGTAATAAAACATAACAAGTCTCATCACTCACACACACACACACACACAGCAAAATGTACTTCAAAGTGAAAGTACTCATCCTGCAGCAGGATTAATATGAATAAATATTATAATAAACCCTGAGCTTCGTGTTAAATCTGAGTATTTTTACTCTGGAGTACATGTTTGTGGTACTTGTACTCGTCATGAGTACTTTCTCTTTATGCCACAGTGTAACACAGTGTTCTGTGTTTCCTCTGAAATGAAGTGAAAGTTGGTGCCTGGATGTGTGTGTGTGTGTGTGTGTGTGTGTGTGTGCCACCTGTTGAACGCAGTGTAAATCCTCGGCGCCTCTGAGCGGCTTTGTGGATTTAAAACTCACCGATAATTTTCTCCTGGTAGCCCTTGGTGAAGAACTGCATGGCGGTGGCGGCTCTCCACGGAGTTTTGAGGAGCCCCTGCCGCTGAGGGTCCTCCCCGAGCCCCCGCAGGATGGTGGTGTAAGCCGCGGCGATGGACGGCAGGCTCATCTCGTTGTCCTCCAGGCTCCTGGTGCGCTCCTCCCTCCAGCTCTCCATCACCGAGCTGGCCGCCGGCCGGTGCGAGCCGGACTCCGCGCCCGGAGGCTGGGGAGCGGCTGCGCGCACGGTGCCAGCGCCGGCTGGCCGCTTCACCAGCCCGTCAAAGTGTCCGTTGAGCACGGAGCTGCCGTCCCCGCCGTCCTTCTTCTCACCGGGGCCGTACTGGGTGTGTTTGGGGGGCTCCATCAGCTCAGGTCAGTGTCCGCTCCACAGGCTGCTCTAACGGGTCACTCGGGTTCTGAAGCGCACGCTCCCTCCACAGCCTCCAGAGCCTCGCGCTTTATAAACGGAGGGTAATCCACGGAGGGCTCCTATTGGCTGACAGGCTCCGCGGGGGGCGGGGCCTCTTTGATTCACACATGAAGATGAGCTGAAGGAGTGACAGTGTGTAACTTCAATAAACACACACACACACCAACTATTTCACTGATTCTGGTGAAACTGGATCAGATTTTATGGAGAAAATGTTTCCTGGTTTTCCCTCTGATGTCCTCCGGCTGCTCCGCCTCAACTCTCTGTGATTTACAGAGTTTATGATGGACAGTGAAGTAAACTGCTGACAGCTGGAGCTGCTGTTAGCTCATGTTAGCTCAGTCTGTTAGCTGCTGTTAGCTCATGTTAGCTCAGTCTGTTAGCTGCTTAATATTTAATATGACAGAAGTAACTGAAGCATTTACAGGCTGATACTCTTCTTTTTAATTTTAAGTTTCTAAATGAATACTTCTTATTCCCAAACTGTTTCATTTGAAGGATTTTTAGAGGTTTAGGACGTGAAAATATTCACCAAGAAAAAGTTACATTTGAAAAACATTTTAAAAACTAATTCAGATGATGAGAAATGAAGCGGTCTCGCTGTGAGCTCCGTGCTGAGTTAACAACAACCGAACCGAAGGGTCTGATCCAACGCCAACACGGATTCTATCTGAACTTCTCCAGGCAGACGACGTTCGATCGGCCCGCGGCTGCTTACAGTCGCTGTTGGAGAGTTTGATGCGGTCAGAAATGTCAACAGAACAAATTAAACTGAGGAGTGAATAAATCAAATAAGGACGAGTTATTTCAAGAACTGGAAACACCTGACGGAGACGCTCCAGGAGAAGTTCAGGGCAATACCTGATGTTGACTTCTTCACTGAAGAGCTGCAGAGGCATAGACGCACGTTTTGTAGTTTTACCACAGATCATCCAACAACATCCGCCGTCGCCTCGTTTAACAATTCAAGAGTTCTCCTTCACGTCTCCTCGACCTCATGACCGCCAAGGAAAAGAGTTTAGGGAAGGTCGTAGGAGGAGCCGGGCATCGACCTGCTGCCCAGACGAGTACTGAACCTTTTTTAAATAAACCAAATATTTGTTTTGAACATTCAGACCGGCCGACGTGTTGTTGGTTTTCATGACACAGTAACCGCGTCCACGTTTTCACCGCTTTGAATCAGATGATAGAGACTAAAATGTGAACTTTCCATTTATTTATTGATCTGATAAAATACAGTGAAGTTTTTTCTACATGTTAAAAAACTGACGACCCTTCAGGAGCCTCGAACAAACAGAAATCTGAAGCTTCCTGAAACTATTCAAACTTCTCAGCTTTTGTTAAAAGCAAACGCAGAAAGCTTCGAGGACGGATCCAGAGATTTTTTCTTCTTGGCGTTATTTTCATCAGCGTCTGTGCGTCCGTCTTCGTCCTCCACCTCTCCTCCACCTCCTCCACCTGCTGCTCTCTTCCTCTTCTTCAGATCGGCGGCGTCTCCGGTTTGTCCTTTCGCTCTCTCCGTCCACGACTGAACCAGAAACAAACAAAACATGAAGCACACGTGTTAATTACCGAACAGGACAAAACCAGATTGTTCTTCTGTGTCAGGCTCCAAACACCTACGTGATGACGACTGAACACACACACACACACGGACACACTCAGGCGTGCAGTCTGAAATTGCATCCTGTCATGTATAATCACTATTGACAGGCTGCGTCTCTTTGGCCTGCTGGCTCTTCTCCTCCTCGTGCTTTTATTTATTTATTTTCTCGTCCTCCGAGACAAAAAGAAGCGTTTTCCTCTAACGTAATGGAGCCGGGATGAATCATCAGGCGAGCTGTGGTGAGCGGCCTGGCAGCGCACACACACACACACATTACAGAGCTGGTGGACGGTTCACTCTGTGATGTCTCTCCATTCAAAGCGGCTCACACACGTTAACGAGGCGCCGCGCGGTCGCTGTTCGCTGCTCACGTTTCTGTCAGCGGTCGATTAAATGTTATCTATCAAGTTTTCTGTTGCCGTGACACCGTGTGGTCAGCAGCCGGTTACTGTAACCGAGCTGCAGTTCCTCTAACATCCACTTGAGGCTGGCTGCAGAAGTGAGTCAGTCTCCATAAGTCCCCATGTTCAAATGTCCAAAGTTCACAGCAGAGATAACGTCGACATTCCCAGCTTGGCGGGCGAACGCAAACAAAAACTTTAACTAGAAATGACTCGAGTGATTGGTCACAATTAAAACCAAAGTTTAACAGTCTGAGACTGAGTCTGAGACAAGACTCAGTAAAAACTGAGTTCTACAAGCTGCTGGCAGCGCTGAGAGCCGCCGGTCTGTGATTCACATCCTGCCAAAGGTTTGATGTGTAAAGAAGTGAAGCACCGTGCCAACAAAGAAACGAGGAGACGAATGAAAGCTCGTTAACAAAGCACTGAATCGTCTGATGATGGAGGAAATGTGTTCAACAGAAGAGGAATCTAAACGAGAAGCTGGAACACACGTTGGTGTCTGTCAGGACTGCATCATCCGTCTGCAGATTGACCGGCTCTGTCTCTCACAGTATTATCATAAGATCAATGCTTTGTGCCCTCGCTGACAAAACACACTCGACAGGGTTCCCAGGGCAACGAGGCGTCCCTCCCTCCCCCCTCTCCGCTTCACAGCCACTTCCTCTTTCCTTTCTGTCAGTCGAGGGTCCTCCAGCCTCGTGCTGAGAGTCCTGATGGATGCAGGGTCACGACCTGGCGACTGCACGGACCTCACGGATTGACGTCTATTAGCAGCTCAGGTGGATGAAAGGACGAGGCGTGTCATCACGGACACGACTGAAAAATCCTGTTTGTGACACGAGGAGGGGAGACAAACACAGGTGGACTAACGATGGTTTAGTTATTAAGTAATTAAGAGCAGGACGCACACGCCGCCCCGGGTCAGCGACCTCCAGCCCTTCAGAGAGGACTCCTCATTTAAAATCACTCGACTCTAAAAACTGAATTATGAGGCAGATTTAAGACGATTCGACCCAAAACATCTGAGTCATCGGTGACGAAGGGGTTAACAGATGTGCAGCTGATAATCACTGCTGCCTCACCGACTCTAATTGATGCTTTCAAACGAGATCCAGGCTGGATGAACTGAGAACAGCTGTGTGGACACCTCAACGTCTTCAGAGGGAGACGGAGACGAAGGACGGCGCGGCGATAAATAATAATTTCAGAAATATGGAGAAAGAATCTGAATCTCATTTAGTTTGCTCAGATTTTTGTAACATTTGTCTCCATAAAGAACAAAAGCAGATCTGGAATCAGCAGCTTGAATATTGAAGCTCAGACTGTGTGAACATGGACGTAGCCTCCGTGACGTCACCCACAGGTTTCTGAAGAGTCGTGAAGCTCAGCGTGCTGAAAAACCGACCACCAACCACCACAGACCCTCTGTCACGGCGACCCGACCCTCCTCCGTGTTTCATACCAGCCGCTCGTCCGCTGACAGCGTCCTGAAGCGTCCCATGGCCTCCTTGATGATGTCCGTCTCCTCCAGGTCGGGGTGATCAGCCGTGATGTTCTTCCTGTTCTCGTCCAGCCACAGCTGGAAGCCCGTCTTCGGCCTGGACAGACAGAGTCAGACAGAGTCACCGGGTCAGTCTACCATGCAGCTTCTCATAAAGAGGTTGGACCACTCCACGTTTCTTTACCTCTTATTTTCTGCGTTCTCTGCGGGCGCGCTCGGAGGCGGGACGTCTGGTTGTTTCTGATCTGCAGCCGGCTCCGTGTTCTCTGGAGTCTTCTTATTGGACGCCTTAGTGCTGGTCATCTGCAGCAGAGTGGACTGAGTCTGGAGACAGGAGGAGGATTTCAAACAGAGTGATCAGAAAAGGTCGGATTTGGCCCTGAATGTGTGGAACAAATGCTTAAATACATCTGCGGTACCTTGGTCTTGGGCCGGGGAGCAAGCGGTTTGAGGACGGGGCCTTTGTTTTGTTTCCCTGCAGCGCCGCTCAGTGGGCTCGACTTCCTGCTGGACGTCATGTTGTCCAGGATGTTCGTCACTCGGGGCTGACCGGACGAAGACGAGGGTTTCCCCGAGCCCAGCACCTGCAGGGACAGGAAACACGTCGCTCACTCTGTGTCGTCACTTCATATAATCTGACAGAAAACAGACGGAACGTTGACGTGACGCTGACGTAACGCTGACGTAACGCTGACGTTACCTTGAAAGGATTTGCACGTCCAACTTTAGCAGCTACAAAAAAAAAAGAGACATAAATGACTTTGAATCACAGACAGACACGACACCGTGTGATGATCGCTGTCTGTACTCACTCAACGTCACGGACGGCGTCACGGGTGAGCCCGCCTCTTTAGCAAACGGATTCACACCTGCGCACACACACACACACACACACACACACACACACACACACACACACACACACACACACACGTTAGCGTGCATCACAGAGATAAACACAAAGAAGCTGAACAAACAGGTGACACTGACGTCTTCTGGTTTCAGCCGGCTCCTCCGTCTCCATCTCCTGTCCTCCGTCCTCTTCCTCCCTGAGTTCTTCTCCCTGCTCCTCCTCCTCCTCCTGGTAGCGTCGGTTGCCGTAATGTCCGCTCTGGCCGTACCTGTCCACGTAACAAACCCGTGAATCACACCTGAAGCGTCTCCACCGCAGCCTGATGTGTTTTGGACTTACCCAGCTGTCCGTCTGGAGTACTCCGGCTCCTCCTCCTGCTCCTCCTGCTCCTCCTCTTCCTGGATCTGGTTGGCTTTCTCCAGAGCGATCTCACTGAGGCGCTGGGCGAGCGCCATGCGTCTGGACCGGGACGCGTACCGAATGGCCAGAGTCACCACGTTCTGAGTCATGAGCTCGGCCAGCTCCACGCAGCGAAACTCTCTCTCCAGCTTACAGGACAGCTGCGAGAAGAAGACATGGACTCTGAGCTCAGTTCATCTGAACACGGCCGGGATGCGACGCCGCAGCCGAAGCTACTCACTGCAAACATCTTCATGAGCAGCTCCTGCTGCTCCTTCTGCGACTGACTCTGACCGTCCTCGTCGATCTCGTAGCCGCTGGACGACAGGAAGCTGTAGTGGTTGTGGAAGAGGACCGAGCGGCAGAACTGCTCCTGGAGGACGACAGAAGACGACGAAGATGAAACCACGTCACGGCGTTAGCGCCCGTCTGAGGTGCGTTTGATTCATTTACCTCCATCTGTCCTTTCTCTGTGGTGGTCTGACACAGAGGCAGCTTGAAGGGCAGGATGGCCACAGCAGGTCTGGGCAGGGTGGGAGGATACCTGGAGCCTTTACATGGAATACACCTGAGAGGACGAGAGCAGACTTAGGAGGACACGCCGACACACACGTCTGCAACGGGACGGTGGAGAAGTGAGAGTTCACCTGAGCTGCTGAGGGTTCTCGTGTAGGCCGACCACCCAGTAGTGATCCGATTTACTCTTGCAGGTCTCTCTCGTGTTGCACACCGGCGTCCACGTGTTGCCCAGAGAGCGGTTCAGCATGCGGACCACGCCCTCCGAGTCCACGTAGCACGGAGTGCCTGAAAAACCAAAACACCATCAGACCTTCAGAAACATCTCCAAGAGGTGAAAGAAGATATTTTATTGCTCTGGACAAACCGACCCTCAGCGGTGAATCCGAGCCAGGACAGGTAGGATCTGTGAGACAGCGGCAGAGGCTCGCCGTTGATGAGCTGCCTCTTCCTGCGTCCGAACTGCAGCAGCTGAACGCCGAGCGCCTGCTCGCCGTCGAAACCCGTCGCTGATGAGGGAAAAATGAAACAGGCGCACCGACGTGAGGACAAAGATCCGTGAAGAGCGAGTGGACTGACACATTTAATACGTGGTGATGTGTGTGTCCGTGTGTGTGTGTGTCTAACCTCGGTGGTAGACGATGAGCAGCTGCTCTCCGTGCCCGGCCATGCAGACGACGGGACCCGGCAGGCTGAAGATTTCCTTCTGGACTCCGCCGATGGAGAAGAGTCGGAGCATCAGCGCGCTGGTGGCGACCGCCGCCCAGCCCTGACCCAGACACAGCGCCTTGGCGTCCTCGTGCTTCGGCAGGTCCACCATCCACTCCTTGTTGGTGTCCCAGGACGAGAAGTGGAGGCACTGAAGCTTACTGAGAGGAGAGGAGCCGGTTTGAAGGTTTACTGAGAGGAACCAACAGAAAAGAAACGAGGACGGGGAGGGGGAGGCGTTTTACCTGGCGAGCTCGTCCGTGCTCGGGCAGGCCAGCAGCACGGCCTCCTGGGAAAGATCAGCCATAATGTGACCCAGAGAGTTGGTGAGGTGCATGGCGTGGTGCACGGCCGTGTCGTGAAACTCCACGTCGATGGCGTTGTCCTGCTCGTCGTTGTATCCTCGCACGATTCCCACAGAGTTCCACATCTGAGGTGCAGACCGGCCGTTAAAACACACGGCAACGAAATGACACAACAAAAATGACGACGCGGCACCGATCAGTCCTACCATGAAGCGGTGTGTGAGGTGTGCCGGGGTGGAGCCTGGCTGAAAGGCCTTCTGGGGAGGCGTCGGCATCGGTCCGTCATAGACGGGTCGTAACGGCACCAGCGGGGCAGCTGCTGCGGGCACGACAGCGCTGCCCGCGTCGTCGTCGTCGTCCCCGAATTTGTCCTGACCGAGCTTCAGCGAGCCGGTGTCTGAATGAAGGAGGAGCACAAACGTAAACCTCAACGCCTCAATGAGCAACCACGGGCCGCACACTCCACTCACCGAGCGAGTTCTCATCATCCAGGATCGCTCTGGTCCTCACGCGCCCCGTCGCGGGCATGAGGAAGTCGTCGTCGTCGTCGTCGTCCACGGCGGCGGGTTTCTTAGCTGGCGAGTTGGTGTCACTGAGGCCTTCATCCATGAGTCGGTCATCGTCATCGTCAAACAGGTCGTCGTAGTCGCTCGCCGGCTTTTTCTCTGCTGCCTGCTGAAAGTGTTAGCGTCTGTTCAGAGACTCCAACGGGACGACGGAGCTGAATTTAAAGGCCGATAAGTGAAACTGTACCTTGGTGGTGGTGTTGGAGGTGGAGGTGCTGAGTCCGTCCAGAAGGCCCAGGCAGCCCTCCGTGTCCGTGTAGGCGATCTGGCTGCCTGACGGATGCCAGGCCAACCCGCACACCGTGAAGCCTTTCTCGTGCTTCTGCCTGCAGAGACGAGACAACGTCAGCTGTCGTGAACCTGAATGAGACGGAGATGGTTGGTGGTTGGTGGTTGGTGGTTGGTGGTAGCGTACCTTTCCACACACAGCTTGCTGTTCACGTCCCAAACGTTCAGCGCTCCTCCCACGCTGCCAGCTGCCAGGAACTGCCCACACGGAGACCAGGCCACCACGTTGATGGGCTGCAGAGGAAGAACACTGTGAGATTCCCAACAGAGCACCGACAGACCGGACCTTCAATCCTGCCAGGCCGGAGCTCACCTGTGTCAGCAGGTCATCAGACAGAGTGCTCACGTGATCCCAGGTGCCTCGCTCGTACAGGTGAACCTTTGTCTCTACGGGGACCGCTAAAAACTGAGCGCACACACACACACACACACACACACATTAGATGATAATCAGTGATTCATCCCCGACGTGGAGGCAGATGTGCTGCAGACTGACCTTTCCCGTCTTGGGCTGCCAGGCCAGCCGACACAGAGACTTCGCGTTGCTGACGTCGTTGGTCTTCTGCAGCAGAGGCCAGCTGATCACCTGAGTCTGCATGGGGACGAAGAACACCAACGTCAGAGCGCTCGACGTGTGTGTAAAGACTCCCAGAGCGAAGTGATTAAACACGGACGTACCTGCTCGTCAATGTTCCACACCACGACGGAGCCGTCACAGCTGGCAGACGCCTGAGGGAGAAAACAGAGCGCGTTACATCAACACCGGCTCAGAGTCTTTACTTAACGTCTGTACGCAGAGTTTACCCACCAAGAAGTCATCTCTGGGGTCAAAGGTCACGCTGAGGACCGGCGCTTCGTGGCCCCGGAGTGTTTTCTGCTGGCTGCTGTCCGACACCTCCACCACCTTCACCATGAAGTCGCTGAGCGGAGGGAAGCGGAGGAATTAAGAATGAATTTGTGCAAACTGGTGATCTGCGTTCACGGGAAGCGACACGAGCGCTAATCGCCAAATCGATGAAAAAGGGAGACGCGAAAGAATCCCAATTTCCTCTGACGTCCGCCTGAAGCCGCCCTAACAGCCTCGGATGCCTGAATGTTCACAATCAATATCACAGCAGAAATTACCGGGATGAAAATAGCAGCATCGATAAGCAGCATGCTCTGTGCTTTTATTGCCGTGATGAACCCGGTTAGGACAAATCAGTCCAGCTTGGAAACAGACGTTTACCTCCAATCAGGACTAATCATAAACCAATCCGGAGAGCCGCTCCGTCTGTGAGGTGGAAATATCAACCAGGTACATTCTGCACCGGAACAACAAGAGCGAAGCTGATGAGATCACGCTGAGGTTCAGTCAGAGCGGACACGTTACACACGACGGCGGGAGAAGCCGAGCCGTCGTGAAACTGATTCTGGTGAAACTGGATCATATTTTATGGAGAAAATGTTTCCTGGTTTTCCCTCTGATGTCCTCCGGCTGCTCCGCCTCAACTCTCTGTGATTTACAGAGTTTATGATGGACAGTGAAGTAAACTGCTGACAGCTGGAGCTGCCGTTAGCTCATGTTAGCTCAGTCTGTTAGCCGTGTTCGTAGAAGAAGAGGTTTTCAGGGATTGCTGAGGGGGAGCAGAGCCGGTGTCGTGCCAGAACCGGAGCCAGGCAATATAACTGGGCTCAGCAGCCTCTATGGACATAATGGCAGAGGAGAAGAGAGTGAGGTAAAGTCCGTCAGTACCTGGATCCAGCAGCCACCCTCGAGCCGCTGCTGTTGAAGGTGACGTGCGTGGCGTTGGTAGTGAACCGGGTCAGGATGCCATCCGGATCTCCGTCGGGAAACGTGTGGATCTGCACCGTGTTGTTGGAGCTCGCCGTCACCAGCTTGCCGTTCTGCGGAGGGAAGAACAGACCTCAGTGCTGCCGCCGTGTGGACACACACCACGGCGTGCGGACACACACCACGGCGTCCTGCATGGACCTGCAGCTGACCCACCTTGAGTGCGAGGGAGTACGCCTTCTCCCCGACGGTGATGAACTTCGGGTCGTCGTCATCCAGACTCTCCCATATCCGAACATCTCCGTCATTCCCGCAGGTCACAATGAACCTGAAGAGAAGCAGTCAGTGTGTGTGTGTGTGTGTGCACATTAACCTGATGATAAGTGGTCAGAAACTTCAGCTGCAGCACTGAGATGATGAACTCTGACCTTTCCTGTCACATTTATCTCAGCCACACACACACACACACACACACACACACACACACACACACACACACACTCACCTCCCGGAGTCGTCGAAGCAGACCTCGGTGTGTCCTTCCGAGTGGTCGTAGCGCATCGGCTTCCTCTCACAGGGCATCTTGACAAACCTCCACCAGACCTGACGGAGCAGACACACACAGAGCGGAGGCTAACACGTTAGCGTCACACACACACACACACACACACACACCGTCAGTCAGTGTGGATGTTGACATAACGTTCATACAACGTTAAATAAACTCAGCAGGGTCAACAGACGCAGCTCACAGCTCGTTCAGTTCAAACCAAACACAGACACGCAGACTTACAGCTGCAGCTTCAGGCTCTGCTCCTCAATCTCCCGCGCTGCGTTGAAAACAAGGAAACAACTCCCGCCAGCTACGTCATGACGCAACCGGCCGAAACCCCGCCTTTACGTAGGCACGCAGCGTGCGTCAGAGTTTGGATTTAATTTATTATTTTATTTTTAAAATAAATAATTTTTTTCACGATTCAAACATAGAATACATATAAATTATTATTATTATTGTTGTTGTTGTTGTTAATAATAATAATAATAATAATAATAGATTGTTATTATTGTTATTATTATTATTATTGATAATAATAATAATGACAATTTTTTCTTTAACTTTTCAATTTTAATTAATTATTTTTGTTCATCTTTCTATGTTTTATTGTTGTTTTGTGTAATCTAGCTTTATGTTTTTATGCATTACGTTTTTAAATGTTGTTTTTCCCTTTATTTTTGAGTATCTTCTTCGTGCCTGTCTGTCAAAGCACTTTGTAAACGCTGGTTTTAAAAGGTGCTCTATAAATAAAGTTATAATAATGATTAGTTATTTAAAAACTGGATTATAGCAACAGAAGTGATTTTTTTAAAACACACATTAATTAAACATATGGTCAAGTATAAGTTTAATATATTCAGTAACAGTTCAGTTTTAACCTGAAAATATGAAATATTGTGTTTGTGTTTCCTAAAACTGACATGTGGGTGTCATACGGACACGTGCTGCAGTGCTGAGCAGCCAGAGGAAACATAACGTCATATTTAACTTCAAATCACATTACACTGCAAACTGAGAGCTTCCTCTTCCTCCTCCAAACCCAACAACTGTAATCTGCCACAGACTTCATCCGTCCATCGACAGATGGAGAATCTACAACAATAATAAAACATAAAATATCAGTTTGTGTATCTTTATATTCTGCTGAGACAATATTCTTTAATTAACTTTGTAATAAACGTCAACATTCACGAGGAACCTCTGAAATCTTTAATCTTACACCGTAACTTGTTCTGAAGACAGACGTGAGGTCAAGAGGTCAAAGCCAGGCCCAGACACGAGTATTCATTTGCTAACGCTTTTAATTATTTATTAATTCAAGTCACTATTAATACCCGGCATATGTACCTCTTTCCAGGCGTGCCAAATTCAACCTGCCATTGGTTGACTCTCCGCTCGCCTGTTTGAGCGGTGTCTCCGGGGAGAATTTGATTAGTGCAACAGGAAGTAGACTGTTGGCAGACAGCTGGGGGTCTAAATATTGCATCACTGAAATATAATAGTATACAGTAAGAATCAGAGTGTACAGCAGCCCTCTTAAGCCTGGCATGTGTTTAGGCTATACGGAGTCTAAAAACCTAAAGAAATGTCTCATTTCTCAAATGTATCATGAATCCAATGTAACAGGAGATTTTTTGGGCTTTGAGCTGCTGAAAAATGATGCTGGCTAACGGGATCATACAAGACAACATTAATATTTCATGTATGTGGTTCAGGACAATCGATAGACGTGGCTCCTGACTGTCCACTGACTGAGCGTTGACATGTCGGCAGTCAAAGGGATCAAACGTGAAGATGGATGTTTGTCTGTGGCTGGAAAATGGTTCGTCAGTCGCACGAGTTGTTCTTTATTTACTCCAGGTCGGCTGTTTGATAAAGTTGGGGGACTCACAGGAAACAAATCTTTACAAACTGAGCAACAGAGGCTCAAACAGCCAGACTTTTAGCACTGAGTGCTGCAGGAATGAGTTCCCGCTTGGACTTTTGGAACGGGTTTTTAGGTGAGAGACGCGGTGACGAAGTTATACGCCAGCTAGAATCATGAGAGTGGAGTTCATCTGTGAATCACAGATCGGATTTTCTGCAAAACCCGTTTGGCTTTTTGAACCAGGATGATGCTACGTTTGTGGTTGGCCTACAAGATAACTGCTGCGATCTATTGGATGTATCAGCATGGGAATATTTTATGCAATTAATGGCTTGTTTTCTTAATGCTGCATTCAAATGTACTGTCAAAAATCAGAAACTCAAGCAAGAAGTTTCTACTCCTGCCGTCTCTTTGCAGTTTAGACATTTGTGATATAAATATCAGTTTGCTGCAGGTGTCCATGTTTTCCAAGCAGATACACTGGGATGCATTTATATCAGAAGTTGGGACAACTGACTCTGAACTATTGATTTTCAACTTGCAACAGGTCGTATTCTCCATTAACTGCCCTTCATGTGACATCCTCTGTCCTCTCCAACAGACGAGCTTCATATTAAGGAAGAATCTAACCATTAACATTAACAATGGCTCTGTTCCATTCAAATGTCCCACTAAGTCACGACAGTCTGTCCAGCAGGACCCAGAAACTGAAGCAGCAAAATGGAATTCAGCCAACATTCGTTTTATTATTAACACGTGTGCTTTTTCCTGCACCGACACGTGAAGACGTGAAATAGGCGTGTTGAGCCTTTAATTGTCAGCAGGTGTCGCTGATTGTTGCCATGGACGCGCAGCTCATAGATGTGAGATAGTCTAGACGTTACAGTTGATAAATTTTTAAGGTTTAAAAGTGAATCTATTTAAAGCTTTTGTGCACCGACGTCCTCATATTTAACGCGGCACATTAATAAAGAAACAGGGCGGCTCATATACGGCAGCATGTCGAGGTAAAATGTTGACGTGTTTGACAAGTGAGGACAACAACTGTTCATGCCTGAAGACCTGATATTTCACGCCCTGCTTTGTATTCATCAAACTCACCCCAGGGCAGATTTTTTACGCTGCTGTTGGAGAGAAAAGTTAAATGACACATGAATCAATTGAAAAATCTGAATTCCGCCCGAGTTGTTGAGGAGAAAGCGTCTCTTTCATGTCCTTATCTTTCTATTTGCTCTGCCGGAGCGTTGGCATTTAGAGGTGTCCTTCTTTGCAAAGAGCAGGATGAATTGTTTTCAGTGATACTTCAAAAAGCAGCATTTTCCATACCATTAGCCTGTCTAACTACTGACACAGCTGCAGCATGAACAGGTGTGGATGAATATGATGTGAGCTGCACCATTAAATCAGTCCAGAGATTAAAGAAAACAACAACACAAGAGACAGGAACAGCCGTGTAAAAGGCATTTATTGGTTTGTGAATACAATATATGGCTCTAAGAAGAATCACAGAGATTCAAATACTTTGAGAATAGCGCTTAGTCCTATAGAATATTCTACAACGATACTTGGGAAAGCTGTAGAGGCACAAGTGATGTTAAATGAGCAGTTTACAGAGGAGCTGTCAGCTAAGACTGAACGGTGAAGAGGCAGCAGAATCTGTAAAGACAAGCGGAGAAGATGAAGTCCTCTCAAAGCTCCGATCTGTGCAGCTGTGCCGCCATCGTGTGGCTGCAGAGAGGAAGGAGAGGAGTCCCATCAAGAAGGTTCAGAGGCATATATGAAATGTTTACAGTCATTGTGTGTGTGTGTCTTTCTGTCAGCCATGCTGGTTAACCAACAAAACAAAAAAAACAGCCCTTTTTGTCTTCAGTTTGCACCGACCGAACTTTCCCACAAGGTGGTCAGTCAACCTCAGTCTTCAGACAGTCTTTGGAGAGACACGTGGTTTGGATTTTTAGCATTAGTTAGACTACAACAGTTGAGAGAGGTCAAAACATTTCATTTAGCTGGAAAGTTAACGAAGAGTTTCAAATGTTTGGATATTTACTAGATGCAGTTGGAGTCTCTGTACCTGCAGGACTACAATGAAACCTCACGTTCATGATATTAAGGTACATGAACAGAGGGTTAGTTTGCCATAAAGGTGCAGTTCCTCAAGTGGAGAGATATAAGATGCCCACACAAGACAACCCTGACTGAAGTGAAGTCAAGAGAGTCCAATAATCCATGAAGCATATTAAGGCAAAAGTTTTGGGACGTGTTTGCTTAATTAGTGTCCCAGTGGTTGCCCTCTTGTCCCAGCTGATTGACCCTGTCTTCACTAACTGGACGACCAGAAACCTGACCAGGCTGAAGGTTGGGCGTAAGAGACATCTCGTCAATGTGTTCCTTCTGTATACGGATTCAGGCCGTTGTAGGTCTGGTCATTGTAACTCTTGATGCATCAAGTCCAACAACCATCCTTAAAAACTCTCCAGTTCTGCACTTTTTAGATCTCAAAGATCTGCAAAAGGAGAGCACCAGATACCAAGAGAACTGGCCTTTGCTTGTCCTGTGTTTGCCTTCTTTGGACTGTCACAGCGCGCAGGCCCCGTCACACTTAATGTGGTACTGTCGGAGGTAGTCCCTGAGTTGAGGTGGGAGCGGCAGGGTGTCTATGCCCTGGTAGGTGGTGCAGCTACAGATCACAGTCCTGCACAGGTGCTGCAGGGAGAAAGGGAAGGTCCTCGATAGCGGCCGGGAAAGCAGAGGTTCAAAGAAGAGGCAGGTGGCCGGGTCACTGTAGTGTCTCAGTAGTCCTGTCACGCTGGGATCCCGGTACATGCACGGGTCTCGCACATCGAAGCTGAAACGCTTGTCGTTCTGCTCGATGCGTGCGTGCAGGGAGCGGCTGTAGCGCCGGAAGCTGACTGAGAAGAGGAACTCATCCTGGGCAGAGTCTCGGAGCAGGAACGTTCCCTCTGGTTTTCCCTCCAGGAGCTCCTCTGCTTCAAAGCGGTTCAACACACCCCAGTAACAAGGGCTGTTGTTGATCTGGAGCAAATCTGGGACCAGGATGTAGTCAGTGTGGCCACAGATGCCTTCTGCTCCCCCATGAGGGCAAGAAGGGTCCCAGTCCTCCAGACTGGTGCCTTCTGGACCAGGAGAGCAGCAGATGTCCTCCCAGGAAAGGGGGGTCTGTGGTGGGGAGGTAGAGGAGGATGAGGCATTGGGTCTGAGCGGAGCCTCCATGTCCTTCAGGGCATTTTGGTGGGTGGCATGATTTTTTATAAGGTGCCAACATCGGGCCAGTTCAGATTTGGGTGAGAAGGGACATTTGTCCTGCATGAGCTCTGAGACGTGGATCTTGCGTTTGGACCAGAAGAGCACCGAGAAAGGCCTTGAGGAGCCCGATGAATGATGATGATGATGGTGGTGATGGTGAGAGCGCAGAGGAAAACACTGACCCACGGCGTCCTGAAACTTCTGCCGCAGAGACCGACGGGACAAGGCTTTCCGACACACCACATCGATGTCTGCCGTCGTCAACGCATCTCCAAAAGTGCTGCAGCTACACTTTCTCTCCCTGCGCCGCCTCGGGCAGGACGTCGACCGCACGCCCAGCTCCTCCGTCCCCTCGGCCTCCAGCCCTCCGGGAGTCGACCCGTTGCGAGCGCTCCTGGAGCGTTTCTTCCCCCGCCAAATGTAACTGTCTGCACTCCAACTGCGGAGCCCACATTTGGGACGCGTGTCCGAGCCTCGTGGCTTCTTCTCTGACATGGCTGCTTCCTCTTCTTACTCTGTGACACATTCAAAACGCCTGAGTCATAACAGGATTACAGGACAATGCCAATCAGGAAACAATACGGATGCAAGATATTTAGTATGTAGTTGCACGAGGCAAAGAGAGGTAAGAGAAACAAAACACATCGTCTCACAAATGTGAAAGTAAATCGGCAAATCAGTAGCAGACAGCAGAAGTAGCTGCAATTACCGGCTTGCGTCGTTGCAAACTCCCTTTTTGTGCCGGAAGGATCCATGTTTGGATTTTCTTTAGTTGGGACCTCAATGGTGCCTTAATCAAACCTTTCAGAGTGCCCCAACTCTTCAAATCAATGATATCTACAATATCAAACTGGACCACAAAGGAACCATTCGAGGACTTTCTCCAATATGTGTGTGCAAGTCTTCAATCTAATCATTTGGTACAAGCTAAACAGGCTGATTTTTTCTGATCATCTGCAGGGAGAGGAAATCAAATTAAGGCTGCAGAGTTCAGAAACATCCTGCAGACAGAAAATGGATCCGCTTCTGTAAAAGAGCCAAACAGATATTTGTTAAACATCTAAACAAGCTTCAGTCAGAGAACTTCCAAAGATGTAGTTTTAACACTTCAGATGTAGTGTGCTGTGTCGATCAAAGTGAGCAGCCTGTGAGCAGCAGGAGGTTTAATACCAACAGGCTTGTAATCACTCACTACTCTTTGAAGATTAATGAGATTATCTTACCTTCCAAACTGTGTCAGAAAGACAGCTCCACGTCCATGTTAGGGCCGGTTGCTCACTGCACATTAGCGGGACATGTGTGACCAAGCCTGCAGCCTCTCTCCAAGGCTGCACCAACAGACAGGCGGCGGACTGCTCTGCTTCCTATATAATTATGATGCCAAATCCCCCGAGGGGGCAGCAGCTTCCTCTCCACCACCGCCAGAGCCGGGGTCTGAATGAATGAATGAAGGAAGGAGGGAGGGTGAGGGAGGTGGAGCGTGGGGTCGGAGCCGGGAGAGAGAGAGAGAGAGGGGAGGGTGGTCTCAGGTTAATGGCAGTGAGACATCCTCCTCTCTCTCTCTCTTACATCTGCTTTACACATTCATTGACGGATCTCCACAAAAAAAGGGAAAAGATAAAAGATAACAGCCGGAGAGTGCTTTTGCATTCACACAAACTGAATTATTTCTGCTTGTAATTCTATTTCTGCACGCTGATTTGAGTTGTTTTAATTAAATCAGAGGCCCATAGCTTAACTTAAGGCATCAAAGCACATTTCATGGAGGGCTTTAAATCTGTTTAAGTCCGTCTGTGGAGGATGGCGTGCTGCAAACAGATTATTCCTCAGGTTTACTAGCAGCCTGTGTGCATCCACCAGCACGCAGCATCAACGCTGCAGACTCTGTCTAATTAACGATTGAGGTCAGCAGAGGAAACAACGAGCTTTTTAAAAAGCTTCACCTATTGATTGAGTAACCTTTGAGTTCCCCCAGTTAAAACTTCCAGAAAGTGCTGCTGAGAGGACTCATCTGTCAGGTGATGTCATGCACGCAGCGAGCGAGCTGCAGCGGGCAACTCGCTCCGCATGACATTTTGTAAGATCTATAATTCATGAAACAAATAGACTGCATCTATCAGACAAATAATATTACTCCCAGTGGTTTCAGTGTGTGTGTGTGTGTGTGTGTGTGTGAGTGCGTGTCCTTGTTTCAGCTCCAACAGATAAAGGATAGTCATCAATAAATGCCTGACATCTCAGATAATGTAGTGACACTCAGCTTCCTCTTAACTGAATATTTAATGCTCTTCACATTATCACACAGCCGGCAGGATGATAACGCCACATGTTCTGGTGAACAACCAGATCGATTTAAGCCGTGAGTCCAAAAAAAAGTAAAGAAACTGAAACTAAAGTGTCTGAACTTTGGCTGAGCAGCAGCAGGAAACAACGTGTAGGTCTGAGGAGTTTGTGCAAACGAAGTGAAAAACATTGTTTTATTTTGGCTCCTTCCAACTAAATCCTTTCATTAAAGATTTCATTTAATAGTTTAATGGAGGTTTTGATGTTAAGGTCAGGTGTGTTTCCACCTGAGCTGCTTACAGGAGCCAAGATGATCCCGAACCTTCACTCTCCACCATCTCTCTATTTAACATGTTGATTTGTGTGTTTGTGGTTCTGTTTTAAACCTGTATGTGTCAAAACTGGGT
Source organism: Nibea coibor (assembly GCA_023373845.1). Taxonomy (NCBI): domain Eukaryota; kingdom Metazoa; phylum Chordata; class Actinopteri; family Sciaenidae; genus Nibea; species Nibea coibor. The sequence continues at coordinate 29,606,969 of CM041738.1, read as the reverse complement.
GACTAAGTAAGTTATTACTTACTAAGTTATTTTTCATTTTAATATTTCAAAATCAGATGGATAATCTGTTGGATGTCTCTAATATCTAAAATGTTTTAAAAGATGAAAGAACAAAAACTTTTGATAACAACACGATGGAGCCAGGAAACAATAAATACAAAGATATTTTTTTCTTCCTCAGATGCAGCCATCTGCTGCATTGTTAGCTGTACTTATTTTGTAATCTGATTACATGAAAGCTGGGCTACTGTTACCTAGGAAACACTTTGATTGTGTCAATCACAGATTCTCAGAAACTCAGCATTTACCACACTCTCCATGAGACCTCTTCACTGAACGACGGCACAAATTGATTCTGGAGAATAATGGATTGGACGGAAAGTGGGCGCACACAAACACACACAGAAACACACACGTATACACACACACACGGAGTCGAGTGAACCACTGGCTGAAACACACGTGATTTAAAGCATTTATTTACTAAATGAAGCAGGAAGTACAAGTTGATTTTATAAACTGAGAAGAAAAATAAGTTCAATAGTTTGTCTTCAGTCACAGCCAGTGTGATTTCATGCACCTTCATTAATCCAAATAAGAAACACTGTAAACCACTAATCACAGACTAAAGTTAGAATAAGTGAGCCACTGTCATGCCAGAACAGGAGCTGAGCAAGCGGGCAATGTAAGCTTAGAAGAGAAAAGCAAGCAAACGAGCAAGAAGAGTAAATCTGGGACTGAAAAAGGTAAATTTGGCTCCAGGTACGATCACCTGACTGAAACTGCAGGTCTGTGCACACCCGACTCCAACCTCTACACCAGTACATCCTGCGTTGGCATGGAAAGTTGGCATTGGATGTAAACTGTGAGATGTGGAATCATCCCAGTAATTGTTAGCTGTCCAAACAAAGTTTCCTGTGAGGAAATATTCCTTTCATTCTTTCCTCCATATTGGAAAAAACTTCTCAAACAGACAGGTTGTTCCTCCAGCTTGCCAGAGCTTCATGGTTCAAATGATATCACATGATGTGTGTGCACATGTGCAAACAAACTGCCTCTAAAACTGTAACACATGTATTTTGTAGCTTCACTCCTTCTGACTGCATAAACGTCAATAAAAGCTGTAATAGCCTTCATATAAAAATATAAGCAGAGCAGAGTCTCCATTCAATCAGAGCGCCATCAATTATTCATGACCGCTCCTGTCGGCTGTGCTGCTCCTGGGATCGATGCCTCTGTAATGTGGACTCATACGAGCCCCTGGTCGGGTCCTGGCTGCAGCAGGTTAATGGGCCGACTTGATTTCACCCAGCGCTGGAGGCACTTCCTGGACAAAAAAAGTCTGCACCACACCCCGACTGACACACTTTAAGAGATCTCAGTAAGTTGTGTGTGTAGGCGCGAGCAGATGTCTTGATACTGTAGACCGTAAAACATTTGAACATAATATCTGTGAGGTTTCTGGCAGCTTTGCTGCTCCTCACCATCTGTTCCCAGAGACGGTCAATACAAATTTGGGGTTTCGGGCAGTTTGGGGCTCAAGTGGTGCATGCAAGTGACAACCGCTGCGTCTGTTTGACGGGCTGAAGTGTGAATTTGTTGTGATTACATTACTTACAAACTAGCGAGTTGACAACTTTGCTGACAGCCAAACATCAACAAGGTCAGCAGACCCAGCAGCAGCTAATATTACTGACTAGTTCGACAGTTCTTCTCTTCTTAGCTTACATCGCCTGCTTGCTCAGCTCCTGTTCTGGCACGACACTGGCTCCGCTCCATGTCCCAGCCTCCTCCTCTGACTCTGTTTGACCTGAATGGAACTGCACCTCAATTGGCTGCCGTGAAATTAGATGCTAAAATAAATGTGATTTATGTAGTATGTACAATATGAACAGCATGCGTGGATTGTATATGAGTGATCATATTTACATGTTTAAAGAACAAAAAACTGAATATAAACATTGAGAATAAATGACAGAGGATGTTTGAGACAGTGATTGTTCTGTACAAATCTTTACATTTTTATAAGTCACTTTTATGTAAATGGTTTATTTTCATGTATTAAACAAGCGATCAGCCTCTGCGCACATGAACGTACTGGCCTTTCTGTGCTGATTGTCACTGTGATGAACCGAGACTGGAAGCAGCGTCTTTATTTATTTATTTCAGGCAAAAGACGAGCAGGATGTGAGTCAACACTGTTTTACGCTCCATCAGCTCATCATGTAAAGACGCCCTGACAGGACCTCACAGCAGTGCATCTGAATCAATATTAAGAGGATGAAGAGGATGGAACTCCAGCCAGATAACATAATTACCTCTTATTACCGCCGTGTGTCACCGAATCACAAGAAAGCACAAATCCAGTTACTGCTCATTAGCAACACACTCCCTTCATATTAAAGCACAGCCTCGCTTTAAGACTCACATCTGAATTTTATGTAAATAAAAGAAATGGCTGAAACATTTCTTGACCTCTGAACATGCAGGTTTGACCTTTTTGTGCTCTCTGTAAGGGAAACCTGATGATGACTAGCAGACTAACCTCCACTTTGCTTTGGGGCAAATGTGACAGCTCAGTTTGCTGCATGGACAAAAAAATGTTTTTCTTGTGAGAAGTGAGATGTAATGAGAGCCGGTGCTATCTAAAGCGAGAGGTGCATCGCTGCCGTTGGTCAGAGGAGTCTTCTGATACAGATCAATGGAAACAACTGAGACCAGTGGAGCCAGAGACTCCCTGCTGATTCAATTTACCAGCTCTGTAATTCACATGATTGTACCGCCTCTCAGCCGACACACACACACACACACACAGAGGCAATAGTGGGGGATGTTTTAAAGATGGTCACATCCACAAAGCTGGCTTGAATAGCGCAGACGAGTGTAGAAACAGGGGGTGTGTCCCGTTCTCCTTTCCTTTGACCCCTGTGCTGCCACCTTCACATGCAACACAGCTGATTTTTCCATCACAGCAAATGGAAAGTTCTTCAGATACCGTCTCTACATTGATGCACATTTCCCCCTAATTCAGCTCGACCACAAACACATTTTCCCCGATGCAGGAAAATGCATACATAAGTATATCTATATACCAATATGTGCGCGTGTGTGTGTGCAGAGTCCAGTGACCAGAGCCTGGCTTGGGTTACGCTCTTTCTAATATGACGGAGAGGAGAAACCTCTCTGGATGCACCTTGCTTGCGGGAAGCAGAGCGGCTGCCGGCATAAATAAATCTCCCCTGAGGAAAGTCGATACGGCGGCTCACATGTCCGCAGCAGATGAATATCCAAGCCTGCCGTCTGCATGCATCCTAATGGATACAAAACAATGCACATATGATACACACAAACCTGCGTCGTCTGCGTACATGTGGAGGAGGCACTCACGTATACTTTAGTTAAGTAAAAGTGGCAGCACCACAGAGAAATGTGCTCCGTTCCAACAGAGTTCATGCGTCACTCTTGATGCTACACAGTATTTGTGAAGTCTCTCCATCAAACCAAACACTGAGCACAGTGGTCCGGGGTCAAACAACACTTGACATCAGTGTTACTTACTATCTTTATACCTGTGGCCTGGATAATTATACAGAGCTACAACTATAGACGTCAATTTATAACCCTGTATTTTACTCTCACAGTCACAGTTTAGTAAGACTCTGGTCGTGCCAGAACAGGAGCTGATCAAGGTGGGCAATGTAACCATGCTCAGCAGCTTCTGTGGACATAATGGCAGAGGAGAGGAGAGCAAAGAGGACGTTGATGGAGAAAGCTAAGAAGAGAAAAGGTAAAAGTCATTGAGTAAGAAGAGTAAAACTGCTGCCAACTGTAGCTGCTGTTAGGTAATGTTGGCTCAGTTTGTTAGCTGTGCTGCCCTGGACTCTGTGTTGGACTACAAACAGGATTTATGTGCATTGAGGCTCCATATATAGTAAAAGAACAAAACCTATGGCCACCTTCTCGCTGTGTGAGCTCAGACCTTGGTGATATCAGTTTGATCATGCAGCAGAGGGTCAGATGAAGTCACTATTAGTCACATGAAAACTGAAGCTCCCGAAACAGAAATAAACTGCAGTGAAACAAAAAACCTTCAGAGCTCATTTGGGTGCAAAATATTTCAGCTGAGTCATTTTGGTGTCATCGAATATCTGTTTGACTTTTAGTCCCAAAACCTCCTGATGGCTTCAGGAAGAACAGCTGCTGTATGCTGAGCATCCATCATGTGGTGGGTGGAGCAGGGCAGGGCGGGTCTGTTCACCTTCGTCAGAGTAAATCCTTTAATTCTGAGTGACACTTTAATAATGTTACACTGTATTGATTATAGACAGGAAGTTCTTCTTCCTGTCCTCCTCCAAAGAGGGGTCAGAGGTCAGAGGTGAAGGTCAGCTGAGAACCATAATGCAGCTGGTCAGGATCAAGTGGCATCCTCCTCCAAAAACTGCAGTTCCTCTAACCTCCACTTGAGGCTGGCTGCAGAAGTGAGTCAGTCTCCATAAGTCCCCATGTTCAAATGTCTTCACAGCAGGAATAAACATGTTTACAGCCTGGTACCAGAAACATTGTATATGAATAAAACTGCGTTTTAAAACTTTGAATTAAAATCTTACTAATCTCTGAGGATCCTCACAGCTGCTTCTGTCAGCAGCCACCACACTAACCAGTGAATCTGTCTCTTCATCATCATCATAAAGGCCTTCACGGAGGCGTCGTGGTCTGACCCAGTCTCTCATAATTATACAAAGCAAACGAGCAGCTGCTGCGTGGTTTGCTGTGTCGTGTCGTAGCGACCGCAGGCTCAGTATTGATTAACTGGATTTAACTGAGCACTTCTGGGAGCTCTCACTTGAACCATGACATCATATCCTGCTATTTGTGATTTTTAAACTCGCGCTGCTCAAACAGTGTGAAACATCAGCAAAGAGAGGCTTCTCCCTGCACACGGCTTATCAGACGGTGACGGACTGACCATCAGAGAATCCCCGACAGCCTTTCTGTCTCTTTGCAGCTTATCGTCCGGCTCACATCCTGCCTGTCTCCTGGCCTCTAATGCATGGAGGAGGAGGAGAGGGATCATTTGAAAAAAGCTTGTATGTCTCTTGCTAGTCATGCAAACATTTGCAAACCTCCCTGAAAATCAATAAGAGAGAGGAGAAATTCCAGTAACTCTGCGTCTGTGCACGCGGCTTGTCTTACAGCGGAAGTGTGACAAAAACACATTAGCATGCAGAGCCATGAAACAGGGCCTGCATGTGCAGCTCTGTCCTATGTGGCTAATAGAGTTAGCTGCACTGACAGAGGTGGATAATTGTCACAGAGCTTTTCTGCCTCTTTTAGCTCATTATTTTGGTTTCAGGGCTCTGATGTTACACATTAGACTCACAGGACAGACGGGATAAAACAGTACACTGGACTTGGTGTGTAGTCATGCAATAAATAGAGAGATAACCTTAATCAGTGTGTGTCATTAAAAGGCAGAGCTACCTGACTGTTTGAGGCATCCCCCTCTCAACTATACAGAGAGGAGAATTAAATTAAGTTGACATCTGGTTTCATTCAGCTATAAACGTCTGTTAATGTTCGCTCCAAACTAAAACCCCCTTCAGCAGCAGACGTTCGCTCCTGCAGAGACAGTGATGCTGAAGACGCTGCTGCGCCAACAGATGCTCAGAGCCGAGGGTGAGCGATCAGAAGCTCTGAGCATAAATAGTTTCCTGGTTCCCTCTAACAAAAAAACGACAACAATGCTGACAAAGTCTGAAAGACATCAGCACACTGCGTCACGAAGTGGTATCAGAACTCCAGTTAACACTGCGCCCTCATCCTCGTCTGCTGAAAATGTTTAACCTCCCTCCACCAGAAGAAATCAGAAGTTCAAACTTCGACGTCAAACATGTTTGGATGTAACGTTTCATGTCCTGAATCATTTCAAGCTGCTTTAACTGAGAAGTGAGAACCACAACCAGGCAGGAAAACTCTAACTAACCTTACAAACCTCTTCTAAAATCCTATATTTTCTCCTTTTGGCTCTGTTTGGTCTAAATGTTTAACTGCTAAATATTCCAACTTTTCCAACTGTGTTTGTCTGTTTATCTTCCTGTCTGTAGTTTTGTGACACCAGATGATATTTCATTAATTGTCTGGGATTTCTACTGCAAGCTGCAGAGCAGATCACTTTCTGACAGGAGAGAGTTTTTAAGTCCTGAATGACGCTACATGTCTGTTTCCAACCATGGCAGAGTGAGGCGAGAGTTAGGAGACTTGACACTGGACAACATCAACATATATTACCCATAAATGAGAAAAGTACCAAAGGAAATCAGAAACTGAAGGGCCTGCTCTCTCTGTGGCCCCTCAGCACCGTCCATATGTCCTGTCCCTCCAGGATGGACACGGGCTGCTACCTGCAGCCCTGCTGTGCCAGCGAAACAACAATCAGTCATCATTGTGTCTAAGAACAGAGGCTGCAAGCTGTTAATCACCACTAAAACCATTAACATCGCAGCAGCAGGCGGTTATCTCCCATCTGTTATCTCAAGGCTCGCTGTAATCAGCAGGTCGAGGCTATAAAGCTACAGGAGGACAGAGATGATGATTACTGTCCCCGGGTGGCACGCTTCAACCTTTAGAAAGGGACAGTTATGAGGTAATTATCCATAATGTGAACTTTAAGTCAATAATGCAGAATGTTTTAATCAAACAGCAGACCATCTGCTCAATGTGGGATTCTTCAGGTATAACAAAAGCTTGGTGTGCTGCTGTCAGCACCTCATGATCAGCCAGTTATTCCTGAATATGTTTTATTCCACACAGAGCGAGTGGATGCAGAAAAGTTTGAGGGACGTGTGCTTGTCTGCAGTGGACAGAAGATGGCAGCAGTGAGACACGACTGGCTGAGAAACCTTTCAATGACAGAGTGAGACGGTCCACCTGTGATTTATTATTCATATTTAATCTTACTGACATCAGTTTAATGATCCTGAGGGTTGTTCTACAGGATTCATGCCACTGCTACTGGATGATCAAAGAAGATGAGAAACATAAGAAGAGGAGTGCAGATCAGGACGACCTCTTTTCCACCCGGGTAGGTCCGGTTCTGGAACCAACAATAAATGATCTGCCTGTGTGAACTGTCTGTAACTGAGTGGGGTCGATCATGGTGGTACTGCATGAGGGAAAACAACATTTAAATAGTAAATGTTTTCATACGAGGATTACAGTTCAAATGGGATAAAATAATCTATTTGAAAAGCCGAGTTTAATCCTTAAATCCTTAAAAATGTTGTTGATGCTCATCTGTAGGAGTCTGTATACACACACAGTATGTCGAGAGCTGAACCTTGTTCACCTCTTCACCTGCATGATGCAGAGAGAGATGACTGAGTAACTTTTTGTCTTTGAAACTGACAATAAATATTCAAACACATACCTGCTCCATGGAGCTGTTGTTGATTGTCTCTGAGCGATTTATGGCATGCAAAGAAGTCGCTGCATCATCAATCATAGCTCTTAGGTTAATGATTAAATCTTAAATATCATAATTCAAGACTCATTAGACGAGAAACGAGTCACCAATCCTTCACATTAAAGGAAATCTGAGGCATTAAATTGAGTCGTGGATGATGAATAATTCATAAAGAGGAGAATAATAAGCTGTGACACTGCAGCCTGTCACAAACAAAAACAATTAAAACGTGCACTGCTGGTCTATGACAGTCTTCAATGCAACATGTAGTCCAATGTCTGGACTGTTAATTTGAACTCATTTCATGTTTGTCAGCCCCTCAGGAAATATTCAAATTATCATTGTGCAGCTTCAGAATCCAGCTGCAGCTTTAAAGTCACTCTGCTTCCATCCGTGCAAAACAAAACAGCTTTAAATATGTAGTTCAGCTCGAGTCTGGAGGAGGCATCAGATGTTGTGTAGGCAACCCGCCTCCAAACACACACGCACACACACTTTTATTTGGCCAGTTTAACTGGAAAAATGCATCTAACTTCTGCGAACGAAAGGTAAGCTCTACATTTAGTGTGTGACTGTGACTGTGTGGGAATACTCCACCAGCCTCCACCTTCCTGTGACCCAGAACAAACCTCACACCGACTCACAGACGACCTGTTTCATCATATATTCTGCCCTCCTCCGACACAAAGTGAAGTCGAAAACTCGATTTATTCGTCCTGAAAAATGAGCAAACAATCCATAATTGAGGTGTCACTTCCAATCATTGAAATAATTCAGTACAGATCAGGACTTCGGGAGAATGTGTCAGTTTGCATCATCCAGTCATTATTTTTCCACGAGGAGCTGGAGCCGATCCCATCATGCACCGGGGGCAGGGAAGGAAAACAATCTGACCAGTTAATCACAGGGCGAATGCAAACATCTCTGCAGACCACCTGCACGGTGTGTGTGTGACACAGGTACACACAGGTATACTGCCTGTCTGACATTTGTGAACGTGCAGTTTTGTGGCCGGTTCAGGTCTCTCAGGCTGCTCGTCCTGTTCACGTCACCACGGAGCAGGCAGAGGGCACTAAACACACTGCGTCTCCACTGTGTGTAAGGCAGCGTTTCAGAGAGTTAGTTCAGGAATCCCAAATCAAAAAGTTCAACAAGTTGCTCCAGAAGTTGGACAGATAATGTGTCTTCTTCTTTGCATGGACGTTTGAAGCTGCAAATAAAAAATTGCATTTTTACATTTAAACAGTCAAACTGCTGCATGAAGGAAAATCACTGCAGGATTTAAAGGTCATAACAGGCATAGCTATGCTTTTGTTAGCATGCAATCACCTGAAAATGAGAATATTTATGCTTTTGTTACCTTAGAATGAGACTCGTTGGAAACCAGGTCGAACCTTTACTTGAAATGTGAGCTGAGATTTTCAAGTCTCTGTGCCAGATGAGCACAAACATTTTCTTTATAATGTTTCCTCTAACCCGCTCGCTCTCTTTTGATGCAAACAAGATGCGGCAGCTTGCTAAGATATTGTAACTGAGGTTTCATTCTACCAACAAAGAGGCGCACAGCTACATTTCCCACCACGAGGCTCAGCTTTAGAAGTCAGAGCGCTCGTCTTTTGTGAATGGGAGTATCTGGATGTGATCCAAAATCATACTTTTGCCTCCTGGTGATGCAGCTCACTCTTCACTAATGATCTCTTTGACATTCATTACTGACCTCCACTGTCAGGCAGACAAATATTTCACACACATTTCCCATTTTCAGCCTCCATGTATCATTTATTCTCTCCCATGGGGCAATCGATGCCTGGAAAACGTGCAAAGCTTTAAGCTTGGAATAACTAGTTTTCATCACTTCACCATGAATCTAGAAGGTGTGCATGTTAACTGTTCGAGTGGAAGAGTAAAACCAGCGTTAAGAAACCTGCACGACGACCTGCTAATCCTGATCCAGGAGCTGGACTTGGTAGGAGTTATCCAAAGCAAGCAGCAACCTCTGTGTCTAACTGCAGTTCCTCAAACGTCCACTTGAAGCTGGTTCCAGAAGTGAGTCAGTCTCCATAAGTCCCCATGTTAGACAGCAGAAATAAACATGTTTACAACCTGGTACAAAAAACAGTTTTGGTCTCTATAACTTGCATGTCTGTAGATTGACATTTTTGGCCACTTTGGGTCAGAAAAACTGCACAAGAAGCTGAAAAACACGACCCTCTGATATATTATCCCTCTGTTATAAAAGTATAGAAAAACACAAACACACCACAGAAAGTTTGGGCTGAATAAATGTGGACAGTCAGTTAAATTCACACTGTGCAAAAAATGTGCTTTACGTGCAATCTGAGCATGAACAGCTGATAATCGAACAGCAGCAGCAAGACGTGGTGAAGCTGTGGTAAAAATCTGTTCAGCATCTTTTTTGGATTCAGCCACGACGAGCCTTGTAAATTATGTGTTTGTGAGCCCGTGCTGGTCCACATTGCATTTTGTTTACGTGTCACTCTGAGCCATCAAGTTGGAGCTGGCACTGCAGCAGCATTGTGCTGTTGTGTGGGCTGAATTGAGATGGACCAACCGGCTCTGTGGGCTCTGTGCCGGTTAGGTTTTGGAGTGCTCCCAGTCTTATAATGAAATGGGACAGTTTGAAAGAGTGTCGCTGGAATGAAATCCACTTATGAGCAGACGTTTGAAAAAATAAAATAGATTTGCTATCACGAAAGAAAAATGAACCGCAGCATTTCAAGGTAGATTTTAAAGGTCCAGTGGGTCCAATTTTCAGAATATGCCAAAAAAAGGAATGTAATGTTCAGAACTCTGTTTTCATTAGTGGTAATCACCTGGAAATAAGAACGGCTGTATTTTTGTTACCCTAGAACTTTAGAGTATTATGTTTTTTGTGATTTGCTGCCTCCAGTTCCAGAGTCTCACTGTGGTAAGTATGTTCAGCTGTACTCGAGTATTTGTTCTGATTACATGACTTATGATGAAAAACTAGCAAGTTGAGATAAACTAACTTTGTTTTCCTGAGATAAGATCTGACAAAAACAAAGGATAGTTATATTAAATCATCATGATTTATCCTTGTTTTGTATGAATGAATGGCCACTCAGGGCTTCCATAGTTATGCGTGGATGTGTATTAAAGAAGTAAAGAGTTTCTACACAGCAGCTAACGGGGATTTAAAGGTCCAGTGTTGTAGCATCTAGTGGACTAATCGCTGCATTCACCTTCAACACTTTAGTATTTAGTTTGTCTGCTCTGAGCTGCCGTAGAAACGATGTTTCAACATGGCGTCCTCCATGAAAGGGGACCCGCTCCGTTGTAGATGTAAAAGGAGAATTTTTAACTAAGAAAAACACAAAGATTCTTTGTTAAAGGTGATGACACGTGCATGAAATCTTACACACTGCACCTTTAAATGAGTCAGAGTCAGAGGCAGCTGCACATCCGAACGGAACCGGCGTGTTAATGGACTTTAAATGGGGAGATGCAACTGTGAGCGCCGTCAGCATCAAGTAGATTATATGAGATCCACCCAGTGTGTGTGTGAGTGTGTGAGTGTGTGTGTGAGAGAGAGAGTGTGTGTGTGAGCGCGTGTGTCTGCGCGCGCCCGGCGGGGGACTGCGAGGCGGCGGATTCCCATCACAAGCAAGATGGCGGCGGAGCGGACAGCCGGCTCGGCACACACCGACTGACGGACTGACGGAGCCCGCTTCACCCGCCGGTCGGCCCGGGTAACTTGAGAGCTCGACGCGGAGACACGGAGATAAAATAATACTTCAAGAAAAACAACCGGCACCGGGTCCGCTCGCATTTCTACCGGACTGTGCTGTGATGAACCGGTAGACGACACCGGTCGAAGTTCTGCGCGCGCGCGTGTGTGTGTGAGGACTAATTCAACGTCCACGAGCGGGTAAGTACGGAACCACGAACCGTTACACACCGGGGGAGGGAGGGGGGTTACCGGACAGCTGCCGGGCTGAGAGCCGTTAGCTCGCCCCGCGTGCGTGCGTGCGTGTGTGTGTGTGTGTGTCCGTTAATTTGCCGTTAACCGGCTGACCCGGAGCCTCCCGGTGTGACATAACGCGCCAACAGGTTGTTTGTAATTTAACGGTCACCTGCGCCGAGCCGAGCCGAGCCGAGCCGAGTTACACCACATAACGTCTGCTGGAGCTAGCAGCGCGTGCGGTCGTTAAAACTAAAAATAACCCCCCCAAAACACACATACACACACACACACACACACTCACTCCTGTCCTTCCACGCGCTGCAGCCTGAGGGTGACTTGGTGTGTCCACTCTGGACTTTTGTGTCCTGAAATGTGTGTGTGTGTGTGTGTGTGTGTGTGTGTGTTGAGGTGGTGCAGACAGGGTGGTGTAAGTTTGGAGAGCCTCCTCTCCTCCACCTCGCTGTGGCTTGGCGGTGTAACTTTGGAAACATCAGCCGGAGGATGGAGGAGCACAGCGAGCGTCCGGCCGGGTCACCGTGTGCTCCATCAGGAGCGGGACTGTTCGCCTCCTCCCTGACTCCCCCTGCACCCTCTGCTGTCTCCACCACCTACACCTACACCGCCTCCTTCTGAGCATTTAAAGTCCAGACGGAGGCTGTCGTTTGGAGACATGGGGGTGACTCTGCACCCTCCGTGCTTTCTCTGTCCTTCACCTTGCTGTTCGACAGAGGCATAAAAGGTGGAGCTTTAAAGGTGGAGCATTAAAGGTGGAGCATTAAAGGTGGAGCATTAAAGGTGGAGCTTTAAAGGTGGACCGTGAGGCTGTCGTTGGGTTCGTGTTACATGAAGACATGAGCTGCAGATGCAGAAACACACTGAGGTCCAGCTGGACTATGTTATGTTCCGTTCCAGGCAGGAGCAGGTCGACAGTCGGACTCTCTCCCCTCTGCATCTGTCAGCGGTGTCGCACAGGCCCGGCCCGGCCCGGTCCGGCGCGCCTGGTCCAATCATACGTGTGACAGAAATACTCCTCAGAGCCTGTGATTTGAAAACCTCAGCTCTGCATACCAGGAAGGTAACCTCCACTGTGATCCCATAAATCCTCTCCCTCCTCACGTGCGATGGTCAGAGTGCTGCGGTGCACGTGATGGACGGCGTGTTTTCTTCTGTCTGCTCGTGCTCACAGGGCAGAGAGGAGAAGGAGAGGAAGCCACGCACGGCGTGGAGCGCCGTCCGCTCCGAGAGGAGGAGGAGGAGGATTTACAGCAGCGAGTTAAACATGAAAGGACAGACGGCTCCACAGCGTCTGCTGGTACCGTCTCACTCTGACACCAGCCTCCACCTGTAACTGACCCCAGGTGTCCCCTCCCCGAGGCAGCGCTGCGTGGTTGCTGCAGAGTGTGTGTCTCACTGTAACCTGTTCCGCATCGCAGTGCGTGGTAAACACACCTGAAGACGAGATTGTATCGCGTTTCCTTGGAAGTGAGAGGAACTCTGATGTCGAGGGTTTGATTGTTTCATTTCAAAGTATTTTGTGTGTGTGTGTGTGTGTGTGTGTGTGGACACAAATAAGCTTCTGTGAGGACGTGTCGTTTGTGTCACGTAAGTGGGACGTGCGGTTGTTTCACTGAGATGCAGCCTCGGATAAATGCACCTGCAGTGTCTTCAAATAAACTTCATTCAGTGTTTTCACAGGGGGATCGGACTGTGTCAGAACTTAAGACACCGTGCAGACTAAGTGGCCCAGCAGCTTGGAGCTCGGTAACACAGCCACTACACTATGGATGTCCCTGGAGAGCCTCGCCAGGAGAGCTCTCAGTGAATCTAGGTCTGGTATTCACAGACTGTAAAGGCTGGAGCACAGATGTGAAGCCTGTGTCCTCCGGTGGGGACGCACACAGGTTGTGGGAGCTGAGGCCTGCAGCAGCTTCCAGCCTATCATAGCTGTCATAATGATTAGGACACACTGTAGCTAATGAACGCTATCACCTCACTGAATCTGCTTTGCTTCAAGGACACAGACGGGCCGAAGCTTTGCTTTAGTTTCAAAGCAGTTCCTTGCATTCAGCGTCAGCCTCGTGCATCGAGCGGTGCTTTATTTACAGTCGCAGGCAGTGATGGAGACGGTGGCTGCACAGAAGAGCAGCAGAGCAGGAGATGGAACTGCTGAAAAGAAATGATAGTCATGCTTTTCTGCTCTCTGCTCCTGGAAGTGTTAAAATGACTCTTTCTGTCTCAGACTGGTGCAGCATCATTTAGTCTGCATACGACTCAGACGCCGTCTCTTCTCTTTACGGGGAGATGTTATTCTGTGTGAAGGATTTGCAGCCAGACTGAAACTGAAAGGGCAGAGACAGACAGAGAACCTCTGAGCAGCAGTTCAATAAGAATAGGAGAGATTATCTCTATCGGAGAAGCTCAGCATGAATCTGTGCAGCTTTAAAGAGGAAGTTCAGTTAAAACTGTGGGACATCAGCCGAACATACAAATAAGTTCAAACCTGTTGAGTCTGACTGAGCCGGCCGCAGAGGGCTCGGATGTTTCTGTCTGCACGGAGGCCAAATTCAAAATCAAAGATTATTTTGGGGACATAAAGGTCACAACAGTGCCAGGTAACACTGCGGGGCGTCGACTGAAAAAGGTTTGAATGCTTTAATTCTTCCTCCTTTAGAGACAGAACTATTTCAAATGTAAATGAAACATCTGCTGTTTGAATTCTGCAGTTTAAATCTCAGTTAATCATCATTTATGGAAGGAGAGAAGAAAAAGGTGACCCCAAACCTACAGTACCATTTCTGCTTTGCATACTTTGAGTTTAAACAGTCCTTTTTATATAAAAATCATCAACAAAATCAGCTTCCTCCTGCTGTGTCTGAACACTGACGGTGCACAGGCGAGTGAGCCCGGCCCTCCGTCACATCAGATTATGACGTAGTGTCGTATATTTTTGTACCAAGACTTGTTGGAAGCAGAACTAATACTACTAATAAAAACTACTGAGACCAGAAAGAGTTGTTATAGATTTGGATGCAGAGCAGGACTGCGAGCAGGATTACACGCTCCCATGGGGAACACGTCCACAAACACTAATTAGCTGTAAGCTCTCAGTTTGTCTGCGGGAGACAGGCAGGATGTGTCCTCAGTTGGTGGGTGGCATCTGGGCGCTGATCGCCTCATCCAAAGCCAGATTCATACTGCGGCAGTGTGTGATGTGTGTGAACGGTTCAGTCGGAGCAGTTGTCCTGTGAGAGCTGCACAGCGCTCAGACTGGACCAGAGCTCCAGCGGTGCTTGAGTTTCACATTCAGAAGAAAGCTCTGAGCACTTCAGAGCGGAAACTGGCAGAAAGTGAAGTCAAGCGTGTGACTTTGAGACATTTGTGAAGCAATTTGCAGTAAAAAACAAACAGATCATCGCTAATATTGAATTAGAAAAAGCTGATTTGGGGCTTTGGGAGTCTGGAGGCAACAAACAGGCAACAAGAGGAAACCTGACATCCCATCGAACCCCTCGCGTCTGATCCAGTCCAGCAAACTCACCGAATACTGAACGGAGCATCCTGTTACATGTAGCAGAGTTTTTATTGTGTTGTTTTGTGTCCATGGCTCTATGAGAGGAACATGTTATGTCCCTGTTATGTCAGCGTGTACAGCGAGGCTTCTGTAATCTGATTACCGTTACCCTTTCTCAGGATGTCATCTCAGATTGATTTGTTGTGTGAGGTTCGGTCCCGGACTATAACTTCTAACTCACTAAAGTCAAAACTGGTGTTAGTGTGTGAAAGAGTTTCAGCTGTAAAGATGCAGCAGTTGTGGAAGTAGTTCCTCAAACTCTCAAACTTTTGGATCAGTGTGGAATCAACCAGTCGTTCTAATCAGTCATGTGTGAATAAGGTGACTGATAATGTGAGTGATGGATAGAATGTGCAGTGCAGTATAAACACATTATTTCAAGTCTAAAGTCTGATTTTCCGCTCTGTTCCTCTGTGAGGAAACTTTCTCTTCAGTAGATTTAAGTGAAACTTTCTGTGGATGCAGACGTGCCGCAGTCGAGGCTCCGCCAGTGAAGGCTGTAATTGTCAGATCCTCACATCAGTTTGCCGCTGTGGTCCGCTGGGTTCACAAGGGTAAACCATGATTCCTCCCTTCTTCCTTTTCTTATCGGCAGAGACGTGCGACGTCACCGAGCTGCACGATAAAAACAAACGCTGATGCTAGTACGAGTGACGCTGTCTGACACCAAGGCCAAACAGCAGCCCTAAGACTGCTCTGCTGCCAGGGAGGGAATTAAAAGATCAGGCTGGGAGCGGAGGCAGCTCACTGCGATCGGGTTTCCTGGAGACGTGGTATTAATTCCCACACGGCTCTGCGTTAGCTTCCCTGTGCTAATACTGTATACAGAGCGCCACCGTGTAACCTCCAGTAATGAGGCTGAAGCCTGGAAATTAGCATTTAGCATCTCAGCATTTCCCTTCACGTGTAACATGAAACATGGTGAGTCAGTCGTTAGCAGAATCTGCAGGAGCTCCGTCTGATATTCAGGCATCTGTTGCTGCCATCAGCATTCAAGTCCAACTGGACCAGCGCCTCGCTGAAGTGGTTGCATGCCATTTAGTTGTTAGTTAGTGGTATCAGTCCATGCCAACTCCATCCTGCCTGACAGCCATCGCCTCGTTTTCACTAACTGCACCACGTAGCTCTGTAAGGGATGGTCAGTGTCGGTCATCAGAAATATACCTGAAGCAGCTTTGTGTGATTTCAGTAGCTGTCTATGAAGATTATAGTTGACGTACAACATGAAGATCTTTTGCAACCCCTGCTGTCATTAGCTTGTTGCAGGTGTGTTGGCATCAGTGTTGGAGTCCGGCCAGAGGCCATTGTTGCATCTTTTCCTCCCTTGTTTCCCGCCGTCTCTCATTAAATGCACCAATTATTCTATTAAAACAACAGTTTCATCATGGACAGACGTCTTTAGAAAACAGTGGACGTGTTTATATGATGTATTTGTTTAACAAACCCGTGTATCAGCTGAAATTCTGTTTGAAACTCAAACGTCCGTATCAGCCTTAAACTCCATTATCGGTCAGACTGTCGGATCGATTAATACGTTCGTAGGAAGAGGAAGCGTAGAGAAACGCGGTTTCTCGATGTAATCCGAGAGCGATGGGATCAGCTGCTGACGGGTGAAGTCTGTCACTGCTGCTGCATCACCGCACGTCGTGGCTGCTGCTTAATTATCCATAACAAACACATCACGGTGTCACAGAGAGAGAGATCGTTTCAAACTTGGAAATTAGGTCGAGACCTTGGATAAACTTTGGTGCTCATCCTCACAACTGCAGCACCTCGCAGGACTGCTCGGCATATTCATGTTTGGTACAGTTTGGTCCCAGCAGGGCATGAATCGCTAACTCTGACATTTCATCTCTCCACGCAGCTCATGGCGTTGTGATCTGTCCCATCAGTCACATCAGGATGAAGTAACTTTGAAGATCGAGGTGAGGCAGAAATCCGTGCAGCTGAACCTTTCCTGTCGTCTCCCGCTCTAACCTTGTTTGAAAGTGTGTTTAGTTGTTGAGACACTTCACGGCGCTGGTGGTTTTAATCACAGGCGGAAAGTCCCGATCTCCTCGGTTATTCAGGAGGCGTCCTCTGTCCTCGTGGAGTGGAAGTAACAGGAGAAAAATCAAATTTAATGTTCCCCCAAAGGCGTCGCGCTCTCTGACATGTTGATTATTAGAATTATCTTTAAGTTCTGGTGTGACCTTCATCTCGCAGCAGTTTTCAGCCAAACTCACTGAATGTGTTTGAACTGAACAAGCTGATGAAGTGAGTCACCTGTAAACTGTAAGTCTCTGCTCACACTCTGCAGCATGTCTCATGATTTGCAGCCTCACCTGTCGCTCCGTGCTCATTGATTGGCTCAGGTGGGGGGATGTAATTTGTAGGGAACGCCGCGTTTATTGTTACCTCGTTGTGTTAAATGTGTCTGAGTGATGGATGGTGTGAGATCAGACCTCATTAGTCCTCAGCGGCATTATTTGTTTCAGACCATGAAAGCTGATTTAAAAACACAAAGGTTAATGTGTCCTAACCAGCTCCTGTATATACTGTCTCCTGCATACACACACACCATTAAGTGCAATTAAAGTTTAATGATTGTCGTATAATCAAATTGACGGCGATACCAAGAACGTGGTCACCTACAGAGCTGGAATCAAGAGCAGCTAAACTGAGACAAAGTCAGGACTGAGACGAGACCACAACACAACACACGGATAAATCAGACAGGTGAAGCGACGTCTGAGAGAAAGGCCTTTAAAAAATGGTCCCGATCTCGAGACCGACCTTGAGTGCTCCAACACTAGTTTTCTGTCACAGCAGGTGGTAGTAGATTCATTCCTGCAGCACAGAGCAGAAGGTCTAAAGCTCCGTGGCTTCCTTCAGAGTTTTTAGTTCTTTTGTTTGTTTTTGGAGCCGGAAGATTTCAGCACCAGCAGTAACTCAGTTACATCTCATTGTTCGGCTCAAGATGAGTTTCACTAAATAAAAGATGATCAAGTTTTCCGTAGAAAAGCTTGAGACTCGTTTCTCACAGAGGTCATCTTTCCTCCTGAATGTTAACACGACCTGATGCTGCTCAAAGGCACGAGAGCCAAACGCCCACCCCTGTGGGTTAACTAGAAGCAGATGCTTGGCGAGTGAGGCTTCCTACTGGCCTGTGTTTATGTTCTCGAGCACATTCCTCTTCACCTCCTCCACGTGTCTGCCCTGCTGCGACTGTCTCTGCTCTGGATGTCTACACAGCTGCAGCCGAGAGCAGCGACCGGACCCGTCGGAGAACCCGAGCGAGAGTCACCTTTGGTGAGTTTCATCGGCCTGAGACGGCTGGAAGTCGCTGCCCCGTCACGTTGGCTTAAAGAAAACCCCCGTGTGGAAGCGACTGATGGTCTGTTGGGTCTGGACATCTTATTGAACTCCTCCCTGAGCTCCTGCTGTGGTTATAAGTCAGCGAGTTTGGGCTGGGAGGCTTTGTCTCCGGCTCTGGCACCGGGCCCTTTAATGTGGCCGAGTTTAAAGTTTCTAGGCCTGTGGTGCTTTTCCACGAGTCTGCCTCTGCTGTTTCTCTCTGCCCCTGTGTGATTCCCGAGTATCAGACAGCTCCAGATAATCTGCACATCCAGCTGTGTCGTGTCGTAAAGTACGTTTAATGCAAGTTAACCACCTTCAAGTGCTCTGCAGCCAAGCGCTGATTTACAAAGACAAATAGTCTGCAAAGTCTCGGGGAAAACCGCATCTTAAGACATTTGTGCTGAATGAGCGCACGTCATAAATGATTCAGAAACACATAAATATTATGTGTAGTGCCTCAGGACCACTGCGAAGGGCTCCAGTGACCTTTTAAAAGAGGCTCGCAGCCTGTGCACATCCTCTCTTCAACCCTCCAAACTTCTTCTTTGTGAACGCTGGAAGGAATCGGTGATGACTTCTCTTCTGGGCGTTTACGACCAAGACCAAGTCAAGCTTTTCCCTTCCAGGTCAGTCTGCCAGGAGAGAAGTAGGGCAGCCAGCAAATTAAGATATTTGGATTATACCACTTAAGCTGTGAAGCATATTTTTATTCTTATGTGTCAAGCACGGCATGAGTCACAGCTCTGCATCTTTTGGATGTGGTTCCTGGGAGGGAATCCAACGATGATCCGTGCATGCTCGATATGTAATCGACGTCTGTTTGGCGCTTTTAAAGTGCCTCCTCAGCATGTTGATGCAGCCAAATTCAAGTCTTAAATTTGTAAATCTGTAAAAGTTTCAGCACAGGCCGAGCGTCGAGATTGTTTCGCAGTTGGAAATGTGAAATCTAAAATTCATTTTTCATCCTGTCGCCTCCATCGTGAACTCAGCATTGTTGATTTCTTCTATTCTTGAAATGTAGGGCAGGCAGAGGGAGCAGGCTGAAGACAATGGAGGCGGTTTGAGTCCCACGCATGCAGCAGATATATATATCTATATGTATATGTAATCCTTACGTAACGGGTACCGCTGCTTTGGCTTGCACTGTATTTTTAGCAGCCTGACAGGATGGCGAGGATGAGTGTCATTCTTTGGCCCCCCGTCACACGGCGGGGAGGGCGACACTGCAGAGCATCTGTGGCGCTGTGATAAATTGGGTCAACATCTTTTCTTTGTTACAGTTTTGTGCTAAGTGAGGAGTGAACTGTTGTTACTGTGTGAAACAATACCCACGTCTGCTCTCCGTCATGCAAAAATCCCTCCGGGTCAATAAAGCAGCAGCAGTCATTTGCAAGAAATGAGATAGCCGCAACACCCAGTGTTACTCCACCCTCCCTCCCTGGTTATACGTTACATATGATGTTATTACAGGTCGTTTATACATCTGGTTTTTATGGTGCCTCCTCTTCCCTCAGCGAGCCGGGTCGTAACATCGTCATCCTCACGTGTCAGCAGCGTTAGTTCCCGGCTCTCGTCGTGCCTGTGAAATCCAAGAACGTGACCCCTGGACCTCATGTTGGCACACACAGAGCATCATCAGCGTCTCACCTCTTCAGCGTCGTGAGCATGTGTGAAGGTGCAACAGGAATGTTTCCTGTTCTCCTCGTGCCAGAGTGACGGAGCAGAAGACGCTGAGCCGGCCAGCTGGTTTCCCACGCGTGCTGCAGCGGACCTGTTTTCATTTTGAAGCGAGAGAGAACTCTTTTGCAATTTTTTGTTTTTGTGTTCAATTCCCAAGCAAACATTCCTGACAGAGAAGTGAGCACGTGTCCCACATCCTGTCCTCTGGGTGTTACTCCAGCTTGTGGTAACGCGAGCGTCCCATGAAACATTTACGGGCCTGCTCTGTGTGTTGGACAGGAAGTCGACGGTGGTCCAGGGCTCTGTGGACGCCGTGCAGATGTGGTCACTCTTTAGTTTAACCAGTGCTGAACCACAGGAGCGCTGCCAATCCTCTGTTCTCTTCCTGGCCTTATCAGACCAGAGCACACATCACTTGGCACAGAGAATTAGCTCGCTGTGACGAGGAAGGTGAGGAAGTGATGAGATGAAATGCATTTGTAATCTGAGTGCAAGAGCCAGAACACGGCGAACCGGCACTTTCCTCGCCATCTGCCAGTAGCTGGGAGTGACAACCAAAGACAGAAGTACTAATCGCTCTTTGTTTGGACATCAGCTTGGCTCGTTGACCTGCAAAGATCGTTTCACTGTACCAATAAACACGCAGATTTAGTTCAGATTCATGTAAACACGGTTCTTCTTCACCAGCCGGCCTGCAGCCTGGTTTGTATTTGTGCTTCTTGACAGTCGGAGCAGCAACATGTGTCTGACAGAGAGCAGAAAGCTGCAGACGGAGGACGTGTTGAGGTCAGAACAGAGAAAGATTTTGTCACTTTGGTCTCGTCTTGCCTCACAGCAGTCTCTGACGGGAAGGAGAATAAAAGGAGGCACCGTCGTGGTTTATGCATCAGCGCTGGCAGCTGAGCTCTCGTTAGCATAGCATCACGCAGACCAGTGTTGGCAGATTTTTTACCTTTCCCCCCGAGCCAACGCATTCGCACTGGCTAACACACCCAGCTAATTAAACCCTCTCTTCCCACACCCTCTTACTGCATGTGGCTGGAATCACAGACGTCCTCCAGGCGACTTAAACTCTGCGTGAGAAGAAGTGACACCAAGTTGAGAATGTTTTTAAAGGAATGCAACAGCGTTCACGTCGTCTATTTTCAACACATTTCTCCCCGTCTTTCTGCACAGATACACATTTCTCACACCTTCTGACTTCAGCTGTCAGGAACTTAAAGTGTTCTCGTGTTTTTGCACGACTTGACTGGGCAGAAGAGCGAGAGCACCGGCAGGGGTAAAGTTTCATTTGAACCCACAGAGACAGACTCGTGTCCCGGAGGCTCCAGTGTCAAAGAGGTTGAGTGATGAATCTGGTCACTGAGGCAGACTGAGACTTTCCACCACCACACCCAGAGGCTGCCTCAGAAAAAACAGCCCACTGTAAAACAAAACTGGCTTACAGTACGGCTTTTGTTCTTCTGCACTTCAGCATTTGTTAGAATTTTTGTGGAAGATGTCGATCGCTTTATCAAGAAGAATATCAAGTGACGGCTCTTTAGCCACTTACTGTCACATGACGGCAGACTTAAAAATGAAAAATGGCTGCAGTCAGAAGGGGAACCATTTCTTTGAGTGGTCAGATATACTCCTGTATCTTTGTAGAGCATTTTGGGAACTGATGTATTTTTCATTTCTTCGAGTCTTTCAAATTAAACACAGGCTCCAAACCAGCAAACGTGTTGGTTTATCCTTTGATGCTAAGTTGGACATCCTTGAAGAGCACCTGATTCTCTACTTCAACCATCACTACACTGTTTTTGGACCCGGTGCAGCACTCCCTACTCTGCTAGTTTTTCAGCCTTTGTTACTCGCCTTTGTCGGGAGTGTAGTCCAGTCCCAGCAGCCCTGCACAGGTCAGAAATGAAGTCTCACTGCTTCACACGCCGCACAGATTGCTGATTAATATGCAACTTCTCGGGTAACAGCCAAAGGACATTAATAAACATGTTCTAATTAGTAAAATCACATTTAAGTTCTCAGTCTGAATCAGTTTATTTTATTTGTGAATTATAAAATGGTCGGCGTGCTACCCGGCATCCTGTCCCCATCACCTCATGCTTCAATCAAGGCAACATCATCAGTTTATCAGATTTCTGGCAAAGCCTCCAGCAGCTGTTTTGTAGACGTGCTATAGTCTCTCCTCACACCATTAATCCTGTTCTCAGTCGGGTCTTCGGCCTCAAAGGTGTAAGTAGTTTTGTCTCAGACTCTGAGCACGGCGGCCTCTCTGTTTTCTTCAATCGCCTCTGCGATCATGACACTGCAAACAATCGGCGGACAATTGCAGCACTCGATCAAAGTAACACTGAAGCTTTAAGATTCACCGGCTCTCCTCCGTGGGCGACGGAAAGGGTTTGTTGAGTCCTCCTCCTGTTTCTGAAGCAGAAAATGCACTCCTGGTGTTTGGAGAGTTGAACCGCTGAAATCATCAGCTGTAGCTGGTGTCAGTGTCGATTTCAGGGGGAATATTTTGCTGCCTCCTGCCAGATAAACAACGTTCATTCACTCAAAGCAGCTCTTGATAAGGTGCAGATTTTATTGGAGCTGTTCTTATCTGTAAAAAATGTCCTTTCAGGTGCTTCTTCTTCAGAAAGTGTAGATGATGTTGTGCAGTCCAAACAAGTCTTCTTAGGGCAGATTAAGGAAAGTACTGTTTGGCTTTTATCATCCTGCTTAATAGGCTCCATGATATCACAGGGCAGCTAGTAATCAGCAGGTTGTTACGGTGGGACCGGCCTGTAATTGAGGCAGAATGTCAAGTGTGAAGAAACACCTCACTGCTCTCTTTTTAAAATGCACCGTCAGGTCTGTGTAGCCAGACAACCAACCAGCCAGTGAGGCTTTAACTGTGCTGTTCGAGTGTTTAGAATAAGAGAAAGGACGAAAAGCCTCAGCGCTAACAATGTTCTGCCCTCGACCTTGAGCCAGGACGCTGAACCTTTAGCCGGTCGTGTGATCAGAGAGCATCAGCTAACTGCTTAAACTGTAAATGGCTGCCTGGTTCCTAATTGTAGCCCATCTCCTCCTCTCTTTTCATTTGCCCTTCTGCTGGCCTCCCCTCAGTAAGATTCATGACTGTCAGATATTTTATTTTACTGCCATAGCAAGGACGTAAGAACCGTCTGTACCTGCTACCACAATGAAAATCAGTCTCCCCTCTCTCTCTCCTCTCCTGCAGGCAGTTGGCGGGGATGGGAGATGATGGAGGACAAAAGCCATCGTGTAGCCGACTACTTTGTCGTGGCCGGACTGACAGACCCGTCCAAGCCGTTGGACCAGGAGATCCACTTTGATGACGTCTGCCACAAGCTGGCCAAGCCGAAGGCGCCCATCACCGATGTGGCGGTGGTGATCCGCTCGATGGGTGAGGAAGCGCCGCCGGGGTACACCTGCATAGAGGAAACACCGACCGGCCATTCGGCTGATCTTAACAACGGCGGACTCATGGCACCGCAGATCTTCGTGTGCTACAGGCGGGGTCGAGACAAGCCGCCACTCACTGACCTCGGGTAAGTGCCAAAGGAGTCTTGATCTTTGTTTTTGGTGTGTTCACACAGATGGTAGTCGTATATCAACAACAACTAGTCTTAAAAACAAGAAAACATGCCCCCGTCTCAACTTTTTCGGAACCTGTTGCAGCCTGCAACACTTTGTTCTGTATTCAGTTCACTATATGTTGTTAATCATTATTTACATTGTAGACAACATCCAAACTCTTTTGTAATTGGGCTTTTAAAATCACCGGGTATGTTATTTTGCTGACGATGGTGCTGTATTCACAATCAAGTCTCTTCTACTAGAAGCTGGATTAGTTTCCAGTCTTCGTGTGAAATAGAAGTTTGTGTTTGTTATTCTGGAGCAGAGGTGTGATAAAGGGTGACAGAAACAAATTTCCAATGCATCTTTGTTTTGCAGGATCTGCTTCTGCTTCATCTCCTGAAGAATATATTACCCGAAAAGGTGTTTGGTGGAAACAAACACTTGTTTGTGTTTTATTTGCTGATCTGTCCGGTTTCACAAAATCTTCTAGACAACTAAAATGAATCACTGTAATGAAGCACACAGTGTGAGCCACCTAACCCACAGGCCCATGTTATTTATGTATTGCAAGCATGTTGCTGTATCTATTATTTATCTCATTCCTGGTAATGATCAGTTGCTGCTGTCAGGAAACAGTTGCAGTTGCTCCAAACTGAAACTCGCCCTGGTGTTCCTCGCGTTGGCGAGTGAGGGGTACAGTTCCTTAAAGTCCGGTCCGTATCATGTCTGCTCTGAAAAGCGGAAGTGCTTTCTGCCTGAAAATACCTCGTGTGCAGCAGTTTTTTCCGCAGCAGCCACTTTCCGCGGCCTCCTTGTGTGAAGCTCCGTTACAGGTGTCCTCCTCAGCAGCATCCTTTGAACTGAGGGAATTCAATACTGTTTATTCAGTACTCTCACACCTTTGGCTGATGGAGGCAGCTGGTGACAATGCTAAGGAGGCTCACACTGGCCTCTGACACTACAGAGCACAGTGCTTATCAGGCCCTGACACAGAGCCTCTGCTCAGACAGTATCAGCAGCTTTTGTGTGCTGATAGCTCAGAGGGGCTGCACTTCCCAGACATCGGTGGAACTAATGGGAAGCTGACGTGTCGATGTATGTCGGTGTGTGTGTGTGTGTGTGTGTGCAGGTCTACTCATAATTTAGATCCATTTTTACTTATGGCCCAATTTGCCCTACGTGATAGTGAATGGTTGCACAGGCTGCAGAGGGAATAATTAGTGTTATCTGTGACCAGCGGACAAATTAATATCAATTTGTTGACTGAGGACTATAAAAGAATATGGCACCTCCAGGGTTTCCAGGCGATAATCCACCCAAACGCTGACACATCCCGCCTCGTGGTATCTTTAGTTAGAGGCTGATGGCCTAAACAATAGCTACACTCTTTGAATATAACATTTCTGTGTGTGTGGAGCAGCGCCTCTGCGCTTTCCCCCTGAAGATTGACATTTTATTTTGTTATTTTCTAACCGAAGCCACCTCACCTGAAATAACTCTGACCTCCGCGCACAGCTCCAGTTGTTTGAAGAATTTTTTTCAAGGTCTAATTCAGCAAACACAAAGGCCACTTTCAGATTCTGCAGAATTGGTCACTCTGTCAATATAGGAAAAATGTCAGGCGCGTCGTTATCGACACATAACATCGGAGAAAGATTTGCACACGGTGTCGATCAGATCTGATCACAGAGCAGATTCAACACCACCACAAAAAACAAAGTCCCTCAGCTGACCACTTTAAATTCTGTTCAGCTTTCATGTAGTGCCACAAAATGCCCGTCAGTCCCACTTGAAACGTTAATGGAGGATAAGTGCATAATGGAAGCACAAAGAGGAATGTTTGAAACGACGGCTACTGTTTGTACGTCTGAGCACTCGTCCTCTAAGTGGTTTGCGTGACTGTCCTCTTGTGACTAATTGTAATGCTGTACTGGGTTAATATGTATGTACTGTACGAGCACAGTCCCAACTGAAGAAGTCTCTTGGATGAGTCTAGGAGGCCGTCCAGGACAGAGCTGGACCTCTTGACCAGTTTATTGAGTCTTTTCCTGTCCCTCTCCGGGCTTCGCCCTCCCCAGCAGTCCAAAGAAGCTCCTCCTTCAGACTTCTTGTATAGGACGTCCGTGTCTCTTGTTGAGGTGAACACCCAGGTATTTGTACGCTCCCGCTATCTTGTTATCCAATCCTTGGATGTTCACTGGTGTGGTCTGAGACGTCTTGAACGTGGGGACTTATGGAGACTGACTCACTTCTGGATCCAGCCTCGAGTGGTCGTTTGAGGAACTGCAGTTTTTCACTCTTCGCTCAGGTTGCCTCTTGCTATAAACCAACGGCAACAAAATAGGAAAAAGACTGTTGCACTATTTGTAAATTTAACGCTTACCAAAATTTCCTGATGTTCTCAATTTCTATTTTTATTTTTTACTCCTTAAAACTACAAAAATCTGACTGTAATCGATGCATCGCTGGTTTTAAAATGTAATGAGGTCGAGTCGTGCTCCAGTTTAGAGTATGGTCCACAGATGAGAAGGAGACAGTGAGTAACGAGTGAATAGGAATAAAAATATTAAATGTGTGCTGCTTCTAAATACAGATCATACCCCGAGCCAACTGAAGGTGTAGAAGAAGAAGAAGGTGGTGTTATTCATTTCGCTCAGTGATTACTTCTCTACAGGCAGAGCTGTTGGCTTTGTGCAGCTCACTGTTTATGTTAGCTGCCACGTTCCTGTTACCTGACATGGAATATGGCATTTGCATGCGGCGTAGCTGCCAAACTGTCATTCCTGCTCCCCGGAGGTATCATTATCCCGACGTACAAAGCAGCTAAAATGCTTCCACGCCGATGACTCACTGGAGAATCTGAATTTTTGGAATACTTCGAAGTTTCCATCAAAACGTTCGCTAACAACAACGTGACGGCACTCAGCTTTGACCTCGTGTTGTTGTGTGAATGTGGCCAAAGTTGTTGAGCTTAAAAGTCACCCTGAGCTCAAGTTAAGGAGACACCTAAACACTCTGACTGCCTCTTTATAAGCTCACACATCTCTCTCTGTCTCTCTCGTCGTTTCTGTTTGCCTGTTATGAGGTGCAAAGCAGACATTCAGCTCCATCAGCTTCATTCTGCAAACTGGGATAAATGCCCAATGCCAGACTTAAATGAGGAGCTCCACCTAATTGGCCCAATGAGATCATGAAGGCATATTGTGTTGATTAATTCTGCATGGTAATCCAACTAATAAAGCGTTGATGTGAGAGTTTTGTTTGGCTGACTGCCGTGCTCTGCCTCCTCCCCCCACACAGCGTGCTGTACGAGTGGAAGGAGCGGCTGAAGCAGGGCTGCCACCTCATCCAGACCACTCCCTCCGGACGCCCGGCCAACATCAGCGGCAATTCCTCCCAGCGCATCTACGTCACCTACCGCCGGGCGCCGGAGAGCCAGCCGCACACCACCCTGGCTGTGACGGACATCTGCATCATCATCCCGAGCAAAGGAGAGACGCCCCCGCACACCTTCTGCAAGGTGGAGAAGAACCTGAACAGCAGCATGGTGAGAGAGACGCTAGTGTACAGAATATTCTCTTGAATCAGTGAAATAGTTGGTGTGTGTGTGACTTTACGTAGTTACATAATTTCCGAGCAGACATACCGGGGCAGAGCGGGAATCACTGAGACACCATGAAGGAAATGGGTAACTGTGGTGGAGGCTGCAGGTGGAGACCTGTGTGGAAACCTCAAAAATGTTCAGCACAGAATAACTTAATGATAACAAGCATTAACATACGAGGATGTTTGGTTTAAAGTTACTCTGGAACTCAAAATGTTGATATATTCTTTGGCCAGGAATATTCCTCCAATCCTCCACACGTTTTAAAAAGTTTGGTAACTCAGTCAGCAATACAAGATGAGATTGAGCCCGCACTGACCGAGCAGTCCCGACAAACACTGACAGATTTATCCGTCACGCTTCCTCCGGTTAAAGTTCAGCGGTTTAATTTGAAATGATCGAGCTGTCGCGCGGAGCTTCGTAGATCATCTCTGTGTCTTTTGTGCCGGAACGTATCGTGGAGTCGTGAAGGACGGAGAAGCGAGCAATAGATTTCAGCCCCAGGTGAGTCACCCGAGCTGGGTTAGTGCATCCAATTATGGAAAAACAGAGTAAAAACCCTCCTACATCGCCTCGGGACGGTTCAGTAATGCCCTGTGTGTGTGTGTGTGTGTGTGTTTACACTGATCCAGTCTTGTTTCTTTTCGAGGAGGGAAGCAGAACTCCTCGAGCTTTATGGCCTCTCCTCCTGTTTGGTTTCCCTCTCACCCCGTATATGTGCTGAAGAAACATATTTTTCTCTTCACCGCCCGGTTATGTCTCTCTTTATGTCTTTGCTGCAGCTATATCCTGCTCTCCCACCCACACACAGACACACACACACACACTGTAAACGTCCATGCTGTGTCAGCTCGGTGGCTGCACGCGTGTTAAACTGTCTTTGAGCGCTGTGTGTGTGTGTGTGTGTGTGTCCGGAAATGTTTAGACTTTGTGCATAAATCTGCAGAGACTTGTGGTGCATGAAGGAGAAATCGAGGCTCCTACAATAGATTTGGGATTTAGCTACACTCATTTTTCAATCTGACTAATGTCGGATCATTTTTTTAATGTCTCGGCAGCGCTCGGGGTGCGTCCTCCATCCCCGCCGCCTGCTTCTTAAAGATTCATCACAGTTTTTAGCCGCCACCGAGCATCTTTTCGCCCTCCCAGTGACAAATTGTCACAAACAAGATGTGCTTATCGTCGCTACATGCTGCATGCTAATAGTTTGATGACACACACCCTCCTCAGCAGTGTGTGGTCAGATGTGAGTGTCTTAAACTGTCTTTGTACTGAACCTTCAGGATTATTGATAATGACACTGACGAGCTTGATGGAGACATTTTAATTGAGGCCAAACGATGAATGATGAAGATGAGGCTGCACTTATATAGAGGTTTTCTGACTGGGCGGTTAAAAGGCTGCACAGTTCACCTCACACACACGCACACACAGTGGAAAGCAGTTATTGGTACTTTGATAACTGTGGCAGAGGGAGTACTCTTATCTTTACTGAGGTAAAAGTAGGATTGATCGTTTTTTATTGATATCAAAGTCATAATCGATTCTGTTTTCTTAGTTTCAGTTTTCTCAGTCTAATAAAAAATCTTCCCGCCCGCGTGGCGCTGATGTTTTTAACACAGGATATTAGTCCTGGCAACAGATGTGCTGCTTGGTCGGGAAGCGTCGAGCACTCGAGTGTCAAATACGTGGCATTCCTGGAATTCAAGGCCGCGTGGTGTAGAAAGAAGTTTCAGGTTCTGGTGATGATTTCACAGACATTACAGCGAGCGCTGCTGTCATCTTTCTTTGTGACGTGAAGCCGTGTTTGGATCGGGACTCGTTTCCTGCCGTGTAGATGGATTTGTCCTCATTGCTTTGCAAACACAGACAGAAACGTACCTGCAGGGATAAAGTGAAGCGGTGAGCTTGCAGTTTGGACAGTTTGGATCCAGTTCTGGATTCCTCATCTCAAGTAAAAATACTCCGTTACAAGTCAAAGTCTGGCATTCAAGATTTCACTGAAGTCATTAGAATATTTTTCCCGATACTTTAACACAGAAGCAGCGTTTCTATTTGTGTTCCAGCTGATGGATGAACGTTGTAACGCCTTTGTTTACTGTCAGTAACTCCACAGAAGCTGTGAAGCTGTTAGATGGAGTAAAAATACAATGTGACTCTGTGATGTGGATAGCAGTGTGAAATTGAAATACTTGAGGTGCCTCAGAGTTGTACTTAAGTACACTGTTTGAATAAATGTACTTCTGCTCCTTCAGTGTGATCTAAAGATGACCTCACTGTGACTTAGAGAGGACACAGTGTCAGTTTTTTGTCGTAAATCCAGGAGACCTTTTCAGATTCATCCAGGGGTCTTTGCTGTAAGCCGCCCGCCACTCTCCTCCTTTCCTGCCGTCTCTCTACTTGCTGGCCTTCGAATGTCTGCACTGTCAACTTCTGATGGTGCTTTCTGTTCTTACTGCGGTGACTGCAGGTAACGGGGAATCATGATTCGATTCCAGAGAGCGGGCCCGAGAAGCGGCGCCTGCTGCCTTCCTTGGATGAACAACGATTCAGTGACTTAGAGATTAAAGCCCAGATTCTTTGTTTCATGGAGGTGTGTGTGTTCAGCAGCTGGTTCTCAAACATCCTCGAATGCACCACAGAGGAGTTATAAAATGACATCACAGTAGCAAGGTGAGAACACCGTCACCCTTCAGCTGCTCTTCACTCATATCGGACTCAAACATGCAAAAACTCTCGAACGGTCCTTCGTACTAAAAGCGCGTGACCGTACAGCTCCCAGTTGGATAGAGATTCTTCATCCTGATTGGCCTGTTCGGGGTCCTGTGTTGCTCACACATGCTAACTCTTTTCCCATCCTGCTCTTGTTTTTCAGTGGGGCTCCTCCGTCTACCTGTGTTATAAGAAGTCTGTGGCCAAAACCAACACAATAGCCTACAAAGCAGGTAAGCCTCGCTGATCCCATAACTACCGGTGTGTGTGCACAACCAAACACTGACGTGTATCTCCTGTTCCTGCTGGTGGCAGATATCAAATAACCGTGTTGTGGGTAAATACTCTCACTTCTTCCCATGATCGCTGGATTGTTGTGTGAGAGAAACCAAACTGTCAGAGAATGAGGCTCATTTCATGAGTAAGAAAACAGACTAAATTTGAAGAGCACTGAGGTTACGGTGTGTTTCCGTGCTTGCTCCAGCTGTGTGTTGTTGTAGAAAACGTCTCTGCAGAGTTACCCCAGCTGCACGAGGACATCCTGCTCCAGCTGCGCCTGCAGGTTCAGGCTTGTTGAGATGAGATCTCTGCATGCCGGCGTCGTGAAGTTAAAGGCTTTAAATTAACGGTAATGCGAGTAAAAGACATAATCTGCTTACTTCACATTAAGTCTGTCTTCTTTCGGAAGATTGTCATTTTCTGATAAGTCTGTTGGCTCGGCGCTCTGCTGTGTTTGGCTCGGCCTCAGATTGGCTGGCTGATGTTTTGTTGTTCATGACTTGAATATGCAGCAGACTGTGAATGGAGCGATCCTATCTCACGCTTTTAATGAGTCAGCTCACAGAAATGAAGTTTTCAGCTCGGGAACAATCACGGCGACGTGTACACAAAAAACACAAAACAGTATTTCAGAGAGAGGAGCTGGCTGGAACGTCTTGAATTCACAAACATAATAAAATAATAATAACATAATATGTAGAAACATTAAAAACATCAAGGCCCTTAAACATTTTATGGCTTGTTTTCAGTATATTTGAAGTTGTGTACTAAAGTTTGCATGAACTGAATCGTTGCAGAGCTGCGTAGTTTGTTCATGTAATCCTGCCAGATTTGTCCTCGATCTGAGAAGAACAACTGTTACTCTCCGACCCGCTGACTGACCTCTGCAAAGGTTCCCTTCACACCCGAGTGTTCAACTACCCAGCTCACATTTTGGGTCTGTCACTGGGAATAACCGTGAAGCGTGTCAGAAGTGTAGCCTCGATGGGGATCGTTTGTGTGACTGTGTTTGATAAATGACACGCGTGTGCGAGCTTTAGAAACATTTCTTCTGTGCTCCATCACTGGTCAGACCTGTGAATGAGAAGAACAGCACAGAAGAAGAGTCCAACTTCATATTTAGACAGTTTTCAATCCAGGACTAGAAATAAAGTTTGTGTGCAGGAAAAGTTGGATGAATGTGTTTTGTGTTGATGATGGCCGTTCCCACCAGCAAACTAAGACTGTTTAATTGTGCTAATGTACCGTGAATGTTTAGTGCAAACTTGAAGTGGTGATGAAAATGTGTGGAAATACAGTATCAGTCGAATACTGTAGATGTTATGTGACAGATTATTTACCACCAGCTCTGCAGCTCACTGGAGCATGTTATCTTTTTTTTAGCTCCATGTTTTGCCTTTGCAGCACATTCAGAGTCTTGGTTCAGTCTCAGCTCTCATCAGCTCTGTTTCCTGCAGCATCCGGCAGCTGATTTCAGCTGATGAGCTGCCAAACACCAGACAGCAGACACATAAAGTCAGCAACTCGCATGGTGAAGAAGGTGGAACGTATATTTTTTATTTTTTTTGCAGTCATCAGGTTGACACAAACACCTACTTTCCATAATAATAAGTGAGTTTTGGCCCATTTAATTTGAGGTATTCAGAGCAAAGCTTCCAAACATGTTTCCAGCGTCTGTTACTTCAGAACAGCAGCAGCTGGTCTCGGCGCTCTGCCTGCCTTTTGTTTGATCCACACAGAAAACAAAGTGTGAAAACACGTCGTGGTTTTACGTCTGTTTCTTACGACACGTTAAATTCGTCTTTAGGTGGATTTGTTACCTTTAGACAGAGCCGGGCTGTTTACCTCCGTGTGCACAATTCATCTTTGTGTCAGCGTTTGCCATCATTACTGCGACGCAGCCTCGTTACTGCGACTAGTACAGCCGCTGTCACCACTTCTCACACTGCAAGTGATTATCTATGGAGTCTGTTAAACTCCTAATTTGAGCTGCTGACCGAGCTTTCCTGACGCGCTCAGCGAGTGTGCAGGTGTTTCCATGAGGAATAACTGCATGTGCAGAAATGTTTAAATGTTCGATCCTGTTGAAATCAGAAGAAGTGCTTGGTTGTTCGTTTGTGTCCGCTGACTAACGACCCAAAGGCCTGATTAGCAGACACTGACTGCTCCTTACAAAGTCGATGAACTCGTACATTTTCACAGTGTCTGTAATAAATTGTTTTTTTCGCAGCTTCGTGGAAAGGCGCTTTGCATCTACATTAGCTGTTAATTGGTAATCACAGGGGGCTCGGTTACACCGAGCGGATCTCTAAATAGAGTTCTCACTTTGTTTTTCCTCGTAGGTTTATTCAGCAGATATCCAGAGGAGGACTATGAGTCATTCCCTCTGCCCGAGTCTGTCCCTCTCTTCTGCCTTCCCATGGGGGCCACGATCGAGTGCTGGCCAGCCAACACCAAATACTCCCTCCCTGTTTTCTCCACCTTTGTCCTCACCGGAGCCTCCGGAGAGAAGGTAAACTGGATGAATGGATAGATTTATTCTCCTACTTTATTTTCTTTTTACAGCATCAGGGATCAGAAGGTTCCAGTGACTGTTAGACCTCAACAGACTACTGTCCACACAGCTGACATGTGGGGCAAAGTGGGGTAAAGTGGGGTATGGGAAAACCACAATGTTCTGCATGCCAGAAGGGAAAGTGGGTCAGGCATGCATGCTGCCTTTGTCAGGTGGAAACATGTCGTTTGTTTTTAGGACAAAGATCCAAATGAACCAAATGAATAAAGAAGCACAAAAGAGTTTAAATGCCTGTCAGTGTTTCTGTAATCTGGATTAGATGTTAGCTGCAGGTCCGATGTCAGATTTAGGAGGCTGATTCACAGAATATACAGTCCGTCATGTTGACCCACTGTTTCACAGCAGCTGAGCTGAAGTCAATGGGCTTCACTTCACAGTCATGGAGGTCACTCGCAGACTAGCAGCTTGGGTTGGATTTAATCTCCCCTCACCCAGGTCCAGTCTGATGCCAGTGTTTGGTTTGTCCGCTCTAGGCTGCCGTAGAAACATGGTGGATATAAAAGTCTCACTTATTTTCAGGTGCTTCCACACTAATGAAACTTAATTAAGATTATAATCCCTCTAATTCTGTCCCTCTGGACCTTGAAGACATGCCACAAGCACACAAACAGACCCACATTCTTGGCTTTGGAAACTGACCCCCTTCCTGCTGTCCTGGTCTTGTGTGTTTGGAGAGCGGTCCAGTTTGGACGCGACTCGTGTTGACACGTATTAGTGAATTTCACTGTGAAACTAAATCGTGATTGAAAACAAATAACATCCAAAGCTGAGCGATGTTTGGATAGCAGCGGCTCTGCTCGACGAGGCCAGTTAGGGGTCAGCGGCGATCGCTCGCTGCCAAACCCTCTGCTGTGTGTGTGTGTGTGTGTGTGTGTTGTTTGGAAGGCCAGCTGTAGCACATGCAGGGGGATATTTGGAGAGGACAGTGTGTATGCTGACTTGTGTTTTACTGCCAAGGTCAGAGGGAGACTCAGCTGGACTCTGGTCAGCTGGTCTGCAGACTGCAGGACTCACCTGTTTGACCCATGAGTTACATATATCACTGTGTTTCTATACTTACGAGGACCCTCTGTTGATTACAGTGAGAGTTTAAGGCTGTTCTAACCCAGCCGCCTCCAAAGAGCGAAAGACGCTCGTTGGTTAGATACGACAAGAAGAGAGAAGAGAAGAAATGACTCGTTTGTGACTCATTCAAGCAGACACAGAGGCGTCCTCACTCCAGTCCTCAGTAAACAAAGACGGTCCACCTCGGTCCCAGTTTGAGTGGAAATGTTTAAAACTGAGCCGCGCGGCCGGGCGGCTGATAAGCCCGTCAGCTTTGATCTGTACCGAGTTTGGAAAGTCTCAAATTTCCAGGAAGCGGAGGGGATTTATTTGGACTAATGCTGCGGCTGGCTCGGACAACTGCTGTTTGTTTGGCCACAGATGGCACTCGTGGTATCGATGTTCAATAAAGGTTAAACTGCGGTGCATTAAACGTACTTTATTCCTGCGCTCACTGATGTTTTCATTTATTTAAGAGCGCAGGCATGATTGAGAGGACTGCATTAAACTGTCTGCTACTTTTTATTATTATCTGTCCACTTCATCTGTTGGACTTCTTCTTCTTCTGGAGGTGATTGTTAGTTGGTGACAGGCGGGGTAGTCATGGTAGCGTGCCTCCCGTGTACAAAGGCTCAGTCCTCGCTGCACAACAGCCCATCCTGACCTTTGACCCTCTGCTGCGAGTCATTCAGCCTCTCTCTCTCTTTCTTCAGCTGCCACTTTCAAAGCCCAAAAACAAATCTGAGTTTTGACCCTCAGAGTGGAGACGTCTTTGGATTGCTCCGATTGTCTTCGCTTCTTCACCTTCCTTCACCTTCATACTCAGTTTTAGACTTGAGGTTAGAATAAAATGGTGTTTTTAAACTCGCTGAGCCTCCTTCAGGATCAGCCTGACATTATTTCAGGTGAAGCAAAGGAACCATGTTGAATTTTAGAGGTCAGCATCAGCAAACTTCTGAGCGTTTGTTTCCTACATCAATTTTTTATTGTTCACTCCATATTTTGCTCCTGGGCTTCCACGCCTCGCTGCAGTGCTATCGTGCCGACTTTTATCCTTCATAAAGTAAAAACATATTGTGAGGTTTGGGGTTTAAGAACCGCTGCCTTGCTCTAACCTTTATATAAACCCTGATGAAGGTCGTTGAAGAGGTGAGGAACATCTGAAATATCCTCACTTTCCAAAAACGTCTCCACTCTCAGAGTCTCAGGGACTAGTTTGTCTCCATGACTCTGTTCTGTGACAGGCCTGTTACTCCTGCTGATCTGTGTGTCCGACATGTCGTCTGTTTCAGGTCTACGGTGCTGCCATTCAGTTCTATGAGACCTTCCCTCAGGAGTGTCTGACTGATCAGCAGCGCTCCCAGCTCGGGCTCCTGAACCCGGATCCGCACAAACCCTCCTCCTCCTCCTCCTCCTCCGGCGCTACAGCGACAGCCACCAACAGCACCGCAACCCCACGCTCGGTCTACACCAACAAGTGTATCTGTCTGCTCTCACACTGGCCCTTCTTCGACGCTTTCCGCAAGTTCCTCACATTCCTCTACCGCTACTCCATCTCCGGCCCTCACGCTCTGCCCATCGAGAAGTGAGTTTTTATCTTTGTTTCACCATTTTGGGCCCTGATCGTTCATTTTACACACGGCTGACGTCACTCTGAGATCACGCAAACCTCCACAGTCAGCCTGAAGTGTCTCTGGAGCTCTGATACTCATTCTGGACGGCATTTAAAGCATTCGAACATTACACTCGACAGTCATTTACATTCTGCATGACAAGTCAAAAGAGAAAGTCAAAAGCCTGCAGGGTGGTGCAGAGGGAGAGACGTGAGGCTGAGATACTGCTCGAGGTAAATGTACAGACCTGAAGGAACACCGATAACATTCACTGTGACTTCCCGAAGGATCTTATTATCTGTGATGTCCGTCATGAATAAATCTGCTTAAAATTCATGGAGGAAAGCTTCAGAGCTCGAAGTCTGAGAGTGATCAGATCTTTGGATCTCAGTCAGAGTCATCCGTACATGAATGGATACACTGCAGCTAATCCTGCGTACTTTTGTGAGGTTTAGTTCATTCATATATTTGAGAGTTGTATGACTCTTTTACATTTTGATATTCTGCCTCTCTGATTCCCTCACGTTCACCTCAGTCTGAGTATCAAGCTTCTGATTTAAGAGGACCGTGGAGTTCGCTGAAGCAGCAGGTAATTGTGGGTGTAATTATCACCGAGGCGGGAGGATAAAATCACTGAGGTGATGTTAAAATCACACCAATCCCCCAGAGAGGAGTGAATCCAGTCTGAACGAGGCTGAAGACAGACAGGGTTTAAATTTTTTTTTTTTTTTATTGTCAGTATGTGACGTGCATCGTAGTCGTTGGCAGTTATTTCCCAACATACAACAGAATAGGTCCAGAAGTCACCATCACTGTCCTCTCTAACAGAGTTTAGATGTTTTAGGTCGGATATTTGACTTTACCCTGGTCAGGTGATCCGTGCCTCATGTTTTAAATCTGCTCATAACTCTTGTGCATGCTTTAACGGATTATTCAGCCTCCAGCTGTTGTTGTTTTTGGCCTCTCATCCCCCCGTTCTTCTCCTTTTTTTTCTTCTCAGGCACATCTCTCATTTTATGCACAAAGTTCCCTTCCCTTCCTCTCAGAGGCCTCGAATCCTGGTGCAGGTAACGTTGAACATTCCCCGTGATGTTTGCTGCACACGGTGCATGTTACAAATGAGTGTTCTGCAGACTGTTCTGTTGTTCTGTGAAGATGTTTAGGTTTGCTTGAGGGGTGCAGAAGTTTAAATCCTCCGTTATGGATGAACATTTAAATGATTCAGTGCAGGCGTTTCTGCGCTCGGCCGGTTTTATCTGACTTTCCAGCTTTTCTGCAGCTTTCTCCTCACGACAGTTTGATGTTGAGCCAGCCGGTGTCTTCTCCTTTACCGCTCAGGTAAGAACAGCTGCTAGCTGCAAGCTTTCCTGCTGCAGTCTGTCGCCACTAAGCTGTGATGAAATGTAAAGAGCTGTCTGATGTATATTTACCATTAGAAAAGTACTTTGGGATGTTCAAAGGACAGAAAATGTACATTTTTTATTGAATTTCCCACGTTTGTGTTGTCTCCGTAGCGGTGGTCGGTTTTCCACGCTGCTCCAGAACCTCGGACCGGAGAACGCCGTCACCTTGCTGGTGTTTGCCGTCACCGAACACAAGATCCTGGTCCACTCGCTACGACCCGCCGTGCTGACCAGCGTCACTGAAGCTCTGGTGTCTGTGAGTTAAATGTCAGCCCTGACCAGAGCTGGAACATTCGAACAAACCTGCAGTTATCGTTACCGTTATCTTTCTTCATCTTCATCCTCCTCAGATGATTTTCCCCTTCCACTGGCCGTGTCCGTACATCCCTCTGTGCCCTCTGGCGCTGGCCGACGTGTTGAGCGCCCCCTGTCCGTTCATTGTAGGAGTCGACTCGCGCTACTTCGATCTGTACGACCCCCCGCCGGACGTGAGCTGTGTGGACCTGGACACAAACACCATCTTCCAGTGAGTACGGTACCACGAAAGCTTGCACTTGCTGTTGACGTCTTTAGGCACCTTTCTTGGCTTCCAGTGTAGCCAACAGATACCCGGGAAGCATGAATGCAGGTAGCAGATAATAAAAAGCAAGTCAGTCAACTCATGGACGCTTCCACACGCTCAAAGAACCCGACCGCTCAGTGCTACTCGGACCACAAAAGGAAACCTGAACAGCCCTGTTGTCCCTCGCCCACAGAGTCTGCATTCATATGCAGATATCTGTTTATAGAGATTAACTTTTCATGATGAATATTTTCTGGCACTGGTGTGAGTTTACCGTGCAGCACTTCCAGCTAAGAGCTCAACATTGTTTCTGCAAAACCTCAGATGAGTTCTAAATTCAGAGACCAGGCGATTTTCTCTGAGTCTGGGTGTCTGTGGTTAGAGAGGTCATTTCTCAGGTAAGGTCAGTAATGTTCATATTTGGCCTCATTAGTCAGAAAGCGTCAGGGTGGTCTGGGCTCCTCTGGGCTGCCTGCTGTCCATGTTGGTTTTGGCCTCTCAGCCGTCCCCGGAGCTCAGTGCATCCTTCTGCCTTCTTTCCAGCAATGAAGATAAGCGAGCCCTCACGTGGAAGATCCTGCCAAAGAAAGCCTGTAAAAACCTGATGAACGTGCTGAGCAACCTCTACCAGCAGCTGGTCGACGGTGAGTACGGAGCTGATACACGATTCTGTGCAAGTTCTGCATGTGTGACGAAGGTTCTTGGTTCTTTTAAAGGTTCAGTGTGAAACTCTGAAACTGAATAAAATATGCATGACTGTGTTGTCAGTAAAATGTTGCTGCCATGTTTATTACAGCAGCCCAGAACAAACAAAAGATACATACAGGGCGTTTAGAAAGCCTAACTGATGTAGGAGTTTGCACTGGAGTCAGATCATGTCTAGCGCAGCTCCTCTGAGATCTCCTCCCATTGCAATGCTGCAGTGAGTAGATAAGATTGCATATAAGTGAAATGAAATGAAAAATAGGACCCTATGGAATGAAGAGGCTTTAAAAAGGAGACAGTTAGTGAGGCTTCGGGGACTAATGGGAGCTAAAAATGCAGCCAGAACTACGAACTTGAAGATATCTATCAAAAAAATCTGTCTAGGCAAACAGAACTTCTCAGAGAACTGCTGGAAGGACGCCAATGTACGTATCGAAAGGAACCTCCTCAGCCTGATCCTTCATACAGACACGTTTCCTTGTTGCATTCCTCCAATGAACACACACCTGGCTCTGCCACCTGTACGCTCAGGACAATCCAGACTTTCCTCGTCTGTTGTTTCCTGTTAGTGTAACGTCGTACCAGTTCCTACCAGATCAGGGGCGTCCCTCCCTACCTTCACAAACCTCCTGAAGACCTCCAGCTCTTCAGAGAGGACCTCCTCTCCAACACACCAACACCTGGACATGACACATCCGTCCCTTTAAGAATTATCACAGCACTACACACTGCGCCTTTGATTTTGTTTCAGTTGAGTCGACGCTTGGTTCATTTAGTTTGACCAAATTCAAACTAACATGTAATTTATTCAAACCCGTGTCTGGGTAATTAAATTAAATAAGATCTGAGGCTTCATTCATCATCTTTACTCTCAGTTTATTTACAGTCTGCTCTCCGTTCAGTCTGCACCGTTCTGCTCTCCATTCAGCTCCTTAAAAACCAGCAGTAATCCCATCATGGTCTAATTACCACGGCGCACGCTCGCAGAGAGACCACGGAAACCTGCCGCTTATCGAGCTGTGCTAATTGAATAAATGAATTTTCTGATTCAGTGAAGTTGAAAATCTACCCGGTTTGTGATGACGTGCTGAATGTCGATGCAAGGTTTCAGTTGAGACATTCAGAAACTTCAACTTTCTGAATTACGTGCGACTAATCCTCATTTACAGCACGGATACTCAGTTTGACAGTTTGATGATTCAACCATCGTTTTCTTCTGTCTTCAGGTCAGTACCGTCCCGACGGGCTGCTGGAGCTGAGCATGAGCGATTCGTCCGAGCTGAGCTGTGGGAAGAGCCTCCACACGCTGGAGCTGGAGATCCAGGAAGCCTTCCTGCGCTTCATGGCGGCCATCCTGAAAGGCTACCGTTCCTTCTTACGGCCGATCACCCAGGCGCCCTCCGAGAAAGCCACGGACGCCAGCTCACTCTTTGACCTGCAAGGTATCTGGAGTAATGTGACTCTGAAAACACTGAAACCATTTATCATTTCCAAACCAGATCGCCGGTCTGAGTCAGAGAGGAAGCGGCGTGAACGGATGAACAGACCCAGCTGTCCTTTTCCCCAGCGGCCTCCTTAAACTGCGCACATGAAAACACAGAAAAGTCCAGCACTGACAGTGTCGTGAGGCAACTATTCAAAGTGTTTACCGGTCGCAGATGGTTTGAGCTTTTCTGTCTTAATGCCAGTAATCTGAAAGAAGGAGCAGCTAGTCCACCGCCAGCTCCACCGCTAAGAAAGATGGAGCCGATTCAGCGGTTGGTAGAATTATTGGTTTACTGCGCTGTCTAGTGAATAAACACTGAGAGCACATAATCACTGCAGCTTTTAGAGGGTGAGCAGGTCACCCGCCGTGAGTCAGGAGCTCAGAGCAACTTTAGTGTGCAGCCATTTAAACAAAATCAAACTGTGTTTGTCTTTTGATGAGCAGATTGTTCATTTAAAGTGAAAGAGTCTCCCAGCCTGTCTGAGCTCTTTGAGAAATAACACTAGTATGATTGCTTTTAGTGGTTTTCCACTGACAGTGTGAAGGTTTCTGAAGAGCCGCTTTGAAGCTCAGAATGTGCAGCACTGTCCGCCGCTGCCTCCTGGCTAATCTAAAAATTATGGACTGTGGATGATCGGCGGACCCGAGGCGGGCTGAATGAAGCCTGGCTGCTCAAACAAGCCATCTGTAACGCCACCCACCTGTCAGTCAAAGCGTCCACGCTCTGAATCCTGCATAACTTTAAGCCTTAATATAATGTGAACAGGTGAGTTGTATATAAATTCACCCTCAGTACAGTTGTCATGAACGGGGAAATTAGCTACAGAGACCAAAACTGTTTTTGTACCAGGCTGTAAACATGTTTATTTCTGCTGTCTAACATGGGGACTTATGGAGACTGACTCACTGCTGCAGCCAGCCTCAGGTGGACATTAGAGGAACTGCAGTCATTGGTTTCACTTCACAGCCACCGAGGTCACTGCTCGTTATCCTCTCCAAACTGGAGAACACCCGCGGTGTCTGACTGACCTTTGAGCAGCATCAACATTAAACAGAAGACCGCTATGATCAGATCAACTTGTTCCCTCATCATTCAGTCTTGTTGTGAAGTCATTCGGAGTCACAGTTGTACCGTTACATCGCCCGATTAGCAGTAATGAGCCCATGATTATATAAACTAATACTGCGTCATCTGCAGCACCTTCCGCGTGCAGCTGGCCGGCCTCAAAAACAGATGGTGTTGTTTAATACATGAGCTTTCATAAGTGTCCATCCCCACCACTGAGTAAATACTCCCAGAAAGTGTCTGTGTTTTGCGATGGTGCTGGTGGAGGCTGGAGGTTCTGAAGGTTAGTCAGTTAGCCGCACAGCTGCTAAAAGCTCCAGAGGCTCGAGCGTGGCCTCTGGATCGCAGCCCGTAAAAAGCTGCTTCACATCGCCGGTGAAGTGAGTTAGGGGGGAAGTCATGGCTGCGACGCTGGAGGATAGATGCAGCCAAGGTCGAGTCCGGTGTGAGTTATACGATACGGCTGCACTACATTACATAATGATTTAGGGAGGATGTAACAACTCGTGCATCGTTCGTGTGAACCCGTTTTTGGACCTGATACTCAAAACAAAATATTCACCATGTTACAGACGAGTTGTCGTGTTTCCTGCAGCCCCACAAAGAAAACACAGTTCCCTCCGTTATGATTCCTCTGAATATCAAACTCCAAAGACAAATTGCAAACATATAAGATGTATTTTAATGTTAACTTAC
This sequence comes from Nibea coibor, assembly GCA_023373845.1. NCBI lineage: Eukaryota > Metazoa > Chordata > Actinopteri > Sciaenidae > Nibea > Nibea coibor. The sequence continues at coordinate 29,565,641 of CM041738.1, read as the reverse complement.
GGCGCTGTAGTGAAGCCGCTGAGAGGAGTTCTGATCCAGGCTGCACTCGGATGTTTATCCGCTGTACGAAGTGTTTGGCCTCCACCTCTGTGCTGCGAGCCAGCGGACATCCATCCCTCTCTCAGGCTCACAGCAGCGGTGGCTTATTAGTCAGCTGAGCTGCTTTCAGCATCTATTAAGGAAGCTATTCACCACGTTGCTGTACACTCTAAACGGGCCATTACACTAATAACACTGTGTTGGCTTGCATTATCCAAACCAAGACAAATGGACGTTGTGTATACATGGAGAGCCTTTTAGGGGATAATGGATTTCTTAACCACAAACTCAGACAGAAGTCTGTAAATTTCTCCCTCTTCAGTGGACGGACTGAGCCGAGCTTTAACCTGCTGCTTTATCTGAATTACCTGTGGATCGTCACTGGATCATCCCTCACCTAACCGAAACTTCTCTGTCCTCAGGGTTCCTGAAGAGCCGTGACCGCTCGCACCAGAAGTTCTACTCCCTGATGACCAAAACCCAGATGTTCATCCGCTTTATCGAGGAGTGCTCCTTCGTCAGCGACAAAGACGCCAGTCTGGCCTTCTTCGACGACTGCGTGGACAAAGTAAGCGTGCTGTTTAATGACAGTGAATGTTTCTGCACACCGATCAGCCATAACGAGGCCTGACCTGTCCATCCGTGGACTCCCCTCCACCTCTGACGCTGAGCTGTGTTGGCAGCAGATCATTTAGGAAGCTGCGCGGCGGGTCCTTGATAAATCTGAGGCCGAGTCGACACCTTTGACTCACTTCTGCTTTGTGGCAGGGCGCGTTGTTCTGCTGAGAGAGGCCACTGCCATCAGAGAACACTGTTCACATGAACGGGTGTCCAAGGTCTGCAGCAGTGCTAATGTAGAAGTGAGCCCAGATCCAGCAACCTGTGCTGCACGGTCTGTTCTGTCACCTTTCTGTCAGCGGTTGGATCCGACCACGCAGGCCAGCCGTTCCTCCACACGTACATCATTAAGCCTCGGCCGCCCATGACAAGATAATCAGTGTTATGGCTGATCGGTGTTTGATTTCTGTGTTTTGCCCTCTTTGTGCTCCTCTTATAGAAGTATTAGTAGTTTCCACTCTCCTGTGTTGCTTCTCTCCTTTCCTCTTCTAATTTCTCGAGTGTCTCTTTCTCTTTCTGCCTCTGTTTGCGAGCAGCTCTACAATTCAGAGCGGAGTGCAGACAAAGGAGGCAAGGTGAGTTTGGATCCTTACTTGTTTAACTCGATATATTTTGTTTTCAGACGGGGGGATTCGTGCAAACAGCAAAATAACTTTCAGACTGCAGGAAACAATATTTGTAGACAAAGCGTGCACAGCTGCAGCTTCCCGCTCATCAGAATCTAATTTCAGTTCCTTAGGCTACAAATGACTTTTTCCTCGAATCTTTCCACTTTAATGAATTATGAAACATTCAACGTCGGCATCAGATTTGCTGTGAAAGCAATTTGTCTCGAGATGGTGAAAGTAAAGTTTCCTAGAGAAATCCACGCTCACATTTTTCCTCAAAGATTTCTGCCCTAAATTTTTCATGACTTGAGAGAGTGAGAGCTTTTAGTGCTCCAGTGATTTCAGAAGCACTAACGTTTTTATTTTTTTTCATCATCCCCTGGGCTCATATTCTTCAGTGAGACAGTATGAAGTCTTCTCTGCTCCACTGGGAACGTTTTGAGGAGCCTGACCCTCGCGTGCTCAGAGTTGTGTCCCTCCGTCAGACTGTTGGAGTGTGTTGAAGGTTAAATTTTGTTTGTTTGCAGTCTTAAAGTCCAGGCAGCCGCTCGGTTCCCCGCTCACGTCTGCGGGTCGTTGGTTTCTGCGGGTGACATTTGTAACAGACTCTGAAATAGACCTGCCCGTCCTTGGTTACTTGTGCATGTGGCTGTAATTGAGACATAGTGGAAGTGAATCCAGAGGCCAGCATCCATCCACAGCCTCTCCCCCCGTGTGTTCCCGGCCCTGCGGCGGGGCCTGGCGGGTCTCCTCGTCCTTCCTGTGTGTGTGTGTGAGTGTGTGTGTCCACGGCTCCACGGGTGATTAAATCCTCCGTCTGTCTCTCTGCGCTGTCGCTGGATTACGTTATCTACTCTCGAGGAGAGAAAGCTCACTGCAGCAGTCAGCCCACACACACACACACTCTGCTGCACGCCAATACACACACACACACAGCAGTCACATACAGAAAGATAAGGTTAAAATGTATTGATCCCTGAGGGAGAGCAGCAACACAACTCATTAAATCCTGCAGCGGAACAAGACAAAGGAAAACTCGTCATACAAACGAAACATAATCACATCGATTCAAGGCTGCAAAATATAAACAGTGCAGAGCAAAACTGAGCATGAACAACTGAAGCTGAACATAAATTAGAGACCTTCATGCTGTGTGTGTGTGTGTGTGTGGGTATGCAAAGCTGCTTTGTATGGGTCCGGTTCAGCTCCAGGTCGAACATTTCCAGATCTTTGGGATCTTTGGGATCAGACTGTTTGGCACCTTGTCAGAGTCAAAGCGTACATTTACATTCAAAAGACAAGTTTGCCAGTTTTTTCCATCCTCCGTGATGGGGAGTGAAGCAGACGCTGGCTGTCTGTCAGCCTGAGAGACAAAGACAAGATGTTCTCCTCTCACCTCCTCGTCTGTCGGTCTGTTTCTTTTCTGATGTCTGAGCTGCTTGTCTGACAGATCGCGTCTTCATCATCACAGCGTCTCTGTGGAGCGGCGCAGGTCGTCTCGCATTAAGAAACAATAAACTCGTCGCTTAAATACCTGTGTGTAGATCACATTATGTTTGAGTGCTGGGCTGCTTTAGTTTATGTGATGTTAGAGGGAGGACGTCTGCGAGGTGAACACAACATATCCAAGATGACTTCTAACGGCGGCTGTAACGTGACGTCAGGTTGCACTTTTCCAAAAGTTGATCCAGATCAACTTCTCCGCTGCAGATCACTGCAGCTCCCAAAACTTACAACCGCTCAAACGAATGGAAAAAGAGCCGCGTCCTGCCTGTTTGGCCCTGCGGTCTCTTCCCAGGTGGACCTGAATCCTTCCCACACTGAAGAGCAGAAGTTCTCCTCTGATCTCTTTCCAGACATCTCAGCTAATAGACTTTTAGTATCCGTGCTCAGAGAGACATCACAGAACATTATATCAGCCTTTCATGTGCTGCCTTAGACAAAAGGGAATTAATTAAAGTTTCTAATCAGAGACTTCAGACTGAACCAGAGAACAGACACACAAACTTTAATAATCACTCTCAGACTAACAGGACTGAGTTATGAACCTTCAGCGAGAGCTTCGCTTCCTTTCCGTCCGCCATGAATAAAATCCTGAAGTTTGTCATTAAGCACGTCTCGATTTACGACGCTTCCCTCGGCGACCCTTCGTTTTTTTTATACTCGCCATAAAGCTCAATCCTCGGAAAAAACGGTCGTCTCATCTGCCAGCGCGGCCGAAAACACGGCTGCAGTAAAATCTGTGCAGCAACTTTAAGTGTCAGCGATGAAAATAATCGACCATCCATCCATCGCGCTGGATGTTTTTCTCTGTTCCCGCCACCGAGCAGCCGCAACCTGTAATCTTCTGGCTGAGGGGTGATGGTTCAAAGCTCCCACTGCGCTGATGGCAGGAAACCTGCTGCGTATCAAACACACACACACAGGAGACTGATATGATGACGTGGTGTGACGGCACGCTGATCAATAAGATCATTAAACATGCGTCTGTCCGCTGGCTGCTCACACACTCCCCCGAGCTCCATGGCGACACACTTCGACTGGAGAAGTGACCCGTTGATCCGTGTTGTGACTCCGACTCTGCTCTCTCTTCAGACCTTCACACTTTCTGACATTTCTGCTCTTTTTATTTTGAATCGCCGTCAGTCAAAGTTATTTTCTCACACACGTGCAGACGCACACACACACACACACACAGGCCACGGCAGGACTTTCAGTTCATCTGTAAAGGGTCACTCCACCAACTTTACATCTGCTTAGTTGGCCAGTCACGAGGAGCGCAACTCTGCAGTCCTCTGCAGCTCTGTCGCGTTTTAACTTTAGTTTGAAGGAGTTTAAAGACACAAAGTCACAGCAGCTGAACAGCATTTTATATGTAAGTGTAGGATCCAGATTTTGACCCACACCGGCGGCTGAAAGTCAGGATACCTCCACCTCTGCTGCATCACGTTTGACCAGTTTTTTCTCATCTGTAAATAGATTCAGAGCCAAACGGCATCAGGACTGATCACTAAGCAGGAATCAGGAGAGACCTCAGATTAGCTGCTGAGCACTCACTCTCTTACTTTATGGGAGTGTCATACTAAATCTCTTTAATAACTCTCTCGAGAAAAGAGATGAAAAGGCTTATTTTGGAAGTATTTCCAAATCCTCCAGATATCAGAATCTCAGAGCTGTTTTTCACACAGTTCACGTGTTCAGGAAAATATATACGACCTGCTCCTGCTTATATCAGGTTGCTGGTGGTAGTTTTGCTCTGTAGGAGAGAAATGGAGGTCACTGTATCTTCAGCTTTATGTCTGTGTGGTGAAGCGTGTTGGCTCGCCTGCTGTCCTGCGATCAGGCTGTGAATTTATGCCTCAGTAAAAAATGCAAACACTGACATGTTTACTACAGGCCATAAAATCTAAGATCCGTGTTGCGGGGTCGCGGTACCACCACCCAAATGTCTCGGCTCATGTTTGTGTGTTCTGCTCTGCAGGTGGACGGCGACAGGCCGGAGGAGACCCGGCTGATAGAGATCGATGAATCCCAGCGCAGCGAGCACACGGTGTTCATCACACCACCGGAGCTGCCTCCGCTGCCTGATGGGGAGGAACATCCACTGTGCTACATGTAAGAGCTGACCTTTCTGTCACGCCGCTTTTTTTTCCCGCTTCGGTGACATTTCACGGTGCGTTATTGTAACCGAGCGTCTGATTCGATTATTATCGGCCAGGAACATGAATCATATGCACAGTCCGAGCATCGAGTTTAGACTACAAACAAGTTCAGTGATCTTTGTAAACAGGAAACATTAATAACGTGAACGTGGACGAAGCTGCTGCAAGTAAAACAAAATCACTCGAGAGTGCCGCCTACCCTGGAAGATCGATTTGGACTTTATGGTTTAGTTTGCACCGAAGGCTCCAACCTCGAGAACAGAATGGTCAGAAAACAACCTGAACCAGAAATATGGGAAGAAAAAAGTCTGGAGAGCGGCTCATGATCAGACATCACATCACCTGTAGGACACGGTGGAGGCAGAGTGATGGCACGGGCATGAGTGGCTTCCAGTGGGTCACTGGTGTTTATGGATGATGTGATAGAAGATGATTGGACGGCGCTTCACTTTACAGACGGACAATGACCCAAAATATCCTGCAGAAGCAGCCCAGAAGATTTTCTAAGGCGGAGAAGTGGAATGATGAAGTGAATCAGTCAGGCTCATCCCGATCGTGCCTGCGTGTCACCTGCTGAAGACGAAACTTGCAGAAAGACGCATGAACAATAAAGGCTGGCAAAGCACTGAGGATTAAACACTCGCTGCCTGCAAAGGATTCTCATCAAAGTCTTAGAATTTTATTTAGGAATATTTTAATTCATCCAATTAAATTTGAAATAAGTGGATTGTGTATAAAAATGGTTTTAATTAAAAGTTTGATGTGATATTTTTGAATCAAAGCTGAGTCAGTCACGACTGTTTCAGTTCAAATCCACTGTGGTGGCGTACAGAGCCACAACTATGAAAACTGTGTCACTGTCCAAATATTTCAGGACCTAACTGTCAGAATGAAGTACAAGTACACGCAGACACGTGCTGTGTTAAAGGTGTACGCTGCGAAGTGAAGATGGAGGGCCGAGAGGAAACGTCTTCTGTTAGTCTAACTGAATAAAAGACTCACACCTAACAGCAGGAAGGAAATTAGAAAATCTGAATAATAAATTGAGTTTAAAAATCAGTTAATTTATTCTTGTAATAACTGATTGAGGAGCAGCGGGAGTCTGAACACGACTGCTGCTGGACTGCGTGTGTGTGTGTGTGTTTGCTATTTGTATTCTGCAGTCGTGTTTCACTCAATAATTTATGGAGAGATTTCTGTGAACCACTTTTGTTAAACTCCCCTCGTAATCCGTAACGACCAGCTTCCAGAATTTACTATCAGCTCTCCTCTGTAGATAATTACACGCAAACTCTGTTTATGACGTGCGTAACCTCCATGAATCATGTCACGTTCTGTGTGTGTTTGCTGTCACTAACGTGTGTGTGTTTGCATGTTCTCCATCAGGTATGACGGTTTCCCGGTGTTAAGTCTCGACCTGTTTGACCCGGTGGAGGGCCTGCGGACGCCCTCCTCCCGCCTCGCTGCCAGGCACAGCTGTCCCACCAGCCCTGCCCCCATGTTCAGACGCACCAAGCAGGTCAGCAGAGCGCCGACTGACCGCTGTCGCGCCCTCAGCGACTGATTTAAACAATGTTATCTATTATTGATGCTTTTATTTCTTTAGCTTTCTTTTTAAATCGTCAGACTTGAGGCCAAAAAGTTGATGACAGTTTAGACAATGCACGGATCTTCTAAGAAGACAACAGACAACTCAGCATACGTCTGAGAAATCCATGAAAAATAACAACGAGCAGAAGAAGTTTTCTTTGTTTCCTAAACTGTGGCTGTGATTCACGGGGTGACGGCATTAACGTCTAATCTAAAAGATTAAATTTCATCCTGCTGGTTTAAAGTGAAATCCCTCTGATCCGCCAGCGTTCTTCTTCATCCACAGGAGATCAAGTCAGCCCAGAAGATAGCCAAGAAGTACTCGTCCATCCCGCAGCTGTGGTCCAAGTGCCTCCTCCGTCACTGTTACGGCCTGTGGTTCATCTGTCTGCCGGCGTACGTGAAGGTGTGCCACTCCAAGGTGCGCGCGCTTCGCACCGCCTACGACGTCCTCAGGAAGATGCAGGCGAAGAAACTGCAGCCTCCAGATGAGGTACGAGAGCCGCACACAAGTGTTCTCCAGAGACGTCTGCTGTGTTTCTGGATGTTGTTGTCTGTCTTCATTCAGCATTGGTTTAACTTTTTTGGAGTCTGCACAGTTTCTAAAGGTTGTTGTCTCTCTGTCTAAACATCACACACACTGCAGGTCTGCTACCGGGTGTTGATGCAGCTGTGTGGACAGTACGGGCAGCCCGTCCTGGCAGTCAGGGTCCTTTTTGAGATGAAGAAAGCCGGAGTTCACCCCAATGCCATCACTTACGGCTACTACAACAAGGTACAGTCAGAGCTTATTACTGTCATGTGCAGTTCATAACGTGGTGTGTCATTTTCTGCACACACGCTTGAAGTTGGCTTGGATTTAAAGGTGGATGAAGGATGGTGCTCCACCTACCCTGCGTGCAGCGTCTTACACAAGCGCTAATAAAAACGTATTAGGACCGGGGCCGAGTGTTTCAGTGTACCGCCACTCTGGGTGTGGTGTTCCTGACGGGTGGGTGTGTTAGGATTCTGCTGATTCTGCTGCAAGCTTGACTCATGCATGAACGCAGACCCGTGACGGCCAAATATGAGACAAATCCTCTGGAAAGATCGTCCAATGGGAGAGACCGTTTTCCATCAGCTGTGATGGATGAAAACACGGACTGAGTCAGAGCAATAAAATGCAGTAAGAGTCAGGAGAATTGACTCCTTCATGCTCATTATATAGCAGCAGGCTGCTCTGAGAGAGAATATGCTCCTCTCTGGTTGTTGATTTGAGGCGGGCGCTCTTCATCACAGACAGCAGACACTCGGCTCTCACATAAAAAGAAACATCGTTGACATTTGCAGTTCTCCCGCCAAGGTTGCAGGTTGTCTTGTGCGATCAGACCCGGGTGTCAGGATGAATCGTGGCTCTGTTATCGTCGCAGCCCGTCCCTGATCTGGCAAACCCAGGGAGTAAAAAGTAAATTGGCTGATGTGGGAGACGAGGCCGCAGTGAAGGTTACTCCCATCATCTTATTTCACCTTAGTGTCGGCTTGGAGGCACGAGGTGGTGGATTCACGCTGCAGAGCGTGTTCATGCTTCTTTAAGTCTTTGAAGTCCAGAGATGGAAAGAAGGGGAGAGAGAGAGTGAGTGTGTGTGTGTGTGTGTTTACACACTTATCTACAAATTCCTGCTTTCATTTCCTATTAAATTCAGTTGGACACAAAATGGGACTGAATGTTTTTGGCTTCAGCTTCAACACTGAACTACACAAGGAGCGAAAACAGACAAATTAAAAACGATCCAGTCCAGACACGGCGTACCACTTCAGAACACGTCAGAGATCCATTAGCTCTGGTTCTGTAGAGGTTCAACATCAGGAGGTAGAACGGATCATCCACTAATCAGATGATGGGCGGTTCGATTCCGGCTCCTCCGGTCTGTGTGTTGAAGTGTCCTGATGCCGGCCCATCAGTGTGTGAATGGTTAGCTCCCAGACTATGAAGTGTACAGACCATCAACCATCATGACAGACGTTAAAATCGGCAGTGAGAGCTTGGATAGGCTGAACCGGGGTTGAGAACCAGGCTCCTTTTTGGGCTACGTGCATGAATGTGACTATGTAGCAGGCTGAAACAAAACTCCACCCTGTACATTTGAACTGTGCAGAGTTTTGATAGTAAAATATGTTTTTAAATGAATTTATTTGAGCTCAGGTCACGTACCACCGCTGGTACACGTACCATAGTTTGGAATGGAACAGAAAACCTCTGGCGCTGAAGCAGCCTCGATGCTTTCTGCGCCCGCCGAGGTCACCTCTGCTGATCTGTGCAGTGATCTGCGTCTAATTTGCAGTTTAGGGCGACTTGTTCCCTGCAGACGACTCGAGGCGACACCTGACGGAGAGAACAAGTTCATTTCCACAACAAGTTTTCTGTTCGTGTACCTGAGAAGTAACATCAGTCAAATATTGGATTATTATATACAGCCTGAAGAATGCGACACTCTGAACACACTTGTGTGTTTCCTGAGATGTTGTTGAGTTTTCTGAGGTCTAACACTGAAATGGTTCAGGCCTGAAGAGGAGCGACAATAACAAACCAAAGAAGAATCAACATCATTAAGTCAAGGCGAGACAAAGCCGCAGGTTTCACATCCCAGCAGGAAACTTTCAACATCCATCTGTTCATCCACGCTGGCTTTTGGCCTCGGCGGGTTTGTCTGTGAAAACAGAGCTGTGTTTTGAATAAGTCACCACACCAACACCAACAGTTCTCCATCATCAGTGACCTTTTATACGTGTGTCTGTGTAAATAAATACTCTGCGCAACAGGAGACGAATGATGACAGCAGGTTTGGTTGAACAAGATGTTCAACTTCAGTTATTGAAGTTATCTCATGACACTTTCCATGTACAGAGACCAAACAGTTCCCACCATGAGCAAACACTCGTGGTGACAGTGAAGATGCAGAAACCTCGAGCAGAACCTGTTTTGGGTTTGCAGTTTCCATCCAGGATGAACCGTGGCTCTGTCGTCATCCCGACAACCCGGCGAGTAAAAAGTGACTTAGACGCTGATCTCAAGATTATAACTTGGCTCAAGTCTAAAGAAAACAGCAGAACCTTTCGGGTTTGTCTCCTCGGACAGTCCGGTTCGTTTGTGGTCTCTGGTTGGTCCGCCTGAGAACGTGGGTCTGTGTCCGCTTTGTAAGTGAACCCTGGTGCGTTCACTTGCAGTGTGAAAGCAAACAGATTATCCAAGATCAGACAGCCAAGCGATGAGCCGGGTTTTCTTCTTCCTGGTGCTTCTTTTGGGCCGAACCGCCCCCAAACGAGCAGCCGTAACTGCATGACGCTGAAGTGAACCAAACCGAATGAAGGTGGTAATGTTTTAGTCCTGGTGTGAAAGCGAGATTAAAAAAACGTGTGTGCCGTCCATCCTGTAATTTTTATCAATCATTGCCGATATCAGCAGAAGCAGCTAATAAAAAATACTTTTGAGTTCTTGTTTGTTTATGTTGCCGGCATGAATCATATTCACTGTCCAGCATCACTCAGGCTGTCTAGCCGTCGCTGACAACATCTGCAGGAGGGCAGCCTCATTTCACCTGGTCCAATCCTGAGAGTGTTCACACAGGAGCCGCCGGCCTAATAAACCCAGCTCTGCTCGGTGGCATACCAATCGTGTTTTTCTCAGGGGGGCTTCTGAAGTGTATTTTAGGACAGACAGAGACTGTCGAACGTGACTTGGCCACCAACAGCTGCAGAGCGTTTCCTTTTTCTGATGATCTGAGGCTGCACGCCTTTGATGAAAGATTCATTTAGGAGGATTGTCTATGGGTCAGTTTGCGTTCAGATTCAAACAGTTTTCAGGCTCTTCATGTTCGCTGATTTATTTAATACATGAATGTAAGAAGATTTCATGCCGGGAGGAACGTCCACATTCTGAAACGTTTGAATTAAAAATGGACAGACGTCATCGGAGACTTCACAAGCGACGTCATCTCATCTTTCTCTCCCTCCTCCTCCTCCTCCCCCTCCCCCTCCTCTTCCTCCTGTCCAGGCGGTGTTGGAGAGCACGTGGCCCTCCAGCACCAGAGGAGGATACTTCCTGTGGATGAAGCTGAGGAACGTCGTTCTGGGCGTGGCGCAGTTCAAACGGGCGCTACGCCGACAGGCCCCGCTCACCCAGAGCCCGCTGTCAGGTAACTGTTATCACTGACCAATAATAAACTAACAAGGCTTCATTCACTCATTCAGTGTTAATGTGTTGCAGTAATATACAGGGACAGTGACATCAGTCATACACTCACTGAGCCGATACACGAGGTCAGCACTCACCCCGACATGTTCACGTCATTTATGCTTCAGAGACAAAAAGCTCAGGACAGGTTAAAGAAACAAACGAGTGTTAGTGATTAAATCTAATCTAAATAGATGATCAGAGATTTGAAGGATTATAAAATCACCTGATGTATCCTGATGTCCGTCAGTCAGCTGATGTCTGTCCACGTGTGATGAACTCCCCCTGCATGCACCCACAGCGAGCTGATCCCGTCCTGCTTCCCCCGCTGCTTTTTATGACAAGATCCGGTTTGAAAGATCTATAACACACTCGTCTGTAACAGCACAGGTTTTTGATGACGACATAAATAATACATGACTTCATCACACACACACACACACACACACACACACACTCGAGAGGCGAGAACGACTGTCCTGTTCTCTAACATTTGTCATTTCAGTTCAGCGCTCTGCTGTGCACAGACTGACGGAGTTTAACTATTTAAAAGAGTTTAATTAAAGTGTGACAGCTGAGTCAGTCTTTCCCTTTAATTAGCACTAATTTACACGTTCCACCTCAGCTCTGGTAACTATGGGAACCATAAATAAACCACAGTTTGATCCTCATATAACATACATGTTTGTTCATGTTCTTTGTGTATTTGCTGATTCATGTGGAATCAGAGCATCTTTCCTCATCATGACTCGTCAGGTCAGTGCTCGTCACTCAAAGATGAAACATAATAATTAAGACACAGGACGAGTTGAGCCGTGGTGGAGCAGGTGGCGCCCGGTGCTTCTTTAACGCCTCCTTGTCTTTGGGCAGATGGCAGCGACCTGGACGCTGTGAGTCACGGCAGCCTGGATAGCTCTGCCGACAATAACCTGGCCGAGCCGCAGGGCCCCTACGCCAAAGTAGACCCCACTGACGATAGATCTAGCACAGGTACACCAACATGGCTGCTCCACTCGGCCTTTCACAGGCAGCCATCTTGTTCTACATCTCTTCCTCTCTCAATGACATTTTTTTTTTGTATCCTCCTTCCTCATTTGTCCCGCTCACCGACCGGCCTCTTCCTCATCCCCCCTCCTCTGCCTCCTCCTCTTACACCTCTTTAACCTCTGCCGCCTGTTTCTCCACCTTCCTCTCGCCCCCCCACCCGTCGTCCATCCATCCGTGTCTCTCCCTGGTTTTGCGGCTGTGGTTTCTGCTCTGCTCTGTCCCTAACCCTGCCCTTCACTCTGGCCCTGCCTGTGTTGCCCTTGCATGCAGCCGGCCGTGGGGGCGGCAGCGTGGGCGCCAGCCGGGGGGGCTCTGAGCTCAGAGAAGCCACCCTCCACCCAGGTAAACCTCTCTGTCTGTCAGCCTGCCTGTCTGTCTCTCTCTGGTTGCATTTTTCTGTCCCATCTCGACGTCTTCAGGCCTTCCATCGTCACTTCTTCTTCTGTGGCCTCACCTCGCTCGTCTCTCTTTGAGTTTCCTCATTTGTCATCGTCGATTATGGCGAGTAATTACTCCTTTTGATTATGGAAATCATTTTAATCACGGAGACGGCAGCTCGGCAGGAGACTGCAGAAAATGTGAGAGGGAGAACCGCAGCGGGAGGGAAGGGCCGCGACGTGAATTTCATTGATTATTACAGTCACTCGACATCGAGTGGCTCCGTACTGTGTTACAGCCTCGTGTTTTATTTAGAGACGATGGCCAGAGAGGTTCATGGGAAAGATGAAAGAGGAGAATACATCCTCATCATCAGTCAGCTGTTGCCTGGAAACACAGAGAAGTTTTGGAGTCAGATGGAGGAGTCAGCCTGGAGCGACAGCAGGTTGTTTTAAAGTTAAATTCATCTTATCTTCCGTACAGTAACTGCAGATCTCCACACGCCCCGAGGACGGCTTCTTTTATTCAGCCACAGTTTAGCTGCTTTTTCTCTCCCTCTCCCCGCAGCAGCGCCGCGCCTCCCAGAACACGAGATGAAAGCAAAGAAACGCCTTCGAGTTTCTTGTGTGTCTCATTTCCCCGCACCTCCTTTAGCAAGCTGCAATAAATTCATGTTTATCCAGCTTCTTTGGGTAAATAAAGAACGTACAGGACGTACGGCGTGAGAGCTGTCGTCTTGAAGAATTCGTCCTGCGTAGATTTTTCATGCGTTTTGTTGCATATTTCTGTGACTTTGTGCTTTGTGCTGTCATCAGTGTGTTCTGTGTCTCTCACGTGTGTCCTTCTCTCTCTGTCCTCCAGGAGATCAGTCAGATTTGGGTTATAACTCGTTGTCCAAAGAGGAGGTTCGCAGAGGAGACCCCAGCGCTCCAGACGCCGCCCCGGACAAAGATGACAAGAAGGAGAGCGACTGCAGCTCCCGTCAGTCTGATCTGATCTCACCTCATATTTCTGTCTCCTAAAAAAAAAAAAGAGAGAGAGCTTGGCAGCTCTGCAGCCACGTGGGATTCCCCCTTCCTCTGCCTTGATCTTTTCCGTCTCCTCCAGAGATGATTCATTCACTCTGGTTTCTCCACATCAAAGAACAGTGCAATATTTCAAGCTGTGCACGGGGCTGATTTTAAATTGTAATTTCTGTGTTTGCAGTGTCGGAGACAGAGAGCGCCAAAGGGAGCAAAGACTGCCTCCCTCAGCTGGACGTGGAGGCCCACTCCTCCTTCAGATCCCGCGGCATCGTTCGCAGCAGCTGTCCGTACGACGACTCGTCCTGCAGACCGAAGACCTCGGCCAGCGCAGGTAGAGAAGTAAAGAGATTCAACAGTGAGAGAACCGGCAGATGAAATGTTTCTCTCCTTCAACATAGAAACACAGCCCTTCAGTTTCATTTCAATACCCATGAGCCTCAGCTGCTGTTGCTATGGAGAGGAAGCCAGAAGAGAGAGAGCTGCAGTGTATGAAGGACACGTCTTTACATGAAGCTGCACAAAACCAGCTTCTGTGTAATGTTCATTGGTCCACTGACCTGCAGCAGGTCGTCATGCAGCACAGTGTCGTCTGTAAAATAACCAAAATACAACACTACAAATCTAACACGCTTTAATTCAGCTGTTTTTCTCCTCCCTCTCTCAGGCCATGTCGCAGGCCTCCTCTTCACCTCCTCCCTGGATGAGATCGGTGAGGTCCACGCCAACAGTTTGCTCAGGAGACATAAGAGCGCCCTGGAGGAGGTGGTGGGCAGCGCCAGCAGCGGCTCGGCTCTCGACTGGCAGGGCGTGAGGGGCCGCAGGCTGAGCGGCGACACCGTGGGCAGCAGTGGCAGCGGCACCACCGTCCTCGGCCTCGGCATGAGCCAGGGGGAAACCGACCCGGATAAGATCGCGGGACACCTGGGCGCAGATGTCAAAATTCTCTCTGGTGCCAACTTCAGTAAGAATAAGAGGCCTCGCTCGCTGGCTCTGGGAGGGTTGGAGGAGGCGGCTGCTAAGGCGGGCGGTGCCAGAAATCGTGATCACAGGGAGGAAGAAGAGGACATGGAACGACTGGACTCCAGCGATGAAGACACGAGTCACACAGAGGACATTTTTGATCTGGAGGATCTGGATTTAGACAAACCTTCCACAGGGGGACGCGTCAGCTCTCAGAAGAGCAACAAATCTCACAAGAAAGTTGTTGAACGAAGTGTCAGCTACGGCGGTGTGAGCACCGAGGCCTCCAGAGGAGCTGTGAAGCGCACCGGCATCGAGACCGGCTACGACCCTCTATCCCTGCTCGCAGCCGAGTCGCAGACTCCGGATCAGTACCCAGAGGGCGACGAGGCCAGCACGCCGAGCGCCCGCAGGCACCTGGCCAGGGAGATCGAACTCTACATGAACCACATGGGCAGCCCGCTGAGCAGCCGCACACCCAGCCTGGACCTGCAGGACCCGGCCAGCCCGCTCCTCCTCCACCCCTCCACGCTCTGCGCCCCCCGCAGAGCCAGCCTGCCCCACAGCTCCCCCCACAGTACTGCCGGGGTACCGCGTTCCCGCACCTTCCACCCGCCCTCGCCCTCCCAGAACATCTCACGCCAGCGCCTGTGGTCGTCGCCGCCCTGCCGCAGCTCCAGCACCACCCCCAGCCCCAGCCCTCGACCCAGCCCGTACAGGGAGAGGGCAGACGGGATGAGTCTGGTGTCACCTTCACCCTCCTCCTCCTCGTTCGCCCTGGACACTCTGCTCACGCCAACGCTCGACGTTTTTAAGACCAGCATGTTCTCGGCTGGGAAGGGCGTCGCAGAGAGGGCCAGCCGCTGGTACTCCCGCCTCGCCACGTACACCACACCTACCAAGGTACAGAGGTCACGATGTCAAAGATTCTCAAGGTCTTAGATTATTTTCGTAGTCTGTACAAAGACACATAGAAACATGCAGAGCTCCCGACATTACCGGGTGGCTTTCTTGTTTACTCGTTTAGAGGATGCATCTGCGACCAGATGGGAGCAGTGTGAATGATGAGTTGAGGCGGTGGCTGTCGGGGTCGTGAGCTATATTAAGTGCTCTGAGATTTTAAACCTTCACTGGATCGAGCACATCTCTGTGTGTTCAGTGACACACTACACACTACACACACACACACACTACACTGTGTCCAAGGCGAGCCTAATGCAAAGAGCTGCTGCCATCTTGTGGCCACACAGACGCCATGCGTCAGTGTCAGAGCTCACCTGGCCTGGCAGACGGAGATCTGGCATCATGTCCTCTGGTGTTTTTATATGTTTACATCTGTAAGTTAGACACACCGGGCGGCACAGTGGTGCAGTGTCGCCTCCTGGTTTGAACCTCGGCTGAGGTTGAGATGTGTGTGTGAATATATAATGCAGTGTTCCTTTTACTGTAACAAACCTGTGACATTTTAAACCCAGTCCATGACGGTCATTGTCCCGCCCGCCTCTCCTCTGTTCGTCCAGGACGGTCACAGTGACCGGCTGAGTGTGTCCTCCCTCGGTGTCGGAGATCCGGACTGTTCGTCCCTGCTGGACGAAGAGGACTGCGGGGAGTCGGAGAGCTCCATGGTCTCTCCGCAGAGGAACGGCCCCACGGGGCCCCGCAGGAGCCCCAGACGCAGCCCGCTCCGCGGCAGACTGGACAGCCCCACTGCAGGCTCCAGCCTCGGGAGACCCACGTCACTGCTCCCTGGTAAGAAGAACAAAGCAGCAAGTTCTGTTTCTAAAGACGGCGGTTTGTTCTGTGACCTGTGGGGACACAAAGACGTTTCACATTCTGATTTTTCCTCAAACTCCTGCAGGAAGCGTCCTCTCGCCGCCTGGCTTCCCTCTGCCGGACAAGTCCGACCTCGGCTCTTCACGCTACACCAGCAACACCAGCATCTTCAACAACTACGCCATGGAGGTGAAACTACAGGATGGAAAATCACAGAAGTGCTGGCTGATGCTCAGAAGTCGGCAGGAAGGTGAAGTTTTTATAACTTTGTGTGTGTGTGTGTGTTTCCAGCTGCTGATCTCCAGCTGTTCTCGCTGTAAGACGTGCGACTGCCTCGTGTACGACGAGGAGATCATGGCCGGCTGGACGGCCGACGACTCCAACCTAAACACCACCTGCCCCTTCTGTGGAAACCCCTTCCTGCCTTTCCTCAACGTGGAGATCAGAGACATGCGGGGACCCGGCAGGTAGACGACGCCGCCTCAGTGCTCTTAGGGGGACATTAGTTTTATTTGTAGTGTTGCTAAACTCTGATTGGTGATGAAACAACCGACCTCGTCCTGAAATATAACACCGACCCTCCACGTGCCGCCGTCTCTCCTCTCCGCAGGCTCTTCCTGAAGGGCAGCCCGTCAGTCGACGAGGCGATGACCTCGTCGTACTCGACCTCCACAGGTATGGACACGGGGACATCCACCTTGTCCACGCCCTGTCCTACGACTGCCGTCTCTCCTCCCTCCCCCGTGATCGCCGTGCAGGAGTGCTCGGGGGGTGGACGGTACGACCTTTCATTAATTCATGACGCTGATGCTAAAACTTAAAGTTTGTTTGTTTGTTTGCTGCTTTAATAACTTGTAGTTACATCAGGGGAAGAAAATATGCTGTGAGCAGATAACTGAACATATTCAGATGTTCTTTTGTATAAAACATAAGATATAATAAGTTCTTGGTTAATTAAGAGATTAGCAAATTAATGTTTAAACTCATTTATATGTCAGCGGGCACTCATCGATTCGAGCCGACAGTCAGAGCTTTGAAAGATTCACCAGAAAATAATGATGAAATTAAAAAGTGTTCTCGGACGTGCTGTGTGATCTTCATTCGTTCACTTTGTCTGATGCGTTTGAAGTCGGAACTGTAGCTGCGTCCACATCTGCATTGTAAAAGAGCGACGTGAGATTATCTGCAGCACCTGGTCTGAACAAAGAGACCACGTGTGTGTGTGAAATGTGTGAGCAGCAGTGTGTGACACACCGAGGCCAAGACATGACACAGCTGATTCCAACATCTGGAGTCTGTTTTGTGTGTGATCTGTTAAACGCTGTGATTGTGAGCGTCCTCTCCGTGTCCTCACAGGACTCGATCGACCCGAGCTCAGTGTATCAACATCCCCGCAGACCGCCGGCAGGGCTCGCTGTCCCCCGGAGCGCCCATGGCTCGCAGCGTCAGCGCCTTCGATCCTCTGGAGCAAGCGCCCCGACTCAACCGCTGCGTGCCGACGTCCGGCAGCCTGCCCAGCCGCCTCAATGAAGCCACGGTGCGTCCTAAAAACGTTCCTGCAATCAGTGTTTTATATTTTAATGCAGGTTTAAGTCGCTCACTTTGCTCATGACGGTAACGTAACTCGTCCCGTCCAGGACCCTCTCAATATGGAGTGGCGGCTCCACAACCCGGAGCCGGTGACCGTTCCCTACCTGAGCCCGCTGGTTCTGTGGAAGGAGCTGGAGAGTCTGCTGGAGAACGAGGGCGACCCGGTGATCACGGAGGCCGACATGGTGGACCATCATCCCATCATCTACTGGAACCTGGTCTGGTACTTCAGACGCTTGGACCTGCCCAGCAACCTGCCCGGGCTCATCCTCACGTCCGAGCACTGCAACAGAGACTCCCAGGTCAGACAGCGCCCGCTGTGATGTCACAATGTACTGACACGCCCGGCTGTGATGTCACGATGTACTGACACGCCCGGCTGTGATGTCACGATGTACTGACACGCCCGGCTGTGATGTCGCCTAATATATATACTGTTAATTTGGTGTCGTGGAGTTTAAATGAAGTGACTCGGGAGGAGTCGGTGGATGTTTGTCTGTCAGACTGACTGTCCTCTCTCGTGTCTCTTCAGGTTCCTCGTCACTGGATGTTGGAGGACAGTAAACACGTGTTGATCCAGATCCTGTGGGACAACCTCAAGCTGCACCAGGACCCGATCCAGCCTCTGTACATCCTCTGGAACACATACAGTGAGTCACGTCGCTCTCTGCAGAACAGTCTAAGGTTCATCAGGTAGTACGTCAAAGCAGAGTGAAGAGGAGGGACACAGCAGGAGCAGACGGGTTTGTGTCCTAATTTATAAACGTCTGTCAGAAAGTTCAGATCTGCGTGCAGCGACGAGGAGACGTTCTTAACGACGATAAATCTGACACGTCCTTCATGTTTTTTAGTTTCCCATAGTTCGACTGTCTGCTGCTTCGCTGCAGTAACTGATTATTTAACGGAGGAGGAGGCAGCCGGCTCATCCATGTGCTAACAGCCTCTGTCTGCTCTCTGTCTTCCAGGGCTTAATTGTACTCTGTTGTTAGAGAGTGAGTGTTCGTCTCTGCTGCACACTCCTCACAGATGAGTCCAGTTGTTTGTGTCCTGTTCTGTCTGAAGCCTGCTGTCTCCCTCTGTTGTGTTTTCTTTGCTTGACGCGCCGCAGTCTGTCGCCTCTGCTTCTCAGTGTTTGAATGATGTGACACAGCTCGGCTCTGTACCTGAACGCATCGCCGTGAACGTGTGATTTGATTCTGCAGCTTTTACAGACGGACTTCTGTTGGCGTACTTGAAGGGCTGGGTACTGAAGCCGAGTGTCTCAGTTTGGATCATCGCTCTGCATGTAAAGTTTGAACACGTCATGATGTAGTCTAAGTGTAGGTGCAGTCGTCTTCTCCTAACTCCTTACGACCTTTCCTTCACATCTTTCCTTGACCTCATGACGTTTTCCATCGAGGTCAAGGAGAAGTGGTTAGGAAAGGAGTTAGGAAAGGAGTTAGGAGCTGACCCTGTGTACGTTAACTCATCAGGCCTCGTCCACACAGTCCGTCATGTTTCTGCAGTAGTTTCAATCAGCACTCACACCGTGAAGAAATCAATTAAAAATTCAAGATTAATATAATTGATATTACAGAATCAGAGCAGATACCCAGCCCCGAGTACTTTTCAGCTGATAATCAGCCTCATTTTGTTTTGAAGATGACGACTCCGCCCCGGGCTAACGTTTGGGCGTGCTTGTTTTGTAGACGTGGGTTACCCTCTGTCGAGGGCGGTCTCGGAGGTGGAGAAGCCGTTCAGCGAGGAGCTGCTGCAGAGCGTGGTGAAGAGCATCCAGAGGAACGACGTCAGCCGGCCGATGGCTCAGCTGCTGCAGCTGCTGGGCCAGACGCTCGGGGTGAAGAGGCAAAGGTGAGCGCCGACACGTACAAACCGCTTACTACTTCAGTCAGTGGAGAAGACCTGATGATGTTTCAGACCTTTGACATTCTTTGTTTGGAGACCTGACACGGCTCGACTCTTTCCTCCTCAGGAGTTTGTACAGGGACATCCTCTTCCTGTCTCTGGTGGCTCTGGGCAAAGATAACATTGACATCGGTGAGTCTTTAGTTCTAAATGTTTAACAGAAACCTGCATTCAGTGAGCAGAAATCACGTTCCCGCGTGTTTCCGGTTCTAATCACACTCCCGTCTTTCTCTTTGTCCCTCAGACGCCTTCGACCGCGAGTACAAGCTGGCATACGACCGCCTGGTGCCGAGCCTGGTGAAGCTGACCCATAACTGTGACCGTCCTCCCAGCACAGGGGTGATGGAGTGCCGCAGGACATTCGGAGAGCCATACCTGTAAAACACTCACCTCCACACACACGCACACACGCCGGGAGTGAACTCTCGCCATGTCATTGCTTTAAGACGAGCTCAGGAAACCTGTTGGAAGACTGTGAATGTGCACTGACGGTAACGTGTGGCAGCGGTCAGCGTCATGTAGCCTGAAACAAACAGACTTTCACTCACGTTCACACACACACACACACACACACACACACACTCTTCATTCAGTCAGTGCTGTTGAGTGACGCTCACCTGGTTTCTTTGGAAATCCTGTGAATGACAAAAACACTGTAAATACACAGCAGTAGTTTTTTTTTTAATGTAACATTTATATTGTATAGTCCAGCAGCATATGAAGACTAATATTAGCAATATTTTAACTTGAACTCTATTTATACAAAGTAAGCTTTATTTATTGTTGTGTCTTCTGTTTCGTCCCGTGGTCGCAGCCGTCGTCTCGCAGTTTAAACCCGATGAAGAAAAAACAAAGACATTTAAAGTAGAGCTGCAGCGATCTACGAGTCATCGGCTCCAACGTGACGATCTGAGGTTTTATTTCGGACTGTTGGTCGGACGAAAGCAGATTTAAGACGTCAATGTGAGATTCTGATCAGTGCAGCCCCAATTTAAATGTTTAAAGGTCCAGTGCGTCGTATTTAACAGGCTCTATTTACTCAATAATATGCTGAACTCACATTTTATTCGGCATATCTGGGGTCGGATTGTCGTCCCAGCTCCTCCTCGAGGTGGGATGGGCTCTGTAGTCCGTCCAGCAGGTTCTGGATCTTCCCCGGTGTCTTCTTCCAGTTGGATGGACCTGGAACCTCCAAAAGAAGGAGCCCAGGAGGATCCTGAGCAGACTGCACCACCTCAGCTCGCTCCTTTCCACGTGAAGGGTCAGTGGTTCTACTCCTCCCTCCTTCCCTCCGGATACCCGGCGTAGGAAGTATCCGCGATCTCCTTCTTTTGGTCACTACCCAAAGCTCATGACCGTAACGTAGATGGCTTTGCCTTGAGAGCTTTGCCTTCAGGCTCAGCTCTCTCTGAGCCACAGAGGTCCGGTACAACGTCTGCAATACTGCAGACGTTGTACCGGACACGCCGCATCAACCCACAGCCCCAAAACGAAGGAGTTCATGTAAGTGTGAGGAAAGAAGGTGAAATGAGGGCGTTGCAATCAGAAACTCCTCCACTAGATGTCACTAAATCCTTCACACTGGACCTTTAAAATCAACGTCATGAGTGTCCGCCGTGCTCTACGTTTAATCTGAAGCTTGTTTACAAAAATATTTCATCATCTCATGAACAAAAACTGTATTTTAGTTTCTTTGCGTTGGAGCGCCGCGCTGTTCGTTAATCTCGTCGTCTTCGTGCTAAACGTGTTCAAACAGTCGGGATGAAGCGATCATACGACGTCGTTTACATGAATTTTTATGGTTTTATTTGAGAGATGAATTTAAAGTTGGGAGAGAAGTCACTACGGTACGAACGGTTTGTTCTGAATACACAGAAGCTGCTCTGAGACAAACTAAACCAAAAAGGAAGCCAGCACAGTCACTTTTCTGCCCGCGGTCACCGTCTACGATTAAACGACACTTTAAGGTGATTTAACACGTTTAGCAGACGCACAGGAGGAAAGATTCTGGTACGTCACGGATACGTAAACCACTTCATTTGGAGGAGAAAAGCTTTACGGGGCTGAAGATCATCTGCATGTCCGAGTTCATGCTTTGGTTTTTCATCTGAGGCCTGACTTTATGCACTCACATGTTGTCTTGTGCCTGAAGGTGTATTATTCATAGATTTTATGATCATCGCTGGTTTGTTTCAGAATCTGTAAGTTCTGTTTAAACACCCCCCAGGTGACATCCAGTCAGCTTGTTTCAGTGAATGTCATCCAGCAATTTTAATTCTTTAAATATCAAATTCTCGATTCTGCAGCTTTACTCATTTCAGGCAGCTCAGACACAGCACAAACACGCCACTAGGGGGCCTCATTAATACCTTTCCTGCCAGATAACACACACCTTGATCCCCCAGAGCTCCCTCTAGAGTAATACCAAAATACACAACAATGTCCAGAACAGAGCTTACAGAAACCTCTGAAGCAAACCTTCAAAGATGAACCTCAACTCATCCACCACCAACAAAGAAATGTCTACATTTATCCAAATTTAGCTTTAGTTTTGTCTGGAAACAATGTGCAGTGACCAGTTCTAAATGATGTTTAACCAGTTTGATTTCACCGACTTGTGTTTGTAAAAATACAGAAAGTAAATCAGGACTTCAGGTTCAGATTTGTGAATGTTTTCACGTCACTGTTGATTTTTCTCGTGGACACAAACAGTCTTTGTAACGTCACGACTAAATGTTTGAAGCTAAGTTCTGACTTTATTTACATGAAATTGATGCAAATGAAACAGATACTTGACTTTACTTCTGGACTGAACTGGATAAGAACTCGTCTTTACATGTTCTCGTGTGTTAATGACTGACAGACCGACAGACACGGTGGTTGAAGGAGGACCGACAAACTCGTGAAGGTCTCATGAACGTCAACCATGTTCGTGATTTGTGGTCAGAAAGTTGCACTATGCCCCTAGAAAAAAATAAGAGACGCATCGACTCGGATGTCAGCGGCTGGAAGAAGCCGCCTCTCGTCATCTGTGGATTTTTTTGTTGTGTTGTACAAATGAATGATTTTGCAGAATTCGGGGGCCGTGTACATTTGAACTCGCCCTTTGTAGAAATCACATTTTATAAACGGTTTATTCACACGTGTGCAAACAAAAGGTCCTTTTTAGATGTGGTGAAGGTTCAGTACAGCGACCAGAGCTACAGGACTGTTTGACTGTAAATAAAAAAATCACTTACTCATTGTTGGCGTCTTTGGTCTGTTTTTTAAAAGGACATTAATGAAATAAAGTGTGTCACAACTTTCGTAAACGTCCTACTTGCTGTTGAGCTCTTTGTTTCCTGATGCAAGCACCACTGTAGCAATACTGCACTCGAGGTTGTGCTGTTATACTGAATATCAGCACAGCCGTGCTGATATTCAGTATAACAGCACAACCTCGACAATCTAAGACAAGACGATGACTGTTAACGTAACGGCCGTTAAACGAGCCGTGAAACGGAGCGATTCATGTCGTTAAAAGTCTCTGCGCCGTTATTCTTTATATCCACGCCCAGAACGACTCTCGTCCAATCAAATCACTCGGTGCAAACTAGCTGTTACACTACTGCGCACGCACACGCACACACACACGGCTCCGGTTCACTGTTAAAAAAATAATTTATTGCAGCATGGAGTTTAAATTTTGAAATATTGATAGTCTTCCTATCAATAATACGTTTGCATCCACTTCAATCCAACAAGAGCATTTAACGAGACGTGAACATCTGACAGCGTGACAGTTTTTTTTTTTTTCTTCTCACAGCTAAGACACGTTTACCTGACACACACACACACACACACACACACAGTCACACACAATCACGGTTTCTCTCCACCACAGTTATGTCGACAAAATGAAATATTTGTTCACACAAAAACTCTTTAACACACCGAACATGAAAAAAGAAGAAAAACACTAGTTTGGTTGAATACAGAATGAAGTACTGAACATACAAAACTGAAGTTGCATCCAGAAGAAGGTTTGAATCGAACCTTCAACTCATCTAACGACACGATGTGTTAAAGTCAAGATCACAACATTAAAAAGGAAAACTCCACCCTGAAGCCGTCACCAGCTGTGTCAAACAGATCGTCTGCTGTCACATCCAGTTTTTTCCAGCAGCTGTCATCGCTCAAAAACTAGAGTTTGATTTGAACCTGACTAGTTACCTTCATCTCAAGGGATTGCAGTAATGCATTCTGGGAAATGTAGTAAGCAAACTAATGAATTAGAGGATGCAAAGTTGAGATTAATTTTGCACACTGGGGTTTTGAAATCACTCGCTTGTTCAACGCGCGTTGTATGTTTGTCTGCTGTGAGCATTGAATCGGCTGCAACACAGCTGGGATGTTTGCATTTAGAAATGGAGCCCACTGCAGTCCGCGCTCGCGCTTCAACCCTGATTAACCTGCAAAATCCAGCGACACGTGGCCTCGTCTGTTTCAAACTCTGCTCGGCTCTGAAGCATCCCAGAAGCTGTTCTCAGCTCGGCTGTTCGATTTTTGACGGATGCCGCGAGCAGTCCGCGTCAATTTACACAGAGAGCACCTCGAGCTGACAGGAAGCCAGACACAGAGAATCGGGTGGATTTTCAAAATAAAATGCCCAGTCTGCAAACTGCCGGTCGTAAAAAACAGACAAGAGAGAAACAAATGGCCCATGTAGCATATTTACACACGTAGCATCATGTTTAGAAGCACATAAACCAGGAACATGACCAAATCTGAGCCAGTAAACAAAGTCTGGAGGGAGAAACGCTCCCGGTGGAGTTTGAAGTCGCGTGCATGACGGACCAAAACAGCATCGCAGACACGATGTGGCAAACCCAGGTAAATGGTTGCATCAGAAACGGCCTAAACTGTGACGAGTACATGACAAACAGGGAGTCATCACAGTGTAGCTGGGTGGAGTTTTCCTTTAACACCACTGCTCACTCAGTTTTGTGTTGTCTACTGTGCGTCAGGTCAGCCTTGGACAGGTTGGAGCTGTGTCTCAGTTCGGATACTTCCTTTAGTACATTTCTATGTAGTACACTGTGTGTACTCTGTAGTACGCTAATTTCAGCATGGTAGTGTTTATTCCTAAAAACATATGTATAACTTTTGTATATTGTGAGTTGTAGGTTTGGAAATACACAAACTGAGACACAGCTCTGGTCCTTCTGTCACACATCCTACGTACAGTATCGATCCTGTCTGGACGTACTAAGTCGTGTCCGGTGTCTCCGCCTCAGCCCCTCAGATGGAGACGGGACAGGTGAGGATTCGATCCTCCAGCAGGACGCTGAGGACGAGGAACACAAAGTACAGTACGAACATGGTGAGGCCCAACATTCGACTCATCTTCCAGCGACAGACGGCGATGGAGATGATGACGAAGAGGAGCATGAGGAAGAGCAGCACGATGGCGCAGAACAGACCGTTGGAGCTGACGGTGACCGGCTCGCCGTTGTGTAAAAGAGTGTAAATGAGCCACGGGACCGGCAGACTGAAACCAGAGAGGACAGATTGATTTTTTTTCTTTAGTATGTAGCTATGTGATGAGTAGGATAACGTACAGTGTCGAGGTCCTGCGACAGCGACCGATCTGCTGCACATTCTCCCTTAAACATCTAATGTAAGTACGACTTTGAAGTACATGTACTAAGTTCTGTTTTATGCTACATTCTATATTTCAGGGGAAAGCATACTTTCTGCATTTACTACAATATTAAAGACGTGTTGTGTTTCCCCTTTAAAGTTATCACATGGTTTTATTTAAAAGGAGGTAAACGCAGAGATAAAATAAAACAAATTTGTGTATCAGAGAACTTTGTTTTTCTTGTTTCATGACCCTTAAATCATTTACTCTCCTACCTTTTAGTTTTGTAGATGCGGTTACAGAAAAGCAACTTTTACGCAGATGATACTCGACTGTTTCTGCTAGTTAAACCAAATTTCTCTGCTGGCCTTTGGCTCTCGTAACAAGAAAAGCTAGATAAATGTCACTGTTTCTGAACCTCCTGTTCTTGATGCCTCATATGTACAGGTAAATAAGGTGCTTCAGTAATATGTGAAATCCTAAAATTCAGTTAGAGTTGGAGTTCACTCACCCTACAGTAATGTCGAAGATGTTACTGCCCACTGAGCTGGATACGGCCATGTCGCCCAGACCTTTCCGGGCCACGATCACACTGGTGATCAGGTCGGGGATGGACGTCCCGGCCGCCAGGATGGTTAGCCCCATGATTTCCTCTGAGATGCCAACAGTCTCACCCACCTGTACAACAAGAGGAGGAGTCACTGCCGAACGAACAGGTAGATGAACAAAGTCAGAAATATACAGATGGCGTGATTCTCAGTGTGGCTGTACATCAACTTCGTAGGTGGTTTAAGCGGTTCGTGTCACAGCAGACGTAAACTCTTGAATATGACCAACCTGATGAGCCCACCACACCATCAGGTAGGAGAAGACTCCGATCCACATGATGGAGCCGAGAAACGTAACGATGAAATACCTCCTGGACGCCTGGAAGATACGAGAAGTTCAGACAACTGCCAAAAAGATCTGTCGATCAAAGAGGCTGTAACGTTCATGAGGGCGTCTCCTACT
This sequence comes from Nibea coibor, assembly GCA_023373845.1. Taxonomy (NCBI): domain Eukaryota; kingdom Metazoa; phylum Chordata; class Actinopteri; family Sciaenidae; genus Nibea; species Nibea coibor. The sequence goes on along the minus strand of CM041738.1, from coordinate 29,539,602 downwards.
CACCACGTTGCGGACGTCGGGCAGCGTGAGCCACAGCGGGAACACGATGGGCAGCAGCAGCAGATACGTGGCCTGTTTGCGTCTCGTTTGAGGCCACTCTAAAGACAACGGTTCGTTCTCCTCCTCCTCCTCTTCCTTTTCCTCTTCTTCCTTGTTTCCATCATCATCGTCATCATCATCATCTCCACTCTCACCGGAGTCGCCGCTGTCCTCGTCACTGCTGTCGTCCTCGCCGCTGCCCTCTGACCCCCCTGCTGCTGCTGCCGCCTGCAGGAGCAAGTACACAAGTACTGTAGTACACTTCTGAGGTACTTTTACTGCAGTTACTTGACAGTTTTAGTTACTTTATACAAAGATTCCTGCAAAAACACATAATGTTTCACATAGAAAAATGGTCATTTAGTGCGTCTAAACATGTAAATAATTTCCATAATTTCAACTTGAACAGATGTTTGAGTGTTTCCTGTCTTCCTCTCTGTATACCTTCGACTCGTCTGGCTGGTCGGCCGTCTTCTCACTCGTCTCTTCTGTCTTTTGAGGCTGTGAGGTCGACGGCTCAGCTGCAGCGCCCCCTGCTGCACCGGCCTGCTCAGTGTTTGGCTTGTGATCGATGCCTGGAGAAAAAGAACAACATGACAGGAGTCTCTGTCATTCGTACGTCTGTTCTCACACTGTGTAACTTTGGGCTCTCTGTGATTTACAGAGTTTATGATGGACAGTGAAGTAAACTGCTGATAGCTGTAGCTGCTGTTAGCTCAGTTTGTTAGCCGACTGCCTGGACTGTGAGCTCAGAGCTCCAGGGGAGTGTTAGTCTGCACGTTTTGAACCAACTTGAAGAAGATAATTACAGGAATGCTGACTGGGAGTGGAGCCAGTGTCGTGCCAGAACCGGAGCTGGGAAAGGGGGCAAGAAGAGTAAATCTGGGACTGACTTTTAGTGGTTGGTGAGAGCTTGGTGAAATAAAAGGCTGAAAGACAGACGCCGAGCTGGGCTGACTGCTGCTGGTGACCTGGCTGATACAAAGAGTTGTTAGTTCTTGAATCAGAACAAATACTCGAGTACAGCTGACCGTAGTTACCACAGTGGGATTACACTCTGAAACTGAAGGCAATAAATCACAAAAGAACTGATATAAAGTGACCAAATTATTATGCTGTGTGGGCTGGTTTGAAGTGCCATTTGTCAGTGATTGAAGTGTTTGGAGATAAACATGGTCTACTAATGGAGGGAAAGAGATTCTGACACACACACACTCTCTCTCTCTCACACACACACACAGCCCCATCTGCATGTTAATCCTCGAGCTGATTGATTCGGCTCGTCGAGGCCTCTCCAGGCTCCCTGCAGCCCCTCTTTGCCCTGCACCTCAGACTCTGAAGCACCTCCTCAGTCCACACTGTGACGCACAAACACTGACTGAGAGGCTCCGCTGATTGTGGAGAACAACCTCCTTCAACCCGCCGAACATCTCTGATGATCGATACACAATCAGCCTTTCATGGGCGCTGCGCCTCGGGCACACGACCTCTTACAACATCAGCTCGTCTCTTCATCTGAATATTCCTGAAGCGGCGAGCTCTTCAAACGTGCCTTTTTAATTCCTGTCAGCACGCAGACGTGCTTAGCTTAGCTTAGCATGAAGGTTTGAAGTAGACATTGTAGATTTATGGCTCACATGGACATTTATCATCATTTAACATCACTCCTCTGATTTCCATTTTGACAGAGCTGTGCTAGCAGTTTCCACTCGCTTCCAGTCTTTGTGCTAAGCTAGGCTAATAAACTCATGAAATCACGTGACCGTCAGATTGTAGCTTTGACGTTAAACTCACCTTCAGAGCGGCGCTGCCGTGACCCGCCGTGTGACTTTCCCGTGTCGGAGGCGTTCAGAGGTTTGACTTTGTTCTTTGCTGAGAATTCAGAGAGTGATCGCTCAAACAAGCTGAGTCCTTCTAACATCACACAGCAAACATGCAGCTGACCTCACACACACACACACTGACCATTATGTAAAACACCTGGACAAACACAAAGATGCTGGAACTGAGCACGTCTGCTGAAACGTACAAACATGCAAACATCCAACACAGACCAACAACAACAACCAGGAACATTTCCTGGACAGACGGCGAGCAGACCGAGCACCACAAACATCCAACTGTCTCAGGTCTTACCTTTCCTCTGCACTGACCCCTCCCCTCTGACATCACCATTAAAGGACGTCTCTGATTGGCAGAGACACAAAATCAGACTAAAAACACCATCGACCTCGTCCAGAGGCCAACCAGCAGCACGGTCACTTCTCGAGCAGGAGGAGTGAACGCGAGCTCAGATTATGACGAAATGACAAATCTGCCTTCATCATCCACGACGTGGAGCCGTGAAGTGAGAGGCCAGATGATGAAGATGGAAACTCAAGGAATTTTGCTCCTCGAGTTCCTGAATTATAAATCAACTGTTTTTAATAAAAACATGTAACACACACACACACAAGCCACAGGAAACAACAGCGAGCCGACGAGCTGCTCGTCTTACCTCGCCTGGTTTTCCTCAAGCCGCCTCTGAGCGTCGCCTCTAGGATGGAAACCCACAGCAACATTTCAGCGTCTGAGCCAGCAGATTCCTTTCTTTCATATATTACTGTACTCTGTGTCGACTCAAACTTTCTTTCAGCCTCACAGGTTTTATTTTTCTGGACTACAGATACAAACAAACAGTTCATCCTCCTCAGCGACACGATGTGACCTTTAGAAAACGTCACATCCACCATCAGAGCTCGCCGCCGCGGCTTTCTGGGACAGTTTCGACGTGTAACGCACATTGGCTGCTTCAAACCTTCAATGCAGCACTTTAACTTGTAATAGATTACAATTCTGCATACTTTTACTCGAGTAAATGATCTGAATACTTTGTCCGAAAACTGATTTCGTTGTCAGGAGGTTAAGTCTCCTCAGGTTGGCGTTAATATGCTGACAGTTTACCACAGTAATGAGATAGAATCCAGCTGCACAGAGCCGCTCTCAGCTCCGGTGCCTCTGCTCTGCACTCGTCGTTCCACAGAGATAAAGAGCTTGGTCCTCCAGCACGCTGGCTCTGATCCAGCTTTTATTAGCCTGTATTGAAAAGCTGATTAAGGATCAGCGGTGGGCCGAGTGCTGCGAGAGTGAGCGAGGAACAGCAGCCCCGGTGAGCTCGAGGACGGGCTGAAGGTGAAGGCTGAAGGCCGTGCTTCATCACGCTACCGTGACTTACGGGACGGTTCAGGACACAGAGCTGAGTCATCGGGACAGCTCATCGATTGGTCGATTGACAGACTCACTTTTTTCTGACAGTACTTAGAGACACAGATTTATTTGGCAAAAGGAGTTGCTGAGAGTTTTGCTCACCATACTTGTGAACTTGACAGATTTGGTCAGATTTTCTTGATTGACGTGCTTCTAAATGTGTAAACATGCTACTTGGTTTAAACAACTGGAAGTCTGCACAAGGTTTAGCACAGAAACTTTCTGTGTCTGACTTCCAGACAGCTCGAGCTGCTTCTGAAACTCGGCGCTCATGTCGGGGTTACTGAAACGCATCGCAGCCGTGCTCGGTGGAAAAAAGAAGTCTCCTTTAAATCATCATCTACGGAAGCCCAGGAGGGACAGTTTCACCTGAGCGACAACTGCAAGGATGAATATTTGCATAAATGGTACGTTTAGTGGTTTGTAACTAAACCCTCAAACCTCTGACATAACTTTGCACCACGTCTGAACCAGCGTTGGTTCTGGTTCTTACCTTCTCCCAGAGGGTCCAGCGTGTGGATCATCAGCTGGAAGATGGTGCTCCTCAGCGAGGTGTTGTGGAGGGAGGCCGAGCTGCCGCCTCTCTGCAGGACGGGGCGCACCTACAGGCCGTCAGACACGTGGACACAAATCATACTGCAGGCACTGTCAGGCAACGTGAGCACAAACTGAGACGGTAACTCCAAAGTCATCTGACTACACAATCTGAGTACTGAAGGTGGAGGAGACTCACCCCTAACCTAACCCCACCCTAGCTCTAACTAACAAAGGCACAAAGGTGTGAAAGTCTCCGGGATGTCCTGAGGTAGAAATTTACCGGCCATACCCGGAGTCTCGCTCTGTCCTCCGGCTGATCTGATGGAGGCTTGCTGCACTGAGAGCTGCTGGGAGGAGCTTCAGCTGCCTGTTTGGATTCATCTCCAGCTTTTGGTGGAGCAGCAGATGGAGGAGGTGGAGGTGGAGGTGCAGCTGGAGCTTCACTGTCCTGCAAAGTCGGTCACAATTTAATCAGCACGTCGATAATTCAGTTTGCACGCAAGCTTACGAGTTTTCCTGCATGTCAGGAGTTTGATGCAGCAGCGGTAACGTGAAGCTGCTTCATCACTCCATCCTGAGTCTGCTAACACGGTGCACATCGCTAATTTAAGTTGTGTTTGATCAAATGTAGACAAAGCGAGGCGAGGCGAGGCGAGGGGGGGTTAATCAGGCCCAGCAGCTCAATTTTGCCCCCTAGCTGGTTAATCCGGCTGCGGCTTTAAGACGATCTGAGTCTCCCTCGGTCGCTCGTCTTTACACTCAGTCTGCTGCCGCTCAGAATGTTTCACACCGGCACCAAAGTTGGATCTCAGGTCACGTTGTTTTACGCCTCAAGCAAAGCTGGAACGACAGCACGTGTCACATTATTAAAAAAACAAGACGCTAAAAGGAGGCGAGAGCGTCGTGGAGGTGATTACCTTACAGGTGTTAAGGACAGTATAGATGAGCGGCTGCAGTGTTACCTGCCTGTATCTGTACTCGGGAGCAGCGCGCTGAATATGTTTGCAACTGCAAAATTAAGGGTGAGGGACGGACGAGGAGCCAACAGCAACTCCTGCTGCACGTTAAGACGGCTCGCACTCGCATGTCAGAGTCTCCAAAAGTTAACAACGCTGCTCGGGGGAGGTGGGGGTAACACTAACACAGGAAGTGCCACAAACTGCACTTCCTCTGACTCCTGACTGGGTTCCTCCTCACAGACTGCAGCTTCTGTTGTTTCTACTTTCAATAAAAGTCAATAAAATCCATCTTTCACATGCAGCTTGTTTCACATCATAACACGATAACTTTACTCATAACTGTGTGTGTTATGTTTAACAGGTGACCTCTGTAACAGAGGGGCTGTATCGTGGGTATAAATATAAATGTCTGTGAGTTCTTCTGGCCTCATAAATGTGCCAGCACGCTGGGCGCCGTGGCTGAAGGAGCTCTCACTGGCTGCAGATGTGACTTTAAGCCCTCTTGCTCCTGTGGGGCAGCGGAGGCCGTCGCCAAGTGTCGTCTGCGTCAGCGCCGTGCCTCCGGGCTAATTCGAGACACTTGAAATAGTGAAACACGGCTCTGCATGTTAATTACAGGCTCGGACGCTCGCTGCTCCTCGGCAGCTGCAGAGTCTGCGGGCGTTCAGCAGGAAATAAGCGGTTTAAAAATACACGACTCCTTTTTGTTTCTCCGCGTTCTGTCTGCGTTTCAAGGCCGAGGCAGAGCAGCAAAGTGACATTTCAATCACTTCACGGCTGTGACGCGCCGTCTGCGACACCTGGAGTCCTCTCTGTTCAGCATCATCAAAGGATTTCACACAAATACAGGCTGTCACCTGCTCACACCCACAAATCACTGTCCCTCTTTGACTGTATGCGAGCAGGCAGCACTCGCAACTGTGAGGAGATGAAAGGACGGAGAATAAACTGTACGGACGGACCGAGGTCTGAGAACAACGCTGCTCTGTCTGAGTCCGTCTTTGTCTCCGAGCTGAATTTTACTGCAGGTTAAAATCAGAGTTATCTAATCTGCTTTAATTCATTAACTCAGGAACTTCCTGAAACAGCTGCAGCAGGAGGAAACAGGAGGGACTATTTTCAGCAGCGGATTAATCCACATTTGGCAGCAGTGTCATAACATAAGCTGCAGTTCCTCTAATGTCCACTTGAGGCTGGCTGCAGAAGTGAGTCAGTCTCCATAAGTCCCCATGTTAGACAGCAGAAATAAACATGTTTACAGCCTGGTACAAAAAACAGACTTCTTGATGTAACAAAGGAAAGTTTGAAAAGTCCGCTGTGCATAAAGAATGTGGCAGGACAGAAACGTCCACGTGCATCAGCGGTCTTCAGAGCTGCTGCTGTGATTTTATCATTATTCGTCTCATTAGAGGTGTCACCATATACCAGCATTGATGTTTACAAAATAAATGATGGTGATAATAAATAATCTACCACGTTTCTGTCGTTTCAGTTCAGATGAGTTATTTAACTTTGTGTGTGGGGCTCTTCCAGGTGTTACATCGTGGTACATAACGATATATTAGAACACTCTCAGCTCAGCAATAATCTGACAATTTATATATTTTCTCAAACAATTAATTCATTTGTATCTTTGCAGACCATCAAACATCCCCGAGCACTCCACACGTTCAAACGTCTTGCTTTGTCCAACCAACAAAAACCCAAAAAAAGACGTTCAGGTTCAAACATTGTTTTTAAAATGACTTCTGCTCGATTGGTCCGTCAGTCACACGACATGCTGAGTCTTTTCAGCTCGAGGTAACAGACGCTAATCTCTAATTTAAAAAGAAATGCCACTGAAATCGAGTCACAGAAATTTAATCTGTGACTGAGCTGAATGTTCATCAGTTTACATCAGCTTTGATGGACACAAACATCATCATCATCATCATCATCATCATCAGCACAGCAACAATCTTTGAGCTACTCTTCGTGTGTCACATGACTGACCTTCTCCGGCTCCTCTCCGGTCCACACCTTGACGATGCTCATGTGCTTGTTGAGCTGGGTCTTGACCGCCTGCTCGATCTGACTGTTGAACTTCATGAAGCTCACGTAGCAGATGTAGCCCATCACCAGCAGGATGCTCTCCCACCACAGGATGGTGTTGTCCAGGAAGAAGACGATGAGCATGATGAGGTCCAGGATGTAGAAGGTCACGTCTCTGAAGAGCGGCCACCAGGTCAGGTGCAGCATCTCCCGGGAGAAGATGGCGCACATGCCGATCACGAACAGGATGTTGAAGACGGCCGAGCCCACGATGGTGCCGATGCCCACGTTGCTGTGGGAGATGAAGACGCCGATCAGGGAGGTGAAGAGCTCCGGGGCAGAGCCTCCGGCCGCCATGAAGGTGGCCCCGGCCACGTCGTCGGAGATCTGCAGCGTGCTGGCGATGACCTCCAGTCCAGGAACAAAGAACTCATCGCAGACGATGGCCAAGGCGACAAACATGTAGACCATGCCTATGACGTGCAGGGCCACCCAGCCTTCACGCCGCTGCTCCACCGAGAAGAGGTCCTCCGGGTAGTCACCCTTCCTGTGAGGGGGCTGGAGGGGGCGGCGAGGGGTAGCCGTGGTGGTTGGTGGCTGTGTTGGTGGTGGAGTTGGAGGAGGTTTGGGATCTACGTAGATACACTGTTCGATATCCGTCCTGTTGACGATCACCACCAGAGGAGGTTTGGTGCTCTCAGGTGACACAACCTCCTCCTCCTCCTCCTTCTCCGTCTGATTGGACGCCATCACCTCCCGAATGTTGACCTCCACAACATCACCACCACCACCACGACCCCCCTCAGCTCCCAGAGCGTCATCCGTCTGGGCGGAGGCTCTCGGCTCCGACAGCCTGGCCTTCAGAGTCAGCGTGTAGACGGAGCACAGCAGCACACCTGAGATGAAGAAGAGGACGCGCGCGCGCCTGAGCCTCCTCCTCGGAGGCGAGTGCACGTTCATCGTGACCTCGCGGTCTCGAACTCCCAACAGCAACAAAAAAAAAACAGAACAGGAAGTTATGTCAGATGCATTGTTGATATTCCTTGACAGCTCCAGCAGCGTTGTGTGGCGAGGAGACGCCGCAGACGGGGAAGAGACACACACACGGACACGCAGCGTGTTTCATCTTCTGACAGCCGGGCAGCTTCGACCTGCTGAAGGACTGAGAGCAGAACACATCAGCACCAACATGAACACGTCCTCCCTGCTCGCATAGTTACAGACCAACTGAGGAGAGAGTGTGTGTGTGTGTGTGTGTGTGTGTGTGTGTGATGGGGATGCAGACAGCCACCTGTTACTATGGCTACATAATCACAGAGGCTTTGGCTTCTCACAGAAGAGGAGTCCAATGAAGACAGCAGCGTGTCGAGAGAACAAAACGTCAAAATTTTCTCACCTCAGCGTGAGCGCGCGCACGTGCACTACACAGCCGTTAATTAAACATTAATTAAGCCTCCCAACAGAGCTTTAAGGTCCTACAAGCATCATGTATGTGGTCACACAGGGCGCGCGTGGAGGTTTCATTGTGGAGTGACCGAGGCTGCGCGCGGATTATATCACGCAAGGTCGACGCAAATTAATCCATATTCCCTCAGCATCCATTAATAACCCCGCGCGGAGGCGGTCCCGTCCATCAGAGCAGAGGTGTGCGGTGCGTGGTGCCGCGGTTCTTACCTGTACCGCCGGCGGCTCGAGCCCCTCGCCGCCGCCTCCAGCTGCGCGTAAACGGACGCAGAGATGCTGACTCCGGCTTTTGGGGAGCTACAAGGGCGCACCGCATGTCAGGGCTGGAGCGAGGCTCAGCATAATGCTGCTAAGAGGATTAACACCTCTCACCTTCCCTTTCACACACAACGCTGTATCATACACCAACATTCACTGGGCCGGGCCGGGCCGGGCCGGGCTGGAAGCCGCGGCCGGTTCGGAGGTGAGCGCGGGGAGCAGTCAGGTGTCCGGAGGCTCGGGAGGAGTTGGTGGTGGTGTTTTTTTTTTGGGTGTGGTCAGGTGGAGACTTGATTTCAGCTCCCCTAAAATCAGGAGCTGTTTGCTTCAGCTGGGAAATGATCACATGAGGAAAAGGGAAAATTTCACGTTCACACGTGGACAGAATGTGTCATAATCTGCGTTATAATATTTAGTTTTTAAGACTTTGATCAATAAATAATTCTAATAAATATACAGAATGAATAAATCGAGTTCAGTGCTCAAAGTGTTGCACCTCTTCACCTGCAGGCTGAGTCTGCTCCTCACAGGTGTGCTCACTCTGCTCAATCAAACCACCTGAGAGTCTGAGAGAGTCTGCAGGACGACCACATGATGACATCTTCATTTCAATTAAACTAAGAACCAGTGCTGCAGTCTTGGTCTTTGAGACCGGCCTCAGTTTAAGTTGTCGTGAGTGTCTCTGCGTTTGTCTCCGTGATGAACCGGATGAACGTTTGGACACATTAAGGATCTGATTGGTCATTTAAAAATAGATTTTGCCCATTTGGATCTCAGGGTGAGAAATTGAAGGTTTGGATGATTCTGTGAAGTCGGACTCCAGGTGGCCTCTCCATGTCTGAAGCATCTCTGCTGTAACTAACAAAATAAACAGGAACAGGAGAGGAAACGGCTCCAGAACAGGAACTCTGATGGTTTTTATTTTAATCATGATTGTGATTTACAAACGAAGCATCAGTCTGAATTTTTGAAATGTCTGAATCAAGCTGCACCAAAAGACACTTTAAAAAAATCAGAAACAAACAAATGAAACAAACACAAAAAATAAATAGAGACACAAACGAAGGCTCGAAGGTGAACAGTCAGAGATGATGAGGACACGAGGAGGACGGCTCATTTTACTCAGATTACACTGACGACTTCATTTCTCTGAGTTTGTCACAAAGTTGCGAGAAAATGACACACACACACACACACACACACACACACACTCTACACTTCCTCCTGTCCTGCTCACACACCTCCTCTCAAACTGCAGCGTGTGTTTGCTACAGATCCGTGTGTGATGTGTTTACAACCTCAGGACGAAAAGAAATCAGGGCATGAGGTACGAGCACAGCGTGTGTGTGTGTGTGTGTGTTTTAAGATTTCAAACGTGCACGGCCACAGTGTGTGTGTGTGTGTGTGTGTGTGTGTGTGTGAAGGCCTCTGATCATTTCTCTCGTGTGGACTTCACGTCGCTCAGCCCGACTGATCGAGTCTGTCGTTAAATGTTCGGACTCGTTAACATTAAAACAAACGTGAAGCTGCCGCAGTTAAAGAGTCGTGAGAATAAAAGTGTCGACGATATAACGGACACATGAAGGTTAATCACTGTTAATGTGTTAAAACCTCATTTTATAAATAATGTAAAAAATCTAAACGCAGCAGAAACTGTTTTTCTAACGGACACGTAACTTCAGCCCTGCTCGTGTCCCCAAACTCAGCAGAAACAGATAAAACAAAGTGAAGTGAGACTTTAAACAGTGACTGCAGACACACAACTCAAACTCACAGTAGTACAGACTGGACCGACCCGTACAGCAGGGGTCATCAACTGGAGGCCCGAGGGCCACATCAGGGCCGTCAAAGCTTCACATCCGGACGCAGAATATTAAAAATGTGGAGCTGACTCAGATAAACGTGTAAACCTGACTCACTGGACTCACTCACTCTCTCAGGTTTGGCATCATTTGGTGACGCGCTGCCTCAACTTTAAAACTGGCTGCTGAAATGTTACAAATTAGTTTAATTAACTCCTCGTGGCTCTTTGGTGGAGTTCTGAGATGGATCACACTGATACAGACTAATACATTTTAACTAATTAGGCTCATAAGTGTCATTGTGACGCGGTGTGGGCGTCACGGACAGACAGACAGTCGCAGACCTCTGCTGTTCTCAGGAGACGTCCGTCGACAGCGAGCCGAGGTGCTTCAGCAGGATTTACAGGATTTGGTCTGGAGAAGGTTAACAGGTCACCCAGTGGAGGAATAAAGTGAGCAGTACTCCCAACATCAGTGTGTGTGTGTGTGTGCAGGAAGGCAATCAGAGGAAAAGAAGTGAGCTGCTTTGTCTTGGAGTGGACGGCAGTTCAGAGGGTGCAAAGTAAAAAGGTGTTGATCAGTTAGTGGACTTTCCTTTTCTTCGAGCGGTACCGCCTCCTCCTCTGCTTGTACAGGTGTCGGAAATTAATGAAGAGTCCTGCAGAGCAGAGAGAACATGTCAGCATGAAACTCCACCGTTAGTTTTCATTGTGAGAAGAAAAGTGTAACAGCACGTCTTTAAATGTTTCTGTTCGTCCACAGACTCAAACCAAGGCATCATGGGAGTGACAGTAGAAATAACTTCATCCTCAGAAACAGTGATAGAAACATCAGCGCCTGTGGGTGTCCTGTTTTATTTGGTGTGTCAGTGGATGTCTCACCCAGGAACATGAGGACCAGGTAGAGCTGCAGCGTGTAGGAGAAGCTCAAAGAGTGTCCGAGCACTGCGGGGAGGGGGAGGCTGAACAGGCGAGTCTCATCAAAGACGGGCAGGGACTGGATCACAGCCACCGCTGGAGACAAGCAGAGAACGACACACAGCGTCAGCGCCGACTCGCAACAACCAACGTCAACTTTGATTCGCACTAACTCGCTAACCTTCAGCCACGACTCCCAGCGGGTACAGAGGGATCCAGAGGTTGTACCTCAGCCACGTCAGCAGCTTCCACTCTGTGCCGATGCAGGCCAGCATGTAGAACGGATACCTGAGGAGGAGGAGGAGGAGGAGGAGGAGGAGGAGGAGGTGGAGGAGGAGCGGACGTTACAGCAGGTAGAAGAACACACGTTCACCAGAGAGAGGAGGGAGGAGATCCGAGCTCACCTGAAGATCTCGATGGTGCTCCACAGGTAGAAGACGAAGAAGACGACAGATTTGTTCTGCATCTCCTCCAGACTGCCGAAGATGACGAACAGAATGACGTTCCTGCCGGCCACCTGCAGCATGACACAGCAGAACACAGGCAGCTTCATGAAATCAGACGAAACACACATTTCACACTGTATCACACCTGAGCGGCAACGTCTGGAAAAAAGAGGTACAGGGTCTGTTTTTTCCATGGCAACGGGAATAAACCGGCAGTTTGCATGTTCTCCTCGTGTCTGCGAGTTAACTGCTGACTCTAACCGGCCCACAGGTGTGACTGCGAGTGTGAAAGGTTGTTTATCTCCATGTCTGTGCTCTGTGACCTGGAGACTTGTCCAGGCTGTACTCCGCCTGTCGCCCAATGTCAGCTGGGATCTCCAGCCCCTGCGACTGTGATCAGGATGTTTCATCTTCAGGGTCTTACCTGTATCATAGCAGGAAAAAATCCAGTCTTGACCAGACCCAACAACGGGTTGATGACCTCCAGCACGGCCATCATCTGACAGAAGTACATCATATCGGCCGTGGTGTGGAAGGTATCGTAGAAGGAATCTGTGGATGGGAGAGAGAAACAGACAGACAGAATTAAACAGCACGCTGTGTGAGCCGCTGTCCATGAACCTCATCATTTGCAAAACAAATCCCTGCTGTGTCGCCGTGTTCCTGTTTCTATTCAAACCAGCTCCTCAAACAAAAACACAGTGTTCTCTTTATGTCGCTGCTCCTGCTGCATATTGTGTCTGTCTCTGCTCTGCATAAACGTTCAGCAAAAATTAATTATTAAGTCCATAAAATTCAAAAGCTATTACAGAGTTTTATTATCTTCATTTTTTATCCAGCTGCCAACTCTGCGTTCACTGTGTCGAGTGTGTTTGTCTCGACAAAGCACAGAATAATGTGACAATATGAAACGCTTCATGTCTCTGTGAGCAACAGAAAACAGGAGCTGGCTGATGGTGAAGGGGAATATTTGGGATCTTTTAATGCGACTGACGTGTTCTCGATGTTCTCTGCTTAGAAAGTACTAAAACATCTAAAACCAGGAGGCTTTGTTGTTTGGTCAGGTGACTGTCGGGTGGTGGGACGGGTGGAGGCTGTGGGTTTAAAAAAGGAGAGACCACGGCTTCTCACTTGTTTGGTAGGTTTGTAACATAAATGACAGAAACTTGGTTTCTTAAGTCTGGACTGCGTTTTGAAAAACACACTTCTCCCCGTCAGATGTGATGACAGCAGTGACAGAATGAAACAGACTGACACATTTTACTGCAGTCAGTGGCAACAATGCTCATTGTGCAGTAACAAAAAGGCAGACAGCACAGACGACAGACAGGTTGTAAATACACCTGCAGGTTTGCCACATTTGTTTGGAAGAGCAAACATGAGTGATGAGTAGTTCCTGTAGCAAACATCACAGTCAGAGCAACCTCTGCACATGAAGCTCAGTAAAAAAGAGGAAGTGGTTACAAGTTTAAACTTTTCTTATGAGCTGATATGTCAGACTCTATGTCTGCTACAGACGCCTCAGGCTTCCAGCGTCCGTGGACAAATTCTACATGTGACCAAACGGCCGCACTGCGGGTCCAATCTTCAAATCACTGTTAATAGCAAAACACTGTATCACAGTGTAAACCTTCATTTTTGACAAACCTTGACCGAGTATGAAGAGTCGAACAGTCATGTTGACAAAGATCCAGGAGAATCCCAGGAACTGCACCAGGTTGTACATGAACAGGTAGCCTCTCTTCAGCCCGAGGTAAGCTGAGGAGACAGGAACAGGAAGATGACCCAAACGAACGTCGCTGAAACAGTTTTTAAATGTTTGCAGGTGAAGAGCTCAGTGTGACTCACGGTCTTTACGGACCCTCGATTCCACACTTATCCTGTTGATCCTCTCCTCCTCCTGAAAGAAATCACAGTCACACTGTCACTGAGCAAACGCGCTCTGGTTTACTTACTGCTGAATATGAATCATCTTTAATTTCTCATTAGCTACACGTTATGAAGTACGGCTGTTCATTTGACCGCTACCTTGAAATAGAAAAAGAACAAACTTTACTGATCCCATGACGGGAAATTAAAGAGAAACTTTTAGAACATAAAGAACCAAAAACACTGAGACAGAAGCATCTCTGCTAAGTTTTGCAAGCTCAGCTCGTTGTTTGAGGACAACTCTAAAGATTCTGCTCTTCACACCTTCACACTGCTTTCATGTGAAACGGATTATATTGAATTATTCAGAGAAACATACAGATCATTCCAGCAGCAGCTGCTGTTTGTCCAGTTTGACTGAGTTCACACTAACATCCCGGTGAAGAGGAGAGCGGTCAGGCAGAGTATTTAAAGCTGCAGCTCTCCCATGTTGAGCTTTGCCCATCCAGAATGCAAAGTTTTATGGGCTGGCTCTGCGTGCTATGCATGAGAAGAACCTCAGGCTAAAAGCTTCACACAAGCCTCTGTTGTTTTGTTTCCTCTTATCTGCACCAACCTGTTTACACCCAGTTACTACAGTTCGCAGTAATTTGCCTTCACAACAAACTCATTATGTGTTTGCATCAACAGTCAAACAGTGTTTTACTCCGTACCTTCGCCTGAAGCTCCATCTCGGCGTCCGACTCGTCCAGCCAGCGGTCGAAGTCGGGGGCCAGAAACAGAGGCTTCTTCTCCTGCAGTGTCAGCCGGTCCCACCAGCGCTCCACCTGCTTCTTGATCTTGATGTCCACCTGACGCTGGGTGGACTTATGGTTGATCTGAAAACAGAATTAGTCTCTTAATGCCACGCTGAAATAATAATGAAATAATCTCTCTCAGTCATCACACGCGCATTAGAAGAGCCCGTCTGTGTCATGGACGTATAAAGAGCTGCGGGTGTGTTTGACTGAGGGCGGGGCCGAGCTACACGCAGCAGAGAGGACGCAGCGTCACACACACTGTCATTAAAACACAAGACTACACGTGAATCCATCTTTCCAGCCTTCGAGCTGTGCACTCCTGGTCGAACCACAGCGGTTACGGACCAATCAGTGTCCACCTATCTATCTATCCATCTATCTATCACTGATCTGATTCGTTGTTGTATTCTCTGAAAGATGATAAAGAATGGACAGCTCACTCTGCCAGGCCCTCGATACAGCAAACTTCATCTTATTTTAAGGCTGGAATAAAAACCTGCAGCTCTCTGACTGAAACAAACTCACTGATAATAATGTGACTCAACATGTCGGGCTGTGTTGTACCGGCTAATCAAGCCTCACTTCATCAGAGAGGAGCTTTTCAATCACTCAGACTCGAACAACCGGGACGCTCAATCAGCAGCATGACCCTGCAGCCCTTCATGCACTCCAGTTATGATTGAACATGATGGTGAACAGTCAGATATGAAATGTGCTGTAAATAAACTGTATTAGAATTATCAAGTTGACATTTAGGTAACAGAGGAATAAAGATGAATACCTCGGGTCTAACGGCTTCCAGGAACTCCAAACTGAACTCGTATTCATTGTCTCCTTTAGCTCCATGGCCCTGCGCTATGCAACGACATGAAGACATATCACAACAATATCAGCTTGACGTTTCACACTTTTAAACTGATATTCAGCAACTGAGAAATTCTCATCAACATTTTCACATCTCTTAAATTCATGTCAAAGCTCATGGCGTCGTCCTTCCTCTACGTGAAAACCAACCTCTGAACTGAAGCGTGTTGTTTTCTTGCAGGCTGATGTCGAGATTCTGAAAAACACAAAAGGAAATCATCACAAGCAACCCCGACACGAGCACACACATCGGACGAAACTGTGAGGGGGAGATTAAAAAGAGCCTGGTCATATATGAAGTAACTTCATGTCTACAAATCCCACAACAATCTACTAGAGGCTGTAAACATGTTCATTTCTGCTGTGAACTTGGACATTTGAACATCATGACATTTGGACTTCTGGAGCCAGCCTCAAGTGGACACTAGAGGAACTGCAGTTTTTTGGCACTTGGTTGAGCCCCGCAGCGACGAGACGAGACGCAGCGTGTCGGGCCACAGATACACAGACAACATCTGTTATCAGGATCGACTTATTGTTGGTTTGTTATGAGCAGACGTATCCTTCAATCAGCAGACCGTTCATCAGCTTTTTGTTGAAACTATTTCACAGACGTGTTGATTCAACATTTGGCCCTACGTGTGTGTGTGTGTGTGTGTGTGTGTGTGAGACATGACAGCTGTTTTCTGTCCGCCCGTCTCAGTTATCGTTAAGTCATTCTCCAAAGAGGCTGAACAAGATCCAGAGCAACCATTAGAAGTCATGCATCTTTTATAAGACATTTGTCTAACAGATGCAGGACGAGGAGGAGAACCTGTATTTCATGTTACTAACGCAAACACAGCCTGCACGCTGACATCAGGCGGAGACAGAACCCAGAACATGTCAGACATTTCTTCATGCAGGTTCTCTTTTACTGAGCAGGGCGGGCTGAGCTGCAGACTCTCTTCACACAGCGATATCTATCGAAGCGAGTCGAGTTGGTCAGTGCAGAAACAGGAAGTCACAGCAGAGCTGTCACTATCAGCTGTCATCCACAGATCAGCGAGGCGTCGCTGCAGAAATGATCAGGGCAAATTTAAAACTCATCTGTTGAAAATGTGTTCATCTGAATGCCTATCTGCTCCATCTCATTTGAATATCGCTCGTTATCCTGTGTGAGCTGACCTGCAGTGGAAATGTACAAGAGAACACACAGTTTATTAAATGTATAAAGTCAAACAGCTGGTTTAAATGATAAATGAGCATTAATTAAACAGCTGCTCTTACTTTGCTTTATGAGTTGAAATAAAACCTGAAGTTGAGGACACAGCAGGTCAAATTTAAGTGAAATAAACTGAATTTATCACGTTAAAATTAAAATTTACAATCAAGTTTAGTTGAAAATGAATGAGTCATTATGTCAAGTGGAGCTAAATTATATAAAATTAAATATAAATACAGAAATAAGCTAACGTGGCTAACTGCTTATTTACATTTATCAAGACAGCAAACCTCTTTAAACGTTAGCTTTACATGAGCTACGACGACAAAAAACGAGTAAAGCCCGTTAAAAACCGACAATTGGGCTCTGCAAATATAAAATACACACTCCTGTGAGTGTGTGTGAGTGTGTGTGAGCTGGTTTAAGTCGCCTGTTTTCTTTTATTGTTCGTAAACAGACGTTGGAGGTCGGTTAGCCTCGTAGCATCACTCAGCTAACTGACCGTTAACCTCGGCTAACCGTGTCAGAACGTTACACTAACGTTACTGAACGGTTTTTAAACGTATTTAAACGCATCGCCCGGGCTGCGGACGACGTGTGTGTGTGAGCCCGGGCTTGCAGCTGCCTCCGCGGATGCTGGCTGTCCTTACCTTGGCGTCGCTCAGCTCCACCCGGAGGTAAATCTCTCCGTGCCGCTGAGCCCAGTACACATGCGGGGTGAGGATCTGCATCGTCACGCTGCTGCGGGCTGACATCCGCATGCCAGGAGGAGAGAGACGGCTACAAGCAACGATGGAGCCAAGTCCTCATCACACAGCTGACAACCAACACACACAACCACACACACACACACACACACACGGCGCGGTGCGTGAGCTGGTGATGGAGTGGATGTCCGGGAGGAGGTCGTAACGCGGACTTCAAAATAAGAGCAGCGCTGCGAGGACGCTTCAAAATAAAAGTCCTCAAAGACTATGATCAAAAATATATTCAAGTTGTAATAATAATTTGTTTTTGGTGTGTTTTTACCACTAAAACGGCAAAACTTGGATATAAATACAGTTAAAAACCAATAAAGTACTATGTACAGATATAAATATATATAAATATGTAGATCTACCTGCGACTTGTCCATGGTGTCAACAAAAGTGTCAACAAAAACTGAAACATGATATAAGCTTCATAACAGTAAAATTCATGGCTGAGTTGTTGTATTAGATCACATTGCATTGCACCGAATGAAGTGGATAGTTCTGTATATATAGACATTAACATTTGTAGGTATAATAAGAATTAAAGCTGCAAGCAGCATTGAACGGGCCCTCGCACTCCCACGCAACTCGACGGGCTGGCATGTCGGAAGGCAGCAGTCGGAAAATGCGCGAGCCTTTGACGCTTTCAAAGCGTTTTGTTCAATTGACCACACACATTAGCCAGAATTGGGACAAACGGTCAAATTTGATGGACCGCCACGCCCACACCATTTCATCAAAAGTAATCATTTTGATAACTTTTACTCAGGAAGTCTATATGAACGTAACTACCAAGTTTGAAGTCAATTGGACAAAATCCCTATGAGAAGTTCGTTCAAATATGACCCCTTCTCAACCAGGTTGAAACAGCAAAAATGGTTATTTTCATTGTTAAATATCACGCTCCCTGTTAATTTCAGCCCATTGCTCCAAGAGACTTTTTTGTAGATCTTGTCTTCGCCCACAATTCGGCTGAGGTTTCATAACTCTGTGTCCAAAACTGTGGCGGGGCTGCTTGAAAGAAAAATTCAAGGGGGCGCTATAGAGCGATTTCGTCCCGCCCACTAATTAACGATGCAGCCGAAATTTGCACAATATTGGTTTGAACAACCAGAAGAAGTTTTAGACAGGTCTGAGAAAGTTTTAAAGCACAACAGCTTTGCCTTAAAAAACAGCCAAAAAAGTCAATGGAGTTTGAATGTTGAATCAAAGGGTGAAATTTAATGAAGTGCCACGCCCACACCGTTTCCTCAAAATTCATAATTTTGATAACTTTTACTCAGGAAGGCTATATGAACACATCTGCCAAGTTTGAAGTCAATTGGATAAAATCCCTAGGAGTAGTTTGTTTAAATATGACCCCTTCTCAACCAGGTCGAAACAGCAAAAATGGTGATTTTCATGATTAAATATCTCGCTTCCTGTTAATTTTAGCACATTGCAGCAAGAGACTTTTTTGTAGGTTATGTCTTCCCCTACAATTCGGCTGAGGTTTCATAACTCTGTGTCCAAAACTGTGGCGGGGCTGCTTGAAAGAAAAATTCAAGGGGGCGCTATAGAGCGATTTTGCCCCGCCCCCTAATCAATTATGCAGCCGACTTCTGTATCTTTTTGGTCTTAATAACCTCAAGAGGTTTCAGACAGGTCTGAGAAAGTATATGAAAGCCCAACACATTTGCCTGAAAATTACCCAAAAAGTCAATGGAGTTCCATTTTTCGTCGAACACTTGACTTTGACGCGCTGTCACGGCCACGCCCTCTGATGTCAAGTTGAAATTCTTTCTCAGATGTCAACACCAAGGCCTTGACAACATCTCCAACTAGTTTGAGGTGGATATGGTCAATATTTTCCGAGCTGGACGTCATTTCGTAAAAGTGGTCTTTTCTGTCGCCACTAGGAGGCGCTGTGAAAATCTGCAAATATTTTTATGGAAATGTATTCTAGGCCAGACTGCCATTATATACCTGAGGTTTGGTGAAGATTGGAGTATTTTTGGCAAAGTTATAGCACGTCGAAATTTCACGCCAAAACGCCAAATTTCGTGACCCCGCCCCTCTGACGCAGTAAATCTGGAAGTCACGATTTTGATAACTTTTCATGGTCGAGGCCTTAAGAACACACACGCCAAGTTTCAAACAGATCGGATGAAAGCCCTAGGAGGAGTTCGTTCAAATACGACCCCTGAAAATGACCCCAAAAACACGAAAACGCCAACTTTGAAACAAAATGGCCACCGTACGGTTCGCGATAGCCCCGGTCACCAAGAGACTTTTTTGTGCGGGTCGGTACTTTACATACTCCCGCTAAATTTCGTGCTCGTGGATGAAACCGTGTCGAGGGGCTCCTCCGACAACTGAAACGTAGGTGGCGCCGTAGAGCCATTTTTGCTCGTCCATGTGTGAGACCCCCAAAATACGTAATTTTACGCCCGACTTTGGGGGGGTAGCCAAATTTTCGCAACTTTTCGAGTACATATAGGCAGTCGAAAATGCGATTCATTTAGCGGAAGAACGAGAAAGAAAATAATAAAAATAAAAAAAATTAAAGCTGCAAGCAGCGTTGAACGGGCCCTCGCACTCCCACGCAACTCGACGGGCTGGCACGTCGGAAGGCAGCAGTCGGAAAATGCGCGAGCCTTTGACGCTTTCAAAGCGTTTTGTTCAATTGAGCACACACATTAGCCAGAATTGGGACAAACGGTCAAATCTGAGGGAGCGCCACGCCCACATTGTTTCATCAAAATTCATGATTTTGATAACTTTTACTCAGAAAGTCTATATGAACACATCTGCCAAGGTTGAAGTCAATTGGACAAAATCCCTAGGAGGAGTTCGTTCAAATATGACCCCTTCTCAACCAGGTCGAAACAGCAAAAATGGTGATTTTCATGCTTAAATATCTCGCTTCCTGTTAATTTTAGCCCATTGCTCCAAGAGACTTTTTTGTAGATCTTGTCTTCGCCCACAATTCGGCTTAGGTTTCATAACTCTGTGTCCAAAACTGTGGTGGGGCTGCTTGAAAGAAAAATTCAAGGGGGCGCTATAGAGCGATTTCGTCCCGCCCACTAATTAACGATGCAGCCGAAATTTGCACAATATTGGTTTAAACAACCAGAAGAAGTTTTAGACAGGTCTGAGAAAGTCTTGAAGCACAACAGCTTTGCCTTAAAAAACAGCCAAAAAAGTAAATGGAGTTTGAATGTTGTATCAAAGGGTCAAAATGTAATGGAGCGCCACGCCCACATTGTTTCATCAAAATTCATGATTTTGATAACTTTTACTCAGGAAGTCTATATGAACGTAACTACCAAGTTTGAAGTCAATTGGATAAAATCCCTAGGAGGAGTTCGTTCAAATATGACCCCTTCTCAACCAGGTCGAAACAGCAAAAATGGTGATTTTCATTGTTAAATATCTCGCTCCCTGTTAATTTTAGCACATTGCAGCAAGAGACTTTTTTGTAGATCTTGTCTTCGTCAAAAATTCGGCTGAGGTTTCATAACTCTGTGTCCAAAACTGTGGTGGGGCTGCTTGAAAGAAAAATTCAAGGGGGCGCTATTGAGCGATTTCGTCCCGCCCACTAATTAACGATGCAGCCGAAATTTGCACAATATTGGTTTGAACAACCAGAAGAAGTTTTAGACAGGTCTGAGAAAGTGTTGAAGCACAACAGCTTTGCCTTAAAAAACAGCCAAAAAAGTAAATGGAGTTTGAATGTTGAATCAAAGGGTCAAAATGTAATGGAGCGCCACGCCCACATTGTTTCATCAAAATTCATGATTTTGATAACTTTTACTCAGAAAGTCTATATGAACACATCTGCCAAGTTTGAAGTCAATTGGATAAAATCCCTAGGAGGAGTTCGTTTAAATATGACCCCTTCTCAACCAGGTCGAAACAGCAAAAATGGTGATTTTCATGCTTAAATATCTCGCTTCCTGTTAATTTTAGCACATTGCAGCAAGAGACTTTTTTGTAGATCTTGACTTCGTCTACAATTCGGCTAAGGTTTCATAACTCTGTGTCCAAAACTGTGGTGGGGCTGCTTGAAAGAAAAATTCAAGGGGGCGCTATAGAGCGACTTTGCCCCGCCCCCTAATTAATTATGCAGCCGAAATTTGCATAATAGTGTTCTTAACAACCACAAGAGCTTTCAGACAGGTCTGACTAAGTATATGAAAGCCCAACACATTTGCCTGAAAATTACCCAAAAAGTCAATGGAGTTCCATTTTTCGTCGAACGCTTGACTTTGACGCGCCGTCACGGCCACGCCCTCTGATGTCAAGTTGAAATTCTTTCTCAGATGTCAACACCAAGGCCTTAACAACATCTCCAACTAGTTTGAGGTGGATATGGTCAATATTTTTCGAGCTGGACGTCATTTCGTAAAAGTGGTCTTTTCTGTCGCCACTAGGAGGCGCTGTGAAATTCTCCAAATATTTTTATGGAAATGTATTCTAGGCCAGACTGTGATTATATATCTGAAGATTGGTGAAGATTGGAGTATTTTTGGCAAAGTTATGGCATGTCGAAATTTCACGCCAAAACGCCAAATTTCGTGGCCCCGCCCCTCTGAGGCAGTAAGTCTGAACCTCACGATTTTGATAACTTTTCATGGTCGAGGCCTTAAGAACACACACGCCAAGTTTCAAACAGATCGGATGAAAGCTCTAGGAGGAGTTCGTTCAAATACGACCCCTGAAAATGACCCCAAAAACACGAAAACGCCAACTTTGAAACAAAATGCCCGCCGTACGCTTCGCGATAGCCCGGGTCACCAAGAGACTTTTTCGTGTGTCTCGGTACTTTACATACTCCCGCTAAATTTCGTACACGTGGATGAAACCGTGTCCAGGGGCTCCTCCGACAACTGAAACGTAGGTGGCGCCGTAGAGCCATTTTTGCTCGTCCATGTGCGAGACCCCCAAAATACGTAATTTTACGCCCGACTTTGGGGGGGTAGGCAAATTTTTGCAACTTTTCGAGTACATATAGGCCGTCGAAAATGCGATTCATTTCGCGGAAGAAAAAGAATAAAAATAATAAACAAGCAGCGTTGAACGGGCCCTCGCACTCCCACGCAACTCGACGGGCTGGCACGTCGGAAGGCAGCAGTCGGAAAATGCGCGAGCCTTTGACGCTTTCAAAGCGTTTTGTTCAATTGAGCACACACATTAGCCAGAATTGGGACAAACGGTCAAATCTGAGGGAGCGCCACGCCCACATTGTTTCATCAAAATTCATGATTTTGATAACTTTTACTCAGAAAGTCTATATGAACACATCTGCCAAGGTTGAAGTCAATTGGACAAAATCCCTAGGAGGAGTTCGTTCAAATATGACCCCTTCTCAACCAGGTCGAAACAGCAAAAATGGTGATTTTCATGCTTAAATATCTCGCTTCCTGTTAATTTTAGCACATTGCAGCAAGAGACTTTTTTGTAGATCTTGTCTTCGTCTACAATTCGGCTAAGGTTACATAACTCTGTGTCCAAAACTGTGGTGGGGCTGCTTGAAAGAAAAATTCAAGGGGGCGCTATAGAGCGATTTTGCCCCGCCCCCTAATTAATTATGCACCCGAAATTTGCATAATAGTGTTCTTAATAACCACAAGAGGTTTCAGACAGGTCTGAGAAAGTATATGAAAGCCCAACACATTTGCCTGAAAATTACCCAAAAAGTCAATGGAGTTCCATTTTTCGTCGAACGCTTGACTTTGACGCGCTGTCACGGCCACGCCCTCTGATGTCAAGTTGAAATTCTTTCCCAGATGTCAACACCAAGGCCTTAACAACATCTCCAACTAGTTTGAGGTGTGTATGGTCAATATTTTCCGAGCTGGATGTCATTTTGTAAAAGTGGTCTTTTCTGTCCCCACTAGGAGGCGCTGTGAAATTCTCCAAATATTTTTATGGAAATGTATTCTAGGCCAGACTGCCATTATATACCTGAGGTTTGGTGAAGATTGGAGTATTTTTGGCAAAGTTATAGCACGTCGAAATTTCACGCCAAAACGCCAAATTTCGTGGCCCCGCCCCTCTGACGCAGTAAATCTGAAGCTCACGATTTTGATAACTTTTCATGGTCAAGGCCTTAAGAACACACACGCCAAGTTTCAAACAGATCAGATGAAAGCTGTAGGAGGAGTTCGTTCAAATACGACCCCTGAAAATGACCCCAAAAACACAAAAACGCCAACTTTGAAACAAAATGGCCGCTGTACGCTTCGCGATAGCCCTGGTCACCAAGAGACTTTTTTGTGCGGCTCGGTACTTTACATACTCCCACTAAATTTCGTGCTCGTGGATGAAACCGTGTCCAGGGGCTCCTCCGACAACTGAAACGTAGGTGGCGCCGTAGAGCCATTTTTGCTCGTCCATGTGTGAGACCCCCAAAATACGTAATTTTACGCCCAACTTTGGGGGGGTAGCCAAATTTTCATAACTTTTCGAGTACATATAGGCCGTCGAAAATGCGATTCATTTAGCGGAAGAAAAAGAAAAAGAAGAAAAATAAAAATAAAAAAAAAAATAATAAACATTTGAAATGCAATAGGGCCTCGCACACAGTGCGTGCTCGGGCCCTAATTAAAGCTGCAAGCAGCGTTGAACGGGCCCTCGCACTCCCACGCAACTCGACGGGCTGGCACGTCGGAAGGCAGCAGTCGGAAAACGCGCGAGCCTTTGATGCTTTCAAAGCGTTTCGTTCAATTGACCACACACATTAGCCGGAATTGGGACAAACAGTCAAAATCTGAGGGAGCGCCACGCCCACACCGTTTCATCAAAATTCATGATTTTGATAACTTTTACTTGGGAAGGCTATATGAACACATCTGCCAAGTTTGAAGTCAATGGGTTAAAATCCCTAGGAGGAGTTCGTTCAAATATGACCCCTTCTCAACCAGGTCGAAACAGCAAAAATGGTTATTTTCATTGTTAAATATCTCGCTCCCTGTTAATTTTAGCCCATTGCTCCAAGAGACTTTTTTGTAGATCTTGTCGTCGCCCACAATTCGGCTGAGGTTTCATTTTTCTATGTCCAAAATTATGGCGGGGCTGCTTGAAAGAAAAATTCAAGGGGGCGCTATAGAGCGATTTCGTCCCGCCCACTAATTAACGATGCAGCCGAAATTTGCACAATATTGGTTTGAACAACCAGAAGAAGTTTTAGACAGGTCTGAGAAAGTTTTGAAGCACAACAGCTTTGCCTTAAAAAACAGCCGAAAAAGTAAATGGAGTTTGAATGTTGTATCAAAGCGTGAAATTTAATTAAGCGCCACGCCCACACAATTTTCTCAAAATTCATAATTTTGATAACTTTTACTCAGGAAGTCTAGATGAACACACCTACCAATTTTGAAGTGAAGTGGACAAAATCCCTAGGAGGAGTTCGTTCAAATATGACCCCTTCTCAACCAGCTCGAAGCAGCAAAAATGGTGATTTTCATTGTTAAATATCTCGCTTCCTGTTCATTTTAGCCCATTGCTCCAAGAGACTTTTTTGTAGATCTTGTCTTCGTCTACAATTCGGCTGAGGTTTCATAACTCTGTGTCCAAAACTGTGGCGGGGCTGCTTGAAAGAAAAATTCAAGGGGGCGCTATAGAGCGATTTTGCCCCGCCCCCTAATTAACGATGCAGCCGAAATTTGCACAATATTGGTTTGAACAACCAGAAGAAATTTCAGACAGGTCTAAGAAAGTATTGAAGCACAACAGCTTTACCTTAAAAAACAGCCAAAAAAGTAAATGGAGTTTGAATGTTGTATCAAAGGGTCAAAATGTAATGGAGCGCCACGCCCACATTGTTTCATCAAAATTCATGATTTTGATAACTTTTACTCAGAAAGTCTATATGAACACATCTGCCAAGTTTGAAGTCAATTGGATAAAATCCCTAGGAGGAGTTCGTTTAAATATGACCCCTTCTCAACCAGGTCGAAACAGCAAAAATGGTGATTTTCATGCTTAAATATCTCGCTTCCTGTTAATTTTAGCACATTGCAGCAAGAGACTTTTTTGTAGATCTTGTCTTTGTCTACAATTCGGC
The DNA here is from genome assembly GCA_023373845.1 of Nibea coibor. Taxonomy (NCBI): domain Eukaryota; kingdom Metazoa; phylum Chordata; class Actinopteri; family Sciaenidae; genus Nibea; species Nibea coibor. Next base: position 29,514,364 of record CM041738.1, on the reverse strand, counting down.
TGAGGTTTCATAACTCTGTGTCCAAAACTGTGGCGGGGCTGCTTGAAATAAAAATTCAAGGGGGCGCTATAGAGCGATTTTGCCCCTCCCCCTAATTAATTATGCCGCCGAAATTTGCATAATAGTGTTCTTAATAACCAGAAGAGGTTTCAGACAGGTCTGAGAAAGTATATGAAAGCCCAACACATTTGCCTGAAAATTACCCAAAAAGTCAATGGAGTTCCATTTTTCGTCAAACGCTTGACTTTGACGCGCTGTCACGGCCACGCCCTCTGATGTCAAGTTGAAATTCTTTCTCAGATGTCAACACCAAGGCCTTGACAACATCTCCAACTAGTTTGAGGTGGATATGGTCAATATTTTCTGAGCTGGACGTCATTTCGTAAAAGTGGTCTTTTCTGTCGCCACTAGGAGGCGCTGTGAAATTCTCCAAATATTTTTATGGAAATGTATTCTAGGGCAGACTGTGATTATATATCAGAAGATTGGTGAAGATTGGAGTATTTTTGGCAAAGTTATGGCACGTCGAAATTTCACGCCAAAACGCCAAAATTCGTGGCCCCGCCCCTCTGATGCAGTAAATCTGAACCTCACGATTTTGATAACTTTTCATGGTCGAGGCCTTAAGAACACACACGCCAAGTTTCAAACAGATTGGATGAAAGCCCTAGGAGGAGTTCGTTCAAATACGACCCCTGAAAATGACCCCAAAAACACGAAAACGCCAACTTTGAAACAAAATGGCCGCCGTACGCTTCGCGATAGCCCGGGTCACCAAGAGACTTTTTCGTGTGTCTCAGTATCTTACATACTCCCGCTAAATTTCGTGCTCGTGGATGAAACCGTGTCCAGGGGCTCCTCCGACAACTGAAACGTAGGTGGCGCCGTAGAGCCATTTTTGTTCGTCCATGTGCGAGACCCCCAAAATATGAAATTTTACGCCCGACTTTGGGGGGGTAGCCAAATTTTCATAACTTTTTGAGTACATATAGGCCGTCGAAAATGCGATTCATTTAGCGGAAGAATAATAATAATAAAAAAAAAAACTAAAAAAAAAAATAATTAAAGCTGCAAGCAGCATTGAACGGGCCCTCGCACTCCCACGCAACTCGACGGGCTGGCACGTCGGAAGGCAGCAGTCGGAAAACGCGCGATCCTTTGACGCTTTCAAAGTGTTTCGTTCAATTGACCACACACATTAGCCAGAATTGGGACAAACAGTCAAATTTGACGGACCGCCACGCCCACACCGTTTCATCAAAATTCATGATTTTGATAACTTTTACTCGGGAAGGCTATATGAACACATCTGCCAAGTTTGAAGTCAATTGGATAAAATCCCTAGGAGGAGTTCGTTCAAATAGGACCCCTTCTCAACCAGGTCGAAACACCAAAACTGGTCATTTTCATTGTTAAATATCTCGCTCCCTGTTAATTTTAGCCTATTGCTCCAAGAGACTTTTTTGTAGATCTTGTCTTCGCCCACAATTCGGCTGAGGTTTCATAACTCTGTGTCCAAAACTGTGGCGGGGCTGCTTGAAAGAAAAATTCAAGGGGGCGCTATAGAGCGATTTCGTCCCGCCCACTAATTAACGATGCAGCCGAAATGTGCACAATATTGGTTTGAACAACCAGAAGAAGTTTTAGACAGGTCTGAGAAAGTTTTGAAGCACAACAGCTTTGCCTTAAAAAACAGCGAAAAAAGTAAATGGAGTTTGAATGTTGTATCAAACGGTCAAATTTGACGGACCGCCACGCCCACACCGTTTCATCAAAAGTAATGATTTTGATAACTTTTACTCATGAAGTCGAGATGAACACACCTACCAATTTTGAAGTGAATTGGACAAAATCCCTAGGAGGAGTTCGTTCAAATATGACCCCTTCTCAACTGGCCAAAACAGTAAAAATGGTGATTTTCACGCTTAAATATCTCGCTTGCTGTTAACTTTAGCCCATTGCTCCAAGAGACTTTTTTGTAGGTTATGTCTTCCTCTACAATTCGGCTGAGGTCTCATAACTCTGTGTCCAAAACTGTGGCAGGGCTGCTTGAAATAAAAATTCAAGGGGGCGCTATAGAGCGATTTTGCCCCGCCCCCTAATTAATTATGCAGCCGAAATTTGCATAATAGTGTTCTTAATAACCTCAAGAGATTTCAGACAGGTCTGAGAAAGTATACGAAAGCCCAACACATTTGCCTGAAAATTACCCAAAAAGTCAATGGAGTTCCATTTTTCGTCGAATGCTTGACTTTGACGCGCTGTCACGGCCACGCCCTCTGATGTCAAGTTGAAATTCTTTCTCAGATGTCAACACCAAGGCCTTAACAACATCTTCAACTAGTTTGAGGTGGATATGGTCAATATTTTCCGAGCTGGACGTCATTTCGTAAAAGTGGTATTTTCTGTCGCCACTAGGGGGCGCTGCGATAGTGTCCAAATATTTTTATGGAAATGTATTCTGGGGCAGACTGTGATTATATATCTGGGGATTGGTGAAGATTGGAGTATTTTTGGCAAAGTTATAGCACGTCGAAATTTCACGCCAAAACGCCAAATTTCGTGGCCCCGCCCCTCTGACGCAGTAAATCCGGAACTCACGATTTTGATAACTTTTCATGGTCGAGGCCTTAAGAACACACACGCCAAGTTTCAAACAGATCGGATGAAAGCTGTAGGAGGAGTTCGTTCAAATACGACCCCTGAAAATGACCCCAAAAACACGAAAACGCCAACTTTGAAACAAAATGGCCGCCGCACGCTTCGTGATAGCCCGGGTCACCAAGAGACTTTTTTGTGCGGCTCAGTATCTTACATACTCCCGCTAAATTTCGTGTTCGTGGATGAAACCGTGTCCAGGGGCTCCTCCGACAACTGAAACATAGGTGGCGCCGTAGAGCCATTTTTGTTCGTCCATGTGCGAGACCCCCAAAATATGAAATTTTACGCCCGACTTTGGGGGGGTAGGCAAATTTTCATAACTTTTTGAGTACATATAGGCCGTCGAAAATGAGATTCATTTAGCGGAAGAATAATAATAATAAAAAATTAAAGCTGCAAGCAGCGTTGAACGGGCCCTCGCACTCCCACGCAACTCGACGGGCTGGCACGTCGGAAGGCAGCAGTTGGAAAATGCGCGAGCCTTTGACGCTTTCAAAGCGTTTCGTTCAATTGACCACACACATTCGCCGGAATTGGGACAAACGGTCAAAATCTGAGGGAGCGCCACGCCCACACCGTTTCATCAAAATTCATGATTTTGATAACTTTTACTCGGGAAGGCTATATGAACACATCTGCCAAGTTTGAAGTCAATTGGATAAAATCCCTAGGAGGAGTTCGTTCAAATATGACCCCTTCTCAGCCAGATCTATATACTAAAAATGGTGATTTTCATCATTAAATATCTCGCTTCCTGTTCATTTTAGCCCATTGCTCCAAGAGACTTTTTTGTACGTCTTGCCATGCTCTACAATTTGGCTGAGATTTGATAACTCTGAGTTTAAAACTGAGGCGGGGCTGCTTGAAAGAAAAATCCAAGGGGGCGCTATAGAGCGATTTCACCCCGCCCCCTAATTACACATGCAGCCGATTTTTGCATCTTTTTGGTCTTAATAACCACAAGAAGTTTCAGACAGCTCTGACAAAACATATGAAAGCACCACAGCCTGTGTTTAAAAAACAGCCAAAAAGTCAAAGGAGTTCGAATGTTAAATCACTGGGTCAAATTTGATGGTGCGCCACGCCCACACTGTTCCTTCGAAGTTCATGATTTTGATAACTTTTACTCAGGAAGTCTAGATGAACACACCTACCAATTTTGAAGTGAATTGGACAAAATCCCTAGGAGGAGTTCGTTCAAATATGACCCCTTCTCAACTGGCCAAAACAGTAAAAATGGTGATTTTCACGCTTAAATATCTCGCGTGCTGTTAACTTTAGCCCATTGCTCCAAGAGACTTTTTTGTAGGTTATGTCTTCCTCTACAATTCGGCTGAGGTTTCATAACTCTGTGTCCAAAACTGTGGCGGGGCTGCTTGAAAGAAAAATTCAAGGGGGCGCTATAGAGCGATTTTGCCCCGCCCCCTAATTAATTATGCAGCCGAATTTTGCATAATAGTGTTCTTAACAACCACAAGAGCTTTCAGACAGGTCTGAGAAAGTATACGAAAGCCCAACACATTTGCCTGAAAATTACCCAAAAAGTCAATGGAGTTCCATTTTTCGTCGAACGCTTGACTTTGACGCGCTGTCACGGCCACGCCCTCTGATGTCAAGTTGAAATTCTTTCCCAGATGTCAACACCAAGGCCTTAACAACATCTCCAACTAGTTTGAGGTGTGTATGGTCAATATTTTCCGAGCTGGATGTCATTTTGTAAAAGTGGTCTTTTCTGTCCCCACTAGGAGGCGCTGTGAAATTCTCCAAATATTTTTATGGAAATGTATTCTAGGCCAGACTGCCATTATATACCTGAGGTTTGGTGAAGATTGGAGTATTTTTGGCAAAGTTATAGCACGTCGAAATTTCACGCCAAAACGCCAAATTTCGTGGCCCCGCCCCTCTGACGCAGTAAATCTGAAGCTCACGATTTTGATAACTTTTCATGGTCAAGGCCTTAAGAACACACACGCCAAGTTTCAAACAGATCAGATGAAAGCTGTAGGAGGAGTTCGTTCAAATACGACCCCTGAAAATGACCCCAAAAACACAAAAACGCCAACTTTGAAACAAAATGGCCGCTGTACGCTTCGCGATAGCCCTGGTCACCAAGAGACTTTTTTGTGCGGCTCGGTACTTTACATACTCCCACTAAATTTCGTGCTCGTGGATGAAACCGTGTCCAGGGGCTCCTCCGACAACTGAAACGTAGGTGGCGCCGTAGAGCCATTTTTGCTCGTCCATGTGTGAGACCCCCAAAATACGTAATTTTACGCCCAACTTTGGGGGGGTAGCCAAATTTTCATAACTTTTCGAGTACATATAGGCCGTCGAAAATGCGATTCATTTAGCGGAAGAAAAAGAAAAAGAAGAATTAAAGCTGCAAGCAGCGTTGAACGGGCCCTCGCACTCCCACGCAACTCGACGGGCTGGCACGTCGGAAGGCAGCAGTCGGAAAACGCGCGAGCCTTTGACGCTTTCAAAGCGTTTCGTTCAATTGAGCACACACATTAGCCGGAATTGGGACAAACAGTCAAAATCTGAGGGAGCGCCACGCCCACACCGTTTCATCAAAATTCATGATTTTGATAACTTTTACTCGGGAAGGCTATATGAACACATCTGCCAAGTTTGAAGTCAATTGGACAAAATCCCTAGGAGGAGTTCGTTCAAATATGACCCCTTATCAAATAGAAAAACCAGCAAAAATGGTGATTTTCATTGTTAAATATCTCGCTTCTTGTTAATTTTAGCCCATTACTCCAAGAGACTTTTTTGTAGGTCCTGTCATGTTCTACAAAACGGCTGAGGTTTCATTATTCTGTGTCCAAAATTATGGCGGGGCTGCCTCAAAGAAAAATTCAAGGGGGCGCTATGGAGCAAGTTCGCCCCGCCCCCTAATTAATTATGAGGCCGATCTTTGCAGAATCTAGGTCTTAATAACCCTAAGAAGTTTCAGACAGCTCAGACAAAGTATATAAAAGTTATAGCACGTCGAAATTTCATGACGACACGCCAAATTTCGTGGCCCCGCCCCTCTGAGGCAGTAAATCCGAAGCTGACGAATTTGATAACTTTTCATGGTCGAGGCCTTAAGAACACACACGCCAAGTTTCAAACAGATAGGATGAAAGCCCTAGGAGGAGTTCGTTCAAATACGACCCCTGAAAATGACCTCAAAAACACGAAAACGCCAAATTTGAAACAAAATGGCCGCCGTACGCTTCACGATAGCCCGGGTCACCAAGAGACTTTTTTGTGTGTCTCGGTATCTTACATACTCCCGTAAAATTTCGTACGCGTGGATGAAACCGTGTCCAGGGGCTCCTCCGAAAACCGAAACGTAGGTGGCGCCGTAGAGCCATTTTTGTACGTCCATGTGCGAGACCCCCAAAATATGAAATTTTACGCCCGACTTTGGGGGGGTAGGCAAATTTTCGCAACTTTTCGAGTACATATAGGCCGTCAAAAATGCGATTCATTTCGCGGAAGAACGAGAAAGAAAATAATAAAAAAAAAAAAAAAAAAAAGAAAAAAAATAATAAACATTTGAAATGCAATAGGGCCTCGCACACAGTGCGTGCTCGGGCCCTAAAAATTAAAGCTGCAAGCAGCGTTGAACGGGCCCTCGCACTCCCACGCAACTCGACGGGCTGGCACGTCGGAAGGCAGCAGTCGGAAAATACGTGAGCCTTCGAAGCCTTCAAAGCAGTTTGTGCAAGTTGACCACGCACATTAGCCAGAATTGGGACAAACGGTCAAAATCTGAGGGAGCGCCACGCCCACACCGTTTCATCAAAATTCATGATTTTGATAACTTTTACTCGGGAAGGCTATATGAAGACATCTGCCAAGTTTGAAGTCAATTGGACAAAATCCCTAGGAGGAGTTCATTCAAATATGACCCCTTCTCAGCTAGATCTATATACTAAAAATGGTGATTTTCATCATTAAATATCTCGCTTCCTGTTCATTTTAGCCCATTGCTCCAAGAGACTTTTTTGTACGTCTTGCCATGCTCTACAATTTGGCTGCGATTTGATAACTCTGAGTTTAAAACTGAGGCGGGGCTGCTTGAAAGAAAAATCCAAGGGGGCGCTATAGAGCGATTTCGCCCCGCCCCCTAATTACACATGCAGCCGATTTTTGCATCTTTTTGGTCTTAATAACCACAAGAAGTTTCAGACAGCTCTGACAAAACATATGAAAGCACCACAGCCTGTGTTTAAAAAACAGCCAAAAAGTCAAAGGAGTTCGAATGTTAAATCACTGGGTCAAATTTGATGGTGCGCCACGCCCACACTGTTCCTTCAAAATTCATGATTTTGATAACTTTTACTCAGGAAGTCTATATGAAGGCACCTACCAAGTTTGAAGTCAATCGGATAAAATACCTAGGAGGAGTTCGTTCAAATATGACCCCTTCTCAAACAGCCAAAACACCAAAAATGGTGATTTTCATGCTTAAATATCTCGCTTGCTGTTAACTTTAGCCCATTGCTCCAAGAGACTTTTTTGTAGGTTATGTCTTCCTCTACAATTCGGCTGAGGTTTCATAACTCTGTGTCCAAAACTGTGGCGGGGCTGCTTGAAAGAAAAATTCAAGGGGGCGCTATAGAGCGATTTTGCCCCGCCCCCTAATTAATTATGCAGCCGAAATTTGCATAATAGTGTTCTTAATAACCACAACAGGTTTCAGACAGGTTTGAGAAAGTATATGAAAGCCCAACACATTTGCCTGAAAATTACCCAAAAAGTCAATGGAGTTCCATTTTTCACCGAACGCTTGACTTTGACGCGCCGTCACGGCCACGCCCTCTGATGTCAAGTTGAAATTCTTTCTCAGATGTCAACCCCAAGGCCTTGACAACATCTCCAACTAGTTTGAGGTGGATATGGTCAATATTTTCCGAGCTGGACGTCATTTCATAAAAGTGGTCTTTTCTGTCGCCACTAGGAGGCGCTGTGAAAATCTCCAAATATTTTTATGGAAATGTATTCTAGGCCAGACTGCCATTATATATCTGAGGTTTGGTGAAGATTGGAGTATTTTTGGCGAAATTATAGCACGTCGAAATTTCACGCCAAAACGCCAAATTTCGTGGCCCCGCCCCTCTGACGCAGTAAATCTGAACCTCATGATTTTGATAACTTTTCATGGTTGAGGCCTTAAGAACACACACGCCAAGTTTCAAACAGATCGGATGAAAGCCCTAGGAGGAGTTCGTTCAAATACGACCCCTGGAAATGACCTCCAAAAACACGAAAATGCCAACTTTGAAACAAAATGGCCACCGTACGCTTCGTGATAGCCCTGGTCACCAAGAGACTTTTTTGTGCAGCTCGGTATTTTACATACTCCTGCTAAATTTCGTACACGTGGATGAAACCGTGTCGAGGGGCTCCTCCGACAACTGAAATGTAGGTGGCGCCGTAGAGCCATTTTTCTTCGTCCATGTGCGAGACCCCCAAAATATGAAATTTTACACCCGACTTTGGGGGGGTAGGCAAATTTTCGTAAGTTTTCGAGTACATATAGGCCGTCAAAAATGCGATTCATTTCGCGGAAGAACGAGAAAGAAAATAATAAAAAAAAAAAAAAAAAAAAGAAAAAAAATAATAAACATTTGAAATGCAATAGGGCCTCGCACACAGTGCGTGCTCGGGCCCTAATAAAAATAAAAAAAAAAATAATAAACATTTGAAATGCAATAGGGCCTCGCACACAGTGCGTGCTCGGGCCCTAAAAAAACTAAAAAAAAAAATAATAAACATTTGAAATGCAATAGGGCCTCGCACACAGTGCGTGCTCGGGCCCTAATAAACATTTGAAATGCAATAGGGCCTCGCACACAGTGCGTGCTCGGGCCCTAATTAAAGCTGCAAGCAGCGTTGAACGGGCCCTCGCACTCCCACGCAACTCGACGGGCTGGCACGTTGGAAGGCAGCAGTCGGAAAACGCGCGAGCCTTTGACGCTTTCAAAGAGTTTCGTTCAATTGACCACACACATTAGCCAGAATTGGGACAAACAGTCAAAATCTGAGGGAGCGCCACGCCCACACCGTTTCATCAAAATTCATGATTTTGATAACTTTTACTCGGGAAGCCTATATGAACACACCTACCAAGTTTGAAGTGAATTGGACAAAATCCCTAGGAGGAGTTCGTTCAAATATGACTCCTTCTCGACCAGGTCGAAACAGCAAAAATGGTGATTTTCATTGTTAAATATCTCGCTCCCTGTTAATTTTAGCCCATTGCTCCAAGAGACTTTTTTGTAGGTCTTTCCATGTTCTACAGTTCGGCTGAGGTTTCATTTTTCTATGTCCAAAATTATGGCGGGGCTGCTTGAAAGAAAAATTCAAGGGGGCGCTATAGAGCGATTTCGTACTGCCCACTAATTAACGATGCAGCCGAAATTTGCACAATATTGGTTTGAACAACCAGAAGAAGTTTTAGACAGGTCTGAGAAAGTGTTGAAGCACAACAGCTTTGCCTTAAAAAACAGCCAAAAAAGTAAATGGAGTTTGAATGTTGTATCAAATGGTCAAATTTGACGGACCGCCACGCCCACACCGTTTCATCAAAAGTAATGATTTTGATAACTTTTACTCAGGAAGTCTATATGAACGGACCTACCAAGTTTGAATTCAATTGGACAAAGTCCCTAGGAGGAGTTCGTTCAAATAGGACCCCTTCTCAACCAGGTCGAAACAGCAAAAATGGTGATTTTCATTGTTAAATATCTCGCTCCCTGTTAATTTTAGCCTATTGCTCCAAGAGACTTTTTTGTAGGTCTTTCCATGTTCTACAATTCGACTGAGGTTTCATTTTTCTATGTCCAAAACTGTGTCGGGGCTGCTTGAAAGAAAAATTCAAGGGGGCGCTATAGAGCGATTTTGCCCCGCCCTCTAATCAATTATGCAGCCGACTTCTGTATCTATTTGGTCTTAATAACCTCAAGAGGTTTCAGACAGGTCTGAGAAAGTAGTGAAGCACAACAGCTTTGCTTTAAAAAACAGCCAAAAAAGTAAATGGAGTTTGAATGTTGTATCAAAGGGTGAAATTTAATTAAGCGCCACGCCCACACAATTTTCTCAAAATTCATAATTTTGATAACTTTTACTCAGGAAGTCTATATGAACGTAACTACCAAGTTTGAAGTCAATTGGACAAAATCCCTAGTAGGAGTTCGTTCAAATAGGACCCCTTCTCAACCAGGTCGAAACAGCAAAAATGGTGATTTTCATTGTTAAATACCTCGCTCCCTGTTAATTTTAGCCCATTGCTCCAAGAGACTTTTTTGCAGATCTTGTCTTTGTCTACAATTCGGCTAAGGTTTCATAACTCTGTGTCCAAAACTGTGGCGGGGCTGCTTGAAAGAAAAATTCAAGGGGGCGCTATAGAGCGATTTTGCCCCGCCCCCTAATCAATTATGCAGCCGACTTCTGTATCTTTTTGGTCTTAATAACCTCAAAAGGTTTCAGACAGGTCTGAGAAAGTATATGAAAGCCCAACACATTTGCCTGAAAATTACCCAAAAAGTAAATGGAGTTCCATTTTTCGTCGAACGCTTGACTTTGACGCGCTGTCACGGCCACGCCCTCTGATGTCAAGTTGAAATTCTTTCTCAGGTGTCAACACCAAGGCCTTGACAACATCTCCAACTAGTTTGAGGTGGATATGGTCAATATTTTCCGAGCTGGACGTCATTTCGTAAAAGTGGTCTTTTCTGTCGCCACTAGGAGGCGCTGTGAAATTCTTCAAATATTTTTATGGAAATGTATTCTAAGCCAGACTGTGATTATATATCTGAGGTTTGGTGAAGATTGGAGTATTTTTGGCAAAGTTATAGCATGTCGAAATTTCACGCCAAAACGCCAAATTTCGTGGCCCCGCCCCTTTGACGCAGTAAATCTGAACCTCACGATTTTGATAACTTTTCATGGTCGAGGCCTTAAGAACACACACGCCAAGTTTCAAACAGATCGGATGAAAGCTGTAGGAGGAGTTCGTTCAAATACGACCCCTGAAAATGACCCCAAAAACACGAAAACGCCAACTTTGAAACAAAATGGCCGCCGTACGCTTCGCGATAGCCCCAGTCACCAAGAGACTTTTTTGTGCGGCTCGGTATCTTACATACTCCCACAAAATTTCGTGCTCGTGGATGAAACCGTGTCCAGGGGCTCCTCCGACAACTGAAACGTAGGTGGCGCCGTAGAGCCATTTTTGTTCGTCCATGTGCGAGACCCCCAAAATACGTAATTTTACGCCCGACTTTGGGGGGGTAGGCAAATTTTCGCAACTTTTCGAGTACATATAGGCCGTCGAAAATGCGATTCATTTCGCGGAAGAAAAAGAATAAAAATAATAAAAATTAAAGCTGCAAGCAGCATTGAACGGGCCCTCGCACTCCCACGCAACTCGCCGGGCTGGCACGTCGGAAGGCAGCAGTCGGAAAACGCGCGAGCCTTTGATGCTTTCAAAGCGTTTCGTTCAATTGACCACACACATTAGCCGGAATTGGGACAAACAGTCAAAATCTGAGGGAGCGCCACGCCCACACCGTTTCATCAAAATTCATGATTTTGATAACTTTTACTTGGGAAGGCTATATGAACACATCTGCCAAGTTTGAAGTCAATGGGTTAAAATCCCTAGGAGGAGTTCGTTCAAATATGACCCCTTCTCAACCAGGTCGAAACAGCAAAAATGGTTATTTTCATTGTTAAATAACTCGCTTCGTGTTAATTTTAGCCCATTGCTCCAAGAGACTTTTTTGTAGATCTTGTCGTCGCCCACAATTCGGCTGAGGTTTCATTTTTCTATGTCCAAAATTATGGCGGGGCTGCTTGAAAGAAAAATTCAAGGGGGCGCTATAGAGCGATTTCGTCCCGCCCACTAATTAACGATGCAGCCGAAATTTGCACAATATTGGTTTGAACAACCAGAAGAAGTTTTAGACAGGTCTGAGAAAGTTTTGAAGCACAACAGCTTTGCCTTAAAAAACAGCCGAAAAAGTAAATGGAGTTTGAATGTTGTATCAAAGCGTGAAATTTAATTAAGCGCCACGCCCACACAATTTTCTCAAAATTCATAATTTTGATAACTTTTACTCAGGAAGTCTAGATGAACACACCTACCAATTTTGAAGTGAAGTGGACAAAATCCCTAGGAGGAGTTCGTTCAAATATGACCCCTTCTCAACCAGCTCGAAGCAGCAAAAATGGTGATTTTCATTGTTAAATATCTCGCTTCCTGTTCATTTTAGCCCATTGCTCCAAGAGACTTTTTTGTAGATCTTGTCTTCGTCTACAATTCGGCTGAGGTTTCATAACTCTGTGTCCAAAACTGTGGCGGGGCTGCTTGAAAGAAAAATTCAAGGGGGCGCTATAGAGCGATTTTGCCCCGCCCCCTAATTAACGATGCAGCCGAAATTTGCACAATATTGGTTTGAACAACCAGAAGAAATTTCAGACAGGTCTAAGAAAGTATTGAAGCACAACAGCTTTACCTTAAAAAACAGCCAAAAAAGTAAATGGAGTTTGAATGTAGTATCAAAGGGTCAAAATGTAATGGAGCGCCACGCCCACATTGTTTCATCAAAATTCATGATTTTGATAACTTTTACTCAGAAAGTCTATATGAACACATCTGCCAAGTTTGAAGTCAATTGGATAAAATCCCTAGGAGGAGTTCGTTTAAATATGACCCCTTCTCAACCAGGTCGAAACAGCAAAAATGGTGATTTTCATGCTTAAATATCTCGCTTCCTGTTAATTTTAGCACATTGCAGCAAGAGACTTTTTTGTAGATCTTGTCTTCGTCTACAATTCGGCTGAGGTTTCATAACTCTGTGTCCAAAACTGTGGTGGGGCTGCTTGAAAGAAAAATTCAAGGGGGCGCTATAGAGCGATTTTGCCCCGCCCCCTAATTAATTATGCACCCGAAATTTGCATAATAGTGTTCTTAATAACCACAAGAGGTTTCAGACAGGTCTGAGAAAGTATATGAAAGCCCAACACATTTGCCTGAAAATTACCCAAAAAGTCAATGGAGTTCCATTTTTCGTCGAACGCTTGACTTTGACGCGCTGTCACGGCCACGCCCTCTGATGTCAAGTTGAAATTCTTTCCCAGATGTCAACACCAAGGCCTTAACAACATCTCCAACTAGTTTGAGGTGTGTATGGTCAATATTTTCCGAGCTGGATGTCATTTTGTAAAAGTGGTCTTTTCTGTCCCCACTAGGAGGCGCTGTGAAATTCTCCAAATATTTTTATGGAAATGTATTCTAGGCCAGACTGCCATTATATACCTGAGGTTTGGTGAAGATTGGAGTATTTTTGGCAAAGTTATAGCACGTCGAAATTTCACGCCAAAACGCCAAATTTCGTGGCCCCGCCCCTCTGACGCAGTAAATCTGAAGCTCACGATTTTGATAACTTTTCATGGTCAAGGCCTTAAGAACACACACGCCAAGTTTCAAACAGATCAGATGAAAGCTGTAGGAGGAGTTCGTTCAAATACGACCCCTGAAAATGACCCCAAAAACACAAAAACGCCAACTTTGAAACAAAATGGCCGCTGTACGCTTCGCGATAGCCCTGGTCACCAAGAGACTTTTTTGTGCGGCTCGGTACTTTACATACTCCCACTAAATTTCGTGCTCGTGGATGAAACCGTGTCCAGGGGCTCCTCCGACAACTGAAACGTAGGTGGCGCCGTAGAGCCATTTTTGCTCGTCCATGTGTGAGACCCCCAAAATACGTAATTTTACGCCCAACTTTGGGGGGGTAGCCAAATTTTCATAACTTTTCGAGTACATATAGGCCGTCGAAAATGCGATTCATTTAGCGGAAGAAAAAGAAAAAGAAGAAAAATAAAAAAAAAAAAAAAAATAATAAACATTTGAAATGCAATAGGGCCTCGCACACAGTGCGTGCTCGGGCCCTAAAAAAAAAAATAATTAAAGCTGCAAGCAGCGTTGAACGGGCCCTCGCACTCCCACGCAACTCGGCGGGCTGGCACGTCGGAAGGCAGCGGTCGGAAAATACGTGAGGCTTCGAAGCCTTCAAAGCAGTTTGTGCAAGTTGACCACGCACATTAGCCAGAATTGGGACAAACGGTCAAAATCTGAGGGAGCGCCACGCCCACACCGTTTCATCAAAATTCATGATTTTGATAACTTTTACTCGGGAAGGCTATATGAAGACATCTGCCAAGTTTGAAGTCAATTGGACAAAATCCCTAGGAGGAGTTCGTTCAAATATGACCCCTTCTCAACTGGCCAAAACAGTAAAAATGGTGATTTTCACGCTTAAATATCTCGCGTGCTGTTAACTTTAGCCCATTGCTCCAAGAGACTTTTTTGTAGGTTATGTCTTCCTCTACAATTCGGCTGAGGTTTCATAACTCTGTGTCCAAAACTGTGGCGGGGCTGCTTGAAAGAAAAATTCAAGGGGGCGCTATAGAGCGATTTTGCCCCGCCCCCTAATTAATTATGCAGCCGAATTTTGCATAATAGTGTTCTTAACAACCACAAGAGCTTTCAGACAGGTCTGAGAAAGTATACGAAAGCCCAACACATTTGCCTGAAAATTACCCAAAAAGTAAATGGAGTTCCATTTTTCGTCGAACGCTTGACTTTGACGCGCCGTCACGGCCACGCCCTCTGATGTCAAGTTGAAATTCTTTCTCAGATGTCAACACCAAGGCCTTGACAACATCTCCACCTAGTTTGAGGTGGATATGGTCAATATTTTCCGAGCTGGACGTCATTTCGTAAAAGTGGTCTTTTCTGTCGCCACTAGGAGGCGCTGTGAGAATCTGCAAATATTTTTATGGAAATGTATTCTAGGCCAGACTGCCATTATATACCTGAGGTTTGGTGAAGATTGGAGTATTTTTGGCAAAGTTATAGGACGTTGAAATTTCACGCCAAAACGCCAAATTTCGTGGCCCCGCCCCTCTGAGGCAGTAAATCCGAAGCTGACGAATTTGATAACTTTTCATGGTCGAGGCCTTAAGAACACACACGCCAAGTTTCAAACAGATAGGATGAAAGCCCTAGGAGGAGTTCGTTCAAATACGACCCCTGAAAATGACCTCAAAAACACGAAAACGCCAAATTTGAAACAAAATGGCCGCCGTACGCTTCACAATAGCCCGGCTCACCAAGAGACTTTTTTGTGTGTCCTGTCATGTTCTACAATTTGGCTGAGGTTTCATTATTCTGTGTCCAAAATTATGCCGGGGCTGCCTCAAAGAAAAATTCAAGGGGGCGCTATGGAGCAAGTTCGCCCCGCCCCCTAATTAATTATGAGGCCGATCTTTGCAGAATCTAGGTCTTAATAACCCTAAGAAGTTTCAGACAGCTCAGACAAAGTATATAAAAGTTATAGCACGTCGAAATTTCATGACGACACGCCAAATTTCGTGGCCCCGCCCCTCTGAGGCAGTAAATCCGAAGCTGACGAATTTGATAACTTTTCATGGTCGAGGCCTTAAGAACACACACGCCAAGTTTCAAACAGATAGGATGAAAGCCCTAGGAGGAGTTCGTTCAAATACGACCCCTGAAAATGACCTCAAAAACACGAAAACGCCAAATTTGAAACAAAATGGCCGCCGTACGCTTCACGATAGCCCGGGTCACCAAGAGACTTTTTTGTGTGTCTCGGTATCTTACATACTCCCGTAAAATTTCGTACGCGTGGATGAAACCGTGTCCAGGGGCTCCTCCGAAAACCGAAACGTAGGTGGCGCCGTAGAGCCATTTTTGTACGTCCATGTGCGAGACCCCCAAAATATGAAATTTTACGCCCGACTTTGGGGGGGTAGGCAAATTTTCGCAACTTTTCGAGTACATATAGGCCGTCAAAAATGCGATTTACTTTGACTAAGAACGAGAAAGAAAATAATAAAATTAAAGCTGCAAGCAGCGTTGAACGGGCCCTCGCACTCCCACGCAACTCGACGGCTGGCACGTCGGAAGGCAGCAGTCGGAAAACGCGCGAGCCTTTGACGCTTTCAAAGCGTTTCGTTCAATTGAGCACACACATTAGCCAGAATTGGGACAAACGGTCAAAATCTGAGGGAGCGCCACGCCCACACCGTTTCATCAAAATTCATGATTTTGATAACTTTTACTTGGGAAGGCTATATGAACACATCTGCCAAGTTTGAAGTCAATTGGACAAAATCCCTAGGAGGAGTTCGTTCAAATATGACCCCTTCTCAACCAGGTCGAAACAGCAAAAATGGTGATTTTCATTGTTAAATATCTCGCTCCCTGTTAATTTTAGCCAATTGCTCCAAGAGACTTTTTTGTAGGTCATGTCTTCATCTACAATTCGGCTGATGTTTCATAACTCTGTGTCCAAAACTGTGGCGGGGCTGCTTGAAAGAAAAATTCAAGGGGGCGCTATAGAGCGATTTCGTCCCGCCCACTAATTAACGATGCAGCCGAAATTTGCACAATATTGGTTTGAACAACCAGAAGAAATTTCAGACAGGTCTAAGAAAGTATTGAAGCACAACAGCTTTACCTTAAAAAAACAGCCAAAAAAGTAAATGGAGTTTGAATGTTGTATCAAAGGGTCAAAATGTAATGGAGCGCCATGCCCACATTGTTTCATCAAAATTCATGATTTTGATAACTTTTACTCAGAAAGTCTCTATGAACACATCTGCCAAGTTTGAAGTCAATTGGATAAAATCCCTAGGAGGAGTTCGTTTAAATATGACCCCTTCTCAACCAGGTCGAAACAGCAAAAATGGTGATTTTCATGCTTAAATATCTCGCTTCCTGTTAATTTTAGCACATTGCAGCAAGAGACTTTTTTGTAGGTCATGTCTTCATCTACAATTCGGCTGAGGTTTCATTACTCTGTGTCCAAAACTGTGGCGGGGCTGCTTGAAATAAAAATCCAAGGGGGCGCTATAGAGCGCTTTTGCCCCGCCCCCTAATTAATCATGTAGCCGAAATTTGCATAATAGTGTTCTTAACAACCACAAGAGCTTTCAGACAGGTCTGAGAAAGTATATGAAAGCCCAACACATTTGCCTGAAAATGACCCAAAAAGTCAATGGAGTTCCATTTTTCGTCGAACGCTTGACTTTGACGCGCTGTCACGGCCACGCCCTCTGATGTCAAGTTGAAATTCTTTCTCAGATGTCAACACCAAGGCCTTGACAACATCTCCACCTAGTTTGAGGTGGATATGGTCAATATTTTCCGAGCTGGACGTCATTTCGTAAAAGTGGTCTTTTCTGTCGCCACTAGGAAGCGCTGTGAAATTCTCCAAATATTTTTATGGAAATGTATTCTAGGCCAGACTGTGATTATATATCTGAGGTTTGGTGAAGATTGGAGTATTTTTGGCAAAGTTATAGGATGTCGAAATTTCACGCCAAAACGCCAAATTTCGTGGCCCCGCCCCTCTGACGCAGTAAATCTGGAAGTCACGCTTTCTGATAACTTTTCATGGTCGAGGCCTTAAGAACACACACGCCAAGTTTCAAACAGATCGGATGAAAGCTGTAGGAGGAGTTCGTTCAAATACGACCCCTGAAAATGACCCCAAAAACACAAAAACGCCAACTTTGAAACAAAATGGCCGCCGTACGCTTCGCGATAGCCCGGGTCACCAAGAGACTTTTTTGTGCGACTCGGTACTTTACATACTCCCGCTAAATTTCGTGCTCGTGGATGAAACCGTGTCCAGGGGCTCCTCCGACAACTGAAACGTAGGTGGCGCCGTAGAGCCATTTTTGTTCGTACATGTGCGAGACCCCCAAAATATGAAATTTTACGCCCGACTTTGGGGGGGTAGGCAAATTTTCATAACTTTTCGAGTACATATAGGCCGTCGAAAATGCGATTTATTTTGACTAAGAAAAAGAAAAATAATAAAAAAAAAAAAAAAAATAATAAACATTTGAAATGCAATAGGGCCTCGCACACAGTGCGTGCTCGGGCCCTAAAAAAAAAAAACGAAAAAAAATAATAAACATTTGAAATGCAATAGGGCCTCGCACACAGTGCGTGCTCGGGCCCTAATAAACATTTGAAAAACAATAGGGCCTCGCACACAGTGCGTGCTCGGGCCCTAATAATAAACATTTGAAATGCAATAGGGCCTCGCACACAGTGCGTGCTCGGGCCCTAATAAGATGATAGTGCAACAGTGCAGAGTGCAAAGGATGCTAAAACACATCAGGTAGCTTTATTAGCATGTGTAGATTGTATACGAGTGATGACACTGACACGTTTTGAAAAATACTGAATTTAAACTGAGAATAAATCATTTACAGGTGGATGTTTGTTTGTTCCTGACACTGTGTGTCGACTGTTAACTGTTAATCAGACTAACGGCCTGTGGGAAGAAACTGTTGTTGTGTCTGTTTGTTTTGGCGTGCAGAGGTCTGCAGCTCTTTCGAGAGGGGAGAAGGTGAAACAGGTTGTGTCCAGGATGTGATGGATCTGCTTTTTCCTCCCTGATCCCTGAATCTGGGCCCTGAATGGAGGTCAGGTTGGCACCAGTGATTTTCTCTGCAGTCCTGACTGTCCTCAAAGGCTCCTAGCATGGAAACCACTGCAAAAAGTATTTACATCGTTTGGGTTAGATCAGGTGTCTTTGTTAACATTGTCTCCAGTTTCATCTTACTCCTCCTTGTGGTGACTCTCTATTCATCTCCTCACACATTTAAGTGGTTAAGGATAGTATCAGTCTCTGTTTGTTTATACACAATAAAATTACTTCAGTCAAAGATGCAAACATGCTAAACACAAACTATATAAAAGAGCACAAACCTAAAAATGGTGCAATTCCAAATCTTTGGGTCAGATGTTATTCATAAATATTGGAACAAATAATCATCTGACCTCTGTATCAGCAGCATATTAAGATGGTTTACCTCTTGGATTCGGCCACAGGAGGGAGGTAAGAGACCGCTTTGTGAAATCTGACCTGCAGTTTAGATACAGATAGATCCTGTGTGATGGTTTTCTGTAACAGCATTCTGTTGTTAATCATAATGAGTAGTCTTGTAATAATTTACTTCATATTTGCATAATATCAGCTTACTACAGATAGGGTAGTCATAATCAAGCACATTTATGTTAACATGCTGTCTGGAGTTTGAACCAGGAGGTGACGCTCGTTTATGATCTGTAAAGGACACATTAAAGGTGCAGTGTGTATGATTTGGGGCCTTTATTTTCAGAATAAGGTGGACGTGTTACATAATATTCATAACTACGTTTTCATGCATTTATATGTTTATGTTAAGATTTTGTGTCTAGCTGTCATGTCCCTTGTCTTTTAAACTGTACTCATGTCTATACCTGTATGTACAACTGAGAGTAAAGTGAACCGGAGTCACATTCCTCGTGTGTGCACACACCTGTCAGTGATTCTGATGGGTCACCATTGAATTGAGCGGTGAAGTCTTAAAAGTACGACATTAATAGGAGGTTACTGAACGCATCACTGTATATATGGAACTTCCTGGTGGTGCGTTTACGTTCATAATCGTTTGCACTCTAACCGTAGGTTCGCTCGGTACTCCGGTTCGGTATTTAAATTAGTGACTTTAAACGGCTGTTCCGGTGAACGGTGCTCAACCTTAAACACTTCCGTCCCTCCCCGTTTTGTGTGTTCGCTAACAACATGTAGCCGCCTCGGTAACGCCTCCTTGTCGCCTCTCTCCGGTTCCAAAGTACAAATAACGTCAGGCTGGCCGGTTTGTGTGAGAGTTCACCGGGTTAGAGGTGACTTCTCCTCGGACGGTTTGATTCCCACCGTCGTTAAGTTACCGTTTACGGTGAGACAGAATGAGACGAGCAGGAGGAGAAGCACCGCCCGGTGCTCCGGAAGATCAACGGAAGAAGGCGACGGTGATTCACGCCGTTTATTTAATCGCTGCTCTGGACATCACGTGGATGTTTTTACAGTTTTCTGTCACCCCGGTAAGTGTTCCTGTCGAGGCAGAGCAATGAAGCTGAGATTTCCGTGCCGGCCGTGAATGTGAAAAACAGAGCAGCTGCAGTTCAATGCATCATGTTGTTGTTGTCACAGCTGACCTGTAACATGCATGATGTGTGTTATATGTTATGTTGTAAACTGCGGTGCAAGAAGCAAGAACCTGCACTTAAACTGACTTTATTACAAGTCAAAGTTCTCAGCACTGCAGCCAAATATGCTTATGTCATTGTTGGGCATGTTACATAAGTGGTAGAGGAAGTACACAGACAATCTACTGAAGTAAAAGTACTAACACAACACTGTAAAAATACAGTGTTAGAAATGTGTGATCAGGAATATACATAAAGTATTAAAATACAGTAAAATGGCTGTTGAATACTATTATATCTGATCTATTTAGATTATTATTACAGGTTACTTTGCCAGCTCCTGTTCTAGCATGACATTAGGTCCACACCCTACTATTTCTGCCATCAAATGCCTTCAGCACTCTGATCACCACAGCCTCCACCTTCCCCAAATATGCCTAAAAGTCACATTCACCAACTGATAACGCTTTAATCAGTGGCATGTTCACGTCATGTGGCAGCTCCTGGAAAATGCAAAACACCCGAGCCCCTTTCATACCCAATCGTGATACTATCGCTGCATAACGATGAACCTGTTTACCTTTGGGGATGATGCAAACATAGGCATCATAATTCCTCGTCTTTGTTCTGCATACAGTTGAATATTAGTCCAACAGGAAACATTTCAGTGTCCAAACTATTTTGCACATATATTAACATATAATGTGTTGTCGTTGTGTCTCTCTGTAGTATTTGGCAAAGAAACTGGGCTTCGACACCTTGTGGTTTGGTTATTTGCAAACCACGGTGGGTGTAATCCAGCTGATTGGGGGTCCAATGTTTGGAAGGTAACACAAAACATCAGTGTTAATGACGTGTCTGTGTGCAGAGTTTTCTTGATGCGTCACTGAACATGTTTTTTGTTTTTTTGTTGGAAGGTTTGCAGATCTTTTCGGAGCACGACTCGCCTTGTCTCTGTCTTGTTCTGCAACCATTGTTTTTTTTCTGCTGCTGGCCATCGCAAATCATCCTGCCATGCTGTTCATACACAAACTCCCCACAATCTTCATGCATGTCCTGCCCGGTAAGCAGCTGAATCCAATCTAGATTATTATTTGGTGTAAATTTGTCATTCATTGTTATTTATTCATTCCTTCTGTCAGCAGTTATGGCATATTTGATCGAGTATTTGAGAGATTTTGACATTAAAGTCCATTATTCTAATTGATTTTTATTTATTATCCTGATGAGTTGTATTTTTCATCCTTCTCCTGTCTGCAGCGTCTCAGATGGTCGTCGCCGACCTGTCAGAACCTGAAAATTGTGCGGATGCTTTAGCCAAACTCGGTTTGTGTTTTGGCATCGGTATGATAACTGGCTCCACGTTAGGCGGCCATCTAATCACACGCTATGGGTGAGTGTTACTGTATGTTTGTTTTTTTGTGAGTCTAGATTGAGTGACGGGTTAAATTTGTAACAACTAACCAGTAAACAACCACACATTGTGGTTAGTGCAGGGAGTGGATGAGTAAATATGTACTGTAAAAACAAAGTAAAGCAAAGGTATGTAGGGTGAGGCGGTCCGCCAAAGACCGGCTCAGATATCTCACACTGCTCATTAAGCTGCTGCTGAGCCTGGTTACACTGCCTGCTTGCCTAGCTCCTGTTCTGGCACGACATCAGCCATGCTCCCCCCGTCAGCATTCACCTGTAAAACCTTCTTCTTCTTCTTCTTCTTCACCTCTGCACACTACCAAACAGCTGACAGACAAAGTTAGCAACACGCTGGTAAACAGAAGGAAACATTTAGAAGATGAAGAACAAGTTATTTTAAACCAGACCCTAAAGGAGAGTAAATATTTAAGTTGTTTTGTTTGGTGAGCTCAGAAATGAATGTTTAAGTTGCTCCTTGCCTGCTGGGTGTACAAACTCTTCATAATATGTCAGTATTTAGTTCACAGCTGGGCTGGCCAAACATACTTTATACATATTTTTACATATTTTATACATAACAAACCTAAAATGTGTATAAAAATATTCATCCACCTAACACTTCACTTCTGTATTTCCCAGGGAGACATTTACTGCATGTTTTGGTGCTGCAGGGAGCGCCTTCAGTTTACTGTTGGTTTTAAAGTTTATCCCAAAAACTACCAAAACTCAAGCTGCAGCAGCCGACACACACAGTAAGACACACCGCCGCCTTGTAAAACTCTTTGACTTTTCCTACAATCCCAGACAGACATTTGATATGTGACAAAGATGTAAATCACATACAGTATATAATGTATGTAAATGCCTTTGTTTATACATCTGGTGTGACGTCGAGCAGAGCATTTGAACGCTGTAGACGTGCATGTGGGAACATAATGGCTCCAGAGAAATGTTGGTCTGCATCATCGCAGTACTAACAAATGCAAATAAAACCATACATAACACTAACATAACACGATGGCTATGACAGTTTATTGGTGCTGACGACGTCCCCACAGTCATTTAAACAAAGTTTCAGCTTGCTGTCTCCAAAAAACATCTTCAGTGAATACTGAAAAACTGAAGTTTTTTGTGTGTTGTTCGTGTTGGAGTGTCTGACAGTATTTTGTTTGTTCGCTCATCATCAGTTTGATTCTCTCTTTGAATCTGCTGCAGGCCAGAACACAAACAAGTCTGTATTCAGTGTGGGAGAGATCACCAGGCTGATGAAGTTTCCAGGTGTGGTGCGGACCTTTGCCGTAAAAATAGTCGCAGGTTTGCCATCAGGTGAGTTAACGTGTGTCGATATGTCTAACGTGTGTGAATAGTTTTTAAATTCTTCCATCAGAGTTGTTTATAAAGGCCTGATGTGTGACCTGAAGGAGTTCCCGTACATGCTGAGCACTCAGACCATCTCAGTTAGTTTTAGCTCTGGTGACTGTGGAGGTCAGGTCATGTGATGCAGCACTCATCACCCTCCTTCTTGGTCAAACAGCCCTCAGAGCCTGGTGGTGTGTTTGGGGTCATAGTCCTGTTGGAAACCAAAAGATGGTCCCACTAAGCTCAAACTAGATATGATGGCATGTCGCTGAAGAATGGTGTGGTCACCACGCAGGCCCCCCCACACCATCAGACCTCTTCCTCCAGAGTGGGAACCACACATGCAGACACTATCCGTTCACCTTCTCTGCGTCTCACAAAGACACACGATGGAATCAAAAATCCCAAAGATGTGTCTGCTGCATGAACTCTGTGAGGTGTGTGTAATAAGAAGCTGGCTCCAAACTGCTGACTGGTTCTGCATGTTTGGAGGCACAAATATTCTGCATGTTGTTTAAGCTCTCGTTCTTTCTGAAGGTATTTTCCAAGTGATGTTCTCCATCATTGCGTTGGACTTCTTTAAGCTGCAACCCGAGCAGAACGGCTATCTGATGGCGTATTTTGGCATAGTCAACATGGTGAGTGTTACGCAGACCGAAACACGAGACGGGCTGATGAACGTGCGGCTCGCGATGGTGTCAGACTGTAAGACGAGGGCAGTAAAACCTGGATGCTTGTTGTTCAGTTCATTCAGGGAGGAGTGATGGGCCCGCTGACGGCGAGGTTCTCTGAGAACTCTTTGCTGGCTCTGTCTGTCGGAGTTGCTTCTTTGGTGGGACTGGCTCAGGTACACACAGAGACACACACAGAAACACACACTGCATTTAAAGGATCTTTGTTTTAGCTTAAAGAAACTCTGTGACAGCGATGTCACTTTCATTCTTTGTGTCTCTGCAGGCTTACATGCAGAACGTGTTCCAGCTCTGCCTCACCATCGTCCCCATGATGTTTTCTCTCAGCGTGTTTAACGTCATCACAGACACCATGCTCACCAAGAGCGTACCGTCCACTGACACAGGTGACCACAGTTATGTCATCGTAAAGTCTGAAAATGAACATTTAAATTAAAACGTGGTTGTTTATTGAACCCGCTTTGCTCCTGTGTGCAGGCACGATGATGGGACTGTGTGCATCCGTCCAGTCTCTGCTCCGCACAGTTGGACCGACTCTCGGCGGCTTCCTGTACGTGAACTACGGCCTTCCCTCTATAGGCTTAACCCAGTTTGTTGTGAACACCGGCGTGTTGGTGTACCTGCTGCGACCTCACCTGAAGAAGACACCTGAGCGACGGGAATGAAGCGTCTTTGAAAGTTTGTCCATCAGCTCACAGAGGAGGTGGGAATCAGTGTTTTATGATTAAAGTGCCTGAAGTTCTCCGTCGTTTACATGATGAGATGTGGTCAAGTCATTCCAGCTCTTCGTTACTTTGCCTCACCTGTGGAGGTTCAGGAACAAACCACTAGATGGAAGCAAATCCTATTTTACCTGCTGATATACCCAGGAGTCATCACAATCACAATCTGACACATTGGACCAATCTGCATCACTCCTAAATGAACAGTTATATGAGAACAAATACTAATTTGTAATGGAAGTTTATTTTTTATAAATTTGTCATTTGTTTTTCATTAAACTTAAAAAAAAAAAAAAAAAATCAGTTTTTATGCGTTTATTTTTTATTTGCAGGCAGTCGCTTCATCTTAAAGGTCCAGCGTTTGGCAGAAAGGGAATATAATATTTCAGACTGTTTTCATTCGTGTTCAGTCACCTGAAAATATGAATCATTATGACTGACATGTCTTCAGACACAGTAGGTCATCTTCCACGCGGTCTGCCAAGCTTCTACAGTAGCCCCGAATGGACAAACTGAACACTGGCTCTGCAGAGAACCTTCACAGGACCCGAGTTTCTCCTCCATGCTAGGAAGAAGAGCTGCTGCTGCTTTGACTTCCACTTTGTGGGCTTGTTTCTACGTCTGCAGCAAGCTGTACGCCAAATTTGTTTCATATCTGGCAACCCAGACCGGTCAGACCGGATCACACAGGACAAAACACAAACTCCAGAGCAGAAGGCAAATTTGACCATGCTGGTCAGACAACGTCTTTATCTCTTGTTAAGTTCAGTTTTAATGAGTTTTTTTTCTTGAATGAGGCAGGACGTAGTGAACCTGGAGCAGTGGGTCAGATCACTCGTTACTCAGGTACTTTGATACTTTTTTACTATTCAACAACAGTGAACTTTATCACTTTTAGATTAAACTTTATATTTAAAAACATGATAACTTTATGAGATTGAACACTGTTCAGTGTTAACCCAGCGGTCCCAAACCTGTTTGGTGTGTGACTCCAGTTAAACCTCTCAGATGGGTTCATCCCATCCCCTCAGATTCCAGACATGCAGCCACTGGACTGAGCTACATGTAAACTTACTGTGTCTGAATTAGCTCCACTGGCAGTAAGAAGCATTGATGCATAGCAATAATCTATTTTATAATAATCAGCTACAGCAGCTATTTTTCTGCAGAGTGTGTTACTGAAGTATAAATGCAGATCTGTTCAAACATTAAAGATTATAGTTCTGGTACTTGAAGTTAAATCTAAATACTACTTGTCAGCGCACGACAACAACGACCCGAATACGTATTAACAAACCATTAAAAGATGAATGCAGCAAAACAAATGACGTACAGTGTTCGGGGTAAATAGATCCATGTGTGTCCTTCAGTCTCTGCTGCTCTGTCATATTTATTTACAGTTTTTCGGCAGCATGTTGAAGTGATGTCACAAAATCTGCAGCAGGTGTTTGCATTGTTTCCAAAAAATACAAATACTCTGTTTGTGGAAATATTACGTCCAACAATCCCAGATAAATATCATCTTATGTGAACAGTAGGGGGTCTGCGGGTGGTGCTGCAGAGTTATTATGGTACCTTCAACAGATGTCACTGTTGACTGGTTTCTTTGCCAAATTGTTGAGCCAAATTTATGATGATCGCAGCGACAAACAAAATGAAATCATTTTTCAAGGACGGGTCCTTGAAAAATGACCCTTTATATATTAGAAAATGTTTTTTCTGGTTTATATCATGATAAACTGAATATCCGACAAAGCTAGATATTTAAAAGACCTTGTTGCATTAGGACGGATATTTTTCACTATTTCTAACATTTTGTAGATTAAACAATTAATTCATGATGAAAAGTCTTAAGTGAATGTATCTCGATGACATTAGCAGGACAGTTAATTTTATTCCAACAGCCAAAAAACTCAAAGCGAGCATGTTGTAAAGATATATTTAGTAACTCTTAGCTGGCAGGGTCCGACAGCCTGTTTAGCCAGACTGCACCTTTAATGTGATCAGCCGTCTCAGCGGCAATCCCATCATCTGAGGCGGATCCGACACGCTGAAGTCTGAGTCGTCAAATTCATCCTTCAAAACGTTCGATTATACATTCGTCCGTGCCTCTTGCTCTTGAATCTTCTGTCTCTGTTCGTCCATCTGAGAGCCTGAAAGGAGCTGTGGATGGATTCGAAGGGTGTCACTGTATCTGTGGACCCAGGGGGGGAGGTGGTTGCGGCCCAGACCACTGGAGGGGGTGCCTTGTTACACTTGGCCCTTTGAGTCAGGGGGGAGCCGGGACAATGCTGCTGTTAACACTCCTGACGGGGACCTTTGGGTTCTCTGAAAGTTTAATGTGACTCTGTGAGCGACCTGCGCTCACTGAGGTCAGAGATGAGCGCGTCCCGGCGGCGGTCCAAGGTTGCCCTGTGTCGGTGCATTGGAAACTAAACGCCAGCGGGGGGGCGATCGGGTCCTGGGCTTGTTTTGTCCCTGGTGGCATGGATAATGAGGCATCTGTCTCCACCTGCCGCATGGAGAGATGAGGCTCACTGTCTCACTTAAAAAGAGCACAGGTTACCTATCTGATTTGTCCAAGGCAGGCCAGGGACATGATCTGAAGCAGAGGAGCCTCCAGCCTAAATGTTTTATACCGCGGCTTTCTTATTTCCTTTTTGTGCTGCACCACACAAAGCTGCTCAGCAGAAACACTGCTTGGTGCCTGGTCGGGTGCATCTTGTTAATAACCGTCCAAATCAAACGTGAGTCAGAAGCACCAAAATTACAGCACCTTTCTACAAGAAACCCCCGATAATTTGTCGTAAACTTGCTCAGAAATAATAATAATGCAAACCTGATGTTCGTGTGACAGCAGCTCAACACGGCCCCCCCTCCGCCCGTCATCCTCTCTCTAGCGGACCTCGTGGAGCTCGTGGAGTTGGCCACAGGAACGAAAGGTGATCTTAGGGGGGTTTTGTCTTGGTGTAATCAGACAGCGACATCATCAATCATGAGAGGGTGAATTACAGCGGGTTACAAAGGGAGATAAGATAATGAGTGGGGCCACAGCGACCTGGTGAGGGACAGCTCGAGTTCCCGTCCTGATTACATGGCAGCGGCCTGACTGGGCTGAGGACGCTGGCTGCACAGATCCAACATGTAGAAACAGGAACACTGTTTGGTCCAACATGGTGGAAGTAGCTTTATTTTATGGTCATCAAGCTTTAACGCAACACTGTAACTTTTGTCTGATAAACAGATTTTAATAATCAGGTGACTGAAGCATGTAACGCTTTGCAGAGTTTCCTGATGGACAGTGAAGTAAACTGCTGCCAACTGTAGCTGCTGTTAGCTAACATTAGCTCAGTTTGTTAGGCGAAGAAGAAGAAGAAGAAGAAGAAGAAGAAGACGAAGAAGAAGAAGAAGAAGAAGAAGAAGAATTATTATTATTATTATTATTATTATTATTATTATTATTATTATTATTATTATTATTATTATTCAGGTGAATGCTGACAAGGAGCGGAGCTGGTGTCGTGCCAGAACAGGAGCTGAGTGAGCAGGCAGTATAACCAGGCTTAGCAGCTTCTACGGACATAATGGCAGAGGAGAAGAGAGTGAAGAGGACGATGACGGAGGAAGCTAAGAAGAGAAAACGAGCAAGAAGCCGCCGGACAAGAGTAAATCTGTGACTGACAGACAAGCTTTCAAACTGAAGGCTGAGTGTTGCAGGTTCTGATGAACTGCCTCCGTCTCGTATCACGTGTGGATAAACTTCAGGGTGTGTGACATATCTTGGGACACGAGCTGCCCTCTTCCTCTCCCGTGTATCTGCGCTGTACTGGAGCGTGTTCGGCCGTGTGTCATCAGCTCTGAGCCCCATGACGCTCACGTCTGTCCAGCACGCTCTAGTCCACACTCTCACTGCCTGACATGTGCCACCGCTCGCTAATCCTCCGCTGACGCCTCTCGACAGCATCACACTCGACAACAGAACAATAAATGACCACTGCGCTGACCTCAGAGGGAACCAGCTCTTGCTGCATCAGACGGGGGCTTCCATGTTAGCTTTTGTGGAAGGCCATATTGGTTTTCTATACAGGAGCTGCTGCATCATCTCACAGTATACCAGAGAACATATATAGGGCAGGTTTCTTTACAATGTGAATGCTGCTCCGGGGATATTAATTGTTTTCTTCAGGATTAAAACAGAGATTTGAATGTTGGAAGATAATATGGTTCAAAAGACAGGATGTGGATATCATTTTAATTACGGCTGAGCCGATTAGATAACAATATGATGCATTAGTAAAAGGCGGGAAAAAGTGTGCCAGGCGGTGGCATCTGCTTGAATTAGCGGCTGTAAGCTCTGCATGTTATTTATATGACTCATATGGAGCAGCATCTGTGTTCTTCAGACACAAATCTGACCATTATTGGTCACATCGGTCAGCTTAGGGGCCACCACGTATGACGCAACCGAGGTTTTTGTACAGGCCGGTCTGAATCAATTAAACACAAGTTTAGGTGGAGGTGGATTAACTGTCAGCATCTGGAGAGTTCAGTTCATCAAAGTGGCAAAACTGTGATCCACTTAATGCTGTTAACTTTAATCTAAAACAGATTTTTCTGACCATGAAACTGCACTAAAACAAACATTCATGAAGATTTTACAGCCATTAAGCCATATAAACATTATACTTTTAGTATGTGGTGACAGTGCAGGAGGGATTTTGCAGGAAAAGTTGATTTGTATTGAAAACAGAAGAAATATTTGATTTATATTGTAATTTAATGTATCATGTTGTATGTTGTATGTATCATTAGATCATCTCCTCCTATTCAGTAACTGTATGGGATGAAAGCAGCACATCATACATCATGTTTTACTGGGATTGTTTCATATTTATTTAACCTGCAGTTATTTAACTTGCAGTTCCTCAAACGTCCACTTGAGGCTGGTTGCAGAAGTGAGTCAGTCTCCATAAGTCCCCATGTTAGACAGCATAAATAAACATGTTTACAGCCTGGTACAAAAACAGTTTTGGTCTCTGTAGCTAATTTCCCCGTTCATGACAACTGTACTGAGGGTGAATTTATATACAACTCACCTGTTCACATTATATTAAGACTTAAAGTTATGCAGGATTAAGACTAAACACGAATGAAAGCACAGACATGAGTGGTAACAAAATGTTTAACCGTCAGTCAGTGAGTGGAAGATTCACCTCTACAGACAGCAGACAGTGATCAGACTCAACATACAACAGAAGCATACAGGGATGGAGGTAAGTTACCTGTTTATGATATGACATTGTTATATGTGACCACACTGATGACGCACAGTCTCATAATTGGCCTGTAGTTTAAGTTCAGTGAGTTTGCATACCTGATATTTACTCAGGCCAATTGATTTCCTCACTCTGATTATTATTTGGATGGCAGATGGTGGGTCGGTGGTAATCCCAGCTACCCACTGGCCTGACCCCGTGCACTCCACCCACCTCCTCCCAAACAGCACGCGACACCCCCCCTCCACACACCTCCCCCCGAAATCTTAACGAACCCGCTGAGCCGCCCCGGCCAAAGAGCTGCTTTAGACTGGTGAGTAATGGCTGTGTCAGCAGTCAGTAGATGAGCCAGAGGGTGAAGGGTGAAGGGGGGAGGTGGGTGGACGGGTGAGGGGGGATGAGCAGGGTATTATAGCCACATTAAGTGGGTTTCATTGTTAATGAAAGAATGTACTGGGAACTCTGCAGTCACTGTTACTTTACACTCCCAGTGAAACACTTCCCCATTTATTTATTCGTCACAAGAAATAAATAATGTTTGATTTGGAGACTTTGTTGCCTAAAATATGAATTTACAACAACATCAGTTCATGTCTGGACTAGATTTTATAATAAAAAATGTGCAAATAATAAATTATGGATTTATTGGACTGATTTTTAGTCAAAAATATCATATATATTGAATCATATTAAAGATTAAATGTGACCATAAACCAACAACAAATAACAGAAGGCTGATTGTGCTTGCCAAAACTAATAAAAGGGCATGAAGCCGCCCAGACAATAATGGGTCGTAGGCTCTGGGTACTTCCCTCCAATCTAAGCCAACGTTGGCGAAGCTCTCGCCAATGACTAAACGTCAGTCCCTTGTTTGGTGTCTCAGATTTTCACTTTTTAGCTTCCTCCATCAGTCCTCTTCAGCCTCTTCTCCTCTGCCATTATGTCCATTCAAGCTGCTAATTCTGAGTTATGTTGTCTGCTTGCCCAGCTCCTGTTCTGGCACGACACAGGTTAAAATCCCTGTCAAAACCCTCAAAACCCCGTGTTCAACACTCCCCGCGGGGCTCTGAGCTCACAGTCTGGGCAGCCCCGCTAACAAACTGAGCTAACATTAGCAGCAGCTACAGTTTACTTCACTGTCCATCAGGAAACTCTGTAAAAGTTACGCCTACATCCATCTGTTAAAACAAAGCAGTGACTCTGCACTGAAGCTTACAGAAATGTAACAATGGTCATTTCAGTTACCTCATTGGCTATAATCTTAATGCTTCCTCTGTGTTTCCACAGGGGCCCTAATCTAATCTAAAGTCATCTGAACTAATCCGCAGCAGCAGCAGAAGAAGAAGCAGCGGCGGTCGAGGTAAATTAGGTCTTTGACTAAAAGCCAGCAGCCTGACGTTTGTCTTAATTAGTTTGTTTTACTCAGCTGATGCAAAAATGAAACTTATACCTGCTTCCTGAGGCCCTCCAAGTTTAGTGAAACTACAAAAATCATATAGTGAATCATCATTAAGGGAGTAAATGAAATGATCTTTTCAGCGTGAGCAGGTGAAGTTGCGTTGCACAGGATGAAAAAAAAAAATATATATATTATTAATTAATTATTATTAACCGTTACACCAATTCCTAATAATTTCTTTTATAAATGAAAATACTATAATTAGCTCTGATATACGATGAAACCTCCATGCCACCTTCACATGGATCCAGAGAGAGTGAATGTGGGAGACAGCAGGAGAAGCTGCGGCTCTCTGTAAGGAGCCGTCAGCCAACTCAGGTACAAAGTAATGACATTTGTTGTGCTAGAACAGGAGCTGGGCACGCGGGCAGTGTAACCGGGTTCAGCAGCCTCTATGGGAGCTACAAAAGATGTTTGAATACAGTTCCTACTGATATAGGAAGTATTGCCTTTACCATCATAATAACCATAATTACAGGAAGCGTATATCACTACTTCCATATATGGAAAGCAGGAAATCCATTTGGTATGCACACTGATTCTACGTTGTGTAAAATATTCATTCTAACGAGGACATGATTGGTAATCATCACAGATCTACACTACAGGCAGCATGCTTCTTTATGTGCCTGTTGTAAACAGTGTTAATTAAGACAATAAACCAAACAATGGCAGCAGCAGCCAGCAGCAGTTGGCCGCTAAGTGTCTGTGGATCTCCTAAACAAACCGCGAAGCCCTGAGCTGCATCAAGAGGCTCAGCCGAGGTCCAATCTGACATTTATCTCTCCCGGGCTCGTTCTGCTGATGGCAGCACGACGTCGCTTTAGGAAGCAGCTGTTTACTGTCAGAGATCTAGGTCAGGACAGAGAGAGCTGGACACACAGAGCCAGGCAGGACTCCTGCCAACAGTGTGTACACACAGGCTGCGCTCCAGTACATCTGTACGGGCCCCTGAATGATTCAGAGGGAACCGTCGGGCCTTTGTTGGCGTTTTCTGTGAGGGTTCGATGATACACTGATATAACCAGCAGGCCTGAAGAGTAATCACAAACAGTAATGGGGACGCTGAATTGATGTTGCTGTTGTTTCTTTGGCCTAATGATGGCGCTAGAGGAGAGGTCAGGGGGTCATTGTGGTTGAACATCAGGGGACCATGAACACAAATGACATATTTAAATAGAAGAACACCAACCAGCAGCAGAGGGAGCCGCTGACTGTCCTGAAATGACCAGTGTGAGTTCATCTCTACATCCTCAGAGATGAGTGATGTGGAAGATGAAGAGCTTTCCACCTGGCACACCTGACGCACAGGTAAGAGGCTCAGCGGCCACAGTCATAGTGTGTTACATGTTATATAACACACACACACACACACACAGTGATGCAGGGCTGATGTGAGGACGCAGCCGCACTGCCGTCGTCAGCACTGGCCAGATCAGATTTAACAAGCACCCCTCCCTCCATCACCACCACCACTCCTCCTCCTTGAGTTTCCTTCATGATCCATGGTAACACTCCCCACCCCCGTGTGTGTGTAGGTGTGTGTGTGTTTATCCTCTTTCATAGGCAGCTGAGGTTACTGAGTGTTATGTGATGTAATCAGGTGTGTTCAGAAATGTGAGGAGATGTTTAGATCAAATCAACTTTTCCATGATTGATCAGTCGTCTGGGACAAACGTTTATCACGTGACTCCCTGAAGACCATAACCAGCGTCTCTTCCACTGGAAGTCAACTAAGTGCACGCTGATGTCAGGTCCTTCTTTTTTAGATTTTATATATTCAGTAAGAGATGTTCCAAATGAATCACAGTAAGAAGGTTCTTGGTTCGAACCCCGTCTGGGCTCTTTCTGTGTGGAGTTTGCACGTTCTCCCCGCATTACCGTGGGTTCTCTCTGAAACATGAAGTGTGCTAATGTTAGTCATGTTCATGTTTAGTGTCTTAGTGTTTTTGTTCTCACCTTTTCACTCGTTTCAGGCCCCGACTTCCTCCCTTTGTGTGATTTTCCCGCCTTTCTAATTGTTTGCCCCGCCCCTGATTGGTTTCACCTGTTTTCACTCACCTCGTGTCTGAGGTCGTGACACCTTAACGTGTTAATTGGTGACTCTAAGTTGCAGGTGTGTAGGTGCGAATTTGTTTCTGTGTCCTGCAATAGGCTGGCGGCTTGTCCACGGCGTACCTCGCCTCTCGACCCAGTCTCTCGTTTTAATACCTGTGTTGTTTGTTGAGCTGCACTGTGGTTTATTGTTAGTATTTAATAATGTTTTCATCCCTACAAGGCTACAAATAAAAAGATGTCACTGTGCATCATTCATGGTCGTGGTATGAAGCTCAGCAGAGACTCATGTCATTACATAACGCCTCTAATCGTTCTTTGAATCCTAATATAAGGCTGCTCTCATGCTAATCTATTTGTCTTGCCATAATCTATGGCCTGCTCATGTAAGCAAGTCTTCATGTAAAACTTGATGGTGTCACAGTGTACCGCAGCTTATTATTATGTAAAGTGTCATAAAGCCGCGATTGGCCCGGCCAGCAGGCTGCAGCCGGTCGTCTCATCTTCTAAACATAGAGAGCAGATCTGATCACGACAGTCACACTCCTGCAGCAGGTGTCACTTTAAAACAACGCTGGCTTTATTAAAGGAGGAGGAGATGCAGGTTGTCTAAACAAGCAAAAACTCCAGTTCCTCTAACGTCCACTCGAGGCTGGCTCCAGAGTGAGTCAGTCTCCATAAGTCCCCATGTTCAAATGTCCAACTTCACAGCATTAAAGCTCAAAGTAAACCTTCAGATCGTGGTACAATTTGCAGTACTCCTCTAATCGGTACCTGAACGTCTTCCCTCCTCTGCCTCATCACCAGAGCTACTGTTCACTGCTGTTGTCCTCACGTCGCTCTGCATGCAGCTCGTCTTCCTCACTGGTTTCCTCTGAATCTGAACCATCAGGTGGCAAAACTGTGATTAAAAACTAAAAGAGCAGTGAGACCATCATCAACTCCAAAGGCTGAAAAAATGTAAATATCTCACAGTGTTTGAACCCCTCATTATATCTTATGTAATTATGACTGAGGTTAATACTGCAGGGTTTACAAACTCTCAGCCCCTTTTACATCCCTCACACTATTTGACTGAGAGATAATACACGTGATTTCAATAAATAATATAGTAATAATGCCATCACTCAGGAGGTCCTTTTGCTCATAAGATATTTAAAGGCACCACCGGCACATTATAAGTAAATTAATGCTGCATAATGCATGAAGAAGAGATGAGTCGGACACTAGTCGGTTAGCTGGTTTTGGTACAAATCATAGACTGGTCTAAGGTCTGTGGCTCTTTTAAACTCTAAAGTTTAATTATTAAGTATAAGCACTGGAACAGATGATCATATCTACACAGCATCATACAATCTAGACACTTTTTAAAAAATGTTTCTTATGAGAAGTCATTTATTTCTCATGCCACACATCTTCTGAACATTCTGACACTAAAATGATGTTTCTGAATAAACATAAATCAGATAAATTCAGTTTGTTCAAAGACCTCAGACGTCTCTTCTTTCAGTCGGTGCTGAGAGTCTGAGAGAAAAGTTACACAATGTTGCTTCAGTGTGAACATATTCAAGAGGACGTGACGCGATCACTATCAATGTTCAGTATGAAGCCTTCATCAAAGTCTGTCCACAGCAGGGAGCTCTGTTTAGTAATCACAGATCAACAGAAACCTGCACGCCTGTGAGAAGACGACTCAGACTTTGTCTTCTGACGCCCAGGTTGTTTTATCAGTTGCTTTGATTCTGGTCTTCCTGAAGTCTTTAAAATCCTGTTAATTGCAGTCAGAACTTTGTCGAAGCTTGCACATCCGTAGTTAGCGTTGTTTCCCCCTGTTTCCTCAGGTTGGTCTTTTTCTGGTGGCCCAGTGTGGTTTCAGATTGTTTGGTTGACATGTCTCAGACAGACAGGACATTTTTAATTCATCCCTACGGCTACAATTGAAATATTTCATCGCTTTATGGTTAAATATATAAAAACTTTCTGGCAAGCACAAATTAAAATATGCGTTGAATCATCTGGATGAAAACGTAACATCAGACTTGTTTCAGAAACTCTGTGTCCACATCAGTAATCAGAGTGTAATTGGGTGAATCCACACAGAAAGCTGATCTCAGAACACTAATTAAGCGGTAAATCTTACAAAAGGTCAACAGTGTGTTGGCCGAGGGGTGAAGAGAGTAGCCACCATATGGCTAAAGATGCCCACAAGGAGTGTGTCTTCACTGCTCTTTTAATCTTTTGAGCTAATTGTGTTCCTTCTCCCCCCGCCACCCGTCTTCTGGTGACTGCGGCTGGTGCCCAGGCAGACAAAATGTGGTCAAACTCTAATCTACTTAACTGCTTTCCACTTTGTTTTTCCAATTATGGTCGGGCCTTGTTATTGTGGAGCTGGAACTCGCTGACGAGGACGTTCATTTTGCTCGCCCAAGCTAATTTTCTACTTAGAGTTTAGCAGCGATGAGGCGGTTCTGTCAGTTTTTTTTCTCCACAATATACAGATTAATACAAAATAACTCTTTTTTA
Organism: Nibea coibor; assembly: GCA_023373845.1. Classification (NCBI taxonomy): domain Eukaryota; kingdom Metazoa; phylum Chordata; class Actinopteri; family Sciaenidae; genus Nibea; species Nibea coibor. Next base: position 29,479,121 of record CM041738.1, on the reverse strand, counting down.
GAGCTCAAACTCCTGCTGAAAGAAACATAAAGGTCCAGAGTGTATTTATTTTTACGTTCCTCTCATGTTTCATGGCCACTGTGGTTTCTCCTACACACATAGAAGCAGAGGGTGAGGCGAGGGGGTTCCAATCCGCAAGTAGCAAGTCACACACCACCTACTAACTAACTACTAACTATTTCACTGATTTTGGTGAAACTGGATCATATTTTATGGAGTCTGATGTCCTCCGGCCTGCCCCAACTCTCTGTGATTTACAGAGTTTCCTGATGGACAGTGAAGTAAACTGCTGATAACTGTAGCTGCTGTTAGCTCAGGGGGGCGTGTTAGCGTTTGTACCGCAGACGTTTTGGACCACCGGGAAGAAGAAGAAGAGGAGGTTTACAGGGCGGGGAGCCAGTGTTGTGCCAGAACAGGAGCTGAGCAGTGTAACCACGCTCAGCAGGCTCCATGGACATAATGGTAGAGGAGGAGAGAGTGAAGAGGACATTGACAGAGGAAGCTAAGAAGAGAAAAGGAGAGAGTCCACCGGACAAGAGTAAATCTGGGACTGATTTTTGGTTGGTGAGAGCTTGGTGAAATAAAAGGCTGAAAGACAGACAAAAGGCATCATGGACATGCTCAAACCAACAGAGAGTAGCTCAAATGAGTTTTAGTCTCTTTTAGCTGATTGTTTTGGTTCTCTGGCTCCCATAAACAAACTATAGACAACTCCCTCAGGAGATAAAACGCTAAAAGAAGAATTTACAGAAACATGGCTCCATGGACGAAGCTTTACGAGGTGATGTGACATGTCAGATGTTGTGATTTCACTTAACGCAGATTTAAAGTGCTCATATATCCAATTTAAGATCATGAGCAGAACAAACAACAAAGAGTGAGCGCAGATGCCAGCGCAGAGACGATGTGTGAAGAAACAAACGATGAAGATGAGCAGAGAGTTAAGAGGGCGATCAGCAGATCCTCCATGATGTTTCTCCAGTTTGATTTCCACAATCGTGCAGCCAAAGAGTTATTTCTGTCTTTGTTTTGAGGCCTTTCTCGTCTTAATCATAACAATAATGTCTGCTGCTTTTCATTTAAGCCCCAGATTGTCTGACGTTTTGGTAAACAAGAAGTCAATTTCATTTAAATGTGATTACCGGGCAGCGCCGCCTGAGTCTCGTACGCCGGTTCTCGGCAGCTCTGCTCTGTTGCACCTAAAAAACCTGCTCCCTATGTAAATGCCACATGTATGATGATTCTGGCTTCTTAATAATAAATGCGAGCCCCTTGTGAATGAGCTAAATTAGCGCCGGCTAACCCATCAGCCATTCAAAACTCTATTACTCCCCCCCCGTGACCTTTTTCTCCTGGCAGCCAGAGGGAAGCGGATGATCTCTAGTTTTGTCAAAAAAGGGCGAAATGGGAGTTAATAGGCAGCTCTTCAGCAAACACTGGGGGTCATTATGAGTGGGAGGCAATCACACAGATCAAATATACAGCAGGGGGGAAATGGAGCTGGAATTTGGAGGCAAAAAAACACAAAAGGGAAGGAGGGGAAATACAAATTGAAGAGGCTGGTAAATATAATAATGTGCGCCTCATGTAATCATCCCTTTAAATGCAGATACCGAAGAGGAGCGCTGACTGATGGATGCCCTCGTGGACAGAGGAGGCACAAGGAAACAGAGCTGGATGGGAACTGGTCTAAAGTTACAACTCTTCCTCTAGAGAGCCGGAGTTTTTAGGAGTCATCGCTCGTTTTCTTTGCTTTTTTTCCTACGACGACGAAAAGATCCGAGCCCGAGCGGCACCAATGTTCTGGCAATGTGACTGATTGATCCAGTAGATGAACAGTAAAGATTAAGAGGATGACAAATAAGCATGGTGCTTACACAGCGCGTGGGGCTAATCCTCCCCCTCTTCACCTCCCCACCCACCCCCCCAGGCTCCCTTTTGAGGAGCTGCCACCGAGGAGCACCCACAGACAGTGACGGACCCCGACGACTGCCGGAGGGAGGACAACAACACAACCTGTTGACGTGCAACAAAGTGGAGGGAGCTTGAACTCATGGCAGGACCCCAGCCCATCTGCATCATCTCCACACCAGAGGCTGCAACACAGTAGAGGCTCTGCAGGGGGACTCGACCTACCATCTGCCCGCCGGAGGCCTGACAGATTCACATTTCTGCCCCTAGAAATCATTTTTTCTGCTGCAGAAAAACTCAAAAGGAACTTTTAGCGCATCGATCGTGGACGTTGCATCTTGAGAAGAGGACTTCCAACAAAGTTTGTTGTTTGTCATAACTCTGAGAAACACTTTTAATATAAGAATGATGGAAGATCACCTGTCGAAGATCCCCATGATGTCGTCGGCTTCTCCCACCGAGTCTTCTGGGAGCGTCGGGACTGACGACAGCAGAGGAGGAGGTAAGAGTCTCACATGTTTTCAGCAGGAGCAACAGGTGCTCACAAAGCCTGAACGATGGGACACAAACTAAGAAAAATAAAAAACAGATGGAGAGATTTTAAATTTTAAGTTTTTGTTTTGTGATTCTCAGATTTGATCTGAAAATTATCTGTTTAATTTAACTAAAGTTTCTGAAGTAAAACTGAAACACAGCTCCGCGCTCACACAAGCTTAAATACAAAATATCTAATTAACATCGAACAAGACCAAAATAAATATTTATTATGCAGCTTTAATCAATGCTTTTTAAAATGTATGTTTAATTAACGGGTTTATTTGGATTAATATCAACATCCCTGCATCGTTTGTGTTAATTTGCCTCCAGCCATTCATTGTTTTAATTTCATAATCAGCCACTAAATTAGATTTTCAGACACAAACTGCTGTTGCAATATTGACTCACGTGTTTGGTCAGACTGTTGAGCTACACGCAGGCCGAGCTGTACAGTACAGATGGCAGGCACACGTGTGTGAAACAATACCAGACTACATGAATGCCACTAACCGACCTGCCCTGTGTTAACCGTGTTTGAATCGCAGCCAAGAGTCCGGCCCCGGGCAAAGCTCTGAGCCCGGCTCTGGTCTGCAAAGTGTGCGGAGACACCAGCAGCGGGAAACACTACGGCATCTACGCCTGCAACGGCTGCAGCGGCTTCTTCAAACGCAGCGTGAGGAGGAGGCTCATTTACAGGCAAGAGATCTCACATCAAAACCAATTAGTGCATGAGGTGCATCCTGGGAAATTGAGGCTAATTGAAAGTGTCCACTTTGTGAACTCTGTTTAAAGCCTTGTCTTTGGGTCCACAGGTGTCAGGCCGGTACGGGTATGTGTCCAGTGGACAAAGCTCATCGCAACCAGTGCCAGGCATGTCGGCTGAAGAAGTGCCTGCAGGCGGGCATGAATAAGGACGGTAAGTGTGTGGAAATATATTCAGAAAGTGTTGTGACACCTTGTGAAGTCAGAATTTTAATTCGCTGTCTGTTTCCTTGCTGCAGCCGTGCAGAATGAGCGGCAGCCCCGCAGCACAGCTCAGGTCCGTCTGGACTCCATCGACGTAGACCCTGAGAAGGAGCACCTGGCCACCACACGAGAGCCCACCTCCTCTTCCTCATCGTCTTCTTCCTCCTCCTCTTCCTCCTCCTCCAGTGGCTCCGTCATCACGTGGCCCCACATCACCTCCTCCATGTCCATCACCTCCTCTATCGCCCCCCAGCGGTGCATCAGTCCCCCGAACAACCACCGCTTCATGGCGAGCCTCATGACAGCCGAGACCTGCGCTAAGCTGGAGCCCGAGGACGGTGAGGAGGGTTTAAGATTTAAGGTTTTTAATTTTAATGTGCAGCCTTAACTAGTGCTTATTTCACCAGAATGTTGACTATAAATTTAAATATTGGACGTATTTGAGCTAAGCTACCCAAGCTGTAAGGATGTGTGGGTTTTTAGGAGATATATAGCTGAGTGTCATCAGCATAGAAAAAACTTTATAATTTTGAATAGCCTGACCAAGAGATGGCATCTATAAGGGAAAGAGAAGGGGGCCAAAGGGAGACAAAGCCCTGAGGGACACTACAGCTCAACTGAGCTCTTACCTGAAGAGGTTTGAGTGTAGGAGGAAGAGCTGTGGTGTCAAAAATAATGAAAATCGAGCAGGTACCTCTATCTGCAGTCAGACTTCAAATTAAAGACTTCAAAAATTAATTTGTTCTTCAAGAACCTTCGATGAAAAAGACAGTTTTGAGATTGATCAGTTACTGATTGATTAGTTACTTAAACATTGGTCTTTTATATTTCAGTTGACGAGAACATCGACGTGACCAGTAACGAGCCGGAGCGAGCGTCCTCGGAGTACCACATGGCTCTGTACCCATCCAGCTCTGAAAATGTCTACGAGACCTCAGCGAGACTGCTCTTCATGTCAGTGAAGTGGGCCAAGAACCTGCCGGTGTTTTCAAACCTGCCCTTCAGAGACCAGGTGAGACTCAGCTGTGACACGTATTCGTGTACTGATCGCTCCTGAGTGCTGGTATTTGGTCTCACTGAAAAATAACTTCTTCTCTCCAGGTGATCCTGCTGGAGGAGGCGTGGAGCGAGCTCTTCCTGCTCTGTGCCATCCAGTGGTCTCTGCCTCTGGACAGCTGCCCTCTTCTCTCCCTGCCCGACCTCTGCCCCGGCATGCAGGGAAAAACCAGCTACACCGGCTTGGACCTGCGCCTCCTGCAGGAGGTCTTCAGCCGCTTCAAGGCCCTCGCTGTCGATCCCACAGAGTTCGCCTGCCTCAAGGCCATCGTGCTCTTCAAGCCAGGTGAGGCCAACAGGATCGTGATGAGCTGTAACTATAAATAAAGGCGGCACTGTTTTCTTTGAATCTGTGCGGCTAACGTTGGTGTTTCCTCTCCTCCACAGAGACTCGTGGTTTGAAAGATCCAGAACAAGTGGAGAACCTGCAGGATCAGTCTCAAGTGATGCTGGGACAACACATCCGCTCGCACTACCCCAGTCAACCAGCCAGGTAACATCCTGTCTTATAACAGATGCCAAGAATGATGTCATGTACACGATTTAGACACAGAACACAAACTTACAGCAAATGTCCTGTTTTCTGTTTAAAGACAAACTCTGAACTTTGGAGTTCAGGTTTTAGGATTTGGAGCCACGACAACCAAATAATAATTTTTATTTAAATATGGAAGCTCTTTAAAAACCATGTCTCAGACATAAAACTATAAAAACAAAGCAGACCCAGACAGCAGAGCTTGAAGACGATGTCACAAAAATAAGGATTTAACCTGGATTTCACCGATGTGAGTCGACATGAGTGGAGACTTGGACAAAAAAATATTAAGATCTGACTTGTTAAAATCATGTGCATTAACTAAATGATTAAAATATTCGAATATCATGTTTAATTGGTCAGAATGTTGATTCAAAGTTTTACTTTAGATCGTCTCAATTAGGATACGTACACTTGTATGTAGTACACCGGCCGTGTGAAAGTGCTCTGAGGTGGACTTTTCTGCATCTTGAACTTGATTGCTGACACACGCTGCATTATTTCAGAGGCTGATTTCATTTTTGCTCCTTGTTTTTTTTATTCTTTAGGTTTGGAAAGCTGCTTCTTCTTCTTCCCTCTCTGCGTTTCGTGAACTCGGAGCGGATAGAGCTGCTGTTCTTCCACAGGACCATCGGAAACACTCCCATGGAGAAACTCTTGTGTGACATGTTCAAAAACTAAAAAAGAAAAAAAACCCTGGAAAAACCCTGAGTGATCTCCAGGTTTGGAGGATGATATCTTGCTTTTATTTCTGTACACATATCAGAGATTCTGTGTGCTGTTATTTTTTTTAAACGCCACTTTATAATTTGTTTCCACATCAGGTCAATTCTGAGAATGAAAATGCAATTCTTACCGTCATCAAGCTTTGCTGTCTATTTGTATCATACTTAGACTTTGATTTGTGCCTCTCGGTCACATTTCATCCTCCAGTGTTTGATTATTTTGTGTCCTTTGTGCAGATCTTTATTTGTTTGGTGATAGATGGACTGTATATCTCTGCTGTCGTTCACGTGACTGTTCTATTCATGTTGTCATGCCTTGACAAAGTAAAAAATGTCTTGAAAATGGGTTTGGATTATTTCTTTATATGAGTTTCACTAATAAAGGGAGATATTTTAAATGCATGAATTAAAGATACAAATGAATTATTTTATGTCTGTCGCTGCACACAGTTTACTGAGATCTGGATGCAGAGAATCAGTCAAACAGCGCCCCCTTCTGCCTGCTGTAACACACACAGAGCCTTTAACCTAATCTCAAAGCATCAGCATAAAATGTAGATGGCAGTTCAATGTGAGTTACAGAATATTCCAATTACCGTGTGGAAGAAAACAGAGTTAAAGGCCTCTTAAAAGCTTTTCTTGGATCCAAACAGGAGTCCTGCCTCTGGGTGATTATCCTGCTCTGTGGACATCTTGTTATGAGATGGATGGATACAGAGAAAGACGGAGGTTTAAATAGGAAGAGTTAAATAAAGCTAAACTTTTCTGTCTCTGCTGATGAAAGACAAAGAGAAGCTCCTCTCCTTATTATTACCATTAATGTGACACTTATGTATAAAGTATCCAGCAGGACTTCTACGCTCTGTATATCTTTAGACGCCGGTCGGTACCTCAACCAAATGTCAGCGTGATAAGAGACGTCACTCAGTATTACGTTAGCTTCTGGTTCAAACACTCGGAGCTGATCAAACAGAGCCGCAGCTGGAATCCAATAAATTAAGTCTTAATTCAGAAGCATCCAGCACATCCATGGAGGCCTTTTAATCTTGAAACAGCAGCAGCTGAGCATTGTGGGACCCGTGCGAGGTCCACACGGTCAGAAAATCCCGGGATCAGATCAGCTGGTCCGCTGTCATATGAGCGAGCTCACACATCCAGATTAAGAAACTTTGAACTCTCAAAAGGACGTGTGTTTGATTTAACAGCACAGTGTGCTGCCAATGATGCTGAAAGTGTGATTTTAAATATTCTTTATGATTCACCAACTGAACAGGAGACGTCCAGAGTCCGTCTTCACGTGCCAGTTTGGTAAAGTTGAAGATCAGTGATCTGTGTTTGTCCTGGTCAATAAATCTGGATGTTTTTTTTCTCTTCTTTTTCAATCACAAAAATAAAATAGACCTTCAGAGTGTCGGCTTTACTTCACGTGTCAAACAGTCAGCGTTCTCATTTTGGCCTTTCCTAAGCTCTTTTCACACAAAGGTTTCTTCTGTTCAAATTCATCTTATTATGAGATTAGTAACAGGCAGAGGGAGGCGGAAAGGTTAACGCCACGCTGCAGCGCAAAATTAACGTTACCTAAGAGAAGAACGGAAGATCTGTTGTTTGGTCACGTAAAGAATTTATTTTTGCAATTTAGCGCCCCGGTTTGAGAGAGTTACTCCTCTCCTTTTCTCTTCTCAGCTTCATCCGTCAACGTCCTCTTCAGTCTTTTCTCCTCTGCCATCATGTCCACAGAGGCTGCTGAGCCCCGTTACATTACCCGCTTACCCAGCTCTGGTTCTGGCACGACACCAGCTCCATTGTGTATCTCCATTCCCCTGTATACCTCCTCTTCTTCTTGGTGGTCCAAAACGTCTGTGGTACAAACACTAACACCCCCCCTGAGCTAACAGCAGCTACATCTGTCAGCAGTTTACTTCACTGTCCATCATAAACTCTGTAAATCACAGAGAGTTGAGGCGGAGCAGCCGGAGGACATCAGAGGGAAAACCAGGAAACATTTTCTCCATAAAATATGATCCAGTTTCACCAGAATCAGTGAAATAGTTGGTGTGTGTGACTTAGTGCCGTAAAGCGTTACGTACTTCTCCCGACCTGGAGCCCAAAGTTACGTATGAATGACAGAGACACCGTTCACCTGATCACAGGTCAGTGCTTGAATAATTTGGGATACTTAAGTTGAATGAATCAGGTAGAAACCCTTGAGAGGAGCAGCAGGGGTCACTTCAGGTCAGATTCTTCCTGCACTTCTTTTATTCACTGTGTTGTTGAACCTCTCTCTCTCTCCTCTCTCTCCCCTCTGTGCTGCTGTTAATCTGCTGGCTCTGAGCTCTTGGTCGGGCTGGAATGTGTCTCAGTGTTTGGGCCAAACTATCCCGACACTTTACTGCCGGAGCAGATCAGCGAGCGAGGTTACCTGACCAGACCTGGAGTCGTCTGGATCTTTAATCAATCCTGCTTCACCTGTTTGACTTGACTGATCTGATCTGCGATGAATAACACCAAGGTCGAATTTGAACCTTTTGAATATTCCTACTATGATTATTCCGACTGGTACAATGCAGAGCCAACCAAACCACCCAAAGAGTGAGTATAGACCCATCTGAGGGTAATTTAATGTGAATGAATGTGTTGGTTGATTGCTGGTGACTGAAGTTGGTGATTTTATTTGTTATTGTGCTTAATTTCAACAAGAAGCTCTCAAACCTGCTGAACAGTCACAGAAATTTAATTCAAACTATCCTGAAACCTTGAAATCAGGAAAAATCCAACATTTTAATATTTGTTATCAGTCATTTCAACAATTCTAACAATATTTCTCTGTCTGTCGTTGTGTTGCAGAGTTATTTTACCATGTGACCCCACAGCAGACGACAAGCTCTTCAACATATGCATGCTGTCGATATCTGTGAGTATGCTCGAGTTAAAAACGTGCATCTGAAAAGTAAAGGCACGGTTTGGTGAGCGTAGATCAGACCGCTGTATGTATGAATAGGGATCAATCAGGCTGACTGCATCTGAACATTGACTGTGTTGTGGCGTCACAACTCCAAAAGTGGACCATCACACCCAAGTATTGAGGGTGTGAGCTTAGTGTGTGCAGTATGTGGTCCAATTCAGGTGAGCCAATCCAAGAACTGGGCAAAGAGTTGCATCATGGGTGGAGCTGAAGTGGGCTGAACGAAGATCTGGTGCTCAGACAAGCCGCCCATGATGACACCCAGCTGCCAGTCAAAGCAGCAACACTGTTAATTATGCATTCATAGTCCTACAGTGAGTGTTCAGGAGTTCTTCTACCAAATCCATCAGTGCTCGAATAAGATGTTTATTTTAATGACGTTTGCCATTTTACCCAATTCCATGTAAAGTTCACTCGGTCAGAAACTTTCCCTGTTTAGTCAATAACGTGTAATAAACTGTGACGGCTGGGTCACCGCAGCAGAAATAACAAGACATCGTTCTTTGTACGAGGCTGTTTGTGACTGATGGATCCGTCCATTGCATCTACAAAGCTGCTTCACTTTGTCATTTCAACTTGTTTTAATGAGATACTGTAGCTTTGCAAACGCTACGAATGGACAAAATCCAATTTAGCGTCGGCTAGAAAAGTTCAGATTGTTCCATAAGAAGGTACAGTATGACTTACCGGTCCTGATATAGACACATTTGAAGCCAATAGTCATGTAGCATTGATCAATCAGTTGGTGATTAGCCAAGGCGATGACAAATGTAATAAGAGAGGTCACAAAATAGTATTTGAGTTTTAATATTTCAGTGTAAAATTCAAATAACAGAATCTATAAATCAGTTTAAAACAAATAGAACTTTATCGTCAGCAAACAAAGAAGACGAGATCTTGAAACCACATGTCACGGTCCTTTATTCCAAATACAAAAATGTACTGTTCTGAGCCTCATGTGGAAGCGTTGTAAGATCTGATGAAGTTCATCTTTCCCTGCAGCTGGTGGTCATGTTAATCCTCACAGTTCTCACCAGGAAAAACAAATTCTGCCAAGGCTTCACGAGAGGATCCTCCAGCATCTTCAGGTGACGTGTAGAAAAAAATGGGTAGATAAATCAACAGGATGCAGTTGGTTTCATATTATCTAAATGTCCCCGTGTGATCTCACAGTCCAGCCAACTTCTTGGACCAGACTCAGGAGAAAGGCCTGGTCATGGCTGTTTTCGGGCTGGTGTTCAGCAAGCTGGCAATGCTGGTGATCGCCCCGGACCCTCTACCTTTCTCCAAAGACACTCCAGCAGACATTAAAGGTGGACGTCTGTGTGTTTAATTACGTTTTTTGTGTCATACTGCACTAATGGTTCTGCTGGGAGTGCTGGTAATGAAGGACAAGGTCAGGAAATGATACATTCTTATATTTCATCTCTTGTTTTTCAGAGTACATGAAGATAATCGCCATCTTCTACTACCCTGTCCTGTATTATCCTCTGTTGGTCTGCGGGACCTTGCAGCACAAAGTGGGTTACGTGTTCGGGGCGTTGCTCTCCTTCAGTCACTTCGGGGTTCTGCTGTGGCAGAAGTTCGACTGCCCAAAGACTCCAGAGGTGAGACACCAACACGTGTTCCACAATGTATACCTCAAAACAGGACTGCGATGTCTGCTTTAGCCTAATCCAGTGACAAAGCATGTACTTCATGTAAAGCAGTGCCCACAATGGGCTAATACAACCAGAGCTGTTATAGTGACAGCTATCATATTGGAAATGGTGCCCCTGTGTGCAAAATCTCTAAAAGTTGGCTTTTACTTTGCATTAATTGGTTTTTTGGGCCACTTGGGGGCAGCAGAGCCAGCTGTGAACACAACACTGACATATTATCAGCTCATAAAGTTGAACTTAGCAAACAGTTGCTTGTTTACACGCCCAGCAGACAGACAGCACACTTGTTTCTATCCACCTTCTATCAACAAATATTTTGTCTTCACCAACGAGAAAAAGTCTGGCTGCAAAATACAAATTTCACATTGGCTTCACTTCACAGTCGCCTGCTCTGAGACTGAGCCAAGTCAGTCCAGTTGCCAAAACAAAGAGCTAAAAGGTGCTAAAATGCTCAGTGTTCTGGTTTGCAACAATCTGGCAAAAGTTGCCAGAGGTGAAGAGCTGGGGTAGATATACTGCAGAGTCTTGATTGGTGGATGAGATGCAGGTGTGCAGGCTGATTGGACCCTGCATTACTGAGTTTGTCGTGTTAATTTTTTTAAATGTTTGAACACTAAATACAAAATTCCAGCCCCACATAAAATCACTGATCTTGAAACACAACCAAATGAAACCACAACTGTTTCAGGTGCATCGATCCTTTAAAATACTGAATTATTTTCTGTATTTATTCTGTTTTTCTCCTCACAGATCTATAAGTACTACGCTCTGCTTGCAAGTCTGCCTCAGCTGGCCTGCCTCGCATATCTGTGCGTCCAGTTTGCTTTGCTGTTTGTCAAAGGACCGAAGACTGACGAGGTGAGACGTCTCTTTGTCCTCTGATGAAAGGTTTTCTCTGCCTCATGATTTATGTGTGAACATGTAGAGTGACCTCAGGGTGCAAGTGAAGAAAGAAAACATGAATTTCAACAATGTAAACCGTAACCATGATTACTGTAAGCAGCTTGTGCAGAGCAGAGTGGGTTTAACTCAGCGCTGTTGAGCAGATTATGACGATGGAGGTGATTTTTTTTTTCTTGGCTTTCAACAGAGTTTTTGTTTTTTAACAGCTGGTCTGATGAATCCAGGAGAAATAAATGAAAATCAGCACGTTCAGGCACTAAAACCTTCAGATTTTTATTTCATAACTAATTGATTCATTGAGTTCTCTTCAACCAAACTTTTAATTTCAAAGAATTTGCAGCATCAAGACATGAACTCTAAATTAAAGCTGCCATCCTTCTGATTATAATAACATGCTCTGTTTTGCTCACAGGATCTCGACAGCAGCTACTACACCGACTACGTCAAGTCACTTCTCAAGAAAAGATCCTCAGCTGCCAGGTGAATAATGATGATTGATCAGATGTGATCCACTGTCATCAGATCTAAATATTCATTGGAGCATATCGATGTGTGTTTATATTGCAGCTCTACATCGACAGACAAACCATCAATAGTAGAGAGAATCCTGGAGGTGCCAAAGAGTTATATTTATGTACCAGAAAAAGGTTTGTGCTCTCAGACAGAGGATAGATTTTTATGTTAAGTTGTTCTGAGTTGGAAAACAGCAGCTCATCTAAAGTCTCAGGCTTTGAAGTGACTGAAAAGAACTTATTTTGTCTTTCAGTGTTTCGTTTTCCGATAAAGCTCGCCGTGTCTGCGTTTGTTGCCTTTGTGGCGATATATCATGTAAGTCTGCAGACCGCCGTCGTGACCTTTCACCTCTGAAATCGGACAGTTTGCCTTTAGTGGAGCGTACGTTATATGTCTGCGTTTCCAGGCGGCGCTGTTGCTAATCGTCCTCGTCGTCCCCACTCTCCACATTGTTCGTGCCGGCATCGATGAGAACATCGCCTTCCTGTTGCTGGGATTTGGGATCATCCTGTCAGACGACAGGATGGAGGTCGTCAGGATTGTCACCTTCTACACGTGGTTGCTGGAGGGTACGCTGACCAACTTGAACACAAATCTGGGGAGTGTATCGTCACAAAATGAGCGGCTGATTTTGTTCTTCTTCTTTCTAGTGTGCTACATCTGTGCGATGACTCTGTCTTGTTTGGTCAGTCTCGTCATGCTCATGAAGTCCATGATACTTCACAGGTAATCCACATCCAAAGCCTGTCGACTGCTCTCTGACTTCCCGGGCCCGTCCTGACTGAATCTACCATTTGTTGTAGGTCAAACCTGAAAGGACTGTATAAGGGAGACGTTTACAGCATTTACAACAGCCAGAAGACCATCCGTCCATCTAAACCCGGTATTGTGTGCTGGATGGGTTTGACAGGATACCAGGCTGCGATCGTCTGCCTCGGTAAAACTCAAATATACACAAACAGCCAAAACCTGAACACTCATTCTTCTGTGTCACAGAGCTCCATTGTTGTCCAAAAAGCCACACTGCTGCATTGACATGTTCCTTCATTACCATGAACGTCCTTCTGCCCCAAATACTCACTGGAGCACTAAATGTGGATTAATCCGCTGCTAAAAACAGAGCACCACAAAGGGCCTCCTGTATGAGTCTGTTTGCTATAAACTGCTTCTACAAATAGAACTTGTGTTTTCTTTTAATTTATTTCCTCTGAGCTCTCACCAACCACTAAAAGTCAGTCCCAGATTTACTCTCTCCTTTTCTTGTCTTAGCTTCCTCCGTCAGCGTCCTCTTCGGTCTCTTTGCCTCTGTCATTATGTCAGTTGTCCAATTACATTGCCAAGCTCCTGTTCTGGCATGACACTGGCTCTGCTCCACTTTCATGGGACGTGATGACAATAAAACTATAGATTAACACCAGCTTCTTTAATTAATGCATTAAAGCAGAAAGTGTGGATACCTTTTGGAAATGTATTCATGTTTCTGTGACGTGTCGACAGGAATGGCCATTCAGACTGTCGTGTTTTTCATCTGCTTCCTGTTCCTCGTGTTTCTGATCATCATCCCTGTTTTCTACGGTCGTAATATCATCGTCTTTGAAATCGCGGGGAAGGCCTGGTGAGTCCAATAGCTTTATTAAAGAAACTATTACAACGGATTACAGCTGTTCTTCATTATTTCATCCATCCTCCACCATCTCAGGCCGGCCTGGGTCACCCTGCTGCTGGTTACTGCGCTTCAACACGTGACCGCTAAGTTTGCTTTTATCAAAAAGGAAGCTGGTACAAGAGACTTGAACAACAGGTATGTGAACCCTATACCAGTCCATCATATTGTTATTATTGGAGATTAATGGAAGAATCTATAATAATATTAGTGTTTTGCACTCACTATATTTAAAATTTGCTACTTTTAGGCCAGCAAATAAACCCATAAATCAATCAATCTCTTGCTCCTGGCCTATTTTAGGAATATAAGTATTTTGTGGCGATTTGCAGAGAGAGTCTGTTTCTCCTCACGTACCTGCTGTTCCTGGTCAACACCTTGGTCGGACTGGTAGTCGCAATCTGGAGAATGGTGATAACAGCTTTGTACAACATCGTCCATCTTGGCCGTATCGACATCAGTCTGCTGCACCGTACCGCAGAGTCCTACGACCCAGGTACAGTCACCGTTTTTTATGGACAAAGATGGAGTTCTGTGGCATTAAAAGACGAGATAAATCAACCTCTTTGTGACCTTTGACCCCACATAGCCTACCGATATTACACCCACTCCCTGAAGGTGGAGGTCAGCCAGTCACACCCGGTGATGAAGGCTTTCTGTGGGCTGCTGCTGGACATGATGGTCGAGGGGGGCAGAGTTGGACAGAAAATAAGAGACGCAGAGGAAGGTAGAGACCCTGAACCAATCAAAACATGCATACGTGTATGTTTATTGACCCTCAACCCATCAGTTTGGTGTCTCATTCTGCCCTGACAGCCTGCTCCTACATGCTTTCAGGGATCCAAGAAAACAGGCCGAGCAAGGCGACCAGCCCTCGGAGGATTCGCGCTCGCTGGCAGCTGCTGTACACGCTGGTCAACAACCCGTCCCTGCTGGGCTCCAGGAAGCACTTCCAGACACTGCAGACCTCTGAGAATGCCCTGAACGGCACCCCGAACCACAGCTCCAAAAAGGGCAGCAAGAAGGAGGCCGACAAGCCGGCCGCCGAGCCAGTCGAGTCCACCGAGACCGCAATAGACCAAGAGAAAACTGACTGAGATCCCCCATCCTTAGAGTTGACCTTCAGTTGATGGTTTGATATCAACCCTAACCTCTTCCCTGAACCTCCTCCATTGTACCTCTTGTCACATTTAAGGTCTCCTCCTGAACTTGAACCCTATCCCAGGGCTTCGAGAACAACGCCAGTGCATCCATGTTGGGCCTCCACCAAGATTTGCACCAGATGTGTGAACGTACAACTGATCTGTCATCTCAACACGAATACATCCCAACAGTCTTGTTAGATTTTGCTTCTGCAGTAACGTCCCAATAAAACAGATTTCTACCTGCTGTAAGAGTTTGTTACTGATGTAACTGTGTGTTTGGGTCCTGTAAGCCTGAGGACGAGACGTTGTCGGATTCTGACTCTCAAAGGTCCCAAAACCTGCAAACAAACTTTCCATTTGTTGAGTACATAACTGCGTACACAGTGTCAGTTCTTTCCTAATTTAGTGTACTCTGAGTACCTGGATGGAGGTAGAGGAAGCTGGTGAATCTTGTAATATACAAATAACAGTTGTTCGTATGTTTCATGTTTATATTTTGGAAGTTAAATGTTGCTCAGCCTGATTACAACATGCAAACGTCATTCTGGTAAGTTCACAACGGCCCAGTACACAGTGTACTACATAGAAGTGTGCTAACACAGTAATTGTGTTCTGCTCGTGCAGAGCTGCTAACGTCTTTACTGATTACATATTGATGAGTGAGAGTGCCAGTTCTGATCAGTGGCAGCAGTCAATCAGAGCTCATGGTCCATTTTTGCCTCGGGTTAATGTGGTTACGTCGACACACGTCAGTCCTCTGCGTCATACGTCGATGCAGTGTTACATCATGGAGTACAATAAGTAAAAATAAATATCAGGAGGTAATATGTTAATATTATTGTTAGAGGTTTGTGTGCCCAAAGGTTCCTATTATAATTATAATATGATGAATCACGTGTCTGTCTGCTGTAGCGTCCTTTGTGCCAGCGTTTCTTCTCAGTGTCTTCTTGGTCGTCTGTTTCTCGGCCCGTTTGGATTCTTTGCCTGGTTATTGAGTCTCTGTCTGTGTTTTCTTGCGTGGATCTCCACCTGTCCAGCTGGTTAGTTTGTTTTCTGTCCTGTCTTGTGTTCGTCGCTCATCGTTTTGTTGTTAAAGTCAGCTTTTGTGTGCATACCTTGTTATATTCCTTATGTTTCACGTATCGTGGTGTCTTGTGATCCTACAAACCATGAAGACCAATAACGTGAGGCAGACAGACGAAGCATTCAGTCTACTATTGTCAAAACTTTATTGAGGCACGTAGGATTGAGAGGGTTGGTGAGGATTTAAACACTTTGGTAAAAACACATTTTCTTTGTTACAGGGATAAAAAACAGAAAAATACAGCAGCGAACACTCAAAGGTATTCTTCAAGTCGAGACACGGCATACTGCGACTCACGACAACGGGCAGCATGCAGGTCAGGATGGACATTTGACCCAGATACACGGAAATAACGTCACATACACACTCTATGGTTAGACACTGCAGTACCAGCGTGACGGAGAGCTTATTTAAAACACCCAGTTTGATCTAACATGTATTTCATAGAAGTGACGGTGGTCTAACTGGACAAAGAGCTCACAGCTGCAGGACACACATTTAAACTCCCTCGTGAGAGGTTTGACTTTTTAAAGCTCCTAATACGACAGCACAAATTTACCGCAAGTAGTTTAAAGCAGGTTATTTGTATCTTTTATTTACTACACAGTCACATGTTCACGTTTTCTAATCATTTTGAAATGCAAGCTTCTTGTTTTAACGCGTCTTTTTTCTTTTTCAGGTCGCTGCTGCCCTCGTCCTGACGTCATTTAGTGGAAATCATCAACACTGTGTGTTCTCTCTTCTCTCACCAGCCGCTTACGAGGAACACGTCCGACAAACGAGCTCTAAATAAATAGACTATTAGACAGACAGAGGTTTAGATTAGATTATTTCCTGGCAGAGACTTCCACTTCCTGTGCTGCTGAAAACTATTTGACATAATACATGCTGCTTTTAGTTGGTTCAAATCTTAACGAGAACATTTCCAGAGTGCGATCATAGCTCAGACACTGATTCACACCTTTATTACCGCTGTAATGCTCGATAATGTTTCTGGTCTCTCTGAGAAGGACACAGCTCACAGTTCGGCTGCACGTCTGTTGATGAGGACCAGAAAGAGAGCGCACGTTAGACCGATTTTCAAGTCTCTGTACTGACTACCTGTCTGACATCCTTTGTTGGTTTATAAAGCTCTTAATATTCTTGCTCCCAGCTGTTTAGATTTGCTTTTAACCCATGAACCCTGCAGGAGCCTCAGTCAGTCCTCTCAGAAGGCCGCAGGGCCTCGAAGCACTTTGTGATACATTTTCTTTGCATGAACAAAACAAAGTCTGATTGACTGAAATCATGTTAATACAGAACCTCTCGGATCCGTTTAGATCGAGTCCCTGCAAATCCTGTTGAACAAGAGGCTCAAATAAAGAGTAAAGTTCATGTAGACTGTGGAAGTTATATTTTCATTTTCTCTGTATATGAAGTGGGACGTCTCTAAATGATCCAGGACCACGTTACAGGATTTCTTCATGAGGAAAAATAAGGCATGTTGAACATTTTTGTCTTTTACTTCAATGAATTGAAAATATCTGCATGCAGTATATGATTGTCTATGTCTGTGTTTATTGAGATCCACATTAAAGGTTCTTGCAGTTTTTATTTACACGTTAACTCTTCAGTCTTCTTCTTGGTCTTGGCTCGATCGTATTGAGCCTTACGGAGAAATTATCGACTTCTCAGCTGATTTATGACCTCACGTCTCAATCTTTAGTTTCAAGTCTTCCTCAAACCAGCATGTCGGTGTTCATTTAGTAAATTTTGGTCCCATTAGGAGTAAAATAGACGATAGAGCGCGGTGCGCTTTAGGGAGTGGCTACCTTGTGATTTACAAGTCGTTCTCAGGGAGTCTGTCCAGCTCAAAACACCAAAACTGCAAAACTTATGTGACATCGTATTAGATTTACTCTTGGTGCTAAGCTAAGCTAACTTGGCTGACGGATGGAGCTGCATACTTACAAGACAGACATGAGAGTTGTATTGATGTTTCCATCTAACCCTCGGCGAGGAAGCAGATAAGAGCGTTTCCCTAAATATTAAACTACTCCTTTAAACTCTGCTCATGCTCCGAGGAAGGCCTCATCACATCAACGACATCCTATTAAAATATGAAGCTGAGCAGACTTTGAATTCTTTGATGGTTTGGCTCCTTCTTCGACTAGTTTCTCTCTCTCTGGAACAAAAGCTGCTTCTCTCACTGGATGAATGACTAAGAAAAAAGCTGATATTTCAAGCTACAAAAAACGTCTGGGTAACAGGGTTAAACCAGCTCTAGTTCAGCTTTCACTAAAATGTTTGTCTGCTAACAATCCTGGCAGTTGGTGGCCAGTTTAGTCACTGAATGTTTTGTCACTGATAGAAAGAAAATGTACTTTGACTTTTGTCTTTTCGAGGCTAACGCGAAACTAAACCATTGGCACGAACTTTAAAAAACAACAACCCTGTTTGACCCTTGAAGCAAGTGCAAAATAAAGCTGCAAATGTGACGTCAGAACCAGTCAACGATTACTCATTTGGATATTTGTAGTTGCTTATAATATTCACAGCTTCAGCTCCTAAAGGTAACCGATCGCTGTACTCAGATCCTACCTCACAGCTGTCGAAATTCCCCCTGCACTGAGACAAACTAAAGGACTCGGTCATGACACTTTCTTCTGTATCTGCTTCTTTGTCGCCGTCTCCGCTCTCCGTCTCCCCCTCTTCCTCGTCCAGTTCGTTAATCTTCCTCTGGAACTCGGTGTGAGACGGGTGGATGTTATAATTGACGGCGAGGTTCCTCTCCATGTGGTACTGGTCTTTGGCCTTCAGGATCAACTTGTAGGTCTTGCTGCGGTATTTGTACACCAGGTGGAAGCAGGTCGCGCCGAGCAGAGGCACGGTAGACACGGTCAGGAGGCAGATGCTGACCGAGATGATGATGAGGAGGTTGGGTACCCTCCTCCGGGTGGTGAACAGTACCTGGACCTCGCAGTCCTCCCCTCTGTAGGTCAGACACAGGGAGTAATTGGTTCCAGGACGTAAGCCGCTGAACTGATACGTGTTGACGCCCTCTCTGATCCTCGACCACTGCACAGCTGAGTGTTTGCGGTCTGCAGTGACGCACAGATACAAGCCATTCGAGTGGATGTCCTGCTCTTCACTGGTGGCCCGGTTGGCGCTCCTGTCTCTGGGCATGAGAAGAGGATTGAGTCGCACAGTTGCTTCTGTTTCCGACACCCCTAATGCAATGACACCAAAGTCAAATGTGTACTGCTTGATATCATCCAGACTCCCGTTGGAGACGTGGTTAGAAACATATCTCGTAGTAGCCGTCAAGCCACATTTATTGGCAAGTAACGTACGTCTTGTTGCTTCATCAGAAGACTCGATCTCTGCAGTGGGCGGGAAAGTCGGCACGATGTCTGTTACGGATGTTTTGTCTGTTGTTTGAGGTGTTTCAGTGTAAGTAGGAGTTGTGGTCATTTGTCTTTTGGCCGTTGGTTTTGGTGAAGCTGCCACCTTCACGGACACCGACTCCTCAGCTCGTCCCATTTCATTCGTGGCCGAGCAGCTGTAGTTGCCGCCGTCGTCTTCCCTGATGTGCGTAATGATAAGAGTCCCATTGTTGAAGACTCTGACGGGATTATGAGACAATGAGGAGACCTCATTTGATTCTGTCAAGTCATCCTCGGTGAACGGCAAAGCCAGCTCTTGCTTCTGTCTTCTGCTGTGAATACTCCACATGACCAGCGGCTTCGGGTTTCCCGTGGCCTCACAAGTCAACAGCAACGCGCTCCCCTCGTTTAAAGTCGTGTTTTGTGGCTCGGTTTTTATCCTGACGCTTGTTCTTGTGCAATCTGACTCTGGCAAATTTACGATCCGTACACCTTTAAGTTTCTCTGGAGAGTCACAAATCATCGAATTCTTCTCTTCGACCATGATGGTGGTCGTGGATATCCAGTTTCTGAGCCAGTCGAGGGAGCAGGTGCATGCTAAAGCATTTTTATGAATCTGCAAATGGGACAAAGACTGCAAACCATCAAACGTCCCCTCAGCTATGGTTATGAATTTGTTATTGTCGAGTCGGATGGACTTGACTTCTTTGAGGTTGGAGAAGGCGTCCCTCGGCAGGTGGACCATCTCGTTGTGGTTCATCTTCAACAGCTGCAGACCTACGAGGTTCTGCAGATCCCCCCAAGGAAAAGCTACAATTTTATTGTAGCTGATGTCAAAGTTGCGCAGGTTAACCAAAGGCGCGAGGCTCCCTGGTTCGATGGAGACGATCACATTGTGGGCCATCCAAAGCGACGTCAGCAGGGTGACGTTGTCGAAGCTCCCCAGCGGTATCGAACTGATCTTGTTTGCGGACAGAAGCAGGGCTGTAACATTATGAGACAAACTCGCAGGGATTTCGGCTAAACCTTTGAAGGTGCAATCAACTGAATGGTGGAATAATGCACCTGAGCAGGTGCAGAGCTCAGGGCATCCGAGTCCAGCGGTGAAGGCTGTGGTGACCCACAAAGTGAAGAAGAGGATGTCTGCAGCTGCCATTTTCTGCTCCTGTAAAACAGCAGATTACATTTATTTGGCACAATGATCGACCGAGAGAAGAGCAAGAGCAGAAAAATACTAAATCTTCACCAGGTCTTGGCATTGAGAATATTAAGAGAAGATAGTCGGACTTTAGTCATTGTTTAAAGGGGACACTTTCCTGCACCTGAGGTCTAAAGATAGAAAGTGTTACACGCTGTACAGGTCGTGGTTTTGGGTATATATATATATAAAAGAAACTTTTGTTTTTTGCTCCCATTTTTCATGAGTTGTAGCAAAAGATTTAGGACTTCTCTCATGCACAGAAAGCTTTATTTCTCTCGTATCAGGATCAGGAGGAGCCAATCAGAGGCGTCTTATTCTCTGATTCTTGACGATAGATGGCCATGGACGCAGATTTTAACCACCAAAATCTGAGAGGAACTGAATCTTTTGTGCGCAGAGAAGAAGTCTTGGAGCAAAAGCAAACTGTGCAGTGATTCTGCTGTTGTTAAAGTGACATTTTAGCTTTTTGATTTAGATTTTCTAACTGTCAGTTAGTGACAGGACAGCCGCATTAACTGGGAGTAACACGTTATTTCTGTCTGACAGGAGAATCCACAGGACGCTGCTGCCATACTTGTCAGGTGGATGCTCACGAACATGGAAAATAAATCTTTTTTTGTGGACAGAAGAAGTCTTGGGGGGGGGGAATGGGTGCAGAAACAAACATGTATAGTCACTCTCATACTGTTAAACATGCCATGGATGCCGTAGATGCTCATCACTGCAGATTTTTTAACAAATATGTGAACTAAATTTCAGTTTGTGCACAGAAAAGGGAACAAAAACAAACATTTTATTCAATCTTCTGTTGTTAAAATAACATTTTTCCTATTTTAGTTGTTATTAACTGTGAATTAACTTGTTTTTATTGCCTGACAAGTGAATCCAGAAGGCCCGGCTGTTTAATCGGCCACATCTGTCAGGCTGATGATCACAAACACGGATCTTAAGATAAGATAGACTTTAATGATGCCACACTGGGGGACATTCACTTGTCACAGCAGCTTGTGGAAGAAATTATTCAGAATTTTAACAAATTTGTGCACAAGATTTAAGAAAAACAAACCTTTGTGCTGTTTATCCAGCCTGCTGCTGTTAAAATGACATTTTACTTGTTTGATTCGTGTTCCTGACTGTGGCCACATGCACGCTCACAAACTAAATTTAGGAGGAATAAATCAGTGTGCAGAGAAAATACAAACTGTTTAGTCATCCCCCCCGTTGTTAAGATGACATTGTCCCCCCGGTGTCTCAGCTCAGTTTCTGCTTTATAGGGTGAAGCTTTATGTTGAGTCATGGACAGAAGCTTCTGGTTTCTACGCAGCTGCAGCTGCAGCATCCTCCGGAGCAGCCTCCTCTGTGCTCGGCCCTGACAGGCAGACAGAGCCGCATGCCTGCTGTTTGTTTGCGGCTGCTGCAGGCGCGTCCACACCGCTGGAATCCACTCTGCTTAATGTAAATCCTCTGAAACAACACACCGACTGCACCGTAACCAGACACTGCGACAGCAAAGTTCACCCCTGCAGGAAAAGGACCTCGTGAAACATTGATGAGGAAAGAAGATCCCTCACCTCAGACCGGGTCCCTGCCTCCTTCTCCTTCTTGTTATTCCTGCAGACAAATCGGAAGCCGTCAGTCTGTGTGGAGTCAGAGCATCTCCGGGTTCATGGTGAAGTTTGAAGGTGAAGCTCAGTCCGTCCGTCTGCCTCTAATGTGGCATGCTGGGATAAACATGCGTGTCTGATGCGGGGCTGCTCCTCCTGTGTATGTCATACACACTTACCTC
This sequence comes from Nibea coibor, assembly GCA_023373845.1. Taxonomy (NCBI): domain Eukaryota; kingdom Metazoa; phylum Chordata; class Actinopteri; family Sciaenidae; genus Nibea; species Nibea coibor. Next base: position 29,457,108 of record CM041738.1, on the reverse strand, counting down.
CCTCCCTCCTTCCTCCCTCCTCCTCACCTCATCCTCCCCTCTTCACAGCGCTGGACAGAAGAGCATCGACGTTTCCAAAAACAGACATTTAAAGGGGAAACGACCTCCACCATGACCGTCACCAAGGACACACACACACACACACACACACACACTGTCCCTTTATGTGATTAAAGCTGCAGCCATAAAAAATCCTGATGACGCTACACTGACCTGTGACTCCACCTCAACTCTCTGTGATTTACAGAATTTCCTGATGGACAGTGAAGTAAACTGCTGACAACTGTAGCTGCTGTTAGCTCATGTTAGCTCAGTTTGTTAGCCGGTGCTGTCCAGACTTTGAGGACTGTGAAGAGGTCCGTCATGTCAGAACTCGAGCTGGACAAGTGGACAGTGTAACCAGGCTCAGCAGCCTCTATGGACATAATGGCAGAGGAGAAGAGAGCGAAGAGGACGCTGACGGAGGAAGCTAAGAAGAGAGAAAAAAAAAAGAGCCACCAGACAAGAGTCAATCTGGGACTGACTCCGCCTCAACTCTCTGTGATTTACAGAGTTTCCTGATGGACAGTGAAGTAAACTGCTGACAACTGTAGCTGCTGTTAGCGCAGTTTGTTAGCTGGGCTGCCCAGCTAACAAACTGCGAGTGTTAGTGTTTGTACCACAGGCGTTTTGCACCACCGGGAAGAAAAAGATGAAGTTTACAGAGCCGTTGTCGTGCCAGAACCGGAGCCGGACAATACATGTTAGCATCTGGATCATGTTAGCTGCTCGTTTGGTGAGCTATGAATAAATTATCCATTCATAATGTTTTTCTAGTGACGGTGTTAGCAAGTAAACCGGGAGTCTGCATGAATTAGCTTATGTTATCCAAACAAAATGGGATTTTGATACGTTAGATAGCTAGCAATTTGACTGCATTAGCAGGCAAGCTAATGTTAGCCAGCTAAAACCACAATATGACAATGTAATGTATTGTTAGCTTTGACTTTGGACTCTGTGTTGTAGTGGGTGTTGGTTGTTTAATAATCATAACGGACTCCATGTCTAAGCTAATGTTAGCTTGTGTTAAAAACTGGATTTGGACCAGAGATGGAGAAACCGGGCTCAACAGCTTCTATGGACGTAATGGCAGAGGAGAAGAGAGCGAAGAGGACGCTGACGGAGGAAGCTAAGAAGAGAAAAGTAGAGAAAGAGTGAGCAAGAAGTGACTGACTAATGTTAGCCCAGTTTGTTAGCTAATGTTTGCTCAGTTTGTTAGCTGCTGTTAGCTAATGTTAGCTCAGTTTGTTAGCCAGGCAGTCAGAGAACTGGGGGGAGTGTTAGTGTTTGTACAGGTGTTCACTGGCAAGAAGAAGAAGAAGAAGAAGAAGAAGAAGAAGAAGAAGAAGAAGAGGAGGTTTACAGAGAATGGGGTATGCTGATAGCTGGTGTCATGCCAGAACAGGAGCTGGATGAGAAGGACGCTTACAGAGGAAGCTAATATATTATAATATTCAGAAATATTCAATTGTGGACATGAATTGATGCAGTTAATACTAATTCCACCCACAATAACAATAAATGATCAACTGTAAAATCTGTTACAAATAAAAAAGTTTGGCTACAACATCTTTATTTTCTGCAGGCTGACGAAGGAAACGAACAGACTGAGAGCTCTGCAGGGAAACACAAGGTAACGAGGCAGAGAAACAAACCTGTGTGTGTGTGTGTGTGTGTGTGTGTGACATATGCAGTAGATGATTCGATATGGGACGAGAGTGCAGAATGAATCCACTCAAGAAATCTTGATTCGTTTAGTTTAGATCTAATCTAATCTTCATCATCCGGTCTGAGATCTCTCTGCATCGTCACAACATGGAGAGCCGAGTTTGTCCTGCGTCTTTACGTTTAATCTTTAATCGTTTAAAGATACAGATGTGGATTTCTCTGCAGATGCACGCTGACTTTTCATCACATCCGTTTGTTTGAAGCAACACTGTGTAACTTTACTAAAAGGACAGACTGTAAATCAAGATTTCAGCTGAGAGATTTTGAGTTCACTTCCTGCGTGCACAGCAGCTCTCTGTCCACTGGGTGTCAGCAAACGATCAGAACCACCACACTAAGAATGATTTGATAAATTCTCAATCATCAGCTCGAGTGAATCAAACAGTGACTTCTTGGAGCTTCTTCTGTGGCTGTTAATAGTTTGTGATGAAGCTGCAGGACAGCGTGCAACACGAGGAGTGACGTTTTATAACGTGGATGATCAAATGAACGTGGAAGTGAGGCTCTCATTTCCTGAGCAGAGACATCTGGTGTCTGAAATAGGAAGAGGAGGCATGTTTTCAATCAGACCTGCAGGGACAGTCTGCAGTGAGTTTACTCTCCTCGACGTGAAATATTTTATTAGAGGGAAAGTAAAATCATTTCAGAAGCGTGCACTCAGTTTGCACTTTGACAAACTCAACACGGGAGGGCTAACTCAGACTAGACCTCAGTTTACTTACACCTTAGTCACAATAATGTAAAGGAGGACAGGAGGAGTTAAACCATCCATCAGCAGAGGAGGAGGCCTCAGACGCTGCTTATCTCCCCACCTGCAGCAGTTCACCCTTGACCGCATGTGACTCCATCGACCATCATCCACTCCAGACCTCAGGTGACCTTAACGAGTCAGGTGCACAAAGACACCAGGTGTGATCAATGATCCCACCAAACTGATTAAAAAGACAACATGTGACACCGAGGCAACAAATAGTTCCTTTATTTTCATTATCAACATCAACCTGTTGAGCTTAAACTGAGACTTCTGTCAGGCCTCAAAGTCGTTGTGCACGTTACAGAGTTTATTGAGTGATGACATGCTGCAGCCACTCAACCAGGCTCTGATGACATGTACAGGATGTTGTAGTATTTTATTTGCTTTGTTATTTATGTGGAAGTTTGTCTTTCTGACACAAACCTCCTCTCAGAAAACTCGCTCCACCTGTCGAAGTCAAATGATCAAATGATATAACATACATCTTCTTCTGGTATCATATGTGCAAATATATTAAAAAGCTCTTCAACATAACAGTAATGTTAATCAAACCTGATCACTGATGGATTCATTTCAAGTCACTGCAAGTTAGGAATAAAAATAAAAGCTGCAGTAATGCTTCATTTCGTTTATTCATACTTTCTGTAGTGGACCTGATTCTCCAGCAGATGGCGCTACAAGCTTTAAAGAAACATGAATGTTTCAGGTCAGAGAGAGAGATCACCTGATCAATAAGACAATAAGAAAACCACCTGTCAGCGACGTTAAAGTTCAAATCTATATTCAACATGTTAACATTACGAACAACAAACTGAGCGGAGCCTCTGTTTGTGTCCACGCTGTGCTAGTACTCTACGAGACAGACGTCAGAAGAAGAGAAACAGAAATGTAGAAAATGTTTTTCTAGAGAGAAGTTGGGATTTTTGAATCAGACACTCAAACAGTAGGAAGTAACAGACAAAATTCATATTTCAGATCATAGCAGGAGGAAGATGGAGAAAGATAAAGATGGTAACTGCAAATTAAGAAACGTGATAAAATACAAAATCCAAGAAAGGTCAAAAAAACAATCAGCTAAATAAATGAATTGATGAAATAATAAAAATAAATACGACCAGATCAAACGATAGCAGCTCACATCTGTGGCTGTAGCTCTTTGACCCAGCAGGGGTCAGTCTCATCAAACTCATGCAGCACGGACAAACTCTGTACCTGAACTTTATTTTGAAATTCTGGCCCAAATCTTTCAACAAGCATCAAATACATCAGGCTAACAGAATATTTCAGTTTGATGCTTTAACATGCATTCAGTGATTTGGCATCAGTCCAACAAGCTGATATATAAGGAGCCACTTACCTGACTGTTTAGCTGCTGAATGCTCCACACTTAGATGCCCTGCAGTGGTTAGGCCTACTTCTGGGCCGTAAAACCAAGACAATGACCTGGAGACACATTACAGCTCCTGATCTGAGGGGATCCGTTAAGTGACAGTTTCCTCCAACCTCCTCACTCTTTGTTTCCACCTTGATAGCTCCTTTACCGACACTGGATGTAGCGCAGCATGAGATGAATCATCTGTTCACGGGGGAACTTCAACTTCAGTGAAAGCATCTTCGTCCGTTCTTCTTTAATTAGAAATACTCACCAGTTCTGATGTAACTGATGACCTCTCCAGGCTAACCCACCTTTGTTGCTTTCTCTTTAGCATTAAACCACACCTGTACGTGTCAGTAGTTCCTCACAGGGTGCTGATTGGTCCATAACCACGTTAACATGGGGACTTATGGACTCACTTCTGGAGCCAGCCTCAACTGGACACCAGAGGAACTGCAGTTTTTGGCACTTCTGCGCTGGCTTCATTTCACAGCCATAAAATCAGGGATCCCCTGAGTCATTTGGACGTCATCCTGAGATACTGCAGGTCTAAAACCTCACGGTGGCGCTACAGGAAAGGTCAAAGAATCATCCCAGTTGGTGAAATGTCACGCTGATCCGTCCGGTAATAACTGTTCAGTCAGTCCGTGAGCCCAGGCAGAATTTAATCAAGTCATTTTCCATAATTCACGCCAGCCTGGAAATCAAAAAGAGATCACGTGTGTCAATGCAAATTGTAGAGAGGCTTCACCCACCAACCCCCACCTCCCACCTCCACCACCTCCTCTCCTCGCTGTGTGCTCCATCCATTTACCCGGTAACTTACACCCCTCGGTAGCAATATGATTTCGGCAGTAATGTGTTTCTATTGCTCTTCCTGTGATGCCCTGCGGTATCTCTGCACGGCCGTGTGGAGAGCTTGGAGGGCTTTGGAGAGCCTCATTTACCTCCATAATCTTTCACAGCCATCGACGTGCTACTCTACGCCGTGCGGTGTAATGCACTCCTGCACACACACACAATAAAAAGACAGAATAAGTCCAAACGCAAAAAAAAGAGTCCTTCTCTACGGCTGAGTTGAGGGAGAATTAACATATTGAAGACGCTGCATTATGCAAATGTGTTATGGTTCCTCTCTGACAGTGCTGGTAAATTGGATGATGTTTTATGATGATGTAAGAGTGAGTTAAGGCACGATGGATCAGTGCGTTTAATACCACTTTGATATGTGTCTTCCTCCTCGAGCGAGCCCCTCGTCCCCCTCCGATTCGTCGGCTCGCCCTCCCCTCACCACGAGCTGGTTATGATGATTCCCAGCGTTCAGGCTCGGGGAGTCAATAAGACAATAACACGGCGTCGTATTAGTCTCCGGATGAACCGGGGGACGAGGCTGACTCGAGGAGCTGAGAGTGTTAAACCTCACTGAAAGGGGGGATAAAAGGATTGGAGCTGTGTTTTGGCTGCTGAGTGGCAGTCATTTTATTTGGTTAAAAATAAAGAGATGAGGCTTTTTTGGTGAGGTCTGCAGTCAGGAGGAGAAGTACGGATAAAGGGATCATCAGCAAGGTCAGACGCTTGGAAATAAACAAGAATTAATCCTGTTAGGGTGGCTAACGTTGAGTGAAATAAGGGAGTAACACACACACACATATATATACACAGCAGCACACACACAGGATGGCGCTGGCCTTGGCTTTGTTCTAAAGCTCTTAGCCGTTTGTCTAGTGTTACACAGGCTCCATTTACTCCTGATTGCCTGTGACTGGTGACCTCTGAACCCAATCCACACAGGTGCTGCAGGACGAACCATCAATACTGGCAGCAGGTTGTTCTTGCCTCTGGGCTGCTGGATAAACGATGCCCTTGGTGGACACACACACATATTTAAAGCACAAACACACTCACACACACTCATACAAAGACAAAAAGGAAATCCTGTACCGGTGGGTTTGTATGTCCAGTGTTTTTAGCCTTATCTAGTGCCGAGTGGATCAATTGTAGCTGCTGTTAGCTAACACTAGCTTAGTCTGTTAGCCGGGCGCTGTGAGCTCAGAGCACTGGGGGAGTGTTAGTGTTTGTATTCCAGATGTTTGGAAGTGGGTGTCGTGCCAGAACTGGAGCTGGGCAATACATAAGTTAGTATCGTAGGCGACGCTACCTTACGCTAACGTAACATATCAACTCTGATGTGTTTTTCGTTAGCAGTATGGTTAGCAGCCATCAAGCTAAGGTTAAAGGTCCAGTGTGTAGAATTCAGTTGAATCTAATGGACTAACAGCTACATTGCAATCTCCTCACATCACCCTCGCAACACTTTAAGGATCCTGTTTACAGTCTTTATTTAGTTTGTCTGCTCTGGGCTACCGTAGAAACACGGTGTTTCAAAATGGCTGCCTCCATGGAAAAAATGGAAATGGACCCGCTCCCACTGTAGATATAAAAAGAAATTTCAATTCATAAAAATAAAAATAGTTATATTCCATGTTTGCCTCATTCTGAAAATCTGACACGGGACCTTTAACCAGTGACGCTGCATCTGTCCGCCAACCTCGCAACGCTTTACTGAGTTTGAGAGATGGACAGTGAAGTAAACTGCTGCCAACTGTAGCTGCTGTTAGCTAACATTAGCTCAGTTTGTTAGCCGGGCTGCCCAAGACTGTGGACTCAGAGCACCAGGGGAGTGTTAGTGTTTGTACCACAGACGTTATGGACCACCAGGAAGAAGAAGAAGAAGAGGAGGTTTACAGGTGAATGCTGACAAGAAGCGGAGCCGGTGTCGTGACAGAACAGGAGCTGAGTGAGTGAGCAGCGTAACTGGGCTCAGCAGCCTCTATGGACATAATAGCAGAGGAGAAGAGAGTGAAGAGGACGCTGACGGAGGAAGCTAAGAAGAGAAAAGGAACAAGAAGCCGCCGGACAAGAGTAAATCTGGGACTAACTTTTAGTGGTTGGTGAGAGCTTGGTGAAATAAAAGGCTGAAAGACAGACGCCGAGCTGGGCTGACTGCTGCTGGACTAGTCAGTGATATTAGCTGCTGCTGGTGACCTGGTTGATGTTGGGCTGTTAGCAAATTTGTCGACTTGCTAGTTTTATATTTATATTATTTAGATGGATTTCATCACATCTTTGTCTAATGAGGGTGTGCCATAAAAAAGACAAATGCTTGAACCTACTTATGAAAAATAAAGAAACAGAGACAGAGACGGATGGTAAAAGACTTCAGCGTGCTACAAATACAGTGTAGTGTGCTGCACTTTACACCCAGATACTCTCACTCTCTTTCACACACACACACACACACACACACACACACACTCTATCCAGGGTGATGAATCATGGCCTTGTGGCAGGAGGCCTTGATTTTGGGACATCATCCAATATCAGGCCTTGGGGAAAAAGAAGAGACGATACACACTATATACAGTACACACACACACACACAGACACACACACACCTCCTCCTCCATTCCTCCATCCACCTCCCTTTCCATCCCCCCACCTCCACCTCCTCCTCATCCCCGCTGTCTGAAGCCCTCGTTACAGATACAGCAGATTTAGTCGGGGGGCCAGGCGCCCAGGGATGGCACACACCGCCTCCCCTCCTCCCTCCCTTCTTTACTTCTCCCTCCACACCCACCTCCGCCCTCCTCCCCACAACCACCACCTCCCATCACACAGGGAGTAAATGTATTCATCTCATCCTCTCTGGCCAGAGAGGTCACAGCCTTATCTCGCCCTCTGCTGTAGCGCTGTCAGCTCACCAGCCACAAACCATAACTTCTAACTGCTAGCAAGAGCGCCGTGTGGTCAGAGGCCGGCGAGGAAGACAGGGAGGCAGTGACGGAGAGAGGGGGGAGGAAGAAGAACAAAGAGGAGGAAGGATGGGAAAGAAAAGAGAGGAGAGGGGAAAGGGAAGAGGAAAGGTATCACAGGGAAGAAGGAGACGTGAAAAGGATGAAAAAGAATCCATGAAAGACGACGACTATGGAGTCCAACAAAGAATCAAACATCGTTTTCTTGATATTTTGCAGGAATTAGCCACGTCCTGTCTCATTTAAAAAGGTTCAAACAAACATTTTACATTGCACATAGTAAATATATCATTACTCAAACCAGTTCAAGTTACAGTAAAATCTTTGGACTCATGACTCTGGATATTTACTGGAAGAGCTCAAGGTTCAAGGTTACACACAGGCTTTGGATAATTGTTGGGAAAACTCCATAATTTCAGATCCCACAAACAAACCATGACTCTGTCTAATTTCTGGAAAACACCACATTCCCGTGCCCCATAAACTACCCATGGGTTCTGTATAATTACTGGAAGAACGCCGCATTTCCAGGTCCTGTAGCCTACATACCATGGTCTCTGTGTATTTACTGGGAACATTCGATCTTTCTCGTCCTGCAAACTTCTTCTTGAACTCCCCAGAGTTCGTTTTTAAATTCCCTAAAACCTTCAGAAAAAGTTCAACGCAGATGCGACACATTTTTATAATTTTATTGCAGTTTTGTGCAGCTGCCAGCAGATGCTCCTGAAGAACCATCCTCCTCTGGGATCGCCTGCTCCAATGTTTCCAGGAAATTCCCTTTCACGAGAGAAATCGCGGCGCGTGGAGTCGCTCCGTTTGGAGATTTCTTCTTCAATTAAGCGTGTTGAAGCCTGAAAACGAGTCTCGGTGACTTGTTAAGACTGATGAGGTTTTGCAGTGAAGTTGAGGGTGGAGGACAGCAGGGGTTGGTGGTGGTGGTGGTGGTGGTATTACATGCAGCGCCCTTCCCCTCGACGGGAAGTGTTTTACAATGCGGCCGTCAGATGTAGAGGAAGGCACTTCCACCAGAGTCCAGTTAATTAACCACATCAGTTTCTTAATGTGATCAGTTTTAATTAAAACGGAATTTAATCGGGGAGTAGTAACAGGAGGGTGACAGTCGGGGGAGGGGTGGGTAGGTGGGTGGAGGTTACGCCACAGTAAGCAGGTTGCTTAAATGTGTGTGTGTGTGTGTGTGTGTGTGTTTCTGCAGCAGCCCCGGTTTCCCTCACTTCAGATTTGTGGGTGTCTAATTAATATGGATGGAGCATTAAGCCTTTTGGACTCTGGCGCCTCTCATTTCATGACTATTAATGATTTTAATGAACTGGGCTAATAAGGCCGTTTTTCTCCGCTGAGCTCTGGAAGGGCTATCCGACACATGCCAGGGTCAGGAGGACGGGCCCCCCCCCCCCTCGGCCTCCACATGGGAAATTAAAACAGCACTCACGAACCCATTAACGCTACATTGTCCGTGCGTTCATCAGACGCTCAAACACAGAGCGCCGAGTGTGAAACTCTGTGTTTATCGTGAAGGAGGACGGAGCCGGGCTGCCGTCAGAGGAGGCAGGTCACACCACGGAGCTGTGCGGAATAGAAATGAACGAGACCAGAAGCTGAATACGCAACGCTGCTGGCTTCATCTGTTAACCCTGTCGACCCCGTGAAGAGCCCGAACAAACCTGAAATACGCATCATCACGTTGATGATCTGTTTTCTTTGGTGGGTTTCCTCCGTAAATCTAAAAATGTCTCCGCCAACAAAGCGTCCCTGAGTTTAAAGTCGACAGGAGATCCTGTCCCACAGTGGAAAGAGACGAAAGACGCTCACTCGCTCTCATTCATTGTCTTTGTCTCTTAACCACAGCTCGCTTGCTCTCTCTTAAACCATCGGACACATTTTGCAGCGTAAATTTCAGTCAGACTCAAACAAAGTCAGAACAGGACAGGTATCAGAGTGTAGATTCAGGCTGAGCATCTGATTGGTCACTTTTCCCAACAGTTTTAAACTGGCTTAACTGACCCCCGTTCAAATGAATGGGAAGCTCGCTGCAGGGCCGTAAATAAATAAATCTTATCATATAAGTTGTTTGTTAGAACAATGATTCAGCTCTTACAGTGCTCAGTTCTGTCTCGATTCGTGTTTTTTTCCGACATCTGTCCCACTACATGTAAGACTCTTTCATGAAAGTGATTCAGGTAGATTCAAATGTATTAAATGAGGAGAAACTTTCCTTGAAGTTTTCGATAAACGCTGCCAGAGCTCCGGATAGAAACACAATCTGATGACAAGTCATTTTACACGAGCAGGAAAAAGCAGCCTTGATGCATTCTCTCTCTCCTGTTCGAGCTCCAGTCCAGTGATTCTCCTCGGGAGAGCTTTTGTCCCGTCCTGCGGGAATGAATGTGTCTCATCTCATTTTACTTCATTGAATCAGGGAAAACAGTGAAACACAATAAAATCGGCCGCTGCTGCAGAAGGCGGCTTCGGATGAACTAAGAAACGCTCTGTGCGACTGAAGTGTGTGTGCTCTTCAAGGTCTGGGTTTAAAAAAACGAAGCAACTGCAGCTTGTTTCTGATGCATGAAAGCTCCGACCTTTGCTGAACACTATCCCTGACCGCTGCTCTTTACAATATTTTCTTCACCCCCATGAGAGGCCTCAGAAATTCCTCCACCTCGCGCTGATAGGCAAGCATCGATTATCGCTTCACCGCAGCGACAAACAAAGCTCTTGAACTACAACCCACTTGACTCCATCCTCCTCCTCCATTCTCCTCGCCGGCTGGGTCACATCATGGCGGACTCGCTGGCCTTGTGTGAGGAAATTTACAGCCCGATGCAACCATCTGTTATGTAGCAAACGCGCGACGTGGAGCTCCTTCACCTTCTCTGACGCGCTGCTTTGTATTGTAAATGTGCCATTAGCATTCATGAAGGTATTTACATGCATTCACAAGCCGCGCTGCTGGTATTTATATCACACGCTGCACGCTGCACAAGTTATGGCGTTCTCCCAAGTTATGGTGACTCGCCTTAAAGAGACAATTCACCAAACAACTCTGTGAAAAGGATGAGCTCCCGGCAATGACCTTTGCCTTTGTGCATTATAAAACACATTGTTAAAGATTAAGCCAGTGGCCTCCAATCTTTTCTTCACTTTCCACTTAAATCCAAAGATGTTTTTCACAACACAAAGAATATATCTGAACTCTTTTCTCGCCTCATTCGTCATCTCACGACCCTCAGATTTATCTTGTGACCCGACTCCTTTACAGCTGTACACGAAGAAGTAAAACTAGTCTGATGCCGAGCAGCTACGACCATCAGCATTGACAGGAGTAAGCTGTAGTCAGGCTTCTGATGCCCACGTTACAGCCGCCGCCGTCTCGCCCTTTGTTAACCTCTGTGTATGCAAAGTAGGTGTGTGATTGCTGATAAGCCCCGATTGACATGGTTGGAGATTTAAGAGGTCCAAAGATGTTTGATCCAAACTTTTTTCCCTCAGATTTACCTTGTGACCCTTTGGAAAGACAATTACTCCTTATGAGGTTACGATTAGCAGGTCAGAAATGTGTTAATAAGGTGGTGCCATTAACCTGTGATGAAAGCAGCTAAACACACCCACCTGCACACCTGATGCCAACTGACTAATCAGCTGGACGGTTATTGTGCCACCTCAAAAGACAGACTGGACCCACATGTCACACAAAATCAGACGTGAACTGTTTTCAAACCTCGAAATCTGTTAAAGCGTCTATAAAAAGGCAACGTTTGTTTCCTCCCTGACACTCAGTAGGTACTGCAGCAGTGCTGCACGCCGTTATAACTTCCTCTTACGTAAGGTTAGCTGGTTTGGACACTTAATGTGGAGGACTGACACTAACACACAGTTTGAGAGCAGGGCTTAAAGGGTTTAAAGGAGTTAAATTGAAACACTGACGAAGACAAAGTGCAACAGATTAAATACACTGATGAGGGAGGATAACTAGGCGCAGGTGAGACTGATCGGCACGAGGCAGGAAGTGACTTACCTGGTCTAACCACGGTTCACTGACACACGTGGAGGTTGATGACGGTTCGCGTCCTAATTTTGCACTGATTTTAAGAAGTCTGTTGTAAATATTGTCCTGTGTGCAGACTGTAATAAACAAAGAAGATTCAATTAAAATAAAAATAAAAAAACTATAAATTTGATCGTGTCTTTGCAGAGAAACACTAATTTACAGACGTTTGAATTAGTCTGATCAAAAACACATAATATGAAACTACTTTTATTAATTTACAGAGACAAACCAAACTCTTTATATGGACATGAACACGTAGATAATGAACCAAGTAATTTAAGAAAGCAGAAAAAAATACAATAAATAAAATTCTATTGTTTCTGTCTACTATTATTTGTCATGAACAGTTTATTTTTTAAAACTAAACCATTGTAGATATTTTACATGTTTTACACATCTATCAGTAAAAAAAGACAAATCCTTTTTTTTAGAGCGAGCTGAGAAACACGAGCGAAGCGCCGGCTGTTAGACAATTATAAATCAGGATGGAATGGAAATGGAAAAAGCAGCTAATTAATTTTTTTCTGTATTAGAAAAGAAAAAACAGAAAACGGTGAGGGTGGATGATTGACAGCGTGATTACACAGGCTGTAGGCATCAAGTTATATTTTAGTAAGTAAAAAAATAGAAGAAATAATTTTCGGTCTATAATGTAAAAAAATAATTTACTATAATAATCTACGTTAAAGTCTGACACTGATGTGAGTTCATCACAGAGCTCTGTGTCTGTGAAGCGAAGCCAAAAACTGCAGTTCCTCAAACGTCCACCTGAGGCTGGCTGCAGAAGTGAGTCAGTCTCCATAAGTCCCCATGTTAGACAGCAGAAATAAACATGTTTACAGCCTGGTACAAAAACAGTTTTGGTCTCTGTAGCTAATTTCCCCGTTCATGACAACTGTACTGAGGGTGAATTTATATACAACTCACCTGTTCACATTATATTAAGGCTTAAAGTTATGCAGGATTCAGAGCGTGGACGCTTTGATTGACTTGTTGGTGACGTCATGGATACGACATCCGTTCATACCGTCAGTGGTCGTATGTCCTTTCCTGACGCTTGCCCGTCAACTTTGAGGACAAAATGCTCACTTGCATCCCACCTGCTGACAGGTGCCACGATAACAAGATAATCAGTGTTATCCACCTGTCAGCGGACGTAATGTTATGACTGATCTGTGAGTGTGCTGCAGCCTGTAATCTCCAAAAAAGGGTTTTTAAATAACCTCCAGTTTGTCTCCAGCTTCGGGGGGAAGCGGGGGTCAAATGTTGGACAATTAGCATCAAAAACCGAACACTTGACAACATTACAACCATCTGACACGGCTGAACCCTCGACTGTGCGCATCACAGCGAGCGAATGAGCATAATAATAGTCATGAAACATTATGGGGAGATAAATGACTGTGGGCCCCTGCTGGCATTTAGCTGGATGCTCCTCTGTATGCCGGAGACGTGCCTCCTCTCTCCTCGAGGCCTTTAGCGGCTGCTCCTCTGCCTCGGATCTTGATGGGTGAGGGAGCAATAGAGCTAATACAGCCGCGGTAGCTTTTACAGCCACATCTATTACAGCCACTAACTATCTCATTTGTCCTCCTGACCAAACAACAATGGCGGCTCGCTGAGGGTTTCTCCGCCGTCAAGGCGGACGGCAGCCGAACGCGTGCAGCTCTGAGCTTAGTCTCCTGCATACAGCGAGTATTTCATTCACTCGTTATTGGGTCCCTCACTGACATAGTCATTATTTTTCGTCACCATTAAAGGCTTATTGCCTCTTTTTTAATTAAGCAAGTTTCTTAATTAGATGTGCAGCATTCAGGCCTGCAAACGGCCTGTCGAGGTAATGAAGTAAAGGCCCAGGTTTATGGAGGGAGAGTGGATAAAGAGTGTGTGTGTGTGTGGAGGGGGGTGGCGGGTTTCTGCTGTAGAGTGATGGTGTTTGTTTGCTTATTGTGTTCTCAGTGATGAATGCAAGCCGAGCAGAGCCTGAAAAAAGGAAAGCTTCGCCACGAGGCAAACACTTTCTTCATATTAGTCACCATTGACATCCTATTTTAGCGGCGGCCTGATCTAGTTAGCGCTCGCCGCAGTCAGACGTTCGGCTGCCGAACATTAGCCTCATCTCTGCGAGCCATGACAGCGAGGACGTGCCCCGAACGGCAACAAACCCCGAGCGGCAGCAATCCGTTTGGGGCGATGTGTGTTTTGTGCGCTTGCATCTTTTTAGCGAGGGTAATTCACAGCACGCACGCGTCAATACATCATAAGGCCTCTCTCTAAATTGAGCTTTGAAACACAAAAGGGAAGGGCAAACAAGATGGACACAGAAATCAATCTCCCGCCTGATAACACAGAGCGAACGCGCATGCTGCCGCTCGGCAGAATTGACAAGGAGTGCGGCGCACGGCGGTATCTGTCTATCTGCCTGTGATGTCCTCCGAAAACAATCGTCTCTGACACGACGTACACGAGGCACGAGGCAGCCTCAGATAAGGCTATTTAGTCCTGACCACGCTCGAAGAATACCGTACATGAATTGCCTCGCAGAAAATTGAAAGAAGGGAAACAAGAAAAGACAATCAGCGTGGACGTTTGGGAGAAAATATGTCACCATCAGAGCAAATAATAAAAAAATGCACCTATTGCCAGCTCTGCAGGAACTATTTAAAACATTTGAAACTCAGATTAAACAGAAGAAAGAAGCATTTGTCTGCCGGTGAGCACAGTGGCCGTGTTTCTGTGTCTGCTGCTGCTGCTGCAGACTTTATCTCAGCCCTGCCTCTGAGCTACTATTGATCTGAAGCACATTAGTTCTGCACTAGGGGACTAAACAAGGCACACAGAGCTCTGCCACAATCACACAGTGGGCTAAAGATAGGCTTTTGACTGGAGACCTCTGCAGAAAACACACACGCACAAGTTTATTCAAGCATTTCTGTTGATTATGATATGAAGTTAAACTAAACTAAATATACATGATAAAAGTCAGAGATGAGACTTCTCAGATGCATCTTCAGCACAACCTGAACTTGCTTCAAACCTTCTTTTACTGGTGTAATTATCTAAAGCGCACATTGAGCTGACAGGCAAACTAATCACTATGTTCATTATCAATTAAGCCGTCAGTAGTTTTATTAGATTTTAGTCTAAAATGTCATTTCATGATGGTATGAGAAGGAATCTTCACATTTGATGACAAAGTTTGACATTTTTCCTCATCCTGCACCTGTTTTCTCGTGTTTTTATGTCAAAGTGACGAACAGGGACAGCAGGTTTTATATTTGAGTCCAGAGCCTGCAGGCGGGAAACAGGCTACAACGTGACCTCAACAGACAGAATACATCAAAAAACAGTCATTAAATTTGTCTGTTTTTACTACTAAGCGACAGACAGATTGTTTTTAAGTGTCTGACAGCACGGCCATCCTTTTACTTACTCTCTGAGTCTCTCAGGGAGAAGTCTCGTTATGAAATCTCAGGAGAGGTCAGGTGACGTGCCAGCGGTGGAAACCTTTGTTGTGTTCGAGTACAGAAAGTGTTTTCAGATTTTCAGTGTCATGGCTGGAGATGTGTGGGTGAGGACTGCAGTTTACGGAGCAGGCGGAGGAGGCGAACCAGCTGCAAACACCATGATGCTGTAAGACAAGCCTGAAGTGCTCTGCCGACGCTCCTGGTTTACCTGCTGTGTTCGTAACTGTCCGAGACCGAGAGACAAACAACAGCATCAGACTCTTCAGCTAATTCTGACTCCTGTCAGTCAGTGTGACGTTATGCAGCCACAAAGCACGCAGAGGGAGGACGGGTCAACAAAACGTTGGACTTCTTCTACCCGTGACAAAAGATGTTCCCTAACCATTGATTTTATTTCTGCAGCAGTGATTTAATGTTTATGAAGCCACACAGAAGTTATATTTGGTGTTTTAATTTGGAGGATTTATTCAGCTCGGCCTGGAAAAACCTGAACAAACGAGTGGAAACATGCCAACATACACAATCTACAGTCTTTACAGGCTGCCGCAACGCCAGCTGCAGCAATGCTAATGATGTGCAATGGATTAACTAACTGACAACATGATTCAACTCACCGCTGACGGGAGGATTTTAAAAGATGATATTGAGATCGTCAACGACGCCACTTTATTCATAGCGTGCATGTGCAGCGAGGAAATGAGAGGAAGTGACATCATTTAACCCCGATGTTTACGTGCTGGAGAAATCAGGATTTACCTGGGAGACCTGGATAAAGGTTTGCGTTTATTGGAGTACAGCTGTGTTTCGTCCTCAGCAAAGCAGGTAAAGAAAATACCTGATGAGGCTCTTGTCAGTTGAAATGTTGCATCAATAAAAGCTCGCAAATGTCAGCGTGCATGCGTGCACCTGTGCCTGGCTCAGGTCAGAGGTGCGCGCTCTCCTCAAACATAAAAAATATATTTTTACTTAAGCCGTGTGGCGCTTTGTGCTCGTCCGCGCCGCTGTGTCTTGTTCACATGTCACTCCCTCTGTACTGAAGGAAGTGTGAATGTCATAGGTTATGTTGTGAGCTGTTTACTGTATGGAGGGAGACTTTCCAGGCTTGGATGCTTGAACTCAGCCTCGGATTGTGAGAGTGCGGATGCCTTCCAGAGCCAGATTCCCTGAGTGTCCCTGGAGAGAGACCTGACAGAGAAAAGCCATAAGACAAGCTTCAAAGGACACACAGAGATTGCCTGCCTCTGCTCCACCGCATCATCCTCCGCCCTCCCCCTTCCTCACCTCACCCCCTCTCTCCTGCTCGGCTTCATTCGTACATCAGATGGAGGAGATGGAGGTGCCTCGTAGGAAGGAGGGAATGGGTACATTTGCAAGCCATTCCCTTGAGGGGCTGTAAGATTGCCTCCATTTGGATGGACTGTCAGTGGCCACGGGGCTCCTCTCCCCAGACGGCCCGAGCACCGTGCCCGCATCTCTCTGATTTTTTTCTTCCTGCTTCGGGCCTCCAGCCTCGCTGTGTGCCATCTGTGCCCGGCGGAAACCCAGGCTGGAGTGCTCCCTCTCTGGGTAATCTTCCCGCCGGAGCCCCTTTGATCAGAGTCGATACACCAGGCGTGACCACAGGGAGGCCTGCTGCACAGAGCAGCCACCCAGGAGAACCAGAGGAGCAGAGAGCGGAGTGTACATGGAGCTATTATTAAAGTCATAATCACAATAAAAGCTTAGTTTGAACTGTTTATGTTTGGCCCAGCACAGACTTCCTGCTCCTTTATGTTGGCTCACACCTTTGTTGCTACAAGGCTCACAGCAGGAAAATCTGTGGAAACAGTCCTGAAGTGCAGCACACAAATTACACTTCAAATAAGATAAATGAGTTTTAATTCATTTAATTTTATTTTATATTTTTTAAGGATTTGATCAGGAGGAATAACCAAATAACACAACTGAGGCTGGAGTTGCTGGAGAATGAACTTCCCAAACCAGATAAAAAGTTAAACATTTTAGCGGCTAACATTACCCTGAACTCTTTATTTTACTGAATATAAACACGCCAAACTTTTCAAATTAAAAACATTGTCTAGAAGAAGCCAATGGATAAAACTGATTTTTATAAAAGAGCAGTAGTGGACTGTCTGCGGTGGTGAAAAAAATTAATTAAAAAGGGACAAACACACACGGGAAGTCCTGATGCATTTATAGTGAAACAGTTACAAACCCAGATTAACTCAAAATTGTTTTATTATGTGATACTGCACATCTCTAATAAAAGGATTTTACCACATTTTCTCCACTGGGAGCACACTTCATTGCATTTTCTCCACTGGGAGGAAACTTCATTCTGTTTTCTCCACTGGGAGGGAACACTAGAACACACTTTATTATATTTTCTCCTGTGGAAGGACACCCTAGATGGCACTGCATTGCATTTTCTCCACTGAGCGGGCACACTAAAGGGCACTTTACTATATTTTCTCCACTAGTAGGGCTTCATAGAAGGCCCGTCATTAAATTTTCTCCACTGGGAGGAAACTTTATTCTGTTTTCTCCACTGGATGGGCACAGGAGTGCGCCTGTCATCACATTTTCTCCACTTTAACAGGAACTTTATTCCATTTTCTCCACTAGAATGGCACTATATAAAGCACGTCATTGCATTTTTTCCACTGGGAGGGCATTTCTTTGTGTTTTCTCTAGAGGGAGGGCACCCTAGAAGGAACTTCATTACATTTTCTCCACTGGACGGGCACTCTATAGGGAGCATTAACATGTTTTCTCCATTACAAGGGCACCTTATTGCATTTTCTCCACTGGACGGGTGCTCTATCACTTCATGTGTCCAAACATGGTGGACATGCCTCCATCAGTGTGAATGAGTACTTTCTATACATTTCACACTTTAGGTCGGATAACAAGCCTTAGAATCCATTAAGTCTCTAAATGTTCAGGTTGATGAAGGTAAATGTCTCCTCCCAACACGATAAACTCTACTTCTTTTCTACCCACTGCACGTTATATTCTCATTTTTCCAACTTTAGCCATTTATATCCAGTTACCTGCAGTGTTGTCAGCAGCTCAGTTTGGGTGGCAGAGAGGATCTTACAGCGTCTCTCTCATCAGCCCCATCCAGCTCTACTGCCATCAGCGTTTGCCATGTTTTTGGAGATGATCAGAGGACAGGAGAGGATTTGGTTAGAGGAGAGGAGGCAGTGCAGATGCCAAACTACCGTATGTGATCTTCTGTCTTGCAGTCTTTTCATGCATCTCACATTTTCCCCTCCAAGGAAACACGCGAAGGAAAGCGAGATCCAGGCTCGTGTTTGTTTTACACTCTCGCACTCAAAGGGAAATATTCATTAAGTCTTCCTCAGAAACAGAAGCTGAGAGGGACAAAGAGAGAGACGAGTAGACAGACAGCAGGAAGAGAAATAGTTCCTGCGTCTCCATATCAGTGTTTATTTGCCTGCACATTCCTCAGTTACCAAACATGATGAGAGAACATCAGTATGCTGGCAAATAATGGTCATATTATGGACCAGCAGGCAACATTAGGGCATGGTGATAGTGTATCTGGGCTGGGTGGGTACATTAGTTTGTAAGTAATGCACGCCCAGAGCACTGGCAAGCTTTTTCAGTGATGTAATATGAGAACCAAATGAGAGTTATAATCACTGTGCGGACCGAGGGAGGGGAAATGCATCACCATCACCGATGGATGCCTCCGATTTACAATCGCTCACTCTGACAAATGGAGAATAATTTATAAGTCTCCCCGCTGTTCTTTATCCAGAGGGGTCCATGTGACTTATTTCGCCTCAAAATGGATGCAGTGGAGGCGGATTATCTTGGCACTGAAGTCGTCCCAGCGGGGCTGTTTAGGTGGTGGCTCAAAGCTTTAATGGATAAACCAGTTTAGGTTCGATTCCTGGTCTTTTGTGTGTGCAAACACAAGCAGGCTCTGCCAACACCCAAGGCAACATCAAGCCAACGGGCGACCAGCCTGACCGATAGCTTTTGTAGCATCATATAAATGACATGTAATTAAAATGTATAAATTTGAATAATGTGACTGCTCCAAGCAAAGGACCCTCGGAGTTGACAGGCTAAGGAGCTCAGACATCGGGAGTCGAAAGCTTGTGGACATCCGATTAGGACAGCACCTCCTCTTGGTGGTTTTCACGGCACGTCCAACTGGCGAGTAGACCCAGAACACTCTGGAGGGATTATATATTTCAATCTGGCTTGGGAACAGCTCTGGGTCCCCCATAGAGGAAAACAATGCTGGGGAGAACTACGTCTGAACTGCTTTCTTTGGCCTGCTGCCACGGTAACCTGTCTGCAGATAAACGGAAGAAAATGGATGGATGGATGAATTTTATGATGCAATAAACTCAGTTTACCAGCAAAACCAAGTTATGTTCACCCTGAAGTATAATGTGAGATGTTTCAATATCTTATATGTTGCATGTTGCAAAGAGTTATTGGTCCTCTCAATCATTCATCCGTCAGTTTCTCGTGCAGCTAACTGGGAGAGAAAAGTCTTTACCAACTGAAGCCTCATGTTAGCTTCAAGAACCCTGTTTGGTTGAGAGGTGAAACTACAACCGAGGATCTACAACCATGTCCGGCTGCTCCAGATTGAACTCTTCTCAAACATTTTGCAGGTTTAATGTTGCCCATGTTGCTCACGTTGCAGATATTTGTTCACAGTTTTGGACAGATGAAGAAAAGGTGATGATTCCAGTAAAGTTTACAAGGATACAAAGTCCAGGCAGGCAAACAAGGTCGAGGCAGAGGCAGAATCCAAACGGTTCCACCTTGGTAAAATCAAAAACATGATCGGGAAGGAAAATATTGGACCGACACTGTCATCACGAGAGCGTAGCCTTGACTGACTTTACAAACAGCCTCGTAGGTGTAGCGTAGCATTGGTGGAGGATTGAATTGTACCGAGTGTTTGTTCGTCTCGGTGTAGTTCTGATTGTTCTCCTGCCTTCCTCCACATTCCACTGCATGATGGGATCTCATTCTTTCCAAGCCTGAATAGGAACAAATGGGTAAATAAAATTCATCAATCGCAGCTTTTTTTCCTGGACTGTTGAAGAAGTAACTTCACCACAATAGACCAAGGACACTGAACTCTGTGAGTGAACACTGACAGATCAACTTGTTTTCTTTGTAGCAGACTATCACCTTGGAAGAAAAATAACTCATCGACAAAGTGATTGTGCTCCTCTTTCTCGTGGACAATGAGGCAGATGGAGTGTCACAATCGCAGAGTTTCGGAGACGTGTTTTCAGATCAGAGGAGGTGGAAAACTGGACAGGTCTCAATAAGAGAAGACGACTCGCTCGCGAGCCGGTCACCTCTGGGAGCTGCCGTCCCACCGTCTCACATCGCCTTCATCGATGCGTTTTCAGCGATGGCCATCACCGTCGGTGCCCTAAGCTACTCCGCAATCTCTCAAACGCCACCTCCTCCACCCCCCACTAAATCCCATCCACATCATCCTTCAATCTTCATCCTCCTGCTCCCGCGGCTTATCGATTTTCTATTTTCCCTTTTCTCCCCCTCCTCTCCCCCCCGTCCTCCAGCCCTCTCCATCTTCTCAAACACTCCTCCAACAGTTCAGCCCGTATCTCTCTCTCTGAGATTTTCTTTTCTCTCCTCTCTCTCGTTCACTCTCTTACTCGATCTGGTCAGAGTTTCTCCTCTTTGACAAGGTCGAAGCCCCAGCCGTGCTCCGAGCTGCTTAAGGTTCGTAAATGGAGATGTAATGTAATAGAGTGGTTGGGTAATAGAATCTATGAGGGCTGGGTCTGATCTTGTTAGAGAGGGCCGGCCTGGAAAGGCTCTATCGGGGATCCTGAGGCATCAGCGGGCCAGAATGGAAGCTTTGTTCGAGACTTTCACGGCAAGATTGAGAAACAGGCATCAAAAATGATGATTATAATTATACACACACACGATTAAAACTGTGCAGTGTAGACTTTGCAGTGTAGAGATTTTTGTTTTAGGGGCAAAATTCAAAGATACAATATCGTATTCGAGGAAGGTCCAATCAGTTTTCAGATAACGCAGCATTGCAAAGAAATCTGTATTTTTGCCCACCTTGCCCAGCTCCTGTTCTAGCGCAACACCAAGCATTCCCCCACACTCTGGACATAAAAACCTCCATCGCCTGTGGTGCAAACACCACAAGAACAAGCTTCCATCGCCGTTGCCAACATTGTTTCTGAACGAAAGCTATTTTTACCTCACCTGCTCTTCCTCTGCAGCTTCCTTTTGGCTTCATTACTCTCACCGGATTTGACACAACAACACGGGACTCCTCGTAACACGGGAAGAACTTTCCAGTTTCACTCTTGCTTCGTTAAAATCATGAACTTTTGTGTAAGAGACACTGATCTCTCTATTTTAGTGTCAAGTCAATATACATGGTTCACCTTTTATGATTAAGTCGCCTGTAAAGTTGGAATCATTTTATTTTCAGACACTTTATATTCATGTTTATACGCATCAGGTTAACTGTGGTTTAAGTTTCACTGCGATATCTCTGGAAAAGATTCATCAATAAAGTTTTGAGAAGATACACTTTATCTATCAAGAATAAATGACGTCCTGGGTAAAAATATTCCAACTTTATGGACAGTGCTGCTTCTTCATTTTATTTGATGTATGCAGAAGAAATGAATGCAAATAAAAAAATAAATTAAATAAAAACATAAAATAAATAAAATAAAATAAATTTCCTGTAAGAAGCAAGAAAGAAAATATGAAAAGCACTAAACTCGTGATCATCTGTAGGACGCTCTAAGTGTTTTGAAAGCTGCTAGTTTCGAGGGCCGTAAATATTTTTCTGTTTTTATTATTTTCCACAGTAAATTCCTCGATTAAGTGCCACAAACATTGACTAGATATGAAAGGACGAAGGATGATGGAAGAGATGTTTTCAAAAGGAATTCTTGCGTCTTAAAAGACTTCCCGACGTGTTCGTAAAGTTCTCAAGGCTGATTAAACCCACTTGTTCAGACGAGCTTGTTCAGCAGCCGTCGATCTTCCACAAAAGAAAGCTTTGGGTTACTTATTGTTCTTCTTCTTCTCCCTCCTCCCCAACCCCTGTAGCCTTGTTAAGCCTGTGTCCTGTCCCAGGATGGATCGCTGCTACTTCCTCCGTCCCATCAGTGGTGACCTTCAGCAGGACTCTGATGCAGTGGGATATCACCCAGCTTGGCAGCAGCAGACGGGCCACCGCTAAGGCAAGGACGCAACCGCTGTGGATCTATCACGCAAACAAACGGCCACTTCCTCGTGGAGCGACGCAGGAATACATCAAACTCCAACACAACAGCAGGTCACTGCTGCAGGTGTTCTGCCCACCGACTCTTTCCTCACACAGGAACAAAAAGCTCTGCTGAAATCTGTGGAAATGTCATGCTTCATCCATAAAACGAGCATGAGAAATTAATGAAAACTTTCAGCTCTAATGAAGCAGGTTCAATAATCAACGGAAAGTTTGTTTTAAAGCCTAAGACAAAACTTCCCCAACCTAAAACATCATTTGAAGACGATAACTGTTTGATAAAAGTTTGAAAACTTATTTTTTTGTGTCAGAACACACAAATCCTGAACTTTCAAACCAAAAAGTTGAAAGTTCCCAGTTGTCATGAACGCGGAAATTAGCTACAGAGACCAAAACTGTTTTTGTACCAGGCTGTAAACATGTTTATTTCTGCTGTCTAACATGGGGACTTATGGAGACTGACTCACTTCTGGAGCCAGCCTCTAGTGGACATTTAAGGAACTTCCACATTGGCTTCACTTCACAGCCACAGAGGTTGGTCCTATAAATGCTTTGACTGTGTCTTTAAAGGTAAAGTGTGTAGGATTTAATGGCATTTAGCAGTGAAGCTGCAGATTGCAACCAACTGAATACCACTTGCATCACCGCTGGACCGTCAGGATAAGCTGTCGGTTCAGGTAGCCTTTAATCCCTTACCCTGTGGTTAGCCTGTTCAGCCAATCAGAAGAAAGGCTCATGAATATTAATGAGACAAAACACTACACAAAACACCCTGTTCTTGCTAAGGCTCCAAAGGAAAGTGTGACAGAGGAGATGTAAAACTATAATAAGACAGTTTTAGTTCTTAAAACCACCAATATATATTGTTATGGATATCAACACTTTAAATAAAATGTGTAAAATATAGAGAGAAAATATTGGAGACAATGTGGCTTTAACACATCACCATGTCATCACAATTTCCTCATTCTGTAAGACAACAGTGTCCATCGGCGACATTAAAAATCAAGAGTTTGTCTCACTGCACGCTTCATATTGTCTCTAAAACATGCTCGAGTGCGGATGAGCAGCTGATTAGCAACACAGGTGCTGTTCAGGAAATAAAGACGAATGCAGCACACACAAACCGGCTCGGGATCTCTGACATTTCTGCAGTCACAGTCCTTGTGTTCTCAGAGTTAGCCTCGCAGCCTCTGGGTTCAGCCGGCGTTTGATAAACTTCCCTTGACGCCTCGTATGATTAATGATGGTTAACAGAATTCAATTAAGGTTAAGAAAGACATGGCTGCGGCAGGAGGGTTCGGTCAGAGGGGAGGGAGGGCGCAGCGCTGGGTTGAAGGTAGCAAGTGCGGTAAATAACTTCTTTAGAGGAAATATACAGCAGCCCCTCCTCGGCACCCTCTCCGCCATGCCAAGTAATTACTCGCCCCGGCCTCCTGTAATAATTCCTATTACAAGCAGAACGGAAGAGTCGGTAACTCAGCACGCAGGACAAGGTGAAGGCAAGGCCACGGAGCAACGGATCAATATTTCATTTACTCACCCTGCTTCGCCATCCCGGGCCTGGATCAAATTCACCAACAGAGGCGGACGGAGGGAGAGAAAGAGAGAGGGGGAAGAGGAAAGGAGAAGGAGGGAAGGAAGAAGAAAAGAAAAGAAACAAGGTCCATTGAAAACAACGACACAAGGCCTCTAATTTCCTCTGGGTTTTGGCAGGAGGAGGGAGGGAAGCACGGGCTCTTGAGATGGTGCTGGTGGAGGTCAGGTGTGTGTGTGTGTGTGTGTGTGTATATGTGTGTGTAAATGTATAGAGATGCTCCCGCAAGGTCGTCAATCACACACACACAATCATCAGAGAAAAGGAAGAAATAAAAAAAGACTCACCGCCACTCACTAAAAAAAACACTTCAGACTTTTGTCCTTGAATTTCTGAAGCGATTCCTGTTTTTTAATTTTATTACACATTAAAATGAAAAAGGTCATCGCTCTAGACCCCCAGTAACATGTTAGCATGTAGCTCTAATCCCCAAAAACATAAAAAATGACAATCACAAGTCATTTTTCATTAAAACAACACAACTTCCTCTTTAATTTTGGTACCAAAAATGTGTCATTTGTAGAATTTAAATCGAGTTTTATTCAAGAAAAAACAAAAAACTCTTCAATAGATTAGAATAGATACAGCAGCACAGCTAAATGAGAAAAAAATCACCCAGTCTATATGTGGGAAAGTCAGCACAACCAGGTTAGCTCTCCCTGCCGACTCTTCGGTGAACTCTCCCCCAGAAAACAGCCTCCGTCCGGGCAGAGAGAGTCTGGATTTTTATCCACAGTGATTATGTGATGAAATTTTGAGCAACTCACAAACAGCAGTAATGTGTTAGCAGGCAGCCGCTTTGGCTTATGTGAAGCGGTCGGTCAGAAAAGTCAGTCCTCCCTGCCGACTCTTCGGTGAACTTTCCCCCAGAAAACAGCCTCCGTCTGGGCAGTGAGAGCCGGGCGAGTCCCTCTGTTCCCTGATGGTGATGATGTGATGATGAACTCACAACGTCTTTGTGTCTTTCCACTCTGCACGGCGGGTCAGGATCTCCCTCATTGCACAATCTGACAGCTAACAGAAGATTGGAAACCAGAGAAACAGGAAATCAGGCGAAAACCCACCAAAATAAATAATGCAATGATGATTATTTATGGTCCGGGTTATTGATGACAACTTAAAGCTCAGTACAAAAGCTCAGTACGTTTTGATACACTGGGAATGATTTTTAAACGATGGGTGCTCTGGGATCTCGAGGCTCAAACCTTGGAGAAGCTCCATGTAAAGTTTCCACATCTTATTTTACAGCGTTAAAAAACCCGAGGCAGTGAATGCAGCTCTGTTTTCTGCAGAGTCTCCATGCAGCTTGGACTCACTGAAGCAGAGAGTCTGTTTGATACTCCTGGAACAGTCATTCGCTCTACATTGATTATCACTGAGCGAGGGGTCATCGTGGCAGCAAGCAACGCATCAGCAGTTTATTCTGTCAGATTAACCTGCTCTTAAGGCCGGATCCACCTCTAACAAGCCGGAGCCGTCCTCAAAGACGACCTGAGAGCTCGTAAGGCGGAGAGGTTAGACCACATCCTTTTTTCCTTTAGGTATTCCCCTTAAGTACCTTTTAAAGCTGCAATCATCCATATTTTTCTATTAAGGGTGGGTCAAATAACTGATGTGTAATTTGAAAGGTGTTGCTCATTGCGCTCAGCAGCTGGTGGAGACCAAAAACAGAGCTCAAAGGAGAGTGGATATTTCAACAAGTTTGCCGTATAACGTGACGACGTATCAGTGCTGTGTTTACAGCTTGTTGTTCTGCCACACAAGCTGCCAAAAATACGTTAAAGCACTTCTCGCCCTCAATGGTCGCCATTTTGGCTACGTAGTCGAGGAGGGGGAACCATTGGCATTGTGAAAATGGCCTCCAAGGAAGCTGTCGTTGTGGTGAATACTGCAATACACAAATCTAAGTTGAACATGTTTTTATGTTCATATTTTGGTGGTCAAATGTTGGAGCTAATACTAAAATGCGGTGAAATGTTGTGATTGCGTTATGTAAATGAATCATTTTAATGGGTATTTTTTAAAAACTTGAGTTAAATATGAAATGCATTTGTGTGGGTGTGAACAGGTAAGGTCATTCACACACACACGGGGTAGTTCTAATAGGTGGAAACCTCCCACAGTATCCAGGAGGACTGTTAGATGTTGGCCATGCAGGCAAAATGGTGACCTTTAGAGCGACCCATCCCCCTCACTGCTCCGTTTGGCTTTCTTTTGGCTAAATTTCATGTGGGATGATTGTTTAATTGCATATTCAGGCTCTACTTGTTAACTTCAGAGTCGGGGAATATCAAGACCACATTAAATTTACCAGGTATCTGCAGTAAAAGGCCACTGTACAGTGGTATGAGCTCCTTTAATGGACGCCTGAGATTTCTGCCTCCCTTCTTTGCATGCCTAGATACAACAAGAGTTAAGTAAAGAAACCTTTTAATCTTTCTCTAACCCTAACCAACAGTTTCTGTGACCAAACTGAGCTGCTTTGGGAGGCGATCAGATCAGAAAACGTGCCGTGTCCGGATGGCACGAACAAGCGGACGATTTTATTTAATTTGGACGATTTTCTGTAACCGAGCCCTGCAGATGTTTGTGCCAGTGTTTTAAAATGTCCTCTGATCTGATATCTAAATCAGAATTGTGTTTTATGTCCTGCAGTGTAACCACAGCGGTGTAAAAAAAAAAATATATATATATATATATATATATATATATATATATATATATATATATATATATATATATATATATATAACCCAGACTGACTCGCTTCCTCTCCAAAACCAAAGCAACTCGTCTTCTGCTGCGGAGCTGACGGCGGGGGCTTGGATCAATAAACGAGAACACTCCTGACTTCCCCGGTCTTCTCTCGCAATCGTTTCAGTCCTGTCCGAACCACAAAGGTCAGATTACCTGAAGAGAGGACAGGAGAGAGAGAGGCAGCTCATGCATTAAAGACTGAGGAGAGTTATGGGGTTTGGGGGCGAAGAAGGTGGAGGAGTGAATTTAATAAATAACAAATTCCCCTCAGCTCCACAGAGCCATGCTTTGTGTTTAATTGCGCCGTATTGATTTTTCTCTCTCTTTCTTTTCGTTCTTGGGTCGGGCATTGCTCTCATTTTGGAACAATCAGGTGGCCAAGGTGGACCTCAGAGTCGAATGTCATTTATTCTCCCTCCTACGCCTCCTCCTCCACCTCCACCTCCTTCCTCCACTCACCTTCCTCATGATGCCTTTTGTGTTTCACGCTTTCTGCAGCTTCTCAACTGTCAAGGTTATCTTAAAATGACTTTGAACACTTTCCAGCTGTTTGTGATAAATACAAGAGATTGCATCCACGGCCGTAAATGGTCTTTTTACTCACAGGCATATTGTATTCTTCATACCTGTGAAGATGGATTGAATAGGGAGGAAATAAGACTTCGGCTACAGGTTCTTAAGAAAAGCCTTTACACTGAGGCTGTGGAAATTCAATGCCACATCCAGAAGTCCCCAGGTTCGTAGTGTTATCCAACTGTGGTAAATATGTTCAGCCGTACTCGAGTATTTGTTCAGATTGCATTACATTACAACTCTTTGCGTCAACCAGGTCAGCAGCAGCAGACCCAGCAGCAGCTAATATCACTGACTAGTCCAGCAGCAGTCAGCCCAGCTCGGCGTCTGTCTTTCAGCCTTTTATTTCACCAAGCTCTCACCAACCACTAAAAGTCAGTCCCAGATTTACTCTTGTCCGGCGGCTTCTTGCTCGCTCACTCTCTCCTTTTCTCTTCTTAGCTTCCTCCGTCAGCGTCCTCTTCACTCTCTGCTCCTCTGCCATTATGTCTATAGAGGCTGCTGAGCCTGGTTACACTGCCCAGCTCCGGCTCTGGCATGACACTGGCTCCACTCCCTTACAGCATTCCTTAAACCTCCTCTTCCTCTGCCCGGTGGTCCAAATCGCCTGTGGTACAAACACTAACACTCCCCTGGCTAACTAACATGAGCTAACAGCAGCTCCAGCTGGCAGCAGTTTACTTCACTGTCCATCATAAACTCTGTAAATCACAGAGAGTTGAGGCGGAGCAGCCGGAGGACATCAGAGGGAAAACCAGGAAACATTTTCTCCATAAAATCTGATCCAGTTTCACCAGAATCAGTGAAATAGTTGGTGTGTGTGACTTAGTGCCGTAAAGCGTTACGTACTTCTCCCGACCCGGAGCCCAAAGTTACACAGTGTGAGAACAGACGTACGACTGACAGAGACACCGCTCACCTGATCACAGGTCACCTGATCACAGGTCACCTGATCACAGGTCAGCGTGGATCAACAGGAGGTGACAGACGTTATGTTTACGAGAGGAAAGTTGCACAATTGGACTTTAAACTTGAGCAACTTCAACTGTTCACATGCGTGAGTCACTCAAAACACAAAGGGACAGTCTTTAATTACATCTTACACAACACTTGAGCTCGAAGTGTTTATTATCATAATTTCTTTGTCCTTTTCTTCCTCCGGCGTCGTCGCTCACGTTAATCAAAGTGCCAGAAAGTTTGAAAAATACTTGGAAAGGTGACATAAAGCTCAGCGGGAGCACGGAACACAAAATAATATGAAAATCCATCATGAAAAATAATAAAAGTCAGTTGATCTAACTCGGCGTGTCAGCAGCCCTCACCTTTTTAAATAAGAGCGTGTGGTAAATTATGTGTTTTGAGCCGATGGAGGTTCAAGCGAAATGCCATGAATAAAGCTACAGAAGCACAACCTCTGCTACGATGAATCAGGTAGAAAATCACACGTGTCAACAGTGCCACCACACCGCTCCGAGCCTCGTCCGCGGACGGAGGTGTGTATTTTCATCTAAAAGGAAAGCAATTTGCAGAGATCCTCCCCTTTAAAAGCTGACTTGACATTTCCTGCCGTTACGAGCACAATGTGCTCTATTATAGAATGAATGGCAATTAAGCGCATGTGAAAATGTCAGGTGAATTACAGCTCGCTGAGGTGAACCTGGTGACATGCGGTCACCATCACCCACTTCGAACCCCCGCCCTCGCCCAACCGCATCGCCCCCTCGTCTCTGGCTGCTCGAGCAAACTGATGCAGCCGAGTAAGTCCAGAATAAGAAACTTTGTACATGACAGAGGATGGAAAACAATCAGGACTATATGCAGACTGTGCTCAGACCCTGTCTTATATTTTTACCTCTAAAGGGGCAAAAAATGTCAAATTTGTCCTGAGGGTGGAGCCAGAGGAAAGGCTGTTATCTAAATTAAAATGCTCAGCTCATTAGGTACGTCAGGATTCCTTTCATTGTGACTGTGAGTTGAACCTTCATGGAGAAGTTAATAACAGTAAAGCGTCGTGACGACAACGACAAACAACCCCATTAGTTTTGATTTCCTCAGGAAACGGAGGCACATCGTAAGGACGCAGCATACGAAGGGTTTGCACTCAAAAGCACAGCTCAGGGTAGGCAAGGTTAAAACCAAAGTGCAGGCAGAGGTCAGGAACATGCAGGCGAGCAAAAGAGGCAACCGAGTCCAAAGGGTCAGCTGGAAAAAACCCAAAAGAAAAGACAGGTATCAAAATACAGAGCAGAAAAAAAAGGCTTCAGAGAGAGATTAACTGGAGCAGGTGTGCAGGTGAGAACACACTAACACTGACTGCGTGGAGAATTACAGGTGAGTTTGTCACCTGGTGCATAAACAGGGAAGGAAAAATATGCAAAAATGAGGAATTGACGGCTGGAGACAGGAGGCGATTAGCCTAGCTTAGCATAAAGACTGGAAGCGAGGGGAAACAGCTAGCATGGAGTTAGAAAATAAGGCCACCAACGCTCCCTTAAACTCATGAATGAACACTTTGACCTGTTTGTTTAATTAATGCACAAACAGAATGACGAGAGTTTGTGAGTCAGGATGCGGTTATCTTAGCCTCAGCGTGTCATCGAGCCGCCCTTTAAGGACCGCCCACAAAATCCTGAGACTGAAAACTGGTGAAAAACTGTTTGAACCTCTAACTCCACATTTAGTTTTCAGTCTTTTCAGCAACTATTTTCCCACATATTTAATGTGTTTTGAAAGAAATCTCGTCGTCTTGTTGCACCTTCTTCTTCTGGTTTTCCGACTGGAGAATTGGCGCCACCTACTGCTCATCTCCACAGACTCAACTCCTAACGTTCACTTAAAACCAAAGGATGGAGACAAGCTTTAATTTGCATTTCATTTTTGTCGAAATGCTCAAAATCTGGTTGAAATTTTGGCTGCTGTCGACCTTAACAACGAGACAGGCATCTCAAAGCTTGGACAAATGAACCCCAAATTTATCTGCAGAGGTGCTGTAGATACGTCTAGACATAAGAGTCCAAACTTACAGAGTATAAAGGAACCAGAATACCAACATTTGAGTGTTTCTCTCCTGACAACACGGCTGAAATCCTTTGTTGCAGCGGGTGATGGGACTGAACGACAGGCTTCAGGTTAACCTTCTCATCTTCACAGCCTCACACTCAGAAATCTGCTGGAGCTGTGAGGGGAAAAATAAAGGAATCAAATGGACGCAGGCGTCCCTCAGCTGCCGTTAGTCCTGGATATAAAGTTTTCCAGCCTTAGCAACAGTAACCAAGCGGAGTGTAGAAGTGTGGAATGCCAATTCATTCTGCCGGAGAGACTCGCTGCTGTTCGTCTGCTCGGAGCCGCTCTCTGTTCGCTGCAGCTTCCTTTGTTAAGTTACGCTGGACACGTTCACGTGTGCGACATAATGACCAGCGCCGACTTTAAGGGGGAACAGTCTGATTTATGTTTACATGGCAGAAAGACGTCAAAGAACCGAGGAAGCACAATCTTCACTGCGTCCAAAAGGGGGCGTGAAGCGAGGAGTGTTCAGTTGGTTAATCCTGCTCCTGTGGCTGAAGCTCACACACACACACACACACACACACACACACACACACACACACACACTGTGTCATCATTCCTAAAAATAGTGGACGCCTACGCCCGTGCCCTCTTACCTCATGCTAAGTCACTAATCATCATCGACAGATTTCAAATGCAATCTCCCCGAGGTCACGCCTCTTTAATTATCCAAACAGGTCAGAGGTCACAGACACTTATCATGTGGCGAGGGGTCAAAGGTCAGGCAGCGGGGTCACGCAGGCAGGCTGTATAGGCACAGGGAGATCCTGGCAGCTGATCCTGCTGCTGCTGCTGCTGCTGCTTACTAACCAGACGTGATTAGTGTCGGCCACCGGGGAGTTGATCACTGGCTTTGCACGGCCCTGCAAGGCCTGATGGGTAATTCAATCCAAGGTGGTGGGTGTAGCTATTGGGAAAATTAAACTTTGATGGGCGAGAGGAAACGCTTCTTTTTTATCTTCTCTGGTGTACAGATCAGTTTCCCAGTGCCAATTCATATCAGTGTGAAGGAGCAGACGACGTGAAGTAAATCTTCAGTTAATGGATTTTCACATTAAAGCTCCAACGTGGAACATTTCTACCATAAACTAACAGAGTTTAACTCCTGTTGATCCACGCTGACCTGTGATCAGGTGACCTGTGATCAGGTGAACGGTGTCTCTGTCAGTCGTACGTCTGTTCTCACACTATGTAACTTTGGGCTCCGGGTCGGGAGAAGTACGTAACGCTTTACGGCACTAAGTCACACACACCAACTATTTCACTGATTCTGGTGAAACTGGATCAGATTTTATGGAGAAAATGTTTCCTGGTTTTCCCTCTGATGTCCTCCGGCTGCTCCGCCTCAACTCTCTGTGATTTACAGAGTTTATGATGGACAGTGAAGTAAACTGCTGACAGCTGGAGCTGCTGTTAGCTCATGTTAGGACAGAGCACTAAGGGGAGTGTTAGTGTTTGTACCGCAGGTGTTTTGGACCACCGGGAAGAAGAAGAAGAGGTTTCAGGTGACTGCTGACAGGGAGCGGAGCCGGTGTCAGAACCAGGCTCAGCAGCCTCTTAGGACATAATGGCAGAGGAGATAAGAGTGAAGAGGACGCTAACGGAGGAAGCTAAGAAGAGAAAAGGAGAGAGTGAGCGAGCAAGAAGAGAAAATCTGGGACTGACTTTTAGTCGTTGCACACGCCGCAGCGACTGTCGCCCAGAGCATTAATTCGGGTTACAAACACATCGTGCTGTTTCGTTTCATTTTGTTTCCTGTTGTAATTTCCTGCCATTTTAAGTCTCCGTGAAGTCGCAGCGCGGCGTTGCTTGATAAGGCGAGAAGTAATTACATTTTCTGAAATATTAATTGACATTTTCATTTGGAGGCATCAGTCGGTGGCAGCGTAAACAGTGAAAAGTTTAAATGATTCCCAGTGATACTGCCTGTTCAACCGCTTAGCCTCACCAAATCTATGCTGCCTCACACACACACACACACACACACACACACACACACTTTTAATTGACTTTGCTGTGATTTAATTACCTTCGGTAACAACCTGTCTCAGTTTGAATTTACACCACCCACCTTCCCATCCCAACTTAACCCCATTACATTTCCCAGTTGAAAACACACACACACACACACACACACACACACACACACACACACATATTAACATACATACAAAGACAGGTGCATTCATATATGTACACACGTAAACACGCATGCCCCAAACACACACACACACACACACACACTAACATGCAGCGATCAAAGCAGACGGGTCCGACAGGTAGACGCGCAGCAGCCAATCAGGACCGAGCCACAGTCGGTGACCTTGCTGAGCTGCAGCTGATTGGTGGTGTCAGAGCTGTCAGTCATGTCACGAACCCGTCGACAGGAGACAGACAAAGGAGTGTGTGTGTGTGTGTGTGTGTGTGTGAAGTGTGAGGGAAGCTGATTGATAGACTGACTTTTTGAAAAAGAAAGAAAGAGAGAAGGAATGACAGACAGACACAATCAGTGGAAGAAAGAAAAATTAATCAAAGAGAAACAGACAGAACAAATGAAAGGATGAAAGATGTATAAACAAAAAGAGAAAGAATCAGAGAGACGGAAAGAAAGAAAGAAAGAAAGAAAGAAAGAAAGAAAGAAAGAAAGACATGAAGATGTTAAACCAAGAATAAAAATGTATTCATGTTTCATTACTTTCTTTTTGAATTTAAATTTAATTGATCACTTTCATGTCAAATTATTTCATCTCAACACACACACACACACACACACACACACACAGAGTGTGTATCTTTGGTTCTCTCATTTAAGCGGTCGACGCGGACAAACGCACCAAAATGTAAGCAGCTAATTATGAGAGTGTTTCTTTATTCCGCCTGCCATCAGAGAGATTATGGGAATAATCGGCTTAATGAGCTTCAAGCTAAAGATGAGATCCAGATTCCCGGAGGGGGGCGAGCCCATTGTACGAAGGCCACAGCCTACACATAGCTGCTGTGTCTGACAGCCCCGCTGCTTTAACACCATTTACTGCAACACCAGTCAGTGTGTGTGTGTGTGTGTGTGTGATCCTCAGAGGTAGAACATGGTTTGCTTTACAGGCATCAACACGTGTTTGTGGATGTGAATAAAGTGAAAGTGAAAGGAAGGAACTACGACTGTGTTCTGTCAAGATTTAAGATTTTTAAACATTTAAATGTAAAATCCATTTTAACATGGGGACTTATGGAGACTGACTCACTTCTGCAGCCAGCCTCAAGTGGACGTTTGAGGAGCTGCAGCCTTGTTTAGCGTGCTCACTGTCACGCCTGACTGCGACACCTGAATAAAACATTAATGTTATTAGTGACTCCTGAGCTTCTCCTGCTACAACGCTGTCCTGAACTGAACCAACCCCACCAAAAAAAAAAAACCCGGCTCCTGCTGCCTTCATCTGCTGCAGAGGGATTGCAAGTTCAGCTATTCACATCCCAAAGCACAGATGGAAATGATGAAAACGACTGCTGGTGTTACCGCTCTGCCTCTGCTGCCGGCCGGTGTGATCTCCACCTCTGCTGACAGAGCTGTCAGGAGCTCAGCAGCTGCATCCAGGCAGAGCGCTGTGCAGCACACTGACATTTTATCACTGCAGCTAGGATTACACTGGACCTTTTATTTCCTTTGATAGTGTGACAGCCTTGTGACATTTTCACTTCATAGCCCAGAGATGCCAGTGCCGGCACCAAAACATGAGCCTCATGGGTGAAAAAGTGAGAATGCAGGTGAGTTTTTTTAGGAAGGAGCCAGAGAATCTGCTCTGTTATCACTTTTTGGGGGGAGTTTTCTAACTGATGAGGCAAATATGTGATGTTATGCTGTGCTGCCGAGATATCTACACACACACCAGCTAGCTTCACCTTGCACGTTCTTGTAATGCCACTTGTGGTGATAGTGAGTGACTGCCTTCAACATGAGGATAGAGAACCAGAGCCGGAGCCCGTTGAGGGAGAACCACCCAGAGGCTTCACATTCTGATATGATGTTGTTTACCAGAGGGAGGACAGCTCCGACTTTATTTTTTTTAACTTTTGGGGATTAAAACGTGGATTTTTATCTTCGCTCTGCTGCCTGTCTGCAGCCGCGTCAATAGCATATTTGTGCAGAGACAGATAGTAAGCGAGGAAGTTGGACTGCCTGTGTCTGCTGTGCCCCAACACGCTGACCCCATGTGAGCCAGCTCACAGCCTGAGACCCTCAGATGGTCATTTCAGGCTGCTCCGAGGTCGAGGCTTCAAACTAGAGGCGGCCACGCCTTCTCCATCAGGCCTCCTCGACCTGCCCGAAGAGATGAAGCCGGCTGATTCAGTAAATTCGTTTGAAGGTCAGAGGTAGTGGGCAGAATATAATATTCATAACTGTGTTTTTATGTGTCTAATCACCTAAAAATTATTATGTTTCTGTTACCTTTGAATGAGACCTCTGCGTGCACAGTCAGCACGGCCCTCATCTTAAACTTTACAAATCTCCACCATGATGCGTTTATTGTCATCAAATCACAGCCCAATCTGTTCATTAAGGTGAGTAAAGGTGTTAACTGCGCCGCGGTTCATCGCCACTCGTTGACGTGAACAGGAATGATCCCGCGGCCATCGTTGGTGTGTGTGACTGTTCTGGGAGTTTTTGAGGTTTCATAACTGGAAACAATCTGAAAAGCTGCCCCCGATTCTTTTTAGCACATGCGGCCAAAAATCACGCATTGCTCCTTTAAGTAAAAGTTTAACCGGAATAATAATTACAGAGTAAAATAACTAACAAAGTCATCATCCTGTCTGCTGTAGTGTAAGATTCAAAGTCAATGAACGGTGTCGAATCGACAGAGGAAACTGAGACGTGTTCGGAGCGGCAGAGAGGAGTTAAAAAAGAGGTGTGGAGAGTTTCTATTTTTAGTCTGATGGGGAACATGTGAACCGAGCTCGACGGCCGCCTGCTCTTGTAAAAAGAGGTGAGTGGCTGTTTAATAGCGTGACTCTGAGAGCATGAGGTCATCAGAGAGGAAGAAGGAGGCGCCGCCGGACCTGAGACGTGATAGAAACGACGAACAACTTCATAAAACCGATTCAACTTTCAACTAAGACCTCGTGTGTTTTTTGTCAGTTTGGGATGGAGGATCGCTCTAAATAATACAATACCCATGAGTCTCTGCTGCTGTTGCCATGGAGAAGCAGTCAGTCAAAGTTTGTCTACACAGACCGTGATTGAGTCGTGCATCGTGTAGATTTCATGATGAATGTGTCCCCAAACTTTGCCTGAACTGGTCAAGACTCGGGTCTGGCCCGGGCTGCATGCCACGTCTGTCTCTCTCTACTGTACTGTGAAATAAAGCAGCCCGGTCTCACGCCAAAGCGTGTAACAGACCCGCCGATCCACGACAGGATACCGTGTCAGTGTCACATTTTGCCTCACCTCATACTTTAAAAGTCAGCGCGTGTATGAAGGTGGAGTATAAAGAGTAGTGACACACACGGGTGGAGGACGGGGGGTGGATGGAAGTGTTGTTTGAGTCCCGTGAGAGACTAAAAGTCAGTGACTTATTTTAAGTTACACAGACTACAACACTGGAAAACAGCGTTAAAGTGTGAAGCAGAGAGTGACGCAGAATCGGCACCACATGTGAGCTGATATTTACGTCTTAGTATTTTTCTTTTCCTGGACTTCAACCAAGCTGCAACCTCACAAAGCTTTATTTTGAAAGTCCAACAGGACGTTAAGCATCGTCTAAAACATGGACGCAGTCACCCGCAGGTTTCTGAGGAGCTGTCATGATGCTCAGTGTGACCTGAGGTTGAATAAAAGCACATATGTGTAGAGTAAACTATTTTAAAACATAATAATATTGATAATAAAAGCAAAAGATTACGGC
Organism: Nibea coibor; assembly: GCA_023373845.1. Classification (NCBI taxonomy): domain Eukaryota; kingdom Metazoa; phylum Chordata; class Actinopteri; family Sciaenidae; genus Nibea; species Nibea coibor. The sequence continues at coordinate 29,420,674 of CM041738.1, read as the reverse complement.
AGATTCTGCAACACATGATTAAAATAAACTAATTGCAGCAGCACGTCCGCGAGGCTCTGCAGCACAGATGGAGCTCAGGATGATTATGTAGTGAGACATTCATGATCTACACTAACTAATCACCTGTTTTGTCACGGGTCAGAGGTCAGCGGCATTCTCGTGGAGCCCGCTCCAACAATACGCCGCTGTGTGCCGGTGATGTCATCTGACCCGCTGACCTGCCCAGTGTTTCAGATCTCTAATTAGCAATTGACCTCGTCTCCTCCCACATCAACCCTTTACACCCAGCGCGACCCCGCCGACCTCATTGGTGAGGTCACATGTCTGTTGACATCAGCAATCATCACTCTTCTCTTTCACTGTTTGCATGTCTCTGATCGGGCGACGGAAATTTGGGCTGTTTCTCAGAAATCCTCCGGGACCGTCGTCCTGAGTTCATCAGCTGCTCAACACAACAACAGAAAGACAAAAGAAACTGTTGCTATTATCTAATTTATCTTGGTCAAAAATCTCAGTTTGTTCTTCAAAACATGGCGTTTATGTTCAACAAGAGCATAAAAATCATCCTTAAAAAACTAGATTATCTAAAACAGAATAAATGTGTGCTTCAGCGTGTCATCGAGCCGCCCTTTAAGGACCGCCCACAAAATCCTGAGACTGAAAAACTGTTTGAACCTCTGACTCCACGTTTCAGAAATATATCATTCAAGTCTTTTCACGACTATTTTACAACATATTTAAAGAAAGAAATGCCAACATGCTGCTTGCTTACTGTGTGTTTGGGGTCCCTGCTATGCAATAAAAAGGGCCGAGTATCCCCGTATCCATCACAATGCTTTACTGTCTTTACAGCTTGAATTCAGTCTGACAAACTGTCCTGGGCCTTCTTGCCCATAGCTTACCTTCACGTAGGTCTTCTAATGTTTTCCGTACTCACGGGTAACTCCAGACCTTCTGCGAGCTCCCTGGAGCTGATCCTCGGCCGAGTCTTTGCCGGTAGTGTTCAGGGCCTTTAGGATACTCTCAAATACTTAAGCTTTCACCATTTTGATACTCCACATGACGTATAGCTGGTATGAGTTTCAGTTTAAATTACTTTATCAGCCTTTTTAGGTTGATATTATTACCCTCCCCTTCACCCCCTCCCTTATAAACTCCTGACAGCAAGACAGAGAACTTGTATTTCATGAAATAGAGTTAGTCAGTCTAATCCAACGTTTCCCCTCTGTTGTTATCTCTGTCTGTAATGTCAGGGTGTGGATAGATGACCCATCTGTCCATCTCCTCTGTCTGAATACCAGGCTATCGTCTTACATACACACACAGCTAACTGTCAGTCTGTCTCCATCTTTCTGTCTGACGGTGTACGAAGGGGAAACAGACTTGCCTTTGTCAAGTTATATCTCGCTGCCTTGCAGGGGGGGCTTAAACTTACTTCCTGTGCTCGGACTTTAGAAAAACAAATGCTCACCAGTCTCTGCAGCAATGGCGCGCTGCGTGCTGGCATTTGGCTTGTTGTTCCGCTCCGTTCTGCTGTACGGTTTCCTGGTTCTGATTGTTTCAGGACAAATTAAACTGAGAAAACAACTGGAAAATAAAATGGATTTGAAGAAGCCAAACTGCAGAAAATTACAAGTAACATTCGTCTGATTTAGGAGCGAAACTTTAAAGATCTCAGGGCTCTGTTTACAGAATATTTCAGCAATAACTGTTTTGTCTGTTTGTGCTCAACGTAGCTGCTGGGAAACAATCAGGAAATAACTTTTATTAATTAACCAGCTCGCTCTCATTCACTCTCTGTGTCACTATTTTGCGAGCCAGACGCATAAGTCAGACTTTAGTCCATGAACTCACCTGGATCTCAGTGTCAGTGACGTTTCAGGCCGACTGTGGACAGGTCTGACGGGTCCTGTCGTCTGATTGGCTGCCACAGTGTAATGTCAGGTTGTGCTTCTCCACCTGCAGCCCGCACCGCCGAGCATCGACCCCAACAAAGAAACTGCATGTTTCCATGTTTTCATGAAGTTTTGTGACCTCAACTTATTACAAATTTTCTAAGACAACATTTGACGTCAGGAAATAATAGACTTGTTGAAATCTTGACAGTTTTTAATTAGTTTAAAATAATTAAAGGATAATTAATTCATTTGAGTAAATTGCATTGTAAATGTAGGTGGAGTGTGTCGGGGCGGGGGTGTAATGGACGTACAGTTTGTTAGATCATCTCAACTCTTTGTTTTGATCCCATGGTGACAATAAATTAATTACTTTTAATAAATCAGAACATTTTATACCTCAGCCTAAAGCAGACAACTTCTGATGCCGTATGATCCTTTAAAACGCATCACACTTTACTTACTTTATCACAGAGCGTGTTTAATTATAGATCCGTCAGTAAACCTCTCCTTTAAAACTACACGAGCGTCCGTGAGACATAACTTATAATTTATTATGAGCTGCGTCCATGAATCTAATAAAGAAATAGAATAATATGTTTTATGGCTGTTGAGTGCAGAGTGCATCCGAAAGCATTTTGTGCTTTTATGAGTGTGGTCATAAAAGCATTATGAATCCATTATAATTCACTTTAAATGGCCTCTTCTGAGATTTCTCTCTGTTTTCTTCTTTCTGTCTCTGCGTCTCGCTTTGGCCGTCGTGATGCTGCTTGTTTACTTCGTACTTCAATACCAACAAATCGGAGGAATCTTTACTGGAAATGACAACAAACATTAAAGTTATTCAGTGAAATCAGACCCGCCGTAATTTGCACTGCTCGTGGTTTTCACATGCAGGATTCAAGCTGCCAACGAACACATATTATCAGCCTCACAGTTGCAGAGTTGCAGAGCCGTATTAAAGGAGCAGTGTGCAGGATTTAGTGATATAAAGAATGGACGGCGTCCCTGTGACGTCACGTTTGTACCTGAGTCCACAGGTGCAGGTCTAACCTTGATGCTTACCTGGAAACTCAACTCCCAAACCTGGCTGCACGAGGACGCCAAGGTCACTCTTACCCATTAAAACCAATTGAGGGAGGTATTTATAAGCAGCATCTTTAGCTGTGTTTTTTATTCCTCCAGCTGGATATTTATGCATTTATTCAGGACACATCCAAGTGAGAAAAGACCCAGGGGCAGACCGACACCTTGGGGGGAATTATATCTAGCCTGCAAATGCCTGAAGATCCCCCAGGAGGAGCTGGAGGAAGTGCTGGAGGAGACGAACGGCATCCAGGCTACTTTGGAATGCTCCCACCATGTTTACTTCATAATGAGAGTTTCCTTGATTATCCACATTTTTATTCAAGATTACAAAATCCAGAGTGGGACAAAGTCTCGGCGGTTCAGAGATACAGAGAGTGTGTTAAACTAAACATGGACAGGCGCGAGGGGACTTTGGTGAAGTTCTGTAGTTCCCAACGGAAACTCTCGTAACGTGAGAGATCTCACAGACTCTGCACATCAAAACAAAAGTGTGAGATTACAGCAATGTAATCATTAAATGTGCATTAATTCATTTGTATATACCAGCTTTATATGTCTTGCTCTCCAGGACTGGATCTCCAGTCTTGTCTCTACAGTTTCTGACGTTCTCGTTGCAGTTTTTTGGCCACGTTATTCATTCACTCTTTTCCACATTTCCCAATGTTCAGCGCTGATTCTGACCCAGCTGCCACCTTCAGTTCAGTTCAAAACCTGCCAACAAAAGCTGTCTGTATTCATGCACATGAGGGTTAATCGCTCAACATCCAATTTACATTCACCGGCAAATCAAGTTCATCCCGCAAATCGTGATTCAGTTTGACTTTGTAGAAATTTGTAGATAAAGGTGTGTTTGTACTGAACACCTCTAATGTGTCACCCACACAGGAGTCAGGGTAAACTTTTCAAATGAGTCTTTCAGTTTCAAGTGTTGGCAGATTGGGAGGGGACGCAAGGTCGTCTTTGTTTTTGGAATGCTGGTTTTTTAAAAAGCTTCGTCCTCGGTGGTGAGAGATGCCAGAATAGTTCAGATAGACGGCCAAAAATTGGAGTCAGTAAACATTTTAAAAACTGTGCCATGGGGCAGAGACTCTGCTCCCCACCTTGCATGTCCTCTGTGACCTGAAGCCCTAATCAAGCGGCAAAGTTTGGGAACTATAGGCCATGTGTGAGTGTTTGTGTGGGGAGGTGAGATGGGTGCTGAGTTACAGTGTCAGGGTCACCTCTGCAGCCCCTCGCGAACACCCTCACAATACGCCACCTTGAGGTAACAATGACTCCATTGTTCGCCCGGACAATGCTGTCTGAAGGACAGGGTTAAAGGGGCGGAGGGGAGAGGAGGGGCGGCGGGGGCAGAGCTGGGGGACAGTTGGGGGTGGAGGAGGGTGGAGGAGGCACCTGGTGACAGTGTATGGATAGGAGGTGGAAGCGGGGAGGGGTGGGGCAGTCACAGTCCATCGGTCAGCAAAGGCGGTGTTAAGGCGTGGAGGAGAACATGGACCGCTGACCTGAGGCTGGATTTCCCAAGCTCTGATCCGGGAGCCAGCAGGAGTCCTTTAGGAGGGAGCAGTCAGAACCACAGAAGGTGGATTTAAAGGAAATCAGGAGACAAATGCACGCAGTCTGGGAAGCAGACACGAAACGAGAGGTGGGGGATGCTGAGGTTATGAAGTTGACATTCAAGTTTGGAGTGAATGAAGCGAAGAGCATGCACCACAAATCTGAGATTTATGCACTTTATTATACGTCGAACAGGTGATTTCACAAGAGAACAAGCTAAATATACATCAGGTAAACTTCCTAACCAACAGCTGGCACGCATCTGGAATCCCTCCGATATCGCAGATTAGACCAGGAGTCTTTTTCAGCCCAAGGAGCCTTTAGATGAGAGACAAACGCTCTTACCTTTACCTTTATTTCACCTTATTAAGTTAGAAACCTGAACAAACTGCTGTGTTTCAGCCAACACCGTTCCTCACCTTCTTCTTCTTTCCACATACCAACTGGTCATGTTATGTTAATGTCATACACCATTTTTGTTTTTAAATTCTCACAAATGATTTTGGTGGACCCCTTTGCAGTCGCTGCGTGGAACCCTTAGGGGTCTGGGACCAACTGTTTGAAGACCCCTGGATTATTAGACAGTCCCAAAACATGGCTAAGAAATGTCGTAACGAAGCGCTAATTAACTGCTGCTGACTGAATCTGCCGTTAGCAGGCAAGAGAAGCGGCCTCAGCAGCCGGACCAGACCAGATTCAAGCACAGTGCCACGTAGCGAACCGCCAAGTGTGATTAGCTCGGGCACCCGGGACGCCAGGAGACCAAACCTCTGCTGGACCGGACACTGCAGGTTCCGGAGGCTGTGTTCGGCCCCGAAAACACAGCCTCCGCTCTACTTCCTGTTTCATGAGGGAAGTTATGTTACGTAAGTAATGTAAAAATGCATGAAGGTCATCATTCATTCAATCCGCACTTGACACAGTACAATTACACTTATATCGAAACTACAAAAGGTGTCAACCTTTTTCACGGTGACAGTGAATCTAGGTACTCGACAACTGCAAGAGCCAGACGCTCTTGGCAGTAGCAGCACTGCTGTCAGTGTCAGATGAAGTGGAGAGTGACACAAGTGGCGCTTTTCATGGTGAAGATGTGAGTATTAAAATACGTTAAATGCTGATTAATGTTCTTATCGGTTAGAGTAATGACTCACTCGTTAGATGATAATCCTCAGGAAAGAGTTTAAGGACTTTATCAAGCTCAGGAAACGGGAGAATTCTCAAATTCACACTTTTTAGTTGCTTCAAAATCTTTGTTTGGTGATAAATTCATATAAAAACAGTTATGTAAGTCGTAACTTCAGCTGTCAGGTAATTCAAAAGCAGGACAAAGTGGTCTAAATTATTTACTCACCTTTTGTCACGTCCTGTTACAAGATTAACAGTGTCTGTGCGTTGATTCTCAGACTGAGACAGTGAGAATAAAACTTTGAGTATGACTGGGTCTGCCTGACTTAATACTCCCCTGCCTTCAATTGCCTGCGCGCTACATGAAGATCCAAACATGCAAACATGCTCCGAACGTGCATACATACACGCACACCCACTGCAACTACACTACACTCAGGGCCACAGAACAAATATATCCCATTACTGCTTGGAAATAATGGGCCCATTTTTCTCGCACACAGCGCTCTTTATGAATAGTGTATAAACCCCGCCACGCGTTGGATCTTTGGGGGTGGTGGGAAGAAGGCAGGAGGGGGGTTGGTTGACACTGCCATGGGAGACGGGAAGAGCTCAAACACATTACTGCCTTTTATCCTCCCTGATGAAGAACTCCCATTTATACAAACATATAGAAGTACGGCGCACACGGATGCACGCACACGCTGCTTTTTCTCTCTCTCGCAGTGAACACAAGACATCAGAGTGCTTAAAAGCTCTGTCTAAACATAGACCCAAGGCCAACAGTGAGTGCTGCAGCTCCACCGCCACCATCGGCTGCACTCTGCTGCCTGTATGACGGCAGAATTAGCCACAATAGCTGCTGTGTGTTCCCTGCACTTCCTTTGACACGTTGCTAATGGCTGAGTATGTCTTGAATGCATCCTCTTAGTTTTATTATATGAGATGAGAAAAAAAAAGGCACAAATTCCATCATGTTTTATTGCGGCTCTTCTGCCGGCGGTGGCACAGTAAGACGTACTGGGTGGTGAATGTGAGGATTACTGCAGGTGTCAGTGTCTCTCGCTCTCTCTCGCTCTCTCCCTTTCCCCTCGTCTTGTCCGCGGTGTTGTAAAAAAAGCCCTTTGTTGTGCTCTGCAGTATAAATCATTTACAGGCTTTGCATAAATTTGTGTAATCTCCTTCGTGGGGGCTGGGCATCCTATCTGATTCACCCAGAGCCAGAAGTTCATGCTAACTGCGTGTGCCAAAAAAAGAATGTATGCATGTATGTTGTGGGAAACAGAAACCTGAACACAGTTAGTTACAGTGCTTACACGCAACATGTGTGTGAGGAAACGCAGTCACATACCATCCCAGGACGACTGAACACAAACCCAGGAAACACAGTCAGCAAACGTCTGGCGTGCTTTTACCAACAACTACAACTATTATCCTCAAAATGAACTTGTAGTCTTTCAGCTTTTTGTCAGACATGAAGATGTTTCTGCTCAGTAGTGAACAATAGTCGTGCAAACTTTGCAACCGATTGTTACAGAAAATGAAAAACTACCATTAAAACAGTACAGTCAGTTCTTTAAATTCATTTACAGGAACAAAATACTGCCCCGTTAATACCAAAGTGATGATTTATTTTAAAGTTATAAACAGTTTTTAAAGCAAAAGTTACAAAGTTTCACAATTTTTGGATGAAATTACGATCACAATGAGATAAAACATCAAATTCTTCAGTTTAAATTCAGAACAGAGTCCTGCAAATGTTTTCTTGAGACATTCAGTGGATAATAATGGATCGTTTTTTCAGGTTTGCCATAGTTTGTCCATCATTTTATCTATTACTGACCAAGGTCTCTGCCGAGCATCGGACGATCAGACGGGTTTAAAACAGATTTAACTAATAATAAAGAATAATAAAATCATGACTGTGCACTATAAACGTCGACTTCCTGTTTCAACGTTGGCTCCGTTCTTGTTGCAGGTTACAGTTCACTAACACAGACCACGTCAGTATGGATTTAGATTTATAACGGTTAAAGAGTGATCAGGGTCATCGATGGATGGATGGAGGAGTTCGGAGATGGAGGAGCTGCCTCTTCATCTGTATCTGAACCAAAGAGAGAGAAGGGGAGATCTGGGGGGAAGGGATGTGAGTCACAGAGGAAGTGAACAGATGAGGTGTGCTTATGGACTTTAGCTGCGGAAATGGGATGAGTTCAAGGCATGGACTCTGTTCCTTTGAAACTTTCTATAAAGAGGCGTAGACGTGTTGGTGGACTCGATTCTCTGACTGTTTCTTGTCAGCAACATTGTTGTGTTCTCCAAACTTAGTCAGTTCTTCAGCGAGTGCCGAGTTATCAGAACTGACAGCAATGAAAACTACAAAAATAAGAAGTTGTAATTTTCCTTTTAGTTTGTAAATTTATGCAGCCATTCAAGGACTTCACCGCACACTGCAGTGCATGATAAACAGAAATAAAATGACTTATGACCATAACTTTATGACCAGCTAACTAATACTGTGTAGGTCCTTTTGCTACCAGAACCTGTTGAGGTACTGACTAAAGGTGTGCTGTGATATCTGGATCCTGGATCGGACTTGATTGAGATCTGGAGGCCGAGTCAACACCTTGAACTCGTTGTTGTGTTCTTCAAACCATTCCTGAACAATTTCTGCTTTGTGGCAGGGCCCATTGTTCTGCTGAGAGAGGCCAATACTGTTCACATGAAATGATGTCCAAGGTCTGCAACAGTGCTTAGGTAGAAACGTCCACGTGAGTGGTAGGAACCAAGGTTTCCCAACAGAACATCATGCTCCGTTGGCTTTCCTTCTTCCACCCAGCATCCACCCCATGTACGAAGGCTCGGCAGCGGCCCGGGGTTCGAATCCAACCTGCGACTGTCACTGTTCAGCTGTCTCTGTCACAAATAAAGCTTGAAAAAGGCTAAAAATAAAGAATAATAAAGAAAAAGGTGAGTCATCAGACCAGGCCACCTTCTTCCATTGGTCACGTGCCCAACGTTGGCGCTTTTGGCAAAGGACAGCAACAAGAAAGCAATGCACTGTGTGTTCTGACACCTTTCTATCAGAACCAGCATGAACTTTTTTCCTTCCTTGGACACCTTCTGATTGGTGCTGACCTGCAGACCGGGAACGCCCCTAAAGAACACGCCGCTAACGTCAACTTTGAGGACAAAATGTTCACTCTCCCTCCCACTGACAGGTGCCACGATTACGAGATAATCAGCGCAGCTGCAAACAGTTATAATGTGCTGTTGATTCACGGAAGACTTTGGGACTATTTGAAAAACTAACATTGTTTCTGGGGAAAAAATAAAATCTGTTACTGGCTGATAAAACGCTGGCCACAAACTTCTCCCCTTCTCTTCCATCCCAGTGAGTTTTATTTGAACGCATGGTTTATCCCAGTAAAACCCACCACACCAATGACTGCTGTCACTGTGTCCTTGCAGTCGTTCCATTATTCACCATCCGTGGAGGAGCTCCAGGAGTTTTGTCTCTGGATGACATCATGGCTACAGTCTGTGTCTCTGTCCTTCAGCTTAATGAAAGATCACTTCAAATTCATTAATCATACAACAACCGAGTTGTATTATATTATAGGAATGAGATGAGAATTGTCTGTCACCTTTAATTGCATGAATCAAATCTAATTGTAGGAATGTATCCGGAGTCGTCTTCACTTCGAGACAGCGAGATAGTCGATACTGTGCACACATGTCCATTAAATTCACTTTTCAGGACATTATTTGTCCCTAAACAGATATTCCTCACTTCATATATTCTCATATATCTCTCACACCATCAATTTCTATCTGTGTTATGACGCACACACACATGCATACGCTCCTTCCCCGTGCAGTGACGAGGCTGCTGTAGGACAGTAAATCATTGAAAGGCGGAGCGCGGCGCTGAAAGCTCAGTGACACAAGATAAAACATGCAGCCTGCACCTCCTTCCGCCCCAGCTCGCCCTCCTCCACCTCCTCCAGAAAACACCGTCTACTCCATGGAGAGAGCCACGGAGGGAGCGGACAGTCTCATTCACGCATTAATCATCTCAAACGAACATCTGAGAACAGAAGTGGACCGGGACATGAACAGGAGGGAAATATATGTTTCCAACTTGGGTCCAAGCTGTACTCAGTCGGGGAGGGTCCCATTTTGTCGCTGCAGGTTTCAGGTCAATATGTCTGACTCGATATTAACGGTGATCATGTGACCATCCCAGGAAAATGTAGTTTTTTGATCCAAGGCAACAAGGCCGGAAAAATGAGGTGTTTACCAAGCCCGCTCTTCAAAGCCGACTGAAGAGAGGGCGGGATTTGTTAGAGCAGGAAAAGCACAGGTGTTACGAATAACATTAACAATAGTTCTCTGTTCTATTCAGGCGTCCCAGCAGGAGCCAGAAACTGAAGCAGCTAAGTGGACGTCAGGACATCCAAATGTGTTTTTCCTGCTGTGTCATGTCAAAATGAAAAAGGCCTGTTGGTGGTGAGCATCGTGCTGTTGGTTTTCTCTGTTTGTGTCTGTCGGGTTTAAACCAGAGCTGTTTAAATGTTGTTGATCTAACCCAGGTCACAGCACAGTGAAGACAAATTTGATCTGGATGTTTAAAGGTTAAAAATGTAATAGTGATATATCCGATATTTAATCTCGACTTATTCGATTTTATTTTCAAATCGATCTTAGCGTAGCCTCTGTTTGTTGCCCCCGTCAAGCTACAACCTACAATGTGTAAGTACCAAAAGCTGCAGTTCCTCTAACGTCCACTTGAGGCTGGCTGCAGAAGTGAGTCAGTCTCCATAAGTCCCCATGTTCAAATGTAAATAAACATGTTTACAGCCTGGTACAAAAAACAGTTTTGGTCTCTGGTCTCTAGCGATGCAGAGATCGTCCTGTAAATCCAGTTTTAACGAGTTCATCGTTTTTTAGAATCCCCCACAAAACTGTGACGGACGTCCTTCTATATTCCCTTGCATGTCTTGTCCATTTGCATACATTTACTTAAGCCACGTTGAGCTCTCTCGGCCGCCTTACGACGGGGATGAGGGTTTGAACGGAGAGTTTAGAAGATTGGCAGACATTGAAATGAGTCACACAGCAACAATCAAATGGGTTTCGAGGCAGTTGTGAGCTAAAATGAGAGGCCCAGCGTGAGATCGCATCGCCTGGGTTTTCAATCAGACTCGCTTCCTATCTCACCTGTTCAAGCATAATTGTAACACACACACACATGCACACACACACACACACAATGTCATATTACACAGCAAAGTTTACCTCCATTTTTCTCTCTCACGTTCACACACACACACACACACAAATCACTTGCCGGGATCATTTCACACGTCCTCGGTGGGAAACCCCATCAACTTTCACAGCAGGGAACAGAGCAATGAAACACATCCCAGACTGTCACACACACACACTGCAGGTACATTTACTCAGAGAGGTAGTAGGTTATCAGAGTCCAACATGATGGACACACTCATGCATGCTACACAGGAATATAGCATGCTGCGGGAGGCTAAGCACTCTGCTTTTCTCAGGTCTGCAGCAAGGAATGGCGTCTTCAGGTGATACTCATTCAAACTGGCTCCGACCGCAGAGACTGGAGTGTTAGTGCCACACTGAGGGAGAATAATCTGAGATTTAAAGAGTAAAGTTGAAATATTCTGAGGAAAATATCAGAATGTTTCAATAAAAAGTGATTTTTGATTTTAAATGCTGTCCCTGCTCCGCCTCAACTCTCTGTGATTTACAGAGTTTCCTGATGGACAGTGAAGTAAACTGCTGCCAACTGTAGATGCCGTTAGCTAATGGTAGCTCAGTTTGTTAGCTGCTGTTAGGCATGCTGACCACGGTGGTACTAAAACGTGAAGAATAAATGTTTGTGTGGGAGCGAGCGTGTTTTTCTCTCGATATATTTGGAGAGCAGAGCTGAATCTTCAGGTAGGCCCCTAGCTACATCACTATTCATAGTTAAATTGGCCACAAAATAGCCTATTGTTGCCTCTGTGTGTGTATGTGTGTGCACACCTGTTTCTCATAGTCAGCCAAGGAGTGAGAGGAATAACAGAGAGCAACGATGGGATGAAAGCATGTCAGCGGGTCAGCTGGTCAAACAGCGAGGGCTGAACTTCCAAACGCAGAGACTCATCCAGAAAACAGAGACAGAGACTTCCAACACAAGACAATGAAGGCAACACGGACGGAGAGAGAAGGAGGAGTATGTGAATAACAGACTTTGTTGAATTTTGTCTACTTGTCTACTTTGTCTACTCGGTTGTTCGGTGTATCTTTGTTTCTCCTGGGGATAAATCTTCGCTCCCCGTGGAGTTTCATAGCAGAAACCCTTCAGTGAACAGTGAACATCAGATTTAGGTGTCAGACAAAGACAGCTTCTTCCTAGTCCTCTTCGTTTTCTCGGCTCTGTCAGCAGAGGCTTCTTACGTCGCCCACTTGACGACACAAATCGCACGTGCCCCTGGGGCTGCAAACAACGATGCCCGACCTCCATCTTGCTGATGCCTCTCGTCTTTGTCGTCCTGGAGTCAAGAGTCCTGCTCGGTGCTGCTCCTCAGCCTCACACATTCTTCTGTCAGGCCTGGCCGCAGTCGCTGTAAATCACCTGTACGCCGTATTAAACTGGCCTTGTGTTCGATCTCAGTCCAGCTGTGTTCGCTGGGATTAGCGGTTATCAGGAGAGGATGCAGTCCTGACATGCTCCTTTCAGCGTCACACCACAATCTGTTCACAAATCTCTGAATTTAAAGTTCCCTTGCTCCCCAGCACACACATTCTTCTGTCAGAGTCTCGGTCGTAGACGCTGTAAATCAGTGCTGTATTCCCTGATGTCAAACTGGCCTCCATCTGTCTCACAGACTGCGGTCCAAAGCTCCTGTGCTAGCGGTGTAAACACCAACGATCCCCCGGTGCTGCTCCGAGCTTCCAGTCTGGGTCTGAGTCAGCTAATGGGACTGCTAGCTGCACGGCTAACTGAGCTAACAGTTGGCCGTGCAGCAGCTGCACATTTGTCCGGAGTACTGAGAATTCAACAGGTGGCCAGTCCTCACACATTGCACCTTTAATACATCCATGGTTTTGATACATTGCGCTTTTTTCTGGGCTGGAAACAACCTCTATATGCTCCATCGGGGAACTGACGCTCCCACTTTGTCTGACACCGTAGTCCTTCCAAGAAAAACTGTGGTCACAAGCAGCATTTCCTCAGAAAAGTGGCTCCAAATAACACCACATATTCCTGTGTGGCTTCTGCGGGATATTTCCAAAGCATTCTGGAGAACACACCGCCTCATTATCTGAATTTGATACAGCTACTTAGAAGAACTAAGTGAGCTAAACATGGCATGAGAGACAAATAATTTTTCCAGATTTCTTAAAGCAACATTGTGTATAAATTGAGATTTCTGTGATTTGTTGACCCCATTTTCAGAGTTCAATCCCACTGCAGTAAATATGGACAGCTGTACTCGAGTATTTGTTCTGATTACTCTCCCACCAACCACTAAAAGTCAGTCCCAGATTTACTCTTGTCCGGCGGCTTCTTGCTCGCTCACTCTCTCCTTTTCTCTTCTTAGCTTCCTCCGTCAGCGTCCTCTTCACTCTCTTCTCCTCTGCCATCATGTCCGTAGAAGCTGCTGAGCCCGGTTACGCTGCCCATCAGCAAACACTAACACTCCCTTGGTGCTCTGAACTCACAGCTCGAGCAGCCTGGCTAACAAACTGAGCTAACAGCAGCTACAGCTACAGCTACAGAGGTTCCTGCAGGTTCCTGTTTGGCAGGTTCTCCAGGTTCTCCAGCTTCCTCCTATGGCGTCTTGTTGTCCGGAGGATAAGACGTTATGGAAAATAGATGGATGCAGTAGATTTTGTAAATCAGTGTCCATCAAAAATAAACTAAAAATTCAATGAACTTTAGTCTACAGCAGCGTGTAATTGTGATGCAGCATGAATACATTTAGACTTCTTGGCACAGCACGAGCGTGAGAAAGTCACCACGGCGATAAAAAAGTCGACGGCGGATTAATTGCGAGTGTAGGTGTTCAGGTCGGCACCTGAAACAAGCAGGAGCCACTTCAACAGAGCCGCCCGGAGGACTGAGTGCAATCCACTGTTGTCCTCTTTTGAACTTCAGCTAATCAATTAACGTGATTTAATACGCAGTCACTCCACATGGAAGCCAGCGTGGCTCAGTGTTCTCCTAATTTATACTGTATTGACCGTTTCACACACATGCAGAGAGAGAGGGAGGGAGGGAGAGAGGGATGAAGCGGAGGCAGGCACATTGTGTTGAATGGTTGCGGGTAGATCTGGATCTCAGGGGGAAATTAAAGGAATTGTTTTATTTATTTATTTATTTATTTTTGCAGTTTAGCATTGCTAAAGTTTAAAGAGGCAGAGAGCAGGCGAGGCAGAGAGAGAGACTGACTCAGAGAGTCCTCTCCTGTGAGCCTTCATCTAGCCCTTGGCATAGAAAGTGAGCCTGCATATTACTCAGTCTATCACAACACAGCAGGAGAATGGGAGGAGAATTAATACACTTGGCTTTCATGCCAGCGTGCTTTCTCTTTGCCTTTCTTCTCTTCAAGCTCCACTGGACAAAAGCACTTTGTGTGCTAATAAAATTAGCTTGTATATAGCTTTGATTTTTTTTTTCTCGAGCTGATAACAACCGGGCTGAACTCCATGAATCTTGAGATTGTATTCAGTTTCTGTGCCGCCTGGTGCCGGCAGCAGCTCGGCGGTCTTCAGTGAGTGCTGCCGAGGCTCAGGGGCAAACATTTTTTTGTCTGTGTGCATTTCAATGACATAAACAGTATCTGGCCCGCCATACCCTCAGCAACCATCTATCTGCCTCCCATAAATCTGAATGACATTAACATTTAAAAAACCCCAACTCGTGCCTGTCGATCTGCGGATGGGGGCCTCTCTCCTCTCTCCTCTCTCCACCTAGACAGACAGGCCTCCATTTTATTTATCCAAAAGACAGGCATCGCCACAGACAGGCATAAATCTGTGCAGGTTAGAGCCGCTGGCCCGGCAGGTTAAGTGAATATCAGCCTCTGCTTCCTGAAAGAGCTCTCCCACTCCCATTAAATATGTGTTTCATTTCTGCCTTATTTGGATGGAAAGTCATTTTACCCTCTTTTATAGAAGGTCATAAAATATATAGCATTTTTTTTTCCTTAACGCTCTGCATAACATTTACATTTTCTATTGTATAAATGTGATCCCGGCGACACGAGGGGCTGAATAAAACATTCATGGCCAAAGCCATTTCTTCTGTGACATTTGGTCCCCTATCTATCATCAGTTTTCTATATGCAGCCGGCAGAACAAACGCTGGTCAAATGTTTAAATGTGGCCTCTCCACATAAAATTCAAGCCCCGCTTTCACATTAACACCCGCTGGCTAGTAGATGGAAATGCTTTTTTTTGCTCAGATAAGAGAAAAAGTCAAATGGAAATGACTCGCAGGGCTGTTGTGGCAGTGGGGAAGCGTCGCTGATGGGGCCTGGGAAATTGAAGCATGTCAGTAAAATTAGAAAAAAAAAGGAGCCAGCTCTGCCTTCGACTGGCAGACATGTAAATGTAGCAGAGTCTCTCAGATGAGTCCATTATGGACCGTCCCATGCAGCCTTTTCTCATCAAAAATCCCATCAGTGTATTAAAAGGTATAGCCTTGGCACTGACAAATTAATTCTTTCTTCCTCTTTTTTTTTCTGACTGATTTGAATCGTTTCTGAACTCAGTGATGGGCAGCGATTCAATATTATCATTCATCTTCATTTAGCGGGAAAATGATTTATTGTAATACGATTGTGTTCAGTGATATTCACAATGGTTGTATTGATAGAAAAATACATGAATACAAAATAATACAGAACATTATTTGAAAATATCAGTTTTATCATATTTATTACAGTGAAGTTGAATCAAGGGCAACAAATGTTCAATTATATAATCTGTGAAAATATATACTGCATATTATTATTATTATATAAATGAATATAAAAGCAGCTTGAAGTGAAGCCAATGCAGAAGTGTCGAAAAGCTGCAGTTCCTCTAACGTCCACTTGAGGCTGTTTCCAGAAGTGAGTCAGTCTCCATAAGTCCCCATGTTAGACAGCAGAAATAAACATGTTTACAGCCTGGTACAAAAACAGTTTTGGTCTCTGTAGCTAATTTCCCCGTTCATGACAACTGTACTGAGGGTGAATTTATATACAACTCACCTGTTCACATTATATTAAGGCTTAAAGTTATGCAGGATTCAGAGCGTGGACGCTTTGATTGACAGGTGATAACAGCCAAAACAAAGCATTTGACTAAGCAGGAAAGAGCGAGATATTACAGGAAAGAGGTCATCGCTAACCGCTAAGCTACAGAACTAAATAGCATGTAAACAACTTATTTTAACAAAAAAGCCACTAAAAGCAGAGAAGAGCTACGAGCGCCTGAGCAGATCTAGTTTAAGTTTAAATGTATGGCTGGTAATTAGCTGCTGCAATGAAGGCTAATTCATTTATAATTAATTGGGTTGAGCTAGCAGCAAAAATACACTGTCAGCAACACAAAAGCACCGGCAAGCCATACACAACAATGCAAACTGACAACAGACAACGTTATTCCAGGTATCCCCTCAAATATTTGGGACTTTCTCCTCCTGCACCACTGAGAACATCCTGACAATACAATACGATGCATTACAACAGTATAATAGGGGGTCCTCTTCTCTGCCTGACGTCTTTACCAGACACTGCAAAAATAAGGCTAGAAGAGTCATTATGGATCCCAGCCACCCAGATAACGGCTTTTACTTCCTCACTTCAATCAGGAAGAAGGTTCTGGATACACCAGGCCAGCACTGACAGGCTCAGTAAGACCTTAAACAACTAGGATCCTACATGAGGATGTTACCTAAGACTATTTATTATTCATTCCTTACTGCTGTTCTAACTATTATTATTATTATTACTTATTTAGGTATAAGAATGTATAGTAGAGGCTGATGAAAATACATGTATCCTTTGTTATTCTATTAGATTATATATGACAAATAAACTGAACATTTTATTCACAGAAAAAACAGATGGAGATGAGAGCTGGACGCCATGCATGACATCTGTAAGACTGACAGGTCTAGACAGACTTTGGAATGAATATTAGCTTGTGCGAAAGGTAATTTTAACTCTGTCATCATGCACAGAGAATTGACAGTATAATTAGTGGACGGTCTGTGAATTGAAGCCAATGTGGAGGTGTCTTAAATCTGCATTTGTTCTAATGGCCAGCTTGACTGATTGCATTGAGCCGTATGAAGAAATTACTTTACTTCTCACTTGATGTATGACCTCAGTAAACAGCTTCTTTGTGAGTTTATGGTCTCAGTTGCTAGTTTCAAGTCTTCTTCCTTGTTCATTTTGTAAATTATGGTCCCTTTTAGTGTAAGGCAGGTTTGCTTTGGGGTGTGGCTACCTTATGACTGACAAGTCATTCGCAGTGAGCCCGTCTAGCATGAAAAACCAAGATCCAACGTCCACATCGTCAAACTTGAGGCTTTGAAACGGTCGTCCACGAACCGATGGGTGATGTCACGGTAAGTTTACACTGGGTACAGAGTGTGCACATTTGAGTTCAAAGCTGTTTTTATTCATTCTGTGCATATGCGACGCACATGTGGAGAACAGTTGTAAATGTGCTGCAGATATGATGCATCATTAACTCCGATGGAACAACTGGAACACCTCCATTTTTCAGAGGTGGACAATAAGTTACAGCTGACATGCTGACGTCATTTTAACTGTGATTGGTTGCCAGCTACAAACTGTTTAGTGGAGTTATCATTCACACTGACATGTCAACCAAAGCTACAGCCAAATTCAGTGGTAGAACTCTGCTGGCATGTCGTAAAGACAGGATCTCACCCAGGGCGGCACAAGACAGCTGCAGACAACACAAAGTGGACTGAACTAACTGGTCAGATAATCATGACTGCTTCCAAACATGAAGTAGTTTGGAGCTGACGCCACAGATGGAGTGAAACTGAGACTCCAGCCATGTTAGTAATTGTAAGAGGCTGAAATGCACATTGTTAATCATTGTATAAATAAACCAAAGAACTAGACCTGATGATAGCACTACATTTAAAGTCGTGATCGCCAAAGTTCACAAAGACCATGAAAGTTTAACCAAACCACAAAAGTAATCCATGGAACAGTCTCACTTTGAATCACAAATGTGACTCTCTGGAGTTCAAGTTGTTGTGATCTATGCTTTGAGAAAATGTATGTATCCAAGATTATTTTGAGACATTTGACAAGTAAAGTGAAAACCATGACCTTCTGGTGGCGCCTAATGAAAAGAATTTACCAAAGTCATCAGGATTCATCATTTGGGATCCATGAATAACTGAACCAAACTTTATGGTAGTCTATCCAAAGACAAAAAGATGAAGACAAGGTGTGAGGACATTTTATCAATCCCAACAAATGGCAACCTACTGGTTGTGATTGAGGAAACACCAAGGCCAGTGGTCTTTGTCCTCTGAGGACCATGAATTTGTGTATGAAAAATCATGGCAATCCATCTGAATGCTGTTTGAGTGATCCAGTGACCAACAAACTGATTACAATAACCATTACCACCACCAAACTAGTCACCAAAGGAGTCATCACATGGGAACCATGAATGTCTGGACCAAATGTTCATGTTAGTCCATCCGAACATGATAAGAAAAACAAAAAATGGCAATCCATTGGGACAGCATCGCAGTAACAAAGCCAGTGGGCTTCATCTTCTGGGGACCATGAATTTGTGTACGAGATTTTGAAGTATTACAGTGACAAACTGACCAACAGACTGATATTTTCATCCCCAGAAAGGATGAATAAAGGTAACAAATCTGAGATTGAAAGGTTGATGGGCTTTTGGGCTTGAAATATTTTGTTATGTAAATGCACCAGTGACTACCTGAAACTTGTTTAGCTGCAGCGTTTCAAGTATTGACTTGACATTTCATTTTGATGTGAACCTCTGTTATTAACACTAAACGATAAATGTCAGGTCTGCACTGTGAGAAAGTATAATAGTGTATAAGTTAGAAACGACCCCAAGATAAACAGTTATATGATGAACTTCAGTGAGTTTGTTCATTTTTTTCTTTTGAGACAAAATCAAGACCAACTTTCTCCCAGACTTCATACATAATTTACTGAATCAATAATCAAGAGTTACGCCCTGATGATCGGGATGCTGTTTTTTTTACACCCATTCATCTACGATGCAGGGTTTTTCCCAGTCTGTAAACTGTACTGGCCCATTTCAGGTTGTGTGAAGGACTCCCACAGGTACTCATTAGTATTGTTTACTTGTGAACCCAAAGGGGGCCATGTTGTCTTCTAATCATAGATTTTACAACAACTTCGACGCTCTGGCACCACTTTCTCCACATATCTGTAATCTTATGAAGAAAATGCACTGAATTAATGTACAGTGTTTGAGTATGGATACTCGTAGGTTAGTTGATGCTCAAATAAACAGTCAGGTCAAGTCTGTGTTCAGATGCCCCAATTATTTCAGTAACACCAATTTTAAAATGCTTCTATTGTATCAGGATTTTCACTTCCATCGTGACAAAGAAAATCAATTAGTTTCAGCACGCGTGCTGGTTTCCAAATGAGGCAGTGTATTCTGAGTTCAAGGTGCAGCAGCCAAAAATATTGAATACTGCATAAGACTTCATGGGATAAAATCAATAACCTTCTTATTATGCCATGTCATGAAGCCTCACAGCCTGAAGTAAACCTACCACAGTAACACATTTCTCCAGGGCCAACAGGAGACACACAAAGATGGAAGAAAACTGTCAATTTAGGAGCTCAGGTGGATGTTTTTGTTCTCGGTGTTTCCAGGAGGATAAAAGTAATCAAGGGGATGGATGCTGAAGGGCTTGCTTGGGGGGTTGTTATCTAATTTGAGAATTCAAACCTTGTGCATACGGCTGTTTTTTTTTTTTTTTAACAAAAAGGAAATGTAAATGAGGTGGGTTGAGTATGTTACCTGATTTTGTACCACTTTCTTTTTTTTCTCTTGATAAGAGTTTATATTATGTTGTAGCTAAGGCATTTATTAATGGTTAGTAAATCATTTATAGATCAGCAATAAGAAATTAATAAAAGGGCCTTTACGTTGCCAGGTTGTCCTTGAGCCTAGTGTTCATCCTCTTCCAGCAAATATTGCTGTCATCTACAATTATATAGCCTATGTTATTAAGTCATAAAGGATATTTACTGCAATCTGTAAATGTTATTCAGATCTATAAGTATTAGTTAATAGCTTTTTAACTAATAAAACCATTTATTACAACTTATAAACCCTTTATTGTGTTATTAAATAGAGAAAACATGACAACTCAGTTCTGCATAACAGGGTAACCCCCAAAATAATAATTAATAAAACCATTAGTCACAACTTATTGGAAAAGTGGTGCTATTTGTTTATTAACAATGGAAAGCGTGTGACAGCTCAGTTTAAGAATAGTGGCTTTATATATTTTTTTCCAGTCATCTCACTGTCACCATCAAAAATGTAATTATTAAGCTTTTATAAAGCCATATAAGCTGTAGACATTAGTTATTGATTACAACCTATAAACCTTCAATGCTATTACTGAGTGGTGCTATTAAAAGGAGAAAATACATGACAACTCAACCTTACATAATCATTTTGACTTTATTAATTAGCATCAGGTAATATAAGTCACTTTTGAAAAAACATGGAATATAATATCACTAACTATAACTATACTAACTGTAATGCATGTACAATCACCTGATAGGCACCCTGATAGGACTATTTTATTTTTATTTTTGCTACTTAAAAATCATAATTTTATATCTATAGGAGCGGGTTCTCTTCCATGGAGGCCGCCATGTTGAAACAGAGTTTCTACAGTAGCCCAGAACAGACAAACTAGATACTGACTGTAGACAGGGTCCTTTAAATGTTGTTTCTCCTTTATGCTAGGAAGGTGAGGGTGATGTGAGGAGATTGCATTGCAGCGATTACACCACGAGATGCAGCTAAATTCTACACACCAAGCACCAAAGTAGTTAGCTTAGCTTATAATGGCTTTATGAAAGTGGTGCTATTAAAAGGAGAGAATATGTGACAACTCAACTATACAGAAAGATTTTTACTTGATTAATTAGGACGTATTAGCATCTGGTAATATGGAGTCACATTAATTAATAAAGCCATTACAACATGTTAGCTATTAGTTACAAGTATTTATAAGCTAATTTACAAAGAGGTTAGCTTATACGCTAATTTGTAAGATAGCATACATAGAGGTTAGCTTATAAGCTAAATTAGCTTGTAAGCTAACTTACAAAGAGGTTAGCTTATCTGCTAATTGAACTTGTAAGATAACTTAGGAAGCAGTTACCTTACAAGGTAACTTAGCCTGTAAACTAACTTACAAAGTAAGTAAGTTTGAAACTTTGTTACTAAAATCTGTAATTTATCAAAAATGAAAACATGTGTACATATTTTAAGCTAAAACTCGGCCAATTCCCGCCAAGTTAATCATTGGAGTTTGTGATTTCCGACAGCAAGCGAATGCAGCACTGAGTGAGGTAGAGCGGGACTGCGCGAGCGCCCTCCTCCTCCCCCCTCCCCTCTCCTCTCCTCTCGCGCCTTCTCTGCGCGTGTGCCCGCCGGTGAGGGCGCGCGCACGGGAGGTGGCGGGGGGTTGTGCTCGCTCCTGCTCTCTCTGCTCTCTGACCCCAGTGGCAGCTCCGACTCACTGCACTCCGGCTCCCCCTCCGTCAGACCGAGTCTGCTCCCTCTCTCTCTCCCTGTTGTCTGTCAGTATCTCTCGCCCTCCTCTCCGGCTCTCTCTCTCTCTCGCTCTCCCTCTCCCCCCTCGCTCTCTTGTCTGGTTTCTTTCCACAGGAGCCAGCCGAGGTCCCGCCGGGTCGAAGGTTCTGCCCTACCCGCCCAAACTGCCGCAACCCCCGGACGGCTCGCGTACGAAACCTCCCCTGTTGCTGCCGCATGGACCCGCGTCCCTTCACCACCACCACCACCACCACCTCCACTACTACCGCCGCCGCTACTGCTGCTGCTGCCGCCACCGCCGCCGCGTAGAGGGCGACCCCGACCCGACACTCTTTCTCCGGCCAGATAGAAAAAAACGCACAAAAAGCCCCCCACACACGACGAAGGTAGAGCAACCTTTCCGCTTTGCTTTTTGAGAACCGACCGGAGGGGAAGGGGAAGGGAAGGCGGGCAGAGAGAGGGGAGAGACGGGGAGAGAATTCTTGACACAAAGCCGTCGGTTAAAAGGTGGCTTGTCATTTTTATTTTTTTTTACGAGGACGAGCGAGAGGTTAGCGCGGCTGTGCCCGTGACACTGGCCACCTTTTGTGGGGGGTTGTTTCTTTAATATCACCCCCGGTGCAGAGTTCAGGAGCACACGGACCTTTCCCTTTTTGTGCGGAGCGGGCAGTGTTAAAACAGCAAGCGGCGCATAGCGCATCAGAAACGGGGTCAATTTATTCGCCTTTACCCTCCTCTCCCTGCTCACCGGAGTGATCCCTCCTCGTGAAGTTAGCCGTACGCTGCTGTGTGCGTGCGTGTGTGTGTACGAGGTGCTGTACAAGCACCGACAGCACTGACACAGTGTGTGTATGCATGTAAATGTGTGTGTGCGAAGCTACAAGCCTGCATAATAAAAAGAAATGCACTCACTGCCAGGGCAGGTTTTTAGCAGCAGCAGCAGGCTAAAGCTAGTTGCTTTGCTACTGTAGCCCACAAGGTAGAGACAGACAAGGCGAGCAACCCGACACACACATTTACAGACACACACACACACACGGAGAGGAGACCGTGAAGCATGCTGCTGCACACAGATCCGTCTGTAGTTTTTTTCCGGCCTACGTTTGCACCAAGAAGAAGGAGCAGAAGCAGGAGTTTGATTTAGATTTTATTTATTTTTTAGGTTTGTTGTGTTAGAAATTATATTTTTTTACAGGCCTGCAAACTTGGAGTTTGGATGCATGTCATTTTAACTTTGCAGGGGCAACTTAAACTCATTTCTTTGTGTTGTTTGTCTGCAGGTTGTGTGCATTTCTTACTATTTCTAGGCTGGCATTAATCTTTTTGACTTGAATCCATAGCTCGTATCATAAGGAAAGTAGCATCCAGCTGACCCAGAAAACATAAATCAATGTTGTTGTTTTTTTGTGGAAATAGGACAGATTTTTAGCTCCAATTGGGAGGTTGTTTGCTTAAAAGATATTCAACAACTGGAGGTCGCTGCTTCTTTTTTACTCAGTCCTGCGTCGCAGGATTTAACCATCAAGTGAACTCAGGACCCTCCAAGCAAACAGACTTGTTAAATTGAGGGTAATTTTTCCCTTTTCTCCTCCTCCTCCTCCTCACCTCCTCGTCCGTGTGCTCTGGAGAGCTCTGCTATATAAAAAAGCCTGTCAAGCCCACAGTGGCCACTTTATTATCAGTCAGGGAGGTCAGACAGGAGGGTGCAAGGAGACGCACAGCGACAGCCCGCCGGTGAGTGAGCGCTGAAAGAGGCAGGGAGAAAAGGCTGCTTGAATTTAAGGAGTGGAAAGCGTGTTTTTACCTGATTTATCTCTCATCGTACGGCTGTGAATTTATGTTTTCCGGAGCGGGTTTAGATCGTTCCTCGTCCTGTGGAGTACCAAAAACTTTGCCTCATTTTGTGTGTTTTGTGCATGCATTTATTCTTTTACTGAAGGTTTTTGCAACAATTTAACGGCTTATTTTTAAATGCTTTGTCTAATTTCTATTACGTCAGAGGCCGTGCCTGCCTGCCTGCCTGTCATCTCTTCTTTTTACATTTAAATATATTAACCCAGCAGCAGAGCAGCAATTTAGACAGATTGTGAATCGTCGGCTTAACAGTCCGGTGTTTGTTATTTTGGAGTTTTTCAAAGGATTTTTACTCCGTGAACGAAATGCCATATTGTTGGAAAAGGTAGAATAAATCTGCTAATTATGTTTGAAGTTTGCCTCGCTGCTTTTTTCTAATTGGAATTGGTTGGATGAGGTGTTGAAATCAAATTGTGATGCAAGAAAACTAAACAAGGAAAGTGTAATTGCATTTTTCAGTGCGCCTGTGTGAACGTTGTAATTATAAATGAGTTATTTCGGCTGGTTTTGCTCGTGCGTTTTATTTTTTTAAACAGTAAAAATGTGCACACACTCCTGCTCTCTTCTCGTGCAAAAGAGCTTCCTATTGTGTATTAAGAAGCTGGTGTGTGTGTGTGTGTGTGTGTGTGCAGACTGCGGTGTGTGTCGTGGTCGAGTTGGTCAGCTGGGTCCTGCTCCTCCTCCTGCTGCTCCTGCTGCCGCTGCTGGGAGACTTCCTGGGCTTCTCGAGGCGGCTCATGAAGGATGACCGCTGCACGGCTCGCTGCTGAATCCCGGTGAACGAACCCCCTCCAGCGTCTCATGTCCAAACGGCGGAAGGATGGCTCATGGCAAAGTGACCATCACGGTGGACGAGTACAGCTCCAATCCCACGCAGGCCTTCACACACTACAACATCAACCAGAGCCGCTTCCAACCTCCACACGTCCACATGTAAGTGCATGCAGCCACACACACACACACACACACACACACACACGTGCTGGGATCACCTGCCATGAGCTTGTAAACTAAAATAAGATTTAAGAATATTTTTAGCTGCCAAAATAAGTTCATGTACTCTTCATTTAATGTGTTAGAGGACAACTTTTAAACACACACACGGCCAAGTTTTTATTTATTTATTTTCTGTTCATTTTATTTCAGATTTTTGGCTTTTTATTTTTATTTTTTTAAATGAAGTTTTAAACAAATTTCAAGCAGAAAAAAAGCTGAAATTCAGATTGAATTTTAGGTGCAACAGGAAGCCAATCAGAATCCAGTTTGATGCAGAGTCTTTGTGTATACTTTGATTTAATTGGCTCGAGCTCAGAGAGTGTACGGTGGCTGGCGAGGACAAACTTGGAGAGCTGCACACACACACACACACACACACACACACACACACACACTGCTCTGTGGAACGTTTGAGGGGAATTAAATATTGCTGTTTGCTCCGAGTGAGGAGCAGCCCCACACACACACACACACACACACACGCTGGAAACTGGATGCTTCACACAGATCTGAGTTCAGCGTGCGTGGACGCGTGGTTGTTATCATCCGTGCCGAGTTGTCATTGCGGTGCATGAACACTTTGTCCGCATTAGGGCGCTCTCTTTATTTATTTATCGGGCCGGTTACTTAGCGTTGCTCTTGTCTGATGTGGTTACTCTCTGCCTCTCATTAGTGGGTCAGAGCTCTGTGACCCGTCAGCCCTCGCCACACACACACACACACACACTCATCAGGCCTCTGTGTGTTTGATCTGTGGACAGATATTAACACGGAGCTGCATGTTTGCGTGCTTTGTGTTGTTCTAAAAAGGGTCTCTGGCAGATTGCTGGTCGTGGTTTCGTGCACGTCTTTGAGACGCTGTGTGAGGTAACCTGCAGCAGGAACAGGAAGTGATTAGAGCTTTGATTAAACTTCATCCTTTAGTGGGTAGACGTGGTTTCATGATGCTTCCCTGCTTCCCTGTTTTTCTCTTTGGCACGTTCTCTGCGGCGCCTTGATTGCGTTTTTCAGGTCATCTTCGAGCCCGATCAGCTGATACAGATCACTTATTCTTTTGTTATCGCAGCATTAAGAAGTCAAGCACTGGAATACCTTGAGAATAGACCCTTTTTTGTGAGGGTGAGCCTGAAAAGTCCTTGAAATTCAAATGAGCCACATAATGCTCTATTATACACACATCACATTTTGATTCACGAGGTCGTTAAATAGAAGAACGACTCAGTCACTTCCTGTCTCCCTCATCTTGAAGAGCATGTATCCAAAACTAAATTCACATCAAGGTAAATTCATCTATGTATGGATTGTGTTGTTGTATGTACCTGCTGCCGCCTCCTCGCTCCTCCTGATTGGCCTTCAGGAGCTGCAGCTAACCGTTAAGCTGGAAACAAGTTTTACCTGCTGCAGGCCACGCTCTGCGTCTGTGTTGTGAGACATCCACAGAAATGTTTTAATTCGACCAGAGGAGAGGAGCTCGCTGCGTGTCGCCTCTCCGCTTCATCCTTTTAAAGAGGTCGGAATCTGTTAGTGAAGAAATTGTCGATCGTTTTTTGACATCAGCGACTGGAAAGCGTTAAAATCACATATTTTTACTGAATATATCGGTCGATCGCGATCAGCAGCCAGTGGATCTGGGCAGCAAGTAAAGGTAGATTCAGTATTTCCCCAAAATAACGTGATATTAAGCATGTGTAGTCTGCAGAATGAAAAATGTTTGAACGGGAAATGCTCTTTTCACAGATGTCAGGTTGAGGAAGGCGCAGGACAGATTTCTAAAGTTTAAAACTCTCCTCAGAAATCCTCAAACATTGAAGTAAAGCTAGCCTAGCTGCTGCATAATTCTCATAAATCTCTGATCGAACCGAAAAATAAAAATCCGACTGAAGTTGAGAGAGAAAGCAGAGTCTGGGTCATACGTGGGCTTCTCTTATTTAATTGACTTTAATGGACGTCAGTTAGGAGACGCTGTAAAGTCACCGAGTCCTCTGTCGTGGACGGCGGTCGGGTTGCACGTGTGCTCGGATGTATTACAGCGAGGTGGGAAGGAGAAGCGGCATCTGCGCCGAGCTGAACTTATAGCGGGCGAGACGGCGGGGTTGACATTCAGAACGGGAGTTTATGTTACACGACGTGTGAGACGTGGAGCTCGTACATCATCCGTTTTTTAGACCAACGTCACATAAATTAAGAGCCGGAGGAAGAACTCGAGCAGCCGCGTGAGATCCGTGCAGACGGTGACCAGCCGCACGCCGACATCTGGCAGACCACTTGTTTTTATTTTGTTTACCTCAAACACTCCCACAATTCAGTCTGGAGGATCATGTTCGTGTAACAGGAATATTTTTGGGGAGACGGTCAGACTCTGGGCTCGTGTGTGTGTGTGTGTGACTCTTACCTTCCTCCTGCCGGTGCTGGCAGCGCTCGCGTTGTCGTGCCAGCGTGTTGTTTGTTTTTTGGTATTCTTCTCCGGCTGCCAGAACAACGAGCGGCGCGATGAATGTGGAAAAAGGAGACGAGGTCACCTCGCAGTTTGTGTTACGTCAGTCCGTTTTAACGGTTGACAAAGACGGCAATAAATCAGGCCAAACGGCTTCAATATGAATCAAGGTTAACACACACACGCGGCTCCGGGTTCACCACGACGGGCTCCGAGTTTGATGTTTGAAGAGACGGACCACAGATGATGCACACAACATTTTCAGGCTGCATTTTAGCTTTTTTATTTTGTGATTTATTAGCATTATTTTATGCTTTTATAGCTGCTGGATGCTCTCGGCTCGTGGCTCATCTCAGCCTCTTTACTCTGCAGCGCTGCACCAGCTGACCGTGAGTAAAGTTCAGTCGGGGGAAGCTGCAGAGAAACCTCACCGAAGCGAGGAAGGAAGGGGCCATCTGCCTCCTGTTTGAGAGGGAAAAAGTTCCTTAAAAAGTGGATCTGTCATGTGGAGAGAGTTTCATTCCAGACGGAAAACAAGAATAGATTGCGCACGATGTTTGCAGCTGTTTATTAGGTGTGTTTAGTAAAATGTAAAAGACGTACGAGGAGTCGGGAAACGAGACGTAGAGAGTAAACACAGCGCTGAAAGAGGCAAAAAACTCTCCCGAAATCAGAACAAACAGTTTATCTAAATAATGGGTCCAATCATTGGCCGGCCGCGTCGCGTGGTTGTAGTTTTTTGGCGGTGCAGGTGAAGCCCTCCGTCAGAGGGAAGGGGATGTGTCGAAGCCGTCGGGCCTCTCTCAGCAGATATGTGTTTGGATAAATACATTAGGCTGTTTCCTGGCTTCCACAGAGCCTGCAGTGTTTTACTCTGCCATTCTTAAACTCAGACTGGGAATCCCGGGATCACACACACACACACACACTCACTCTTCTCCCATAAGCCCATCCCCCCCTATGTTTAAGTGCTTATAGAATAAGCGCTCTGTTCTGGGAAAGTAAAGGCTTGTTTAGATTTGAGAGATAATGATCCGACTTGCTCGGGGGTTCTCACTCACTACATCCACAGTGGACATAAATAAAGTTGTTGCTTCTCTGAAAGCGAAGCGTGAGGCGAGGGGGGAGGAAAAAAAAAAGCTGAAGCGAGGGGGTTGCCTGCCGTTTGAAATACAATCCCTCCTCTAATGCCCCCCCCCCCCCGCCCCCTCCGCCGCCATAGACAGAATATTTAGATTTGTGTGATGGAGTACAGCAGCGCCTTTTGTGTGGCGGAGAAGGTGAGCCACATATGAAAACATGCATGTAGGGCACACACACACACACACACACACACACACACACACAGTGGCAGTTACAGGCTAATGCTCAGGAACGTGACCCCGAAGTCAAAGTGAGCTTTCTTCAGGAGCATGGGCCGTGTCTCTCTCTCTCTCTCTGTCTCTCTCTCTGTCTGTCTCTCTCTCTCAGTCCAGCTCTGTTTGTGTGTCTGGTTTATTTTTCTGCGCCGTCTGTGTTTTTTTTTTTTTTCCTTCTTCCTCTTCTTTCTTTCCTCAGCCCCCCACCTCCTCATCATCGCCGCCGTCCTCGCCGTCGTCGTCGTCTCGTGAAATGAAATGCTCAGCAACTTGGAACATATGCTTCGAGTTGGGACACTAATGGCTTCAAATCCAATTTGAGCAGGATCTGGGCCAGACTGCGGGAAGGCCCGACACACACACCCACGCACACACACACACATGCACAGACAGACAGACAGATAAACTGACATGGAGTTGAAACTAAAACTAAAAGCTGAGGAGTGTTTGTAAGATTTTCGTGAATCCTTAAACAGCCTGAAAATGTCTTGAATTTAAGGACTTAAAAATCCTGTCATTGGACTCCAGGAAGAAGTTAGCAGGAGGAATCATATCAACAATATTTTCATACACACAGTTGAACCTTGTCGCTTCATTTCCTGGAGGCCGTGCTCTCGAAGAAAACCAGCAAATCAGTTCTGATGTTTTTAAGAATCGTTGTTCTCATTGTGACTTTTTCTAATTCATTCATTCAAAGCTCCCATTTTAATTTCTTCAGTTTGAGTCCAAACCTCAAAGATGGTTCAATTTCCAATCATGCAAAAAAAAAAAGAAAGAGCAAATGTGCATTTAAAATGATCTGAAATTTATTAATGACACAAATCTTACTCAGACTTAAATTATTTTTAAATCACCTTTTGAACTGAATCCAGCAGATTAGATAATATATAAATACAATGAGGCCAGATAATTATGAAATATTCTAATAAATAAAAGCCAATAAGAAGAAAAATGAAGAATTTTGAGAACAATTGGGAAAAAAAATCAAGGACAGATTCAACAAATAAAAAACTACAAAAATAAAACCAATAAAATGTTGAAATAAATGAAAGCTCAGCAGTGTATGATGGGGGACTACACCTGGTGGTGGTGGTGACTCCGTGTGTTTTCGTGGAGGTCCAGCTGCCGAGCTGTACCTGTGCAGCAAACAGAGAGATCGGTGGTCGATTGGTGCCAGGACATTCAGCGATTTTAAAAAACTAATGAGAGACTCTCCAGATCAATTCTAAAATGAATCTGCGGCCGATGCAATAAGCTAAAAGTTATTGGTTTAATATTTGAGCTGCTCAGACAGCGGCCGAAGTTAAATATTGTGCAGGAGAACAGTAGCTGCTTCTCAAACAGAATAAAACGTCCGCATGATGCGCTGGGTGGAGAACCCCCCAAATAACGTGGAGTTAATCGAGTGCACCACATTAGATTGTGTTGTTGTGTGTGTGTGGTTGATCTTGATCGCAGATGTGTTGGCATTTCTCACTCGATGACTTAACTGCATTACGCCATTAACGCCTTCGGAGTGTTAATTTATTTAATTTCCACCGGATGTGCACGCCACGCAAGCCAACAGCGCCGAGCTGGTGCAGAAAGCCGACCTCCCCCCTCTCTCCCCCTCTCTCTGTCGGTGCTGCCAGGGTCAGTGAAGGGAGACAAACTGTGGAGAGCAAACCTGGTGCACCAAGTCTGTTTTTCTAAATGGCACCTAAAGCGAGACTCGGCTGAGTTAAGAGCTGTCGGAGCATTCTGTTCTTTTAGTTTCACAGGCCGCCTGCTTTTGTTTTTGTGTTTCAGGCTTTAAATCGGTCCGAAGTTCAATTTAAGTGCCGAGAGGAAGTCTTTAAAACCTGCAGATATCCTGTGACGTGAGCGTGGCGTGATATTTTTCAAAGTTTTAATCCTGACACTAATAAAACAACTTAGTTTAGTGGCTGATACCTCCAGAAATCCTCGAATGAATCACATTTCTCAAGTGCGTCTGTCTTTAATTGGGCCCCAAACTGCATTTGAACTTTACCTAAATAAAATATCGTACAATTAGCAAAATTATTATTTAACATTTTTAATATACGAAGTAAAAACACTGAGGTTTTCTGCTGGTTTTGATTCTCTGTGCTGCAGACACATTTTAAGGCGGACCTTTAATCGCTGCACCGTTATTTTCTACATCAGGACGCTTGTTGTTATGGTTACCTGATTGACAGCGACGTGGACACCTGACAGCCAATCAGAAATTTTAGTATTTTCCGCTTGTGAACAACGAACACGGTGAAAAACATTCCAGAGAACATACAGCGTTTCCTTTTGTTTACTCTTTAAAACATTGAAGACACCTGAGCTCGACACGTTCATTTAATGCAGGGAAATTCATTAAACACACACACACACACACACAGATAAAAAAATCCACATTTAACAAACTCCTTCTCCTCCAGATGCCTTGTTAATTATTCCCGCCCTCTGAATAATTGAGGAGCTCGTAAGTATGAATCATTTAATGACGCCGTGCCGCCGCCGCCGCCTGCCTCCTCACACGTGGATATTCTGACACGAGCTGGTGAGGAAACGGCAAAAGAACACAGCCTTCACACGTTCATTTCAGCTCCGTCCGGCTTTTTATTAATGAACTCGGTGGAAAATGTTCCTGTGCTGTAATTTTCCTCTTCTCTGTGGAGTGGAACGGAGCCGTAAACCACAGACTGTGATATGTACACACAGAAAATCAACATTTTCTTTTAGTGTAATGAGTCTGTGTATCGAGAGGGAGGATGCTCGTTGAGTCACGTGACCGAGAGAACTCTGATTGATAATTAAACAGGACATTTTGTCTCTGCGTAGCTTTACCGTGGACCGTCCGAGACCCTGCGTGTCTTTTCTTGACTCGTGTTGAGGACAAACGTTCCTCCGCTTCGTGTTTCTTCATCGTTTATGGGACGACGGAGCGCTGCCGTGTTTCCACTCCATCCACTTGTTTTCTTGTCATCACAGCAATAAATAACATTTATTTGTCTCGGTTTCAGGAATTATTGAAGTCGATGTTTGAGCTCTAACATTTGGTTTTGCTTTTTTCCTCGCTGAGGTAGCAGCAGCTGCAAACTGAAGAAATGTTTTCTCTGTTTTACTGTAATTGTTACAATATTTTATTAGTTTGTGGCGCAGCTCTCCAACCTGAAGGTAAACTCTCGCCCGGGTCTGTTCTTTCTCTGCGGTCATCTGGTTACAAACCAAAGTGTCTCCAGATGACAGATGATGAGCTGAAACATGTTCAGGATATTTTGTTGTCTGATCTGTTTCTCTGCTGCTTGTCTGCCTTTTATGTTTGTTTGGATCACACGGTTCTGATTGGTTGGAAATTTCCACCCACGTCTTCGATTATTTCATTGATCCAAATAGATCAAGCAGCTTGGGAAAAAGAACCAAGCGGGTCAGCTGTGTAGGCGGGATTAAGGTGGTAATGTAGAGATAGGCGAGCTTAATAGCCACTGAGCGACTATCTGCATGGCTGCTGCAGTTCCTCAAACGTCCACCTGAGGCTGGCTGCAGAAGTGAGTCAGTCTCCATAAGTCCCCATGTTAGACAGCAGAAATAAACATGTTTACAGCCTGGTACAAAAACAGTTTTGGTCTCTGTAGCTAATTTCCCCGTTCATGACAACTGTACTGAGGGTGAATTTATATACAACTCACCTGTTCACATTATATTAAGGCTTAAAGTTATGCAGGATTCAGAGCGTGGACGCTTTGATTGACAGGTGAGTGTCGTCACAGGTGGCTTGTTTGGGCCATGTGGCTTCATTCAGCCCGTCTTTGCCCATTTTTAGATTTTGAGCTCATTGGGAACTGAAAACGCGTCAGCAGCCTGGAAATCTGATTATTAATCAGTCGCGCATGAAAACGATAAAAACACTTGTAACTAATAGTGCCGCCCTGTGTTTACCTCTCACCCCTCCACCTCGTGTTTGTGAAGGAGCAGCAGCAGCAGTCAGGCTTCAGCTCTCGTGGGAACAAAGAGCCAGTCCCATTTCGTGGCCTTTTGTTTCTGTCGGCCCGCCGCTGCTCACCGGCTGCAGTGGAGGAGCTTTTGTAACAGGAGAACCCTTGATTAAGTTCTCTCTCCACCCCTGACCCTGCTGCTGGAGCCCGGCGGGACCGTGGTGGTGGAGTTGAGGGTGGTGGGGTTAAGTGACAGTTGACATTGGGCAGGTCTGCTGTTTTTGAGATTGAAGCCCTTTTGATGTCTTTGAGATTTTTGGCCTGGGAGCCCCCGGAGCTTGGCATCGCGGGGCACGATCTCATGATGTCACTTCCTCTCTTTTGACATGAAATGGAGGTAACGCCGGCCGAGCCTGCAACTTCTCAACGTGACAAGTCCTCCGTTTATGCAGTTTAAGTGTGTTTAGTTTGCCTTTACCAGTAATCAGCGTTTCGTTTATAATACACGGGACTCATTTTAACATTTTTATGTCGAGGAAGCTTGAAGACTCGATGCTCCGCAGCTCGAAGGATTCCGATTGATCCTTTTCTCGTAGTCTGACTTCCGCCAGTGTGTGAACTTAATGTTTTAATTGGTCGGTGCAATGCTCACATTTTTGTTTGTTTTGTTCTGAGGACGGTTAACGTCGGGTACACGCAGCAGCTGGTCCTGCACAAGCGGTATGATGCGGGTATTTGCATGCTACACACGGGTGATGTACGATTACTCGATTTGAAACGATACTTCATGAGGGCTGCGTGTAAATTTAACTACAAACCTGATTTTTGTTATTTTTTGGAGGAATAAACGTCGACTAATCTGGACTTATTGGCATCATCGCGCCAATAATGACAGTAATGCACACCCTCATGTGTAATATGGCTTAATAATGAACTAGAAATTCATAGTTGGCATAGATTCTTACATAGTTTCCAGTATTTTCTGACCAGTTTTCAGTGCTCAGTCTTAAATCTGTGAGCATATCCTCTAAAATCATGATTATTTTAACTGAAGTTTGACAGAAGCTGAGTGAACCTGGATGGTTCAGCCGGCGCGTTCCTCTCTCTGTTGCGACGTCGTCTGTCCAGGTGAACACCGAACTAGTTTTTGTTCTCTCAGCAGTCCGACCCGGTTGGTGTTTGGGCCCTGAGGAGGCCCACGTCAAGCCCGTCTTCCCCTCAGCCTTTCCTCCCCACCGTCAGCCCCTGCAGCCAGCAGCACAATTAAGGGCTGTGCCGTAATGAAAGGGGCATTAGCAGAAGCAATTTATTTCCCAGCGCAGTGCCGGAAGGTTTCTCCGGTGCTGATATTCCAATGCATGCTTTGTGTGCCTTACTCTGCCTTTATGTGGAGGGATGAGGAGGACGCGCCCTGCCTGAACAAATGGAGTTCGAGGGGGGAGGAGGGCATCAAGGCAGGAGGCCATCATTCACTATTCTTTCTTTTTTAACAGTGTGCTCGTGTGTTTTTTCTTTCTCTCTCGTGATTTCCGCGTCTATATTCTGCCCGTCTTTTCTCTCCTG
Source organism: Nibea coibor (assembly GCA_023373845.1). Classification (NCBI taxonomy): domain Eukaryota; kingdom Metazoa; phylum Chordata; class Actinopteri; family Sciaenidae; genus Nibea; species Nibea coibor. Next base: position 29,386,986 of record CM041738.1, on the reverse strand, counting down.
TTGGGTTTTCTTGTTTGCTTGTTCCCGTCTCCCACCTTTTGCCTCCCGCTCCAGCTCCCTCGTGCAACCAAACCAACCCCCCACCCCCTCTCCTCGCCGCCCTCCCCTCCCCTCCCCTCCGTTATTCCTGTGTTCATTTTGTTCCTCTGAAGTTTATTGAATTAGCGCAGACAGCTGAAATGCAGAAGATAAGAGAGGCGCTCTCTCTCTCTGTGTGCTCCTCTCAGAGAAATGGTATTGCACCGTGGATGAGTGAGCTGTGTGTGTGTGTGTGTGTGTGTGTGGGAGTCTATTGGAGGGGGGAGGGGAAGTGATGCCGAGGTTATAGACAGAGGAAATGGGGAGCATTGTGTTTTGATGTTTCCTCTGTAAGAGCAATAAAGCTCGGGCGAAGGAGCAGTTGCTATTTTGTCTCCAGTTCATTCGAGATTATCTTTTTTATTTAAACGTGGTCGTCTTTTTTTTTTTTTTTTTTAGTGGACACAAACATTTTCTCTGACGGTCTTTGTTGTGAAGTTCGATGGAGGAGGAGGCGGCAGCGAGGTGCAGAAGGTCCGGTTTTCCAGCTGCCGTGATTTTAACTTGAATCATCAAAGCTTTGTTTTGTCTAGAAATAATCTTAAAAAGTGGATCAAACTTCCACTTTTTAATATTCGACGGAAGTGAAAATCATTTCCTTATCGACTGATCGGTCACGATAGAAATAAACAATGAACAGAGAAATACATGAAACAAAGAGCCGCAGGACGACTGAAACAATTCATCGATCCTGATAAATGTTCTGTGAATCTGACAATCGATTCACTGACGGATCATTTAGAGTATTAAAAAACACATTTTGGTTGTAACTTTGCAAGGCGAGCGTTAAAACGTCGTGAACCTTCTCTGATCTGGTTTCATGCAGAAATCTGTCACGGACAGTCTGTTTACTCGTCCGGTTGTCGAGCGCAGCGTGTTAGGAAAATATTAAACGAACAAGAATGAATGATGCCGGTTTGAGGATAATTAATCCTCCTGCCTGCGATGCGTGGATTTGTCAACTTACGATGACTTCAATCTATTTGTCTTTGCAGCTACACACACACACGCAGAGTCGAGCTTTGAGTCTCGATCCTGCACGGCCAGCTTTAGTTGATTAGCAGTCTGTTTATTTCCACATCTCCCCTTTTGACCCTGGAGGTTTTAGGTGGTTGTGTCCTCCCCTGCTTGGTGGTCTTATTGATGAGAAATCATTAGCAGGACGACTCCATTAACAATGAAGGAGCAGGAAGGAGAGGAGGTGGAGCTGGAGTTTAATTCTTCTTCAGCAGGTGGCGGCAGGTATGAAATGGACCGAGACCCCGTGATTGACATGTGCTCCTGTCCTGAGACAAGTGGGCAGCTCAGAGGTCGTTGACCCCATTAACCCTGCCAGGACAGAGGTGGGGGGTCAAAGTAGTCAAGCCGGTCTTAATATGCTGTTACATCACCAAGTTTCGAGCTGTTTGCATGATTCCTGCTGCAGCGTGCAGAGATGTTTCAGGGAATAGTCTGCTCCCAGTTTGTGCTTTGGCGTGACAACGCCTCCATGCACAAAGCTCCAGCTCCTTAAATAAATGCTGCTCCTGTTTCCAGTCTGAGAAGAGTGGAGGCTTTCATAGCAGCAGTGACATAATTAGAGATGTTCCAGTGCAATATTTTCCTTCCTGGACGGCCGGTACCGACCTGTAAGACACGAATCCCATAGAACATCTCCGAGGCCGGCTCTGGCTGATGTTACCCTGCTGTAACCGCAGGTCAGTGCTTGTTGTCTTTGTTGGTTTGGGTCGTTTAAATCGGATCACATCGGGGTCAGAGCGGGGCGGATCGTGACATGTCATCCTGGGGGTTAAAAATGGCAAATTGGACCCTGCCGGGAGGTAACGGAGTTCGTTTATCAGGGGCTAATAAATTAGGTGGTATCGGCTCAGTGCGCGTCAATACCCAATCCAGCTTTTTAGGCAGAATTGGAGGCGTTTCCAATACTTCTAATGTTCAGGTGTTCTCATTCTTTCATTGATTGTCCACGGACTTTTGGCTGTGTAGTGAAAACACTGAATACTGTAGAGCTAACCATTATTTAAAGTGTATACATTATGTGTTATTTATAGCACAGTTACTGTCCGAGCAGCTCGGCTTGGGTCAAGTTAAAAGCATTAAAGGTGCAGTGTGTAAGATTTAGGAGGATCTTAATATGCATTAGTATAATAAGTGTCATCATCGTCGTGTTTTCGCTGCCCTAAAATGAGCGGGTCCTCTTCCATGGAGTCCGCCATTTTTCTACAGTATCCCTGAGCAGACAAACCAAACTGTGATCTAGCCTTTTGGCTTTTTATAGAATATTTGCTTGATACATGGATGGATGGAAAACTTTATTGATCTGCAGGGAAATTACTGCAATCAGTGCTTGGTTGCAATCTGAAACTTCACTGCTGGGTGCAGCTGAATCCTGCACACTGGACCTTCAATGTTAAGCAATAACAGGCAGGATAAATAAATCAATCGGAAGTGAGCGTGCATGAGTTCTGTCAGTGAACTGTTTGAGGGTTAACGTCCTCCGATGCAGTTAAAGAAGTCTTTATCAACTTAAAGTTTCTTCTTGAAATGACTCAAAGTTCACTCAAACCTTCTTCCTCTGCCTCAGCAAACCACAGACGCATTTCCTAAGCTGTAAATATCAGAGCTCAGAGAGTTGTCAGTGGTCGGGTTGTATTTCTTCCCTCTGGTCAGCTCTTTACATTAGAGCTATACATGAAGTTATCTCCCAGTGATTGATGGTGAGGTTTAAATGTAACAAATACTGTAATGTATGATAAGAGCTCTTTAGTCGGACAGCTCTTTGGCCGCATTGCAAACCACCTCGGCTTGTTTTGGACACCGTGAAGACTCATGGAGCGGAGAGAGAGAGAGGAAAACTCGAAAGGAAGTGTGGCAATCAATCACAACGATTATGTGGCTTCCTTAAAGAGCTTGACGGAGTCAGAGAGCGACATCGACGGCGACCTCCTTATCTGCCCGCGAGTGAAGTGTCACGTTTGAAGGAGCGAGCTCGGGGCTGAACTTTGACCCCGTTTGCTTGTGTGTTTTTCCAAAAGGCCACGGAGCCAAGTGTGCTCAGTCAAAGTGAATATCCTCCTACAGACATCAGAGAGCACTCCTCCGTCCCTCCTTCTGTCTCTCCCACGCTGATTTATACCTCTCTCGCTGTTGTTCTCCTCCGTGTGACACATGTAGCCAATAACGGTGGATGGGTTTAATCCAGTTTTCCAGGATTTTCAGCCGTGTTTCATATTTAAGTTGTGCAGTTTTCCGATCTGCATTTTTAGGGCATGTCAAGCTTGTCAGTCCTATTTTAGCTTTTGATTCCATAAATGTGATTCATGGGGGCTTTTTATGATATTTCTGGAGGCTCTAATGTTGATAATCGCACCATAAAACGACGCTGAAGTTCATGTGAAAGTGCGGCAACGTTTGAATCAAAGGCGTTATGTGACGTGAAGGCAAAGAAGAGAAACCTGGCTAAGGAGGGAGATGATGAACGACATTTTTTTAGAGAGAGGAAAATTATTTGAGCTCCCAAATGTGGAAAATCTTCTGTCACCTGTGGGTTTTTAATTAAGAACAAAACAAGAAAATGTGAGAATAAAGAAGAAAATCCTAAAACGGAGTCAAATGAATTTTTTTGCCGCGATGTCCCAGCCGTGGGCGAGGAGAAGGACTGCAGCGATTAGTCGACAATAAAAATCTGCGCATCGTATTATAAAAGCTCACTGTGTGATCACATACTGTTAAATAAAATATGTTTCAAAGATTTTAGACTGAGCAAATCTCATCCGCACGACAACAAGTCACTTTACAGACCACGGGAAGATTGGCACGGTACAGAAGAAGAAGAAAGACGAAGAAGACGTAACCTGTGATTTGTAGCATATTAATAATTAATTTGTAAGACATTTAATCAATTCAAACATCAGTAATAGCTGGTATTGCGATAAAACGTGATGCACACACACTGTTTCTGTTTTAGCAGAAACAATCGTGACTAATCGAGAAAATAACCGACGACCAGAAGAATCGTTAGCTGCAGCCCGAGTGAGGAGAAGTTAACGCTGCTGCGAGTTCTCTGAAGGATCACAGACGTTTCTTCATCCAGCAGATATTTGTGCAGCCGCAGACCTCGGTTTTGTGTCAGCTCCAATGTCATGGCGGATTTGAGAGTGTGCTCCTGCCTTCCTCCGGCGCATTAGCATTTCTCCTCTTCCACCACCACACGTCCTCCTCCTCCTCCTCCTCCTCCTCCTCCTCCTCCGTCCTCTGCCACTCTTTTCCCTCCGCAGTCTTCCTTCTGATGTCACGCCGGAGCTCACACATGTTAACACGAACCTTCATGCTAACACGGCCGAGCTGGCTCGTCACTGGAGAATATTCTTTTACCTGCCGACGCCGACTTTTTCATTTTCACCGTCTGCGTTTACAATAGATCAGAGGCCTCTGCTGCACCGCTGAACTCCTGAACTCCTGTATACATTACTAATGAACCTCTGGATTGTTATACAGTCATATGTTAACAGGAAAGACAGGGGCCCTCTCTCATTGTGTGTGTATGTGTGTGTGTGAGATCTATGCAGCACTATCATGAAGGTTTCTTGGCCCGGGCCCGCTCTAATTGATAGGGGCTGCTGGTATTTACTTACGTTCTCAGGGTGGATTAAATCTCAAAGGAAAGGGGAGGAGATGAAGGTTGTTTTTCTCCTGGCTTTGTTTTAATATGCATGCTTGTGTGTATGCATATGTGTGTGTGTGTGTGTGTGTGTGTGTGTGTGTGTGTGTGTGTGTGTGTGTGTGTGTGTGTGTGTGTGTGTTTGCTGGGTGTTTTGTCATCCCATGTGGTTCTGCGTTCGTCCTTCTTCCATGACGAGAACTGTCGAATCCTGTAAAGCTGCATGACGTCCGAGCGCCACAGAGCACCAAATCTAATCACCAGCTACGCTGCAGAGTGTGTGCTGCTCTGCTGGCTTACGTTAATGTGTGTGTGTGTGTGTGTATAGGAGCACAGAGACTTATTTACTGCACACAGTCAATAGTAAATATCATTATCTCTGTAGCCAGTTTTTCATTTTGTCCAGTGTGTTTTAATATGGAGGCTCGCTCAGCTCCAGAGTCTCAGAGCAGAGCCGAGATCTTCCAGCTGAAGCCGTGAACGGGCTTTAAAAAGGAGGGACCGGATCGATGGCCGCCAAACACTGACTGCAGACTACAGACGAGAAAATACAAACCACAGACTGAAAGTTCTCGACGTGTGAAGGCGACAGACTGATGATGACTGCTGATCGATGTCGGTCAGAAATAAATAGACAGATTTCAGCAACGGGAACTCGAGCTGCAACGACTATTTTAATAATTATGAATCATTTCTTAAGATAGAATCCAAATTCTCTGATTTCAGCTTCTCGTGTTTCATATTTTCTGGTTTCTTTGGTCCTCTATGGCAGAATGCAAACAAACAAAACGTTAAAAGAAATAAATCGATAAAGAATAAGTGTGTTTTTCAAAAGATGACACACAGTTTGCAGCTCTGATCTCTTCAGACTGACGAACAAACACTCTGTCAGCTTTACGTAAATATCTGGATGGAGGAACAGCCAGGAATCTCCGAGAGTGAGGAGCGACATCGGGCACTAAAAGATCAGCTGAATAACTTGAGGATCAGTGATTGGAAATATATGAAATTAATTTATTGTATTTATAGCACAGATGGTGACCACACACAGTGGTTAGACTGAAGATGGAGGCAAGAGGCGAGCGCTGTGCAGTGTGTGTTAACATCGCCGGTTGTTTCGGTCTGTTTGGTTGTTAAACATTTGAACATGGGGACTTATGGAGACTGACTCACTTCTGCAGCCAGCCTCAAGTGGACGTTAGAGGAACTGCAGTTTTTGGAACTTCAGCTTCATTGGCTCCATTTCACGGTCCCGGTTGGTTCTGCTCTTAAAGTCTTTCCTGGACGCTGTCGCCAAGTGTTTGCTCATGGTGGGAATTGTTGAGGACAGTCTAGACCTGTTCTGTATGAACGTGTCATGAGATAACTTAATAATAATAATAATAATAATAAAAATACAACACTTTACAAAGTTGGGAGGTCGGTACCTTCACGGATGTGTTTGTGGAGAGAGTTCCTGTCGCCCCAGGTTCGGTGCTTGGTTCCTGGGCGGTGGAGTCGGCCTGTGAGCAGACGTGCAGCAGAGTTTATTTAAAGTTTTGAGCCGTGTGCCGTACAGGATGCTGTTGCAGCAGTCGAATCTGGAGGCGATGAACACTGGAGCGTTTTCAGTGATGGGTGAAGTCGGCAATGTTTTTGAGGTGAAAAAAGGCAGTTCAGTGAAAACAGAACAACAACAACAGACGCTTTTCTGTCTGTGTCCTAAAAATCTAAAAAAAACATTAAAACTGCTTCTCAAAAGAGAAAACCGCAAATGCAACGTCGTCTCCTTCCTTCCAATAAAGACGCTCTTTTGTGCCGAGGTGCCCATTTTCTCCGTCTCCGGCCTGAAACCTTTTGATTTCATCTCCTTCTCCTTCTTTATGCCGTGTTTGTGCACACATGCAAGTTAACTCTGTGTGTGTTTGCGTGTGTGTGCATGCGCTTGTCAGGTTGGAGATTGCAGCGTTGATTATGTGTCTGATGTTGTCGACAGAGTGACATCCCTCCTAATGAAATAATGGTCTAGTGGCAGAGTGCTGGAAGATTGCACATTGTAGACTTCAATTACAGACAAGATGATTTTTTTTCCCGTTCCTCCTCCTCTTTCCTTTCAGGCAGAAGAAGTACAGGTTTTTCTTCCTTTTTAACAGACGTGCTTACATCGGACAAAAAAGGCTGAATAAAAGGCTTTTTCCAGCCCAGAAGTGTTTTTTTCTTTAGATAATGAATGGAGAGGACATGGCATGCCTTAATTCACCGTCTCTTTAGCCAATCTGATGCCACAAAAACAGCCATTGCCCTCGTCGTGTGCACAAATCAACCCGAAGCGCCGCCAGTTTGTTTTTTTTCCAGCCCTCTCTCTCTCAAACTGCCAAACATTTTTCACCGTCGTAATGTCTCCTCTTTTCTTTCGAGATGCATTTTGCTCTCTGCCGCATGCATTACTCCGTGGACCATGTAATTTATTTTGCAACAACAAATGATCTTTTTAAGGTTCCAGTCTACAGCTGTGCCCCCTTCTGCTGCTGCTATCTGGTATGAAATTAGCATACATTTCCTAAAAATATGCTTCAGGATCGAGTGCACCTTTTTTTTTAAATATCACAAAGAGGAGAAAAAATAACGCTTTGAATTGAAACGCTTTTCTTTTTTTTGTGCTGAGAATAATGACTAAATAAAACCAAGGGCAGACATCGTGAGTAAGTGGAACATTTCATCGCTCGTGAGACGGGTTGAGTTTGGTCTTTTTTTTTTTTTTTTAATGGTAACGTGGAATCAAACATACTTGACTGGCTGACGGCGGTGTCACCTGACAGGGGAAGAAATCGGTTTCTCAGAATTCGTGCAACGCTTTTCATGTTGGGCCGTCTCGCAGGAATTATGAGAAAGTCACACCGACAGATAGCAAACGACCTCAAGAGCTGAAAATATTCACAAACGGCGACGCTGACATCTGAAGTTGAGGGTAAACACCTGCCGTTCCTGCTCCTCAGCAATAATAATAATATATTTTACAGTTTATTTACAGTTTGAGTTCAGGCAGCATGTTGTTGAAGGAGTGTTTCCAGGCAGAGACTCCTCTTGTTGGGTCAGGTGACTGACGAGATGAAAACAAACACAGTAAGACGTCGTATGTGGAAGCTGCTGTTGTTGTTGAGTTGTATATAAATTCAACAAATTAGCTACAGAGACCAAAACTGTTTTTGTACCAGGCTGTAAACATGTTTATTTCTGCTGTCTAACATGGGGACTTATGGAGACTGACTCACTTCTGCAGCCAGCCTCAAGTGGACGTTAGAGGAACTGCATGTTGTAGATTTCTGCTCGGTTGTGACTGCAGAGTTATGACGTGTTTTCTGCCTCGTTAATGAGCTAAACGTTTGTCCTCACATCCAGTTTGTGGCCCGACTCTCATCGTCTCTGTGTCTCTTGTCTTTCAGGGTGGACCCCATTCCTTACGACACGCCCAAGCCAGCAGGACACACCAGGTTCGTGTGTGTATCAGACACACACTCGCGTACAGACGGCATCCAGATGCCGTACGGCGACGTTCTGCTGCACATGGGCGACTTCACCGAGCTGGGCCTGCCCTCCGAGGTTAAGAAGTTCAACGACTGGCTAGGTACTAAAGCTGCTGGACACACACACACACAAAGGCACAAGACGTGTCGCAACCAGTAACCGGACCACACAATGACACCACCTCCCTCCACCCCTGTTGACCCCACAACTGCTGTGCTAAAGTGTCCAGTTTAACCTCCTGACCTGACACCCTGGCTCAGTTAACCTTTGACCTCTCCCTCTGGCCTCATGCTGTGGGTGGGAGCGCAGCCAGTGTTTCATGTCTAGACCCTCCACACGAGAGCTGAAGTGACTCTGATGTAGTTTCACACACACACACACACACACACACACACACACACACACACACACACACACACACACACACAGTCTGACATTCCCTCTCACTAAGTGCATAAATCAATAAGTGCCACCCACCACACACGCCGGCCTGCAACGAAGACATTGAAACTCTTTTGTCTGTGATTCAAACGTCTGTGTCGGTCTGTCGATCAGCTGACGGCAGGTGAGACCAAACAACACGACGTCTGAAAGACTGACTGCAACTTATATATAAGTAAGCAAATTAAAACTTCGAAAACAATCCAGTCTGTCCGTTGCTCAAAGAAACTGTGTGGAAAGTGGAAAAGAGGATGAACAGGAGGAGGCAACACAAGGAACAGGACGCGGTTTGATGTTGAGGAAGCTGAAGATCACCTGAGTTCAGTTCCCGACTTGTGACATAGTTTTTCTGCTCAGACGGAAGTATAGACTTCCAGTGAAATGTTTCCAAACTTCATTAGACTAAACATTTAATTATTGTAACAAAAACTGTAAAAGAAAATAGATTTTTTAAAGAATGTTCCGACCCGGTTTCTTCGTTTTAAGCCTCACCAGAGTGTGAACCCCCAAACTTCCTCCTCTACATGTTTCAAGTATCAAACACTCGCCCTCCTGTGGAGCTGAAAGATGGCTGAGGAAGTCTGTGTGGATTCGCAGCAGTTACACTGAATTCCAACATGAATCCAGTTTTACACCTAAAAAATAAGAAAGTTCAGACGTCTGTTGAAACTTCTCGGACCGACTCCTGCAGCAGAACCCGCTCCCGCCTGTCGCTCTTTCACTGGAAGTGTTTTTGGGATTGTTCTGAGCTGAAACTGACTGATCGAATCTCTTCTTTCAACGTTCTCTTCATGTCGTTCGAGGCTTGTTGGACCTGTAAATCTAAAAGTTTTCTAGGTTTGTTGTTGGTCAGCAGCGGTGGTGAACACACTTTGTCAGGCCGACTCTTTAAACTACTGCCAGGTGCTGTGCCCTAATTCTAGTGCAAGACACACACACACACACACACACGCACTCACACACATGCAGACATGTCCCATTTACTTCCACCTCTGTTTTCTGCTGCGTCACCGCCAATACAGCACCTGGCAGCACCGGGAGGACACACTGGTCAGCTTTTCTATCAAACTCCTCCATCCATCAACACTAGACAGCTACATCAAATGTGTGTGTGTGTGTGTGTGTGTGTGTGTGTGTGTCTGTGTGTGTTTGTGTGTCCGGACTTTGTTAAGCCCGGGTGAAAAGAGTGGTATCGAGCCGTAATGGGGAATCGATGCAGCGCAAAGTGCGGAATGTCTGTGTGTTAGTTTGGAGCGTTGTTCCTGTTGAAGGTTGAGAGCTGTACAGCTGCTCATCAGACTTAAATATTATAGCCAATTAAATCAGGAGAGAAAAAAGGAGATTTTTTATTTAATTAATTTGAGAAAAAAGTCGTAACGTGGAGATTTAATCTGTAATTTCACCAGAAAAGTCGTAACGTCTTGAGAATGTAGAGATTAAAGGTCATTCAGACCGGCTCCGGCACTGCAGATGCCCACGTTACTGTGTTTATTGGTACTGTTGTTTTGGTGTTGTTGGCTAAGACACTAAAATTGCAAAATTCCAAGATTTCCAAGATGGAAACTTTCCCTAGGAATTAACGGGAATAAACTGGGAATTTACAAAATTGAAGCTTGGCCCTTTTACAGGGATCTTTAAAATAGTTGGAGGAAAATATATTGAATATCCGCTACCCCATGCACACAGCCTACTGCAGGGCTAGTGAGGCCACGCCCCCTACCTGCACAGGTGATTTCTGTACCTGGACCACACTTTAGAGCCCATATTTATGTTTGGATATGATACTGTTTGTTTAAATTATTCCCAATTTACAGTTAATTCCCATAAATTTTCATAATTCCCGTGGAGTTCCCAGTTTGGAATATTTCCAAAATTCCCCATCAGAGTTTAGATTTCAGGCTGACTGTGGAGGTTTGACCGGACTGATTGTCCAAATGTGGCTCAACTTCTCCTCTGAAGATCATTACCATCACAAAAGCTTCAAATTTCCACATTTTTTCAACATCAGTCGTTTTTTTTAGAAGTTTAGAAACTTTCTCGTCTTTTGTTTCTGTCGTTTGGAGGACAGTCGGCTGCACGCTGAGAAAAATGTACGTTATGGCTTTTACAGCGTCATGTGATCTTTACGTAGAGAACAAGCTCTAACAAAGAAAACACGAGTTTCCTCCAAGGTCGCTTTTTATTTTATTTTATTTGTCCTCGTTGGCGAAGAGTCTGAGAGCGGAAGAGTCAGACGTGGAGGAGGTCGTGATGAAAGTCACATGGAGGCATTTGAAGGCATGTTATTTCAATAATTTGATGTTTTTCTGGTTGAAGGATGAGGACTGCAATGCACAGACTCCAAACCTGCAGGGACGCGGCGGTAATGTCTCAGGAAAAACCATGAAAGGTTTTTATTTTTTTTTATGATTGTATCTTGAAAGTCGTGAAGTTACATATTTTCTGCTGTTATCTTCACTGGGTTTCGTTTGAGTGGTTGACCCCCGGTCAGACTTGGAAAGCGCATTGTTTCCTGTGAGTAACAGCCGCCGGATTTCCAGGTAAAAGTATTTTTTTTTTCAGTCTCAGACTTTAAAGGTTGGTTAAGGCAGGATGCAGAGAATTGTTAAAGCTGGGACTGTTTCCCACTTTCATATAAGAAGCAGTGATTTTTTTTTTAAATAAACATGCTGTAATCTTCATTTGACATTTCCTGAAAGCAAAGTGTGATGTCTGAGCGTCTGTCCGTGTATGTCTGCAGCATGGCAGGCCAGAGAAACAGCTTCCCATCACTGAAGAAATGATTTCATGAGGAAGTGACTTGTTTACTTGCTCAAATTTGGTCATTTTCCTGGTTTATGTGCTTCTAATTATGCTTCTACATGTAAATGTGCTGCATGCTTCGTTAGTTTAGCTTTTGGCAGTTTGCACGGAGGTGTTTTATTTTGAAAATCCACTCTGTGCTGTTTCTGTGTCTGGCTTCCTGTGAGCTCGAGGTGCTCTGTGTAAACTGACAGGGGCTGCTCGCCGCGTCCGTTATTTATATATTTGGATTCACGTAAATGTTTCTGGGTTTATTATGTATGTAAATATGAGACAATCCTAATTAGTCATGTGACCACAGGAAGTCGTTGGATTTTAAATATTCACTCTGACCTCTTTAGTTCGCCTCCCGGCTGAAACATTACAATCATAAAAATCCAAACTGAGTCTAAACTTTTGGTCTGGACGAGCTTGTTGTTGTTGTAGATTTAAAAGCTTCTGTAAAGCGAGCGCTGCGTGCCTCCCTCCCTCCCCCTCGGCCTCCTTCGTCTGCTCCTCTCAGACTCTGGAGGAGGCAGCGGTTTTGTCCGGGGCCATCGACCGATGTTTGGCCCGTTGAAGGAAAGCATCGGAGATCGATGCAGAGGAACGAGCTTTCCCTGACCCAGCTTGTCTGACGGTGGAGCTCCAGCTCTGATCTGCTGCTTTAAGCTTCTCCCAGAGGCCTCAGCGTATCCTCTGTGTGTGTGTGTGTGTGTGTGTCTCTGTGTGTGTGCCAGGATGTGTAACGTGTGTAGAAAGAGGGCTTGTTTGTGTGTGTTGTGTGTTGTTCACAGCATTTGCATTTTTTAAAGAGTAAAACATGAAATAAAAATCACAAACATCACAATCCATTCAGCTCATCACCTCAGCTGCGGCTCAGGTGGTAAAACGGGTCGGTTAGTAATTGGAGGTTCGATTCCCGACTCCTGCAGTCCACGATATTGAACCGCAAATTGCTCCTGAAGGTTGTGCGAGTGTGTGTGTGTGTTTGTGGATCATCGTGAGCTCTTTGGATTAGAGCTGCATCACTCCTGATGGGCAGTTGGCACCTTCGATGGCGGCCTCGGCCACCAGTGTGTGTGTGAATGTGACAGGTGTAAGAAACGCTCCGAGTGTTTGCTAGACCAGACCATCGTTACATGAAGCAGCAGAATCATGTATACTGACGTCATTCAGAGAACGAGCTGCGAGACGGGGAAGATAAAAGTAATCTAAAGAAATCAAATGCAATAAATAAACCTGCTACAATTTTCAGAAATCAGAGAAAAACACGTGAAAGATGCACCGTCGAATTTCAAATCTGAAGTCTGGGCCCGCTTCGGCTTTTATTGTACGGACAATGGAACAGGGTCAAGCACCTGGTCCGTCATCATCCTGAACTTCAGTGCAGTTAAATTTTTAATTTCTTCAGTGACACAGATATCGTGATGTATCATTGTTGGCAAAATAGTATCGTATCGCGAGGTGATACCCGGCTCTACGAAGCGGGACAGTTAATGACGTCACCTCAGCCTTTTTTTCCACCATTTTATGAACTGAACGATGGATCAACAAAGAAAACTGTCAGATTTATCCATCGTGTTATTCAGCTCTCCCTTCTGTCTGCTGAGCAGGTAAAGTCAGAGCTCTATCCCTGTACACAGCTGCCCACTGTGGCGGGAAACAACCAGCACGGTGAAGTTTGAGGTCGTAACACCTGAAAAACACTCGAACGCTCCACAGAGCCGAGGAGAACCGATCCGGGAACATGGTGCGTGTTCGCAGCTTCGGCGCTAATCGTGTTTCCTCGAGGATTAATTTGAGGGAGGTGATGATTTAATTTTGTTAGATATTCATTAGTTGTGTAGAATGTGATTTTATTATTAAAGAGTGTGTGTGTGTGTGTGTGTGCGGAGATGTTTTCTTCAATCTTAACTTCCTTCCTCAGAGGTCTGACAGCGCACACATTGTTCTCTCTCCTCTCTGAGGTTTCTTTTTGATTTCCTTCTTCCGTCTCTCGTACCTTCTTGTTTGCAGGGGGGAAGAATAAAAAATAAATCTAGGTGTATCACTCCACCAGCCCTCCGTAAGATGTATCACGGCGGCAATAAAAAGCAGTAGAAATTCCCAGTAGAGTAATGGAGATGGAGTTGTTTGATGGTAATTATGTTTTTTCCCCGCCCGGTGGCGGAGAGGATGATTCGCTTTGGGGTAGTGTGTGTGTGTGCGTGTGCGTGTGTGTGTGTGTGTGTAAATGGATGTGTGATCCAGTTAGAGTGCTAGGGGACTGAGAGACGGTGCTCTCATATAAGGTTAGACTGGAATTTATGATCCTGAGACGCGACAAGAGCTAATTTAGAGTAGCGGGAATGAAACCTATAGACCGGGGAACCATGATTCTTTCATTTTCAGCATTAGAGAACACACACTCTCGCCCTCTCACACTCCCACACACACACACACACTGAGGCAAGGGGGGATTTTTTATTTATCTGCATTGAGCCGGCGTATCTCGACTGAATTTATATTCTATTCTATTAGTTTTATTTCAATCCTGAACTTCGCCGCAGAATCGAGCGGGCGCGCTTACATCTTTTTCTTTCACTTACTGTCACGAGTCAAAAGCATTTTTATTCCACAAATAAGTTTTATTGGATTCTTTATTCAACATTTTATTCGATTTGCTCTCTTGGCGTGCGCCGTAACCTTCTGCCGCGACTGGACAGAGAGATACAGAGCAGAGAAACAACAACAACGGCAACAAAATCAGCTGATGCCGGTGAGCTGAATCCTGTCAGGGCTGTAGGTGCATGTAAGCGTCTCACCTGTAAACCTGAGCAATAATCCTGTCGTGTACGTAAAGGTTGCCACTTGCACAAAAGAAGCAATTTCATTGGAAATTGTAGCAATTTTCACCATTTTCTGACATTTACCAGCAAAGGATTGATAGATTATTTGAAAAAATAATGAGAATATTAATCAATAATGAGTTGCAGCTCCTGTAAATTTGCCTGGGATCAGGGTGGCGATGGTTCCCCGTGGTGGTACATAGATTAACCTGCAGAGAACCTACACAGCGTCTAAAAAAAGACAGAAAGGAAGAAGGCTGTGGAAAAAAAATCAACATGAACCCGACAGAAACAGCATCCAGGAGAGGAGAAAGAGAAATATAGAGACAGAACGGAAAGGTGAAGAAGGCCAGAGCCTTTCGCTGAGTGCTCAATCGGCCGGAATAAAGTAGTAAGTCAGTTTCCTGATGGCGAAGGGGGAACCGGGACAAATCACCCCGACAGAGGGATCGAAAAGGGCACGGTGCAAGTTGAAAGATGAGGGGATGAGAATTGTAATAGATGTTCTTCTTCTATTTAGTTCAGGTTCATGCTTTTTTTTTTTCCCCTCCCCAGCCCCGGCCCGCCCGGTGTCTGCAGAGATGGACGGTGGTCTGCCGGGGTCAAGCAGAGCCGTCAGCTGTGGTGTATTTTTCCTCTCCACTTATCTCCAGTTTTCTTTCCCAGTCCTGATCTGTGCTCAGGGTTAGGCATACAGGGAGCTGCTGAGGGAGCGTGTGCTCCATGTACAAAATATTAAGACAACCTGCTGTTTCTGTATAAATACACCGGCCGGGTAGAAAGTACAACCCCTTTGTGGTTTTTACAGAAGACGGCTCTGCCTTCAAGGAGAGCAGAGCTGCGTGATGTGGACAAAATCTGCCGTGTGTGAAGATTTTGTTGAGCGTTAAGACGTGTTTGCAGTGCTGTAAAACAACACTGACAACATGCAGGGGAGTTTGTACAAATATAGATTCAGAAGAAGTTTTATTGAGCATCAAATTCTCAAACATTTGTGTACCAGCCTGAGTTTTCTTTCTGCTGAATCACAGTTGAGTCGGTCTAAAAGAAAAGATTGAAATGTTTCTCTCAGGATGAATGAACTTGATTAATTTCACACAACACGTTATGCAGACACAGGATATTAAAACCTTTGGGCAAAAGAACAAATCGGTTTGATAATTTATGCATCAAACATCAACCTCTTGAATTTTGGCCTCGTCGAGGATATCTTTAGATCGCAGCTGCAGGAAGACGCAGCCGATTGGCCGGTGCCTGCAGTGATTTGTGTAACTGTGATACTGCAGATGTCGTCTGATTTATAGACCTCAGTTGACTGAGGAGTTTAACGGCGAAACTCCACCAGCCATGACGCCTTTTTGTCTGTTAACGTGACCTCGAACCGCAACGAGATTTGTTCATGGTCATCGTTCAGCTGCTTCTAAATATTTAAACATGCTACGTAGTCTTTTATTGTTTCCCTTTTTACTGTTTAACAATCAGAAGTTTGCACGGAGTGTTTTATTTTGAAAATCTAGACCAGATTCTCTATGCTGTTTCCTGTGCAGACGCTCACAGCGTGCGTCAAAACTTAGAACAGCCGAGCCGTCTGAAATGGGCCACGGCGCTTCTGGTGGCGTTTGAAATATTGAGTAGAACGGCCGTGATTAACTCCGGCATCCAGGGCACACACACTGGACGGGGCGAATCCTAAATGGTTTCAGCAGCAGACTAACTCTTGAAAAAATAAAAATTCTGAGGTGAAATTGTTGACACTTGTAAACTTCTTGCTCAAAAATCGCTACACTGAGCAGTCAGTTAAAGTTCGACCTCTACAGGCCGGAGGTTAACGTGGACACTGACCCTGCAGCTCACCCTCCTCTCCCTGGTTGCTCTCGTCTCTTCTAGGTGGCCTCCCGTACGAGTTCAAGGTGGTGATCGCCGGGAACCACGAGCTGACCTTCGATAAGGACTTTATGGCCGAGCTGGTCAAGCAGGATTACTACCGATTCCCCTCGGTGTCCAAACTCAAACCGGAGGACTTTGACAATGTGCAGTCGCTCCTCACAAACTGTGTGTACCTGCAGGACTCGGACGTCACCATAAAGGGATTCCGGATATACGGAGCGCCATGGTAAGAGCACCGACCGCTTTCTGTCCTTTCACGCTCATCACTTTCTGTCTTTCATTACCGCTGAGTCACGTTTCTGTCTCGTTGTGTTGTGGATCCCCGAGGTGAAGGTGTGCCCCCCTCCTCTCTCTCTGTCAGTATCTGGCTGTTTTCCAGCTCCCCCTCCCTGCAGTAACTCTGCACTCTGCTATCCACGCTCGGCGAGGGGCCTCTCTTCCATGCAGGGTGCTATTCCCAGCTCGCACATTCCTTTATGAGCTCAGGACCTTCGCCTGCTCCCCGGGTTTACGTTACACCTGTGTTTTGACACGGGGTTAAGTGATACGCGTGTTACCGGGACACTCTGTCAATAGGCTCTCAGGTGTGGAAAGAAAGCAGAGGAGAGGAGGGGAGGGTGTGTTTGTTCGAGGAGCGGTGTAAGCAGCATGCATTCGACAAACAGAGGCGGGTGGGAGACTCGCTGCTGCATTCAGAGACATTTGATTCAGTCTCATTTTCTAACCGATTTCTGCACCACGAAGAAAGAAATAATGATTCTCTGGCTGTATTTAGAAGAACTGTTTGGTGCAAAATGTTCTTCAGGCGTGTGATTGTTTGTTTGTTTTATGAACTAAACTAATTTTCAGTGTTTTTACGCTCTATCACACAAAACTGGGGTGAAAATGTAATTGAGTTAAGAAAATTAAAGGCGGGAACGTCACCTCGCAGGCAGGTAAAACTGCCTTTAAGAGGCAGAAACCTCGAGCAGAACCCGGCTCATTGGTTACCAGACCCGAGCAGGTTACGTAGATATAGAAAGCTTGTTCACGTTTGCTAAAACAGAGTCCGCAGTGTTCTCTGGACCCGTGCTGAATCTGACCAGCGGCTGGATGTCGAGGTGGCGTCCACTAAACGTTGAGGAGACGACATCCATCCCACTTTGGATGGAGCTGCAGCCCTGCATGCTTCTCTGAGCTTGCATCCAGCCATCGCCATCACTGTTACAGCAGGCAGAGCTGGAAGAGTTACCTCTGTGTGTGATCCCTCTCTTCGCCGGACGGTCCAATAAAAAGAGAGCTCTGTAGGTCAGTGCGACCCGCTGTCGTCTGACACTGTTCAAACAGTGTTACGCTCTGACCTCGGCTCGCCTGCGCCGCAGCTGTGTGTTTTGTCGTGTGACGGTCGAGGCTGGAACTTCCTCCGTCCTGCTGCTGCTGCTGCTGACTCCCTCGGCGCTCTCGGCGTGAGCGGGTTCTCACAAGTCAGCTCCAGACCTAAAATAGCTATTTAGGTCACACCTTCATCCTTTAGCGGCTATAATTAGCAGGTTTGCAGCCCGGGCTTCAGAAGTGGCGGCCCCAGCATTCCTCAGACATCACAGCAGCAGCAGGAAGAAGAGATTACCCTCTCTTTTCCCCTCCATCCGTCCTCTTTCCCATCCTTCTGTGTGAAAGAGGAAGGATGCTGCCCCCCTCTCCCTGGTGGGTGTTTAGTGTGAGGGCTGGTAAGTGTCTGTTGTGACAGCTGGGGGTCTCGTGAGAGGCGGAGTGGACAGCTTGGCGCTCCATCCCCCCCCTCCTACCCACGTCCAACCCCTCCTCGGCTTCCTCACCTCCTTCACACCCATATGCCACCGTGGCCCCGAGCTCTGGCCCTGCTTGTCCAGTGTGAGGTCTCACTTAGCCCTGCAGTGACCCCTCACTTCATCAACAGCTCACCAGCTCACCGCCTGGGTGGCCCGAGCTCCTCTGAGTCCTCAGCCGGGACGCGACGGCATCACTCAGGAAATGTAGCGTGTAACTACCACCTGATAAACGCTGCTGTGGCTGCAGTGAAAAAACCAATGAAATGTTCAGTTCACTGTTCACACATCTGCCAAAATGTAAAACATACGTACAGCTTCCATTAGTATACTGAGACGTCCAACAACCTGCCTGCACCTCCACACCTCGTTCATCTTTATTAATCAAGAATATTAGTTTCAGAGTCTTTGACTTGTATTCCATGTTGCCCTGACCTTTCTCATAGAAAACTGGGTAGTTTTGGTTGTGATGTGAAAATACAGACCCAGTATTCATTTGTGGGCTGTTTTTTAAAGCTTTGTGAACATTTCCGAACATGTTTTGTCCAACTCCATCCAGCTCAAACACAAAAATGTCAAAAGCTTTTTGAAGCGTCAGCACGTAAGATGGAAAAGCAGCATGTCTGGATACGACGACACAAACCAGAGCGCAACTTTTAATATTCTTTTTTTCTGCTCTGCAGTCGCATTTCATTATGAATTATTACACATTAACAGCTAGATCAATTAGTGAGACTTCAACCACAAGAACAAGCAGGACTTGAGTTTTTCTCTGCAGGTTTCCGTCCGTACGAGATGGAAGGAAACTTTCTGCTCCGACTGACTGATGAGAAGCACGCCGGCCTTCTTTCCGTCGCTCCCTCTGTTGCCGTTATATTTTCTTTTTTACATCAGTCCATCATTTAAATGTCTGTTTTAAAGGTCTTATGGATAAAAATGACATTCAAATATAATCTGTTGTATAATTTACTGCGGCAGGTTGTCAGTTCCACATGTGGTCGAGTTCATTCGGTGCGACATGTTAAAGGTTGTTACGAGTCTTCTGGACGCGCTCACGTCTGCTCGCCCCCTCGCATGCTTCCACGTCATATCGGTAAAGATCGGCTCTTTCCCACGCTGATACGGTTTCAACTTTTTATCTTCAGAAAAACCAACGCAGGGGAAACCTGTTCTGAACTCGACTCTTCGGGGATCGAGGTGGATTTGAACGAGGCCGAGCTCTCGCAGAGATTGGGCCAACAAGTTGCCTCAGTTAATTAATCTCACCAGAGAATCTGAGAAACCAGTAATCTAAAAAAGAACGTTCGGTGTTGGACGGGGAGGGGGAATTGCCCCAGATGTTGGAAATGTGAGCGCACCTCGAGGTTGCTGCAGAGAAATTACTCAGATGTGAGATTTATTTCGAAACAGAAGACTTAAGGACGACGATCAGTATCAGACTTCCCTTAAATCTCAGTGAATTTATGACAAAAACAGGCTGTGAATTAGTTTCTCTTACCTTCACGACACTCACGCAGTCTATAATTTGAACTATCTCCACTTCCATTTGAATTAAGACGCTGAAATAAGATTTAACAGATGGTTCACGTGCTTAAACCACAAAAACGCTAAACCACTGACGGTGTAAAGAACGGGCAGCGTATCCGTGACGTCGCCCGCAGCTGCAGCTGAAGATTATTTTCAGCTCCTGATTCTCCTGATTTCTTTGAAATCACAGCTCTCACTCTCGAGAAGAGCAAATATTTTAGCCTGAAACACGACGGAAATAATTTAATAATTATGGGAACAGTTGCAGTTTTTGTTTCTTGTGATTTCGTGACCTGAAGGACAGAGTCTCCGTGTTCATCCTGGTCTTTTAATACCTCCTGATACGGAGCTCCAAACACTCAGAGTCGAACTCTGTTCTCACTCTGTTCACTCCTCCTCGGAGTGAAAGCAGTGTACCATGAAAGACACACAACACACACTGTTTAATGACAGATGCTTAACAGACCGAATACCTCAACCTCCTCCACACACACACACACACACACACACACACACAGTGGAAAGATGAGCAGGCTTCTGCACCCTGTCAATCAAAGCTCTTTTTTTAAAGGGGGATGAAGGTCGCTCGGAGGAGCCGGACACTTTCTGATTTTATTCACATGATTTAACTGTTTCTGCTCCAGGCAACAAGATTTTAAAAAGTAAAACTCTCTGAACTTTAATCTCCCATTTTTAAATGTGTTTTATTAATCTTATTTTTTTTTTAATCTTCTGTCTTTAATCTTCTGCTTTTAATTCAGGATATGAATTTCTGTTTTTTTTGCCCTTTGGAAATGGTAAAAAGTCGAGTGCTGTTCATCAGCAGGCTCAGCTTTTAGATTCACTTCAAACGCTCGAGATCTTCGTTAGGTCGAGACAGAAAACCAATCTGTAAACGTCAGCCTGTAAAAGCTGCAGTTCTTCAAACGTCCACTTGAGGCTGGCTGCAGAAGTGAGTCAGTCTCCATAAGTCCCCATGTTAGACAGCAGAAATAAACATGTTTACAGCCTGGTACAAAAACAGTTTTGGTCTCTGTAGCTAATTTCCCCGTTCATGACAACTGTACTGAGGGTGAATTTATATACAACTCACCTGTTCACATTATATTAAGGCTTAAAGTTGGGAGGCGGTACAACGAGCGGAAACCTGTGAGTGACGCCACGGATACGCTGTCCAACTCAAAAGATGACAAAGGCCTTAATTAACTCTTAATAAGACCGATGAGATCCTCGATGCGCCTCCTTCCTGAATCAGTGCTCCTCCTGTTGTTTATTTCTGGCGCTCAGCTACGAGCAGCCGCCGTGTCAGCCTTTGTCTCGTAACTGTCTGCAAACCCTCTTTGGTGGAGCGACGGAGGGAAGTTCAATAAAACTGGATCATGCACCGCAGCTAAGCTACATTAACTTTCTCCTCATTTTGGACCCTCGGTCTCGTTCTCCGTTCCCTCAAAGGTCAGCGCTGTCAGGACGGCTCGCTGCACGCTCATCGATGCGGATTTGTGAGTCACCGTTCCCAAAGTTAAACTCCCGTCTGTTTGGACTCCGCCGAGCTCTGCAGCTCGATTGAAATGAATCGCTGTGGTCACCAATGTTTTAAAGTCTGTTTATGCACACGGACGTGGAAACGATCACTTAGTGATTTTCCCCAAACATTCCCAACCATTTTCCTCATTTCAAACGGTTTGTTTCCCGTCATTGTAAACTGAATCCTTCTTGATTTCCGGGCCGTCAGTCAGACTAAATAAGCCGTTCTGAAGCTCCAGGAACCTCTGATGCACAAAGTTCTGATTAAATCAAAGAAATCTTGAGAGTAATCACTAGTTGCAGCACAGATTCGAGCATAAACGCAGCTCAGACTCCGGTAAGAAGGCGTCTGGTCGCAGATATGTGAGGAATCTGCTGGATTTACCGCCTCGGATAAGCTCCGCTGACGGATTCAGACCAGACAAAGGAGGGAGGTCTCTCTCTCTCTCTCTTAACCTGCTTTGTGATTCTGGACTTGACCACAACTTAACTCCCTGGTCGAAGGTCAAACTGTTGCTACTCCCTCTGCTGCCTCCTCCCTGATCCTCCCAGCTCAGCCTCCCTCCCTCTTCCCTCCCCCTCGGCCTCATCCACCGGGGACTCTCCTCAGCCTCTTCGAGCCTCATCTCCTCTCCTCTCTCCTTCACTCTCGGTGTCGATTAATGAATGAAATGTTTGGTTGGTTTATTCCATAGCAGATCAGCCTGCTGTGTGTGTGTGTCGGTGTGTGTGTCGGTGTGTGTGTCAGCTTCCCAGAGGCGGCAGATTAAATCCGACTGCCCTCATTTGACTCTTTGAAGCTCACCTCAGGGGAAACCTGGAGGGCCAAATGCAGATTTGTCATTTGCAGATTTTAGTTTTATTCATGTATTCATTTTTCACTGTAAAGGTCAGCTGTGTGTGTGTGTGTGTGTGTGTGAGAGAGAGAGAGGTGTGTGTGTGTGAGAGAGAGGAAGAGGGAGTGTTACCCAGCGGTGATGTTTGACTATCGGCATGTTTAGCCTCGCTTGTTTTCATCAGGAGGAGGGCAGAGATCAGTGAAGTTTGTTTTCCCCTGGACTCTCCTCGTCTGTCCGTCCACACTCTGAGGCCAAAAGTATGTGGACGGCCCAGACCGCGTACATTTTTGTGCTTTTGGTTCAGGGCTTCATCCCAGTTGAGAGTAACTCTAAACTCTACGTGCGAGTCAGCCCAGCTCGGCTTCGTCTGTCTTTCAGCCTCTTATTTCTCAGCGTCCTCTTCACCGAAGCTCCGCTCCCCGTCTGCATTCATGCGCCCTGCGGTCCGGACAGCGCGGCTAACAAACTGAGCTGAGCAGCAGCTACAGTTAGCAGCAGCGTTACGTCCTCCTGCTGCCGTAGCGGCTGAT
Organism: Nibea coibor; assembly: GCA_023373845.1. NCBI lineage: Eukaryota > Metazoa > Chordata > Actinopteri > Sciaenidae > Nibea > Nibea coibor. The sequence continues at coordinate 29,364,600 of CM041738.1, read as the reverse complement.
TATTACCTCCGTCGAACTTTCTCTCTCAGGGGGTGACCTTTAGTTAAACGAACATCCTGATGCTGTAAAATAAAGACCACACACACACACACACACAGAGTTTTAAAAGGCTGACTGATAGCGTCTGGTTTCAATATTCTTTGAATTGACTGCTAATTAACGTCTTTGTTCTGGATGTATAAAATCAGACAGTAACCAGTCGTCCTCGTTAGATACGAAGCTGCAGACAAACTAAATCATTTAATAACTTTTTTGGCTTCATGTGCACGGAGCTCGCCTCCACCTCTGCTCCTACATCCACGAGTTAAACCACCACTACTACTACTGCTGCTGCTGCTGCTGCTGCTGTGACTCACACTCACAGATGAGGTCATGCATTAAAGTTTTATTCTTGTTGCATTAAGTAACTTCCTTCCTCGCTTCTCGGACGAATCCCCTGAAGCGTTCCCCGAAAGCTACGGCAACCAGAGAGGTTAAAGAAGAGATGACGCCACTGACAGGCGGACAAAAGAAACGCACCCTTACCTTGAATAGAACAATCAAACATTTGGGAATAATGTAAAGACACAAACAGATTAGACGTATTATATCTGTTATATACTTGTTATTTATCCCAAAGAAAATCTGAGTTATTAGAGGCACATATAAGGATGTTAAATGCATGTTTTATATATAATCTCATGAACTTTTAGGCCGCTGATTTTATTCAGACATCCTTCAGTTTGTGTTTGGACGTCTCTGTAACACACCAGCATTTTTAACTTCACGCTGTTTTCATTTGTCTGCGTCGCTGAGATCTGACATTTGTGTCGGCCGCTTTTAGCTTAATCACCCCTAAGTCACCTCTTCGCCGGCGCCAGCCTCTGTCAGTTTGTGTTGGCTGTCTGCCCACCACACACACACACACACACACACACACACACACACACACACACAGACGGACACACAGAGTGTGCGCACATGGCAGCAGTACCTCCGATGAGGTAATGGACCCTGACAAATGTCCGTCACCAAGAAGTCAAGGGCTTCATGGTCGCTCTGCCCTCATTTCTTTCTTTTTCGCTCTGCAGAGAGTTCGCTCGGCGAAACTTTGTGAACCTCTGAAATGTCACGTCATGGTCGAAACCATTTATTGAATTTATGAATTCAGCAGCTCCGTTTAACAAGAGAATTAAAAAGAGAGAAAATGTGTTTTTACCTGCAGAGGCTGCCTGGATAATATCTGTCCCGTGTGACGCTTTAGCTTTAAGATTAAGAACACGTTTTATTGTTGTTTATTCGTGTCTAGAAAGAATTCAGTTAATGGATTAGTTGATAAACAGAACATTAAAATCTGTTATCGCTGCACGTTCCCTTGTTTCTTCATCACGTGGCGTTAAACTGAAACTCTTTTGGGTTTTTTAGTCATTTAAAAAAGTCATTAACGGCAGCTCTGGGAAATTATAATGTTCTTCATTTCGCTGTTTTCTGACATGTCATAAACAAAACTTGATTAATAGATTATCGTTAGTTTGTAACCCCAGAAGAACGTGAAACAAACGTAAACGTCTCGTGGACGATCACGGAGGAAGTTTTCAGATCGGTTGTCGAGTTTTCTCTGCAAACTTTTCCTCACTTGAGATGTTTTCAGTCGACGGCGGCGTGACGTTAATTACAGTAATATTTCAGAATTAATGAGCTAATGATTTATTGATGTTAAAATGTGACACCTTTACTTAATGGAGCGTAAAATGGAAATCGTCGAGCATCTGTTAGCGGAGAGCTCGGACTGTGGCTGCCGCCGCCCCTGCAGCTTGTTGTTGTTGGTGTTGGCCTCCGCTTGGTGCACCCATGGGTGATGGTGCAGCTGCAGGTGGTCGTCAGGTTACAGATGCGGGGAGGTGCAGACTGGATGGAGCCTCCTGCAGCTGGTGATGGAGGGTGGAGGAGGAGGAGGAGGAGGAGGAGGAGGAGGGAGGTTTGTTCCTGCAGCTGTACTGTGTGTGTGTGTGTGTGTGTGTGTGTGTGTGTGTCAGAGGGTGAATGAGAGGGTTAAATGATGGATTTGTCATCGCGCCCTCGCTCTCTGCAGTATGAAGGCTCACGGTGTTCTCACACACACACACACACACACACACACACTTCTCAAAGAGCCGTCACGCACCAAAAACTTGAAACACAGTCAAATTTCAACCACAAAACACACACACACACACTGTGAGTGACTACAAGTGTGTGTGTGTTAACGCAGACAGACTAAATGTTTCTCCCCGACGCCTCCTGGTGCAGCCGCTCCCCTTTCACCCCCCTCCCCCTCCCGTTTCTCCCCTCACCCCCAAGGTGAGCCCCCAATATGTCAGAGGGAGAGTGATGGGTCCTCGCCGTCGTTTAATAAAGCTCTCCTCCGCGGCCTCGCCTGCATCAGTCACCGGCCGGGCAGCCAGAGGTCCGCCACACGACGGCCGGCCGGCCAGCCAGTGAGCTCCATCAAACACTCCCGGGCCCGGGGAAGAAAAAAAAAGGCTGACGCAGCCAAAAGTCCTGCTCAGGATTCAGGCCACAAATTCACAGCAAAAAAGAGGAAATGTTGCAGTTTAATAAGTCATTTAGTGACTTATGCTGCGGCTTGAAGATTATTTATTTATTTACTTCTTTAATGTGAGCACAGAAAAGACGAGGCATCTCTGAGACCGCTCGACCGACTTCTTTCCAATAAAGAAAATGTGAGCATGTGACCGATTTTTGGATTTCTGATTTGGGGTAAATAAAAAAACGAGCACTGCCTTTCTTAGCTCATTGTCTGTGGTCCTGTGACACTGGAAGGATTTTATATTATTTAAATCTTCTCTAATTCATAGAAAATGAATCTTCCAGCGGGGAAATCCTCTCTGGTTTCCTTTGTTCTTCTCGTTTTTCCCCTGTTGCAAATCAATTCACTTTGAGCATCGTGTTGACATTTTCCTGACACTTTTCGGTGGATCCAATAAAAGAAAGATTAGTCATTTAGTTTGGTATCGATCGGGGAGGAGGAACCGGAGCCGTCAGGAGTTTGGACAGCATCGATTGTTATTTTGGAATCTTCTGTTTCAGCCGTTCGTCTTCTTCGCGGCGTTTATTTATGTCGCGCACGGACATTTTTCAAAAGAGGTGAAGAAATGAACAAGCCTCTGCGGGTAATTTGATCTCCTGCTCCGCTCATCTGTCAGCATTATCCAAGTATGATGAATAATTTCGAGTCTTTTAATCTGTTTATGTCAGCAGCGCGCTCTCCTGTGGGGGTTTCCCACCTTCGCTGTGATGCAAGATTCGAGCGCCGTGCGGATGAAAACAGTAATAATGTGAGATAATGGAGAGAGACAGCTGTGATTCAGCCAGCTGTGTGTGTGTGTGTCTGCAGACTGTTAGCGCTGCTCTGAGGTTAGATCGGTGTTTGTCCCTCACGGTGTGGACACACTGTGGCTACAGTCCTCGCAGAGCCTCCGTCTGGAAGGTGGATTCGTCTTCTTCTACCTGCACGACTCAAACTAATGGATCATGCACTAAACTGTGCGCGGACCAAACAAGATAACAGGACGTGCTGAGACGCTGTAAATTGTTCCTCTTTGTCTGCACGTTGCGATGTAAATGCGGCTCTTATCTGAAGCCCGATGCCGTTAGATTTTCTTGACGGGTGTGAAGAACACGCGTCCATCTGCAGCAGCGAGATGCTTCATGCCAGGAAACGCATCCAGCACCGCGATGACGCCTGCCGGTCATCAGGTCCTCCTGATCCAAGCTGACTTGATCTTCGGTTCATTCCTGATTAGTTTTGAAAAGCCGATGGAAAATTTCAGGTTAAATTCTCCAGAAATCAGTCAAGATGCTAAAATATATTTTCCCCTAACAATATAATTTGAATTTCAGTGTGTTTGCTGTATTTATTCTGATATAAGAGCTGTAGTCCTTCGGATACACAGTACTGTATTTTTGCCCAAACACCAAAATAACATAAAATAATTATCTACTCTCTCACTACTACTCTAAAACTGCTTCATCTTCTTTTAACGGGCTTTGTAGATAATTAAAAGTAATTATCAGGTGAAAATAAGCCAAATGAAAGAACATAGATGTACACTAAGCTTAAATTAATGCTCTACATATTCTTTACAGGCAGAATGTGTCATCTGATCTGATTACTTCAAACACAGGAACCTCACTTGTGGCTGAGCAACGCGTGTCTTACTGACGCTTTTGCCACAAATTTGTCGTAATGATCGGGATGAAGGTGTGTAATAATATTTGTGTGTGTTTGTATCAAATCAACCCCAAGAAGCAGCAGCACAGTTTGTTCATGTCAGCTCCAGGAGAGCAGAAGCGCGAGTTTCTTTTGGAGGTGGAGGAGGTGGAGGAGGAGGTGGATGTTGACGTCTGACAGCTGGTGGTTCTTTGTGTTCAGGCAGAGCCGAGCGGCACAATATACAGCCTGGAAACGCTGCAGATGAAGTTGCGGTAACTGTTGTTGGCAGCGCCTGACCTCGGCGGGTCGACGCGCCGCTACAATCCCGACCTGTAAACAAGGCCGGCGAGTCGGCGTGACTTCTGTTTACAAGCTCGGGTTCACTCGTACGAGACCAAATACATCGAGGGACTCTGTTACTCTGTGGTTGAAACCTTTTTTTCTCTCCCTCTCTCTCTTTTTACTTTCTTTGTGAGCGTGATAAATGGTTTTCTTCAGCACAGTTGCTCCCTCTACCTCGACACCAGCGTCCTTGAAGACCTTTTTTCTTCACTGTGAGTCCAGGAAAACACACCGAGGTCCGGTTCCACTTTGCTCTAAAAGGATGGGCACGCAAAGGTCAACAGCTCGCTTTTATTCTGGCATCATCGGTACGAGAGGAAACTCAGATCTCCGTCTTTACAGTAGTTTGACATGTGACATGTTTGATGATGGCCTTGTGCCTTCACAAACAGCTTCCCTCGTCCTTTCATCGCGCTGAAAAGCCTCTAAAGTGCAACTTTCCTCCTCCTCCCTCTTTCCTTCTTTTCTGCTCGGCCTCCCTGTCAGGGAGTGGATGAATGTGTGGAGGAGGTGGAGAAGCAGAAGCCAGGACTCAGCCAGAACAGGTTAAGGAGGTGGAGTAAGCCCCGTTTTCACGGTGCCTGGTCACCTGCTTGTGTCAGTGCCTGCGCGGTGACCTTTGAACCCAGGTGGTGGGAGCAGGCTGGCGGTGTCAGCTTTAATTAGAGAGCCACACGACTGGACGCTCTGCAGAGCCTCTGATCTGCACTGCAAACACACACACATTCAGGGCTGGGCCGGGCAGACGGGACGACAGATGCATGTAATGACAGACAAACACACACACAGAGGGGGAGATCATTGAGTTTCCCCCATGAGGAGGAGCGGGTGTAAATACAGTTTGATCAATAATGGGTCTAAATCTCGTCATCAGTGCAGGTTTTAATCCTCGTTCTTGTCAAAGAAAACAAAATGTGTCTAACAAGAAACAGAATCTGTCAGGTGTGTGTGATAAAACAACAAAAACTGGAGAAATATTTCACGTTTTTAGACGTCATCAACTGGAGAGACGAGCTGGGTGACTTAAAGCTCCTTAACTTGATTCGAGTTAATAGTAAAAATGTAGTTTTTAAAGGCAGAAGGAGAAAGTTTGTGAACGAGGAGAGAGCGCGGCGTTAACAAGGACGCGGTGAATCGAAGGAATCGAACTGTCTGATTGTTTTACGACCGCCACCTCCACGCGATCGAAGGAGAAATCAGTTTATTTATGATTTGCTTGGTTCTGAACGATGCAGCTCTTTCAGGATTTAACGGAAAAGTCCAGATTTTGTTGTTTACCAGAGTAAGGAGTCGTTTTGGGCTTCCGTCCTGCAGCGAATATTTTACTCAGTTTGTTTTGTGACGAACGAATGTTCAAATATTTGCTCAGAAAAGATGACGAACGTGCAAACGCTATTTTTAAAATGTGGAACTTTCTCCTTCGTGTTTCATTCTGGGATTTTTGCTTCAAAATTTCAGGAATCTTTCCTTCATCTTCTGGCAAAATTCAGTGTACAGTCATCCAGATAACGGTCAAAGTTTCATTTTTAATAAGACTGAAGCGATGGATATGATGAAGTGATCATAATACCATAATTTCCAGTGGCAGTACCCAAATTGAGACAACACTACCTGGCTGAAATGAAACGGTATACTACATAGAAGTACACCGGTCAGGTCATGAACCGTCAGTATCTGAACCCCAAAACTTCCTGTGATGAATAATTCCTCTTTCTTTCCTCTGTTGGTTTCTCCGCGCCGCCGTACAGTCTCGCCTTCAAAGCGCGCTACATTTCCAAGAGGATTAATTAGATTAAACAGAGTGTTTGCTCTCTCCTTAAAGTGTTTGTGTTTTCTCCTGCAGGACTGCGTGCCACTATTTCTCTTTTCTTTTTTTTTTTCTAAGGAGAATAATCAGGCGCATTAAGGAATAATGAAGGGATTGGTGGGCGGTTGGAGCCTGTGGGACCGAGCTGCTGTTTGTGACTTGCAACGTGAATCCACGCGGCGTTGATTTACAGCGTGTGCGCGCATGTTAAACGTGCCCCCCGCCTGGTCCGCACATTAAATCTGCTCCCCCGTCAGGACTGCTGTTTTCTTTTGGGGCACGGCAGTGTGTTCATGTTTTTGATGTGTGTGTGTGTGTGATGGTTAATGTTGATGTAGCACCTGACGAGAGGCAAAGAATAAGGAGGTATCACAGATTTAATGGCTGGAACGTCAACTAATGTCTTCGTGTTTTCCCGTTAGCTCGTCGTGTTAATCCCCGCTGTTTTCCAGTCTCGTCATTTCTCTAAAATCCTTGTAAAACCCTCGTAATTAGTTTTCACATTGTGCGTGCGCCTTTTGTCTCTCGTTTTGACCTCTGAGCCTCCGTTAGTTTTGCAGCACGGCGACTTTGGTCTGTGGAATTACGAGCGGTTCAGCCTGAACGGGAATCCTCATCAGCAGCAGCAGCAGCAGCTCCAGTTTTCAGCCTCTCCACATTAAAATATTTGTCCAGGCGTTTGTTTGAAATCTTTTTTGCCTCCAGTCATGACAGGAGGAGGAGGAGAGAGAGGGGTGAGAAGCCTGGAAACACTGGTGGTGCAGTCCTTTTAATTAAAGCAGGAAGAAGCTTGTTGTCAAGCAAAATGGACTGGAGATGTGAGAGCGAGGGATGAAAAGAAAAGCCAGTTTTAAGAATACAGCGGGGGATTAAAGACGAGTGAGCGCGTGTTACAGACCCCTGGCCAGTTTGCTGCTGTAATGAACATTAGGGCTGCGGCATAAATTTAATGACCTGTGAAACAAACAGCGTGGCTGAGACCGGTGCCTCTGAATGCTAAGTGGCTCTATTATTAATACCAGCTCAGAGATGCCACTGTGTAAACACACTGTAAGTCTCTTTCCCCCCTATGAGGCCCGATAAACACGCGGCATGCGTGTGTGTGTGCGTGTGTGTCGGCTCTCTGAAACCAGGTCACGTCTTTTCCTTTTTGTACCTGCAGGATTAACGACACGTCGCGCCGTTAACGGGCATACCTGCGCTAACTAACTAGGATATGAAGAGTGTCGCGGCTAATGGCTGCGCGGGTTAGTCACCTCGGTAATGAATAGCTTAGCGATGGGGCAGGTGAAGCGAGCGGTAATAAATAGGTTCAAAACCCGGCAGAGGAGGTGCGACATGTCATCAGTTCATGCGTGGAAGAAGAATTTAAGGTGCCTGAATAATTAGCTAACATACTTTGTGCAAACATGGACTTGAACGATGTTCCTGTCGTGCTTCATGATAGATCTTTGAGCAGCGTATTCTCTGCGGTACGAGTGCTGAAGTGAGCTCGATCTGAAGACGGTACCGCCTGTTACCGCGGAGAAACGTGAGATCTCTCCTCAATAAGATGGAGGAGCTAACGGCGCTAACCGGGCTAACAGAGGGAGGATGGAGGGTGTAGCATCGCAGAGCCTTCCGGACACATTCTTGGGTGCTTTATTATCCACCTATTATCCTCCTGTGAGCTGCTGTAACAAGTGAATTCCCGCTTTGCTCTTAATATCGGCACATTTTAATTGAAACTGGTCAGTAAAACTCAAATTAGTGCAGCAGATTGAAGCCGGTCTGCAGGTGAAGAGGGAAGGAGCTGTGAGTCTGATTACGAGCGATGCAGGCTTAATCAAACGATCCAGCACAGCGGGGACGAGGAGCACAGGGGAGACCAGAAGAGCCCAGAGCTAACCAGATGTCTGTGACATGAGGAGGGGGATACATGACATGAGGAGGCTCGCCCGAGGCTGTAAAATGCAATCACAATCCCCCTGGAAGGGTGCCCGGGACGGGCTCAGCAAACCAGCCGGGGAGTAAAAGGCGATCTGTCAGCAGACGGCCCCGCCGCTCGGCTCTCGACCTCGGGCTACCTGCTCGCTCGACAGAGAAGATGCTGCTCTTTCGGCAGGCGGCAGTGGGTTTGTATCAGCATCAACGCTGTCGTCGTGGTTACAAAGGGGGGCGCGTGTACGTCTCTGACATCTGAATCTGCCCCATCTGTTTGTTTTTTTCTTCTTTGCTCTGTTTGTCCTGGTGTGTGTGTGTACACTGGCAGATCCCGAGCCCAGCAGGACTCTATCTTGTTTTCCATCCCATGCTGTGTCTCACGCTATGAGGGGATAAATATTTGAAAAGCAGAGGAAGCCCTGTGTCCCCAGCTGCTGCTGTGGCCCGAAGTGTGGCAGCCCGGCATTAGTTCTACCTTTTTTTGGTACCATAGCGACTTTAGATTCCAGCTCCGAGAGCACCTCGCTGTCCTGGCCATTATTCTCCACGCAGTTTGGTGTGAAAGGTCACCCAGCCTAAGTGCTGGCGCAGCTGAAGCTCGGATGAATAAGTAATACCACCGACGACACAAAAAAAAGAAGAAGAGTCTGCATACGACAGGAGATGCTAAGTGCTGGAAGGTTTTTGATAGAGAGGAAAGAGGTGCAAGCTCCACTGAGTTTTCCTGCAAGTTTTAGAAGCGGGAGCGCATGAATGATTCAAGATGGACGATGAAATGGGAACAGATCAGGCAAAGGCTCAATCTGACTCTTCAAGGTGTTATTCTTCTTCAGCCCACACTTCTTCTCCACGCAGTATATATCACACCGAATTCATAATTCAGCCGCATGTGTGGACGCTGCAGTCCGCATATATATATATATATATATATATATATATCGTACATCTGTGTGCTCCAGTTAATGGAGCAGCACACACACAGATATTAAACAATCGGTGTGTGGCAACAGTTTTTGGGGAAAGTCCTTTCCTGTTGTGAACACGCACAAAGCAAGCTGCGTGCACGAGCTCGGCCTCGCGACTCGGATTCAACAACTCGATTTCGATGCATCTCTGATTTTCTTCATTACAGAAGCTGAACTCCCTTCTTGTCTTTTTTTTATCAGACCACAGCGTTCTTCAGTCTTCGTAGTCAGTACACAAACACGGCCCGGTTCCCTCTGTCGAAGTTAGACCCAAGAAGAAAGTGTTATGAACCACCCAGCCGAATTTCAGTGATTAAAAATATCGACATCTTTATGAAATTTAATATTTTGAGTTAACTCAGCTTTAGTAGATTTAAATTTGTTCAGTTCAATTATTTTGAGTAATGAGAAAAGACGTTGCTGAGTCAGTCAAAGATTTGAGTTGATTTAAGAGGTTCGGTCGGACATTCAGAGATCTCTCAGAACATGAACTCCACATTTATCACGGCTGGAGCTGTTCCCCGAGTTGTTTTCCCCCCTCAAACAAACACACCCTCTCACACACTTTTGCTTCTCCCACCGCATCGCGTGGGCCCGCGAGGGAGATGTGGATTGTCTGCAGCGAGCCATCAATCACGGCGGTAACGACAGCTCCATAAACAGAGGGGCAGCCTACCTTGCTGCTTTCTGCTCTGTGGTGATAGCATTCACATCGCCCTGCGAAGCACTTCCCCTTCCTTCCTGCTGACCTCTGCACAGCTTCAGCGGCAAGGACGGGACTCTGCTTATCTCCGCTCGCTGGATTTAGACACCCCGACGTGGGTGGGTAGAAACACCCCGGTGTCAGCAGGGATGAAGGGTCGTAAATAAAACGGTGGGCAAACCCGTGACCTCTGTTCGGTGATCAGTGTCGGGAAAAACAAGCAGCAACAGAAACAAAACTCTGTCTTTAAAGGTTCAGTGTGGAACTGTTCACGTGGCTGAATATAACATGCATAACTGTGTTCGAATCAGCCTTTTAACAAGTCACAGTGACATTTGCTATGACCTTTTACAGAGTATCTAACTAAATACAAATTTCTAAAGAGATTTATGTAAAGAAACCTCAACAGGCTACAAGCTACGGTTGAGACGGTGACTTCTTTTGGCACACGAAGGCCACCGTAGCATCTCGTACACGTTTTCAAATAAGCTGTAGGGCTGCACGTGTCGTTCGATCTCTCTGCTCAAGGCGGCCTCAGCGTGTCATCGAGCCGCCCTTTAAGGACCGCCCACAAAATCCTGAGACTGAAAACAACAAAAATATTTAATGTGCTTTGAAAGAAAACTCAGAATTACCTTTACACAGACTTTTCTGATTCATCGTGTTGTCTAGAAAATGAAAATTGTGAAACTGTTCATCAGATTAAAGATCCGATAATATTCAAGATTCATACGTTGCAGAGAAAAGCAGCAAATCCTCACGTTCTGTTCGGCTTTTTTGTGTTATAAATGTTCAGAATTGGTAATATTCGTGTTGATTGTCTCGTTAAACAATAGCTTGAGGTTTCCTGTGCTGCCTGATGTTTCATAAACATCTTTTGTCTCGTGCATTTTAAATCAACTTTGAATTGTTTTCTTTTATATTTTATGGGTGCGTCTGGTACGAGCTCCTGAGCTCCCCTCGTCCAGGCTGCCCCGCTCAGCCTTGTGTGTTTTTGTGTCCGTGTTCCGGCTCTTTGTATACAAACCCAGCAGAATCACAATGCCAGTTTGTGCGCTTTCCTGTGCCCATTGTGTACCGCCGCGTCTCCGTGCCCCCGCTAAGCATGCACTCGTTGTAAGGTCGAGACAATAACCGCTGAACAGAGTGCCGTGTCTCTGCACTGGCTTGACCCCTGTGGCCCCTTCCTGTTGCCTCTAACACCCTCCTCCTCGTCCACCCTCTCGACCTTTGAACCCTGCAGCTAAAGGCTGGTTGGCCTGTCATGTCAGGACACGGCTGGGTGTGATCCCGGGCCTTTTGACGGGAGTCTGTGAGAACCTGCTGCTTCCTTTTCTCATAATCCTCGAGAGGGGATGAGTCCACGCTGCACAGCGAGACAATCAAAGCAGTAATGTCACGTAACAGCTTGCACTGCGCTTTATTTATTTATTTGAGATGTTAGCTTCCTCTTCATCTGACGAGTGTGAAGACGGAACAAAGCGAGGCCATCGTTATGTTTGGATGTAACGAAACCAAATCACACGTTTAATCTTAAATAGCTTGAACGTCGTCGTTTGTCGGCGTGTTAGAAGTACGGCGGCCGATAAAGTCACATTTCAGTATCAACCGATCAAAAAAGGACTTCCAGGCAGCTCGAGGAATACGACGGACGACGGAGGAAGCCGATGTGTGACGGTACGACTCGCTGAACTCTGAGCGGTGGAGCCGAGTCTTCCGGATAGAAAGTGTGAAATAAATTCAGCATCATCTCTGGTTGTTTTTTAGCGTCAAACTGCGTCAACGCGACATGACGAAGCATTTCACTGCAGAGAACAACGGACAAAGACTGAACTGTTTTTTTAATATTAAAGTAAAGTAGTCTGAACTTCTATTGTCGGCGCTCTGGACCAATTTATGTCAAAGCATCTCGATTTGTTTTGTATCTCCTTCTTTCTGTTCAAACTGTCTGAACAGCAGCAGACCTTCGAGCTTCGTTGGGTCTGAATCGGTACAATGACAAGCAGAGGCTACAACACACACACAAACACACACACACACACACACGAGGGTCCTTTTTTAATCATTTCCTTTCATCCTTTTCTCCCTCCCCTCTGTATTGAATGTCATAAATGAAAGTTTGAAATGTTCAAACAGCAACAAAAAGAAAAAAATTCGATTAACTTGCAGACCCGGAGCTGTAGTCTTTGTGCCGAGAAAGAAAAGCAGTAAGAGGTTGAACAGCCTGAAAGACACACCTGTGTAACGAAGTGCGTTCATTCAATTTTCAGATCACCTTGTCCTGTTTGGAAAGAGAAAGAAAAAGAGAGCCTGCAGTCCTGGCCCTCGGAGCAGAGCTGGGAAATGAAACCTTGCCTGTCCGTTATTGTCACACAGGAAAGCTCCCTTATTTCCCAGAGATATTATCCTCCACCACCCCCTCCTGCCTCCCTTCACTCCCTTCACTCCCTTTCTCCCCTCCCCTCTTCGTACATTGTTCTCCAGGATCAAGTTCACAGAGGTCGGGGCTGGTTGAGGGTAATGGGACCCTTGTCCCTGTGTCTCAGGGCAGGTTGAATGGGTCTCGGCCCCCTGCCCCCCATACAGACTCTGAATAGGACCTCTCTTTTTTTATTAGTCCGGTCTCCAGTTTCTCCAGACCTGCCCGGCTTCCTGACGGTGTGTGTATCCATATTTCAAAGTGTTTGGAAGTCATGTAGACACATCCGTGTTCCCACAACACCTCAATGCGCCTCAAGCCGCCCGCCCGCCTCATCCACAGGTAGCTCCGCGCTCGTCCTGCAACGACTACAGCTGCTTTACTGAATCCTGAACAGAGAGGATCATGAAAATAATCTTTGGTTGCCCTAAAACTTTCAAATTTATCTGTCAAACATTCATGTGACGTCTTCAGGTATCGCTCTTCTTCTTCTTCTTCACCTGTAGCTTCTCGTTAATCTTCGTTTGGCCAGTATTCTGAATTTCTTCTCAAATTATTCTGATGCTGCACTTTTCATACTTTTTTGGTGAAACTAGCTGCAGCTGATCGACGCTTCGGCTCGCTGTCATCAGGTCGAGGAGCGACTGACTGTCAGGCGACGTTTAACCCGTCGCGTGTGCGAAGCGTCTCGCCCGTGGGAAGCGTGTACGGCGTTTATACGAGGAGAGGAAATGTGCAAATATTCAGCATGGATCTATTTTAACGGTTAACCCCGTTAACGGTCTGCTGTCACCGTGCTGCCGTTACATAAATTGTTTTCTTCACTCAGTGTGTTACAGCACACACACACACACACACACACACTCCTTCCAGACAGGCAGTTTCAGTGACTGTAGCCTTTGATGGCTTTGATGTCTGTGCTAATCCAGTGTATCTCCGGCTCACACACTGTGTGTGTGTGTTGGGGGATGGTTAAAGAGGAAGTCTCTTAGATGTAATGATGGCAGGCGATACTCTCTCTGCTCTCATCTGATTTCCTGCTACAACGTCGGGCTCTCGCCCTCTCCTTCTTCTTCCCGTGTCCGTAGCGACGGATCTCTGGAAGCTGCCAGGTTGTCGAGCAGCAGCTGTGTTTGCCGCCAAGTGTCTGGCTGGCTGATGCAGCGGTTGTTTTACATTAGCGGCCCGCAGGTCAAACTGCAGCTGGCTGCATCTCAGCGTGGAGACAAACCCTGGGGAGAGTGAGTGAGTGTGTGTTTGCGTGTGTGTGTGTGAAGCAAACCACCGTCCCCATGGTTGTAGCCTTTCCTAAGCGGGCTAAGTCTGGTGGCTAACCCTTAGCGCCTCTGCGTTTGGCAGCATGACTGCAGCGAGATTAATCCATTCCACACTCCATCAGTCACTAGGCACAGGTTATTAGTGCTGGAGCACACACACACACACTCACACACTCTCAAACACACACACATGCCTGGCCCCTTCACCCTTGTGACTTCGCCTTCTACCTCGTCCCCAAAGTTTGCAAAGGTGGCCTTGGTGTTGAGAGGCCATTTGTCAAAAAACCCAGCCACAGTCTCCACTTGGCTCCTTTTAATAAGGCTACCTGGGCTCTGGGATTACACACACACACACACTCACACACATGCACACACACACAGGGTATGCACTCTGCTTTGCACATACTCATACAGCTCTGAGTGTCAGGTGGTGCGTCCCGCGGGGCTTATAAAAGTCCCATTAACATGGCCCTCCTCATTGGTTCTGACAGGTTGATCAATTAGACCCCTCCCCCCAGCTGACCCCGGGGCCGCTCTGACTCAGAGGTCAGACACGATGGATCGCCGGACCTGCACACACACACACACACACACACTCCCCTCGCCTCCTTCTCCTGTTATCTCTGGGCTGGTCTCGGTGCAGCTTGTTCGTCCCGACGTGTGCCGTTGTTTTCCGGCTTTTAGGTGGAGGATCATACTTTACCTGAGACGTGTTTCGATCTTATCTCCGCTCTTAACGTGACCCAAACACACACACACACACGCACACACACACGCTCACCCTGCAGGGACGTCAGGGTGTGTTCATCTGCTCACGGAGACGATGGAGCTCCTCTAACGTGACGATTATCAACAGTTTATTTTACATCTCAGTCATATTTGGACGTCACTTCCATCAGTAACATTTTTTAGCTGCTGCGACGTTCAAATTTACCTGAACTGAGTCACTGAGAGAGAAAGCTGCAGTTTGCTGAGCATTGAAGGGCTGTGACCAACATTTCCTCCAGAGGGTTTGATGTGTTCAGCTAGACAGAGCCCGGTAATCTAAACCCAGAAGAACTTGACGTGTCTGCTTCCTGTTCTCCGTGCGTCCTCTGAAGTCAGTTTCTCCCTCTGTCATTGTTAAAAGTGTGAATGCTGTCTCCAAAAGAGGCTGTTCATGATGCGTCCGTCCAACTTCTCTGCTCCAAAAAGCGTTAAATCTGGGGCAACTGGACTCGGTTGTAGATCCGTGAATCGTCATCCATGAAGCTTTATTTATCCTGTGCACGATCGTAGACTCTGACATTTCAGGAAAGTTTCTTCCTCAGACTCCATCTTTCCAAACAGCCACGCTCAGCTCTGAGTGTTTGTGAATTTATGGTTTTTAGATTGTCGTGAAGTTCACTGACCACATTTATTCACCTCAGAGTTTGAACTTTAATCAGTCTGAGTCCAAATCCTCGGGAACTTTCCGTTAAGTCTCTTCACCGATAAGACTTTAAGGTGCTGATCTTATTATTAAGTGAACGTATCCTCGCTGCAGCCTTTAGGAGGCGACTGTAGGACCTTTGTAAGACATCACAGGACTGGTGGTGCTTCATCGGGTCAGTCTGGGTCTCTACAGGTGTAGTTTGAGGTGGCTGAGAGTCTGAGTTCTGTGTTTGGTAAACAGTCTGCTCTGCACAGGGTAAATGAAGGTGTGTGTGTGTGTGTGTGTGTGTGCGGTTCAGGAACAGGATAAACGAGGTCGACCTGAGTTAGTTAACCATAGCACAACGTTCACAATCGTCACTGTATTCTTGAATTTATCAGAAAATACCTGGACGAGAAAATTTCACAAGACGAGATAAAAAGAGTTTATGAATAGCAAAGAACACACACACACACACACTCTGAGGTAACAAATGAGGCGTTATGTAAGACGAGACAAAACACAGTTTGGATCTTTGCTTGAAACAAATCTTCTGAAATGTTCTGCGGCTCCAAATCGCCGTAATGAGACACGACAGGATGTGAAATAAGACGTTGGAACAAACACACGAAACGATCAAACTGTCGGTGCGAAGATCTCCACTGCACCACGGCAGATACAGACACAGCAGTCGACCAATCGCAGGCGTCTCAGGTGTGAGGTGCTGGTAGCTAACCTGCGAGCGTGCAGCAGCGAGATGTTTTTTATTTCTGGGCGTTTTCTGCTTTAATAAACTGACTTCAGGTGAGTCAGAGAGACTTTTAGGCTCGATAACCTCCACCAGGTGAGCTGAAGCGATGCCCCACATTTCCACATGCATATGGACGACATGCAGGAAAAGATCCAGGACAAGGACTTTTAGCCTCGACACACGGGGAGCACGCTCGAGCCACATTTTAGTGATTTAATGTGCGATGAATTATTCAGCCTGTAAAATGACCTAAAAAATGATCAGCAGCTAATAAAGAAGCTAAACGTCACATCAGAGAGGCCAGAACGCGTTTTTACTTTTCTAACGGTGAATTCTTTGTACGAATAGTTGGCGGTGTGTGTGGTATTAAAGAGGAGGGTGTGTGTGTGTTGGGGGTATCATGCCTGTCTGGGGACTCGGAGCGAGCAGCTCGGGGGAGCAGCAGTGGGGTTAAGAGCGGTGTCACGCCCGGTGAGACGCCGTCCTCCTAATGATGTCCACCGGCCTAATTGAATATTGACGTTTGAGCACGTGATGGACTAAATGGCCCCTCTGTCTGTCTGCTCCACCTCCTCCACCTCCGCCGGGCTGCACATTTTTAACCTGTCTCCACAGTTTGATTCCCCCCGGAGGGGTGGCGGATCATTAAATGTCCCGGTTACCATGGTTACCGGCTAGTCCTTTTCGTTTGTTTTTTGTGTCGTTTATTTGGAGACGCTGAAGTCCTCCTCCTCCTCCTCCTCCTCCTCCTCATCGCACGGTGACACCTGGCAGGTGAAGTTCCTGTCGAACTCGACGTCCTCCTCCCCTCCTTTCCTTTCCTTTCTTCTCTCCTCTCGTCACCTCCTTCCTCATCTCGTCTCCTTCTTACTTCTGCTTCTATTTCTGTGACGCTGCTCCACTTCCCACTGTGCCTGCCTCCAGACGCTTCTCCTTTGTTGCCACGGCGACGCGTTTCCAGATGGCGAGTGTCAAGGCAAGACTGGGGCTCGGAAAACACACACACACACACTTGTCGGTCGGTCTACATGTACACACACTGAGAACAGACTGAGACACTGGCAGCGTACATTCTGTTCAACACTCACATCCTACTCAGATGCTGGTGGACGTGCACTGTGCCCACTACACACACACACACACACACACACACACAGCAGTACAGTATAATAAAACCCGTGTCACAGCCACACAGGAAACAATCTCTCCTTTATGTGACCGGGATGTCATTAATCTTGGCGGAGGTTAACAAATGCACTTGCATGGAAGGTATATTTCATAGGCAGACAGCCGACAATGGGGCCATTGTGGCGTCGGAGCTGCAGCGCCGTCCTCGCTCGCTCTGCATTCAGTCGGGACCTTTTCGCTTTGGCTCCGGATCCGCGGCTTCACGTCAGGTGGGGGTTATGTTTCATCCCAAAAAACCCTCAGATGAATGTGTTTACGCGGGAGAAAACATGTGAAACACAAAAATCAACGCTCCGGCTTGTTTATTTATTTCTGCTCGTTTTTTTTTTTTTTCTTCCCCTGAATGGGAGGAGAAAATAAACACGGCGGGCCATTTTTCAAAGTTTGGCCTTGTTGCTATTAGTCAAAACTAGAGCCAGACAAATACCCTGCCAGGGTGTGTGTGTGTGTGTGTGTGTGTGTGTGACCAGGCCGGCTCCTCTCTCTGATTCACTGCTTTCGAAGTTTCTCCTCGCTCGCCAACGCCGCTGCAGCAGCAGCCTATTTCCATCCGAGTCTTCCCAGTAATCCATTAGACTTCCATTAGCTCCGATTTGTGTGATTAGTTCTAATTAATCAGTTCAGTCTGTGGCCTTCACTCCCTCCACCCTCCTCCACCCCCTCCACCCGTCGCACGCCTCACATTTCATTTTTAACCTCATTTCTCAGCTCTCCACCGAGCGAGAGAAACGAGGCGACGACCGACCGAGCGAGCAAATCAAAGAGCGAGCTTCAGCCCAACGCTCAATACTGTCCGAGCACCAAAAGATCCAAACTCAGGCTGCGGTATAACACATCTCGACCCGGCTCTCGGCCTTCCTGTCCAAGCGGAGCGTCCCTCACTGTAACAGACTCGGTTTCTTTAAAATCGTCTTTTCACAGGCGACTCTGCTGAAAACCTCCAAACTGAAACCGAGGAGTATTTTCTGGTTTTGTTGCAGCAGGTCCGAGCTTCTATACTGAGGTATTACTCCGTGATAATCTATCTTCTTTTCCTCCGTTGTCAGCCTTCTTCTGCCATTACCACTATTGTGATAAATGAAGGCTCAATTTATCAACCTGGGCCTCGACTCCATTTCTTTTTCTCCCCGCCCACGCTCCTACGTCTAACCTCTTCTTTATTTCTTCATCTGTTTCCACCCCCCTCCATCCCTCCATCCATCCCTCATTCCCACTCAGCCAGATCGAGCCTTCCTTTCTTTCTTGGTGTCTGCCTGCCGGGGGAAGGCTGAGATGCTGCCTGTCACCCCCGGAGCTGCAGACTCCCATCCAGGCTGCCGGAGGTGGCCCGGCTGCTGTCAATCAATCTGCAGGCTGCGCAGCAGAGGGATGGGGGCTGACACATGATGCGGCTCCCGACTGTTCAGAAATTCCCTTTTCTCTTTTTTTTTTCCCAGTCGCTCTGCGCAGCCAGCCGTAGAGTTTGGGCTTCTAATATTAATTAAACTTGAATGTGACTCTTTGAATTTAAAGCGCTCCTTTTTCTCGGGTAAACAGTCGAATTAGTCGAGTTACGGAGCTCAAAAAAGACGAAAAACTTGTTTTGATTTCAAGATTTGTGCCTTTAAATTTGTGACTTTACATGTATGTCATTACTTAGAAGGTAGAAATAGGGTTTTTTTCGCCTTAAAGCTGCTTTAATCTGTATTTTTGACCTATTTATACACAAGCGGTGCTAAAAACTGCAGTTCCTCTCGTCGTCCACTTGAGGCTGGCTCCAGAAGTGAGTCGTCTCACCCGGGCGTTGGTCGGGTCGGTCGGCTGATGCTCCACGTCTTTGCCTTTGTTTTACTTTTTGATAATCCGGGAGACAGAAAAAGTTCTTCTCTGTTAACGTCAGCCTGATTCGCGCTCACGTCACAGATCTGTAAACTGTTTGATTCATTGTCACCATTTAAAGTTTTTGGCAAACTTGGTTGCACATTTTCAGGTGTGTGTGTGTGTGTGTCCTCGAGCTGAATCTCGAATCCCGTTGTTTACGTCTGTTTACCAGCTCGCGGTCTTTGTTGGCGCTTTGCTGCACACCTGGGCGCGTTGCTGCCACCTGTGGATGAGCCGAATACTGCGACGCGATTGGCTGCAGTGTGCAATGCGCTCACGGCGCTGCTAGAGGTCTGAAGCTCCGCGGGGGGAAGCGTTAATGCATATTTAAAACGCTGCGTGAAGCCGTGCTGAGTGTTAAGTTTGCTTCATTAACATTGTATGAAGCTCGCCTCTGACAACACGCCGCTCTTTGTTTTCCTGACGCTTGACTCGGACATATTTTTGTGCCGCGCGGTGTTAACCCTCTCTCTGCCTCTGTCTCTGCAGGACTCCGTGGTTTAACGGCTGGGGGTTCAACCTGCCTCGAGGTCAGTCTCTGCTGGATAAGTGGAACCTCGTCCCCGAAGGCATCGACATCCTGATGACCCACGGACCTCCGCTCGGTGAGTCCAATTAACCAATCACACAGCTTCCTCATCTCCATATCTAATGAGGTTGTACCTCATTATTCCAAATCTGTATGAAGTCACTGGAGGCGTCGCAGCAGGCCACGTGTGTGTGTGTGTAGATGTGTGTTTCCATTTAAATCCAGCAGTGTCACCCTGAACACGCTCTGTGATTCAATATTTGTCTTTGACTTTATGGAAAAAGAAAATACTGTTTGGCTCGCTGCTGCTTTCCTCTCACTGCGGACTGATTCAGTTTTCCTCCCAGTTGTTTCTTGTTGTGTTTTTCTCTCCATCTGGCTTTATTGAGTGATTTCCTTCCTCCTCGCCTACGGAGGGGCTGCTGCGGCAGCCGCTGCAGCCGTTTGATTGCATGGAAACTCGATTTTGCACCGGGGTGACAGACGCTGCAAACGATCGTAGGGGGCGGTGGGAGGAAGCTGAAGATGTCGGGTGCCTCCCCGAGTAGTAGGGCAAAAAATAAAGACACACATCAGGATTTGCACAGAGCAGGTTTCATCTGTCAGAGCGTGTTTAGGATCCCGTTAAACTCACTCACGTATTCGCTGGGTTCAGCTTCAAACGCTGGTTCTGAACTGGAAACTGGGAACGTGTTCAAACGTTTAACTTTTAACTCGGCCCCTGCGGTGCACCAAAACTGTGCCTTTTATTTACAGTGTGGCGAACCACAAGGAGCGCTGCAGTCAGGAGTGACGCTGCACAGGAGGAGACGGATACCAACATGACGAAGCGTTTTTAATGTCAGCAGTTTTAGTCACGGCGCTCTGAATCAGCTTATGTTTGAGACTTTAAACTCGTGCAACTTGAGAATTTTCTGTTTCGTATTTGTTATTTTTAATCACAAACTAAGGGCGCTGTCAGGCCAGCGTGTTCGGTCCAGGCCGGAGTTCGTTTCCTCGGATAGTCCGGTTCATTTGCACAGATTGTGAAAGCTCATCTGAACTCCTGAAAACGTGAGTCTTGGTCCGCTTGCACCAAGTGAACCATGGTCCGGATTCGCTTACAGCGGGAAAGACTATCCAGAGAACCAAAGATCAGGAAGCCGTGTTTTTGGCAATACCGCCCCCAAACGAGCAAGTCTTGTAACTGCATGACGTCCAGGCGGTTTGGTCCACCGGACTGTCCTGGTGTGAAAGCAACATAATGCTGCATTCAGACTAAATCTGAGTCTGAAATTTACGCTGCAAAATAGAAACAAGAAGTTTAATTTGGTCTGCGTCGAGTGACACAGACAGTGAATGAGAGCGAGCGAGCGCCGGCTGCGATGAAGCGGATACGTTCGACACAGACACACCTGATCGTGTCGTCTGAGTGCGATGAAACTGTGCGTTGTGTGTTTAACGTGTGTGTCTGTGTTTGCAGGTTTCCGTGACTGGGTTCCGAAGGAGCTGCAGCGGGTCGGCTGCGTGGAGCTGCTCAACACGGTCCAGAAGAGAGTGCGACCCAAACTTCACGCGTTCGGAGGCATTCATGAAGGTATGAAGGGCTGAGAGTCAAAGCCACGAGGTCAGAGGTCACTGCAGACCTCTCAAACCTGAGTTTATCCATGCTGACAAAGCAGGAAATGTCTTTATCCACAGGTGATGTTCAAGCGGAGTTTAGACTTTGCTTTTGATAAGAACCAGGCGTCTGGTACGATTTAAAGTTGCAGATTTTCACCTAAAAATGATGCAAAGTGCCAAAGCATGCTGATGACAGAAAGAGTGACGTGACCTGGGGCCACGTTCGAGAATAAATAAAATAAATAAATTCTCGTTAAACTCGTTTCTTTCCTCTTCTGACGCTGATCCGAGAACATTTAGTTGCTTGAAATGAATTTATTGTGCACCTTTATGAGCCGACTCCTCATTATCATTAAAGTCGTTACATCGAGAGAATCTCTTATCCCATAAAACATTTTAACGGGACGTCACGGCTGATGTTTGAGAGCCAAAGCTTCAACTCTGCGTATTTCAGCCTTAAATAAAACTTGAAGTATAATGAATGAACTCTGTTTGCTCTCCTCAGGCTACGGGATCATGACGGACGGCTACACGACGTTCATCAACGCGTCGACCTGCACCGTCAGCTTCCAGCCGACCAACCCCCCCATCGTGTTCGACCTGCCCAACCCCTCCAGCTCCTGAGACCAGAGGACGGGGAGGGCGGGCGGGGTTAAAGGACGAGGGGAGGAGTCACGGATAAACTACTTTTTTTCTATAAATATGTCGAGTTTAAAAAAAAAAAAAATTCTAAGTGTTTCTTTGCAAACTTTTGATCTTCTCCGCGATGTCGTCGAGGTCGAGAAGATTCAGAGACGTTTTGGGGGGGTCGGGCGGGGAGGGGAGTTTGTCCGGGAGGGTCAAAGGAGAATACCGGTGTTTTATTTTTTAATATTTGTGCCAACAAAAAGCAGATTTCCCTCCCAGAGCTTTGTCAGCGAGATCATCCGCGAAGGAACTTCTTTTGTCTTCTGATGTCGATGCTTCTCAAAGCGACGCACCGCTTCCCGTTAATCAGAAAAGGAAAATTCATCCCGGAGATAGAAATCCAGAAGTCCACCGGGCACGGATACGAGACGTTCTAGTCGATGTTTCAAACGCCGCGGTTCGTTTCCAGAAGCTCGACTCCGACTGAAAATACACAAGGCACATATGAATCACGTAAAAACAAACTCTGAAACGCCTCTGCGTTGCGGTGTTGCGGGGCCACGATGTGACAGAGACGTGCCCGGTGGGTTTTTTTGGGTGAGGCTAAAGTCCGCCGGAAGTCCACGGATGCGACCAAGGCTGCCGGAGCTAATCACGGCAGTTCTACTCAATGTTTCAAACCCAGCTCGAGTTTTCAAAATAAAACACCCAAAAGCTAAACTAGTAGCATATTTCCATATTTAGAAGCACATAAACCAGAAAAATGACCAAATCTGAGCGAGTTACGTGACGTCTTTGGTGACGTAGGGTTTGTTCTCCATCTCCTCACTGGACTTGACTTGTTCGGCCTCAAACGTTCCCGTTGGGGTTTGAAATCGTGGTTGCACGTCGTGACGGAGAGCGTGCCCGGTGGTGGAGTTGTCCAAAACGCCAGACGAGACACTCTTGTCGTCTCCGGCCTTCCGTACTTCGGTACCATGTCATCTGCAAAGTGTCGACGTCTGAATAAATGAATAAATTCAGCGTACGCTGCAAAACTCAGGGAGGGAATGTTTGAAAAAACGAGGCGAGCGCCGGTGTTCTCCTTTTCAGAGGGATATTTTGTGGTTAAACAATCTTGCTCTTGATAAATATTTGGTCAGATCTGTAAGATAAAATGATGCTTTGTGAATTTGTACAATTTTCTTTAATGTTTGGTTTGCATTGGCCGGACAATGGATGCCATTGTTGTTTTTATGTTGTATCATCTGATATTTTTTGTGTTTAGCTCTTTATTATTATTTTTTTTTTGGTTTGTTTTCTCGTCAGTTGCTCTTTTCTTATTGGCTGACAGGGACGCTGCCTTAAACTAGCTTTAATGTTCTCAGCTAGAGCCCCTCCAACTCTCTGCGAGCTCAGAGAAAAGTCCTTTATTTATTTTACCCATCATCCCCGCAAAAAATCAAACAACACCTGACTAACGCAGGGAAAGCTATCAAATTACAACCCAGAAAATTATCGTTTGTAACATCCCGTCACGGATTTCTGATCTAATTTGGAAAATGTATGTATAAAATATATATATATATTATATATTCATGTTGTAAAACATCTGTACTAAAAGTTGTGTTTGACGAAAAACCTGATGTATGATTGATTCCTTTAACGCTCCCATCAGACGCTCTTTTGTTTCTCGTTTTGTCGTATCGACTCTCCTGATTGGTCGGACGTTCGTTATTTTTGGATGAGAGAGGAAAATTTGTCAGAGTCACAATCCGACAGGTGTACGTCGTCCCGTGCGACACACCTGCCTAAACATGGTTAAGTTGTCCTTTAACGTGTAAATCTGATAGTATTTGTGTTTTATTGCTTTTGTTTTTTTTCTAATTTTTGCACTGTGTGTAAATGCAATCTTGCTAGCACAAAAAAAAATGTTGCCAATAGTTGTCTCAACTTTGCCGCTGTAAATGCTCTTTTTTTCCCGTGCTCTGTTCCTCTCTCGCTCTCTGATTGTATCCCTCTTCATTGGAAATGTTAGTTCTCTCTCTCTCTCTCTCTCTTTCAGTTCATTGTGATATATTTAGCTGCCTTTATATGCAAATAAAATTGCAAGATTTTTACTTATCGAGCTCCATCTTCGCTTTTATTCTTTTTATTCCAGTTTTTCTGTCTAAGCGTCAACCTCTGTGCAGTTCCGTGAAGTCCCCATGTTCAAATGTCCAACTTCACAGCATGTTTACAGCCTGGTAGCTAACAACAAGCTAAAAACAAGATTTACAGAGTTTCCTGGTGGACAGTGAAGTAAACCGCTGACAACTGTAGCTGCTGTTAGCTCAGTTTGTTAGCCAAGACCAGTAGTGGAGCCACTGTTGCGCTAGAACTGGAGCTGAGCAATGTAGCCGGGCTCAGCAGCCTGGCAGAGGAGAAGAAAGTGAAGAGGATGTTGACAGAGGAAGCTAAGAAGAGAAAGGGCAAGAGTAAATTTGGGACTGACTTTTAGTCAAAACTGCTGACAACTGTAGCTGCTGTTAGCTAATGTTAGCTCAGTTTGTTAGCCAGGCTGCCTGGACTGTGAGCTCAGCGCACCGGAGGAGTGTTAGTGTTTGTACCACAGACGTTTTGGACCACGGGGAAGAAGAAAAAGAAGAAGAGGAGGTTTACAGGCCAGCAGCGGAGCCAGTGTTGTGCTAGAACTGGGCAAGTGGGGCAATGTAGCTGGGCTCAGCAGCCTGGCAGAGGAGAAAAGAGTGAAGAGGACGACAGAGGAAGCTAAGAAGAGAAAAGGAGAGAGAGTGAGCGAGCAAGAAGCCGCCAGACAAGAGTAAATCTGGGACTGAGCTTTAGTCAAAACTGCTGCCAACTGTAGCTGCTGTTAGCTAATGTTAGCTCCGTTTGTTAGCCAGGAAGAGGAGGACGTACGAATGACAGAGGCAGCATTCACCTGATTACAGGTCAGTGTAGCATCACCAGGATTTTCCAAAGTTTGTTTCTCTGCAGCATAAATACTGATGATGACTGTTTGGACCGAGCAGCGGACACAGCTGTGAAGCGGGCATGGCCTACTTTTACGAGAGCCATTTGTATACTTATTTACAAAGTATATAAATGTATACTTATCTGTTCGGGCCAGTGTCACAGCAGGTGTTTTGCCTTCTCAGGCAGAACACCTGCTGGTCCTGATTGTGTTGAGGCCAGAAGAGCAACATGTTTAAAAGTCTCGGCCAACAGATAAATATAAAGGCAGTGCAGCGGCGGCGGCAGCTTTCTGTTCCCTGCTGCGACTGTGTAGATAAAAAAAAACGTTAAAGCTCGAATGTAAAACTTTCTGCACGTTGTTGACCTCTCCAGCTGTGACGGCGCTTTGAAATGATTTCAAAGATGATGTTAGAACTGCGGCTGAAATGTCGGATTAGTCGTGGAAAGGCTGCAAAAACTAAAGATGCATCAGCCGCAACACGGAGATCAACGGCCGACTTACTCGGGAAGAGAGCGTGAAAATATGTCTTGTATGTTGCAGCTCCCAGATCTGCATCGTTTCTCATCGGTTTCATCAGGTTTCATTCCTTTTCACCAGTCGCCAGCACAGATCCCTCGTAGGGCCAAAAATAAAAATGGGCTTGAGTCGTAGAGGCGCCTCTGCCAGCCTTTTTCCCACCAACCCCCCTTCTCTCATCGCCACAACATCAAAGCAACCCAACCAATTAACCATTCCCCGAAACGAGAGCAGCAAAAGCATCGCCCCACACCCACCAGATCCCCCTGCACATTACCATAATCCAGTCTAATCATATTAACATAGGCCACAGATGAGCAGGAGGAGACGCGGCTGCTCCGGCTCGGCTGCGTTCGTTCAACCTCTTAGTGTGGGTGTGAATGCATACGGCCACTTTTTTATGGCGCACATGTCGCGTCTCTGCAGCCTTTAATGTAGCCCGATATTCCCAACATGCTAGAAATGTCACCATTACATGCTAATCAACATGCTAACAAGGAAACACAATGCATGCTACTGACAGGCTAATATAGAGAGCATGATGCATGCTAAGGCGTGCTATACATGTTAGGCATTGCATGTTACATGTGCTAACTAGCTAACAAGCATGCTAGTTTGCATGGTAACATGACACATGCTCCTGAGAAGCTAACGCAAGCTAAATGTCAGAATCTTAACATGCTAGTTGTTAACATACCTGTTGTACAGGTTAATATGCTACAATCTCAGCATGACGTGCTAATCGTTTGAATGTTAACATGCTAACGAGGCAACAGTGAATGTTACTTTACATAGCAATGTGATCTATGCTACCTAACGAGCTAATTTGTAAGCTAAATGTCAAAATTTTAATATGCAAGATGCCAAACGTTAACGTGCTAATTATACATGTTAATGTGCAGGACACGCTACAAGCTAATCATTAGAATGTTAGCATGCTAACAAAATGATAGTTGTCACATGCTACCAACAAGCTAATACTGTAGATAAATGTCAAAATTGCATGCTAAATGTTAATTGCACATATTAGCATGTCATTGCTGGGCAGGTGACTTTTTTCAGTAACAGGTAGTTTAAGGCAGGGGTTTTCAACCAGAGGTCCGTGACCCCTAGGGGGTCTGCAGACGTACAGCAGGGGGTCGGCAAATTTTTGTCATAATAATTGACGATTTTCACCAAATTAGTGTCGACTGTGAGGCTGCAGGTGATTGAGAAACTTCAAACACTCAGATTAGACGCACAGCTCTTGGCATTTAATAACCAATAATGATAATGCATGAACTTCTTAACCATCATAAACACATACAGGCTAATGACCCAGGTTAAAACAGGTCAGAAAGGTGAACTAATAGTTGAATAAAGATGTTGGTGGCAGTCCATGCACACGTGCAGTCATTATCGTTGTGGATACAGGGTTTCATCTTTAAAGTGGATTTTTCCTTTGACACAGACAGTTAAGTTGGTTTTATTAGCATCTGTCAGAGTCCTGGATTATCAGTGCTCCTCTCTCTCTGCTGCCCTCTCTATTAGTGATAGTCTCTCCATCACTCACCCTTTCATGTCCCGCTGTCAGGACGTTTATAGCTCTGCCACATTGCCGGCTGTATTAATTATCCTTGCACACGGGCAGCTGCTGGTGGTATTGGGTGTTTGTCAGGTTAGCCTTCGTCTGCAGGCTGATGGATACGGGGCAAGACGCGGTGAAGGCTGAGCACCCATATCAACCTGTGTGTGTGTGTGTGTGTGTGTGGCTTACTCTGGTGCCAGCGCTCTGCATGCAGTGTTTATATGGACTTAATTACCCGCCAGTGGTATTATTGTAATCTGGAGCTCATTTGGCAACGAGCAGTCTCTATGAAATAATTCTCCAAATCAGAGTCATGCTTTCCATGTGCTCATCGCTCCCATGTGCTCAGACTAAGTGTTTTATTATTACAGTTTGCACTGTAAGAAAAAATACAGTAAAAGGCCGTAAAATTAAAAACAGTATATCAGTGTTGTAGATACTTAAAACTTTGGTAAAATTAATGAGGAAATACTGTCATGTCACAAACATGTAATCACACTGAAAATGAACAATATTCTGCTGTTTAAATTTCAGATTTTTGATGATGTGTGCATTTAAATTTACAGTATAAAACTGTTATACGGTAAAAATGTTGAACATTACAGTCACATAACGTCATAAAACACCAGAAATCAGATCGATTAATTACCTTTGAAATTTGCATCACGGTCTGCTCACTGTATTTTTTACGGTAAAGTTCTGTCAACCGCGGGTGCCGGTGTTTTATATCGTGTGTACGTTATTTGGGGAAAAACTGGTGGTAAATAAATGTGAATATGTGCCGCCGTATGTAAATTAGGCAGGCGTGGGTTCAGTTTTAATTAGTCAGTTCCAAACGTAAATCTTGATTAAATTAAATTGAAAGTTCATCGGCTAATGATAGAGCTTCCCCTAATTATTTTTCAACATAATTATTTCCCCTGCGGAGCGTCGCGTCGCTGTCATTTCTCTTTACGTTCTCAGTTTTAAAGGAATCTCTGAGAGCCGGTTGACCCTCGCCCCCCCCCCCCCTGTAACCACGGTAACAATCCATGATTATCAGGAGCGGATCAGCTGAATGATGGGAGATGATTAGTACCTCCGCTGTTTCTTTACATCACCGCCGAGACAAAGGCGACGTTTGTCCGATGGTATATAATTTACCTCCTTCCTGATTTTCACTCTCCTGTCTCGCCTCTTTTTTTTCCCCCCTCGCTCGATTTGTAAGCGACTCATTAATTAGCTGTGTGGAGTTTGGAAAATTACCGTAATTACAGTTATTGGGCAGCCATTGTTCCATTATTCACTAATCAAGAACAACAGACAATCAAAATCGCCGTTGGACGTCGGTGTGGCTCGTCACGTCAACAAATGACAAAATAGCGAGCGGCAGCAGCGCGCTGATTGACTTTGAAATCAGCAGAGCGGGTAATTAGACGTAAACATGGAGGTACTGAAACCGGTGACAACAATAAAATGATCTTTACATTTGAATTTAGGACAAAAGACTCAAATTTTTAATTGAGGAGCCGAAGAGTCGAGACAGTCAAACCACTTTGGCTTAAAAACGAAGTTTGGCTAGCAAACCGAGCGCTTTAAGTTCCCTTCCAGGCAGTTTTGTTCTTCTTGTGCAGCAGCTTCAGTTTTTATGTCAGTTTAGCAAAAATCTGAACAAACTCTCAACAATCATCAAGAAAAGCGTTTGGAGCAGCAGGTCGATACGACTCGAGACGTCAACAGGCAGGCAGACACGGTGAACAGCAGTGCGGTGCAGAGGTCAATACTTCATTAATGTCTGATTAATGTCTTCAAGCTGATTAATTCAATTGAGCCCTTTATTACACTGTGTGTATTAATAGAAGTGAACGAGTCCCTCAGCAGGAGATGCTGTCTGCCATATGGGGGAGCATTATGGCCGCTTTGGCTGGGAGGGTGCAAGCCAGCGCCGAGGATGCCAACCACAGCACTGGGAGGGTCAAGAGGGCGCGCTGGGAGAGGCGGGAGGTTTGGCAAAAAAAGAAGTGTTCCCCCAGCCGGCCGAGGCCCAGCTGGACGCTAAGCGCTCACCCTGAATGAACCGCCGAGCCCGAGGTTCTTCAGTTTGATCTGTTTGTGCTAACAAAGGTGATCAGACTGTAAAAGTTCTGACGAAACTACAAATTCAGAGATTTCTAACACCAGACTTGAAATCATACTTCATCTTCCCTGCACGGCGCATTCATGGTCGATCAGCCGTGACGTTATGGCCGCTGACAGGTGAAGTGAATAACACTGATTATCTCGTTATCAGTGGGTGGGATACATTAGACAGCAAGTGAACAGTTTGTCCTCGAAGCTGATGCTAGAAGCAGGAAAACTGGGGAACACATGGTGCCATGATGCACTCTGGGAAGAAGGCAAGCCGGCGGAGGCGACGTGGTGCTGGGAACAATGTTCTGTTGGGAAACCTTGGTTCCTACCACCTACCTAAGTATTGCTGCAGACCTTGGAGATCATTTCATGTGAACAGTATTCTGTGACAGAAATTATTCAGGAACACAACAACGAGTTCAAGGTGTTGACTCGGCCTCCAGATCTCAATCCAACCAAACAACTTTGGAACATTTAAAGGGTTTAAAGGATCTGCTGCTAACGTCTAACGCCTCAACTCTGTGATTTACAGAGTTTCCTGATGGGCAGTGAAGTAAACTGCTGCCAACTGTAGCTGCCGTTAGCTCAGTTTGTTAGCCGGGCTGTGAGCTCAGAGCACCGGGGGAGTGTTGGTGTTTGTACAAGGTTTACAGGCCCAAGGAGGAAAGCTGGTGTCGTGCCAGAACTGGAGCTGGGCAAGCATGCAGTGTAACCAGGCTCAGCAGCCTCTATGGACATAATGGCAGAGGAGCAGAGAGTGAAGAGGACGCTGACGGAAGAAGCCAAGAAGAGAAAAAGAGAGAGTGAGTGAGCAAGAAGCCGCCGGACAAGAGTAAATCTGGGACTGACTTTTAGCGGTTGGAGAAATAAAAGCCTTCATTTTTTGTAGATTCCTTGAAGCCATTTTGGGAAATGTTGGGACCCACGGGAAGTCTAAAAACAGCTAATAGAGACAAAGTCTTTAAATGTGATTTGTGAGTCTTGAATACCTTTTTTAAATACCTTCCTGTCGTATCAACAGTGGTGAGTTGTTCAAGTATTTGTGAATTTCATGCACGCGCTGAGAGACGAGAAGACAAACACTCAGCAAAGGCGACCAACTTCCCAGAACTGCCGAAGCATTTTAACATTTTTAAACAATAATCTTGGAAACCGTCAAAAATAAAATTCCACATATTAATTGTGGACTGACACACAAACACGGTGAACACAAACAAACATGAGTTTCCTTCACCGCGAACAAACATTAGAGAATCAATGAGATCTAACCGAGTTAAGAGCGTGTTTAATCCTGAGGAATTTCTCCGTCTGTCCTGTGAAACAGTCGGTTGGCGCCAGTGTTTCTTCCTTTACCCCAATGACGCAAACCCCTGGCACACACACACACACACTCAGGCGCACTCAGACGCACTACAGCTGTTATAGTTGGCACACAGTGTCAATTGTATTTGCCCTGGGAGTTAACAGCAGCCACTCGACACGAGACACCGCCTCACCCTCGGCCCCTCTGCCTTCCTCGTGACAAAAGATCTGTTTCTATCTCCTCCATGGCGGCTTAATTGAGTATGATAACCTCGGTGTCACAGTTGTTTATCCAGCCGCTCTCCTTTCTTCAACCACGCACGGTGAATTTCAATACGTTTGGCCGGAGAGCATGAAAGTACGAAGCTCCCCGTTAAGAGAATAAAGTTGAGTAGCTCTTTATTCCATCATGTAAATGTTTCACACACATGCGAGCCCAGATTTAAAAGATGTGTTCAGTGTCAATGACGTAACATTTGGACCCGTTTGTCTCAGTGAAGCTTTAATTCCACAGCAAAGCGACAAATTAGTCACGTAACAATAAGACATATCGTTAAGCTTTAAAACTTTTCTAACATAAAATAAAAGACTGGTCAGCCCAGCTCGGCATCCCAGATTTACTCTTCTCTTAGCTTCCTCCTCTTCACTCTCTTCTCCTCTGCCATTACGTCCATAGAGGCTGCTGAGCCCGGTTCTGGCACGACACCAGCTGTAAACCTCTTCTTCTTCCTGCTGGTCCAAAACACCTGTGGTACAAACACTAACACCCCCCCCCGGTGCTCTGAGCTCACAGCCCAGCTAACAAACTGAGCTAACAGCAGCTACAGCTGGCAGCAGTTTACTTCACTGTCCGTCAGGAAACTCTGTAAACCACAGAGTTGAGGCGGAGAAGCCGGATCATCAGCGTTCCCTCCGTCCTTCCAAACCACAAACTGACCATCGTGACTGTTACCATGATCATCCTCGGCCCCTGTAGGGCCTCTTTGAATGTCACATGATGTTCACACTTCTCTGAGTTGTTCTGTTTTTTTGTGGATGCGTGTCGATGAGCAGCTGAAGTCTGGCGCTCGCTCGAAGCAGCTACCTCCTCCCTCCTCTGTGTACGGCTGTGTCTCAGCGCTGTGGCCTCAAGTTCAGGGTTGAATCATTTAATTAGCCGTGATTCTTTTTTTTTTGTGACGAACCATGTAGGTGCACGGCCTCCTTTAATTGGATGGCCTTCTGTGTAATTACTGTCTTTGTGAGCACGAGGGAGATAGCAAGGATATCCCCCCTCTCTCTCTCTCTGTGTCTCCTGTGAAGGTGCGACGCTCAGAACACAGATCATGTTTCTTCCCCTCGTGTAAACATGGTGAATAACTCAGGTGTGTGTGCGTGAAGGTATCTAATCTGTATATTATGTTAGTTTTCACTGAAAATCGCGCGCTGTTGGAAAATATGAAGCATCTGCTGACTGTCTGCGTGATGTACACAACTATCCTGAACCTGCAGAGAAGGTCAAGTTGCCTTTGTTCTCTGACTAATTAAATCTCCAGTAATTACGGCGCTGCAGAGGATGTCAGGAAAAAAATGAATGACGAGAGATTCAGCAGCGGCGCTGGCGGCGTCGGCGGGGATCTGCGCGAACGCAGACAGCATTCATCACGTGTTTTGCAGAGCCACGGGGTTATCGGTGCGCCGCGTAATGACCGCCATGATGGCTGCGATTTGATCCGGGATGGGTTTTTTTTTTGTTTTATTATTCACAAAGCTCCGCTGTGAGGTTCACTAGCAACAGAGCGAGCAGGAAAGCTCAAAGGGTTGAAGGATCGTTCATCATTGTTCTTGTTGCTATGCGACTCACTAATTAGCCTTAGCTAGCTAACCTGAAGAAACAAAGGAGCGGGGGGGGGGGGGGTCAGGTTGTTAAAAATAAAAATGGATAAGAGGAAGTAAAGTAATTGGCCTTCTTGCTCCTGAAGTAGAGGTTGAGGAGGTTTTCCCCCTGAATGTCAGCTCTGAGGTTATTTTTAGGGATTTTGCTGCAGCTGAGTTAAATTCGACCTTTGTTACCTCAGAAAACAGTCTTTCTTTCCATTGATCAGCCGTCTTTCTTGGTATATCTGCCTGAAGTTTTCTTACACATCAACAAGATTTCTACATGAAAGAATAAAGCAAGATTTTGAAAGTATTCACATGAAAACATCACAGCTCCTCCCTTCAGGCCTCCTTCTCTATCCACATTTTCACCAAGTCAGGCACAGCACCAAAAGCCCATTTATTTGAGCATAGGTAGGTGAGTTTTGGCATTGGAGGCTTGATTAAACACCTTAAAAGTCACAGCATGAACATAAACTACTAACGCTGACATAAATAACAGTTTTCTTTATAGTAGAGCTACATGTCTAACAAATCCTCCCTGCCGACTCTTCGGCGAACATCCCCCCCAGAAAACAGCCTCCGTCTGGGCAGTGAGAGCGGACTAACTCCCTCTGTTTCCTGATGATGATGAACTAACAGTAATGTGAAAGTAGGTAATCTCTTTGGTGATTTATATAAGTGAATATTTTTGAATTTATCTTGAACAGTCGGGGCAACCCGGTCAGTCCTCCCTGCCGACTCTTCGGCGAACACTCCCCCAGAAAACAGCCTCCGTCTGGGCATTGAGAGCCGGGTGAGTCCCTCTGTTTATCCACAGTGATGATACTGAGCAACCCACATTGTTATAACAAACAGTGATGTGTTAGTAGGTAGTGTCTTTGCCAGTTTATATAGGAAACTCAGAAAATTGAGATCTGTCCCTGTCAGTCCTCCCTGCCGACTCTTCGGCGAACACTCCCCCAGAAAACAGGCTCTGTCTGGGCAGAGCCGGGTGAGTCCCTCTGTTTACTGATGGTGATGATGTGAGGATGAACTCACAACGTCTTCGTCTCTTTCCACTCTGCACGGCGGGTCAGGATCTCCCTCACAACACAGGACGCTTTGTCGGAGGAGATATTTTTATTTCTACAGAGGAAACCGGGTGGAAACCCGCCAAAATAAAATCACAGATATCACTGTAATGATGTATATTTCTGGTTCTGGTTATTGATGGCAACAACAAAGAGCAAACAGATTTCCATCCACTAGAACGTGAAGATGACGTGCTCAGTTACTTACAAAATAAGGGTCATTACATGGGCTATTTGAGCATGTGCTTTCATGTGAGTACATGTGAGGAGTTACCACCAGCCACCCTAAAATCCATTTCAGGCTTTCTTCTGTCATTAAGAATGAGGCTCACATACCCAAGGCCACTCAGACAGATCCGTGATTGGTCGACGGCCTTTGTTACCCGCAGCGGTCCATTCCGAGCGCACAAAGGTCAGGCTTGAAAGCTCTCATTGGAAGAGAAAAAAAACTGGAATGATGAAAGAAGGGCAACAGGGAGAAGCTGCAGATTGATGGTCTCCAGTAAGCAGACAGAAAAGAGAGGAATCGTGTCCTGGGGGAGAAAGAGACAAACGTTGAAAGAGTTGTTTGTTGCACTGATTGAAAGGATCGCAGAGTTGACAGAACATTCGTGCACGAGGTCTGTTTCTGCAGCTTCTGCCGCCTGCAACTGGTTAGCCGCTTTAATGCCTCCTTCCTGTGTGTATCGATTCAAATTATGTGCAAACACAAGAATATGCACGCGCGCCGGCAAACACAGACACACACATATACACGGCGGCTCTTCTCCCTGAATTTGACATGTGTTTTTATTAAAGAAAGCAGCTGCTCGATAGTGCTAAGGAGTAATGGGGATTGACTTTGGCATAATTATACAAACCCTTGCATGAATTTGGTCCTAATGGAAGCTGAACACTTAACCCAGACTAAATGCAGAAGGGCAGATCAATGCTGAGGGGCCTTTTTTTCTTTCACTTGAGCAGCAGCCAGCTCTCCCTCCAAAACAGGACATTTACATATGCAATGCATCTCCTTTAAGATAATCACAGCGAGGCAGGAGCCACGGGCGCCTCGGGGACCAGTCAGGTGGTAATACCTTACAGGGCTTTTTGAAAATGAAGATGCATGTCTCAAAAAGCCTCTTGTGAGGGGAGATGCACCCAGAGACGTGCGCGCACGCTCGGAAAACATGCAAACACACGCTCCTGCACGCGTGGACGCAGCTCATTTCAATGGTAAAGACACTTTATGGAACCAATTGAAGCCACTCGTCAGGAGGCCAGAAGCACCGCCCCCCCGCTCATCGTGTTTAAGGTGCAGGGACAACAGCTGACCAACCCCACCACCCCCACCCTGCCTGCACTCATCTCCAACCAGCAATCAATATCTTTAATCCCCGTCTTGCCCTACATAAGTCGCTCTGCGCCCCAGGTGAGACGATCAGAAGGTAAATTATTCATCTTCATGTTTTTTCTTTTATTGTACGTTCTGTTTCTACGCTGTGATCCCCGTCTGCAGTCTCACGTCCTCGCTCCCACATCGTCATCAGATACGTTGAAGTCAAAGAAACATGGGACTGTTTCTGTCCTGTGTCAAACCAAAAGTAACGTTGACTTCTTAAAGTGCGTGACCTTCCTCAGGTTACATCACATTACCGTACCCACGTATTCAAACCCAAACCACACACTGTACATTAATTGTTGCTAACTAACCAAAAAAATGATGCTACCTCCTGCGTCTTCGTCTGACAGTGAGAAGGTCTTAGCTGTGGAGAACAAACATCGTCACATGGTGCATCCAGATGCTTTTTCACCTGCCGGCCAGGATGGAGCCTGAGATACGCCAGCTGCCCCGACAAACACGAGCCCTCGCTGGCTGTCCACCTGTAAACACTCACAACTCCGACCAAGGTACAGCGAATACCGGACCAACGTTATGAAAGAGACACAAACGAGATCACGTGCGATGTGTAGCTGGGCGTGGCCTCCAGGTTTCCCTCTCACCTGCCTGATCACTTCACCACCTGCTCCTCATCATCCAATCAACTCACACAGTACAAAAGACGGGCTCAACTTCACAGGCTCAGTCTTTGGGAGCTTGTGATGGGAATCTTTCAGTTTTTATAGACCAAAATATTTAATTGCAACCCTAATTTCATGATGTTACCCAGCAAATAAAGACAAAAAACCTGTAGAACCACATAAATAAACAGGTTCTGCACTTGGTGACGGTTCCTTAAGGAACTAATGTGTTTGTGAATACCGTCGCTGCACAGCGAGCTCTGTAAATATGAGTGTGAATGCAGATCTGCAGGTTTCCTGGTGTGCGATGTTGTGATGGGGGGATGGAGTGAGGGTGAAGCGTGAATTGGAGGAGGGGTGGATGAAGGCGGGTGAAGGTGGAGTTGGGACGGGGGGGGGCCAGCTGGAGAAGCTCATTCATCAAGTCATTACGGGAGGTGGCTCCTGTGGTATTTCAGCCTGTCCATCAGTGGAGGAGGAGGAGGATGGGGAGCGAGTCCCAGAGGAGGACCGGAGCTCGGCCGTCCTTCCTCCATCCTACACCCCCGTCGCTCCCCCACCCCTCTTCCTCCCTCGTGGACGTCCCTGCCCCGCTTCTCCTCTGACAGCTCACCTTCTGACTGCTATTACTCCCCCTTCTTCCTCTCCTCCATCACACCGTCTTCCACTTTATCTGCCACCTCTATTACATCTCTCTCCCTCGCCGTCCTCCCTCCACGTTCTCAGTACTTCCCTCGCTCTCTTCCTTTTTACATTTCTCCCGGGAGGCAGCCCTTGACTCTCAGATGTCCCTCGCATGCCAAAAATTACTATTGACATTTCAATTCAGTGGGTTTTTTCTCTCTCGCTGCTCTCTGCTGATGCCTTATAGCAGGAGGACATTTACATGTCAATGGGCGAGACAAAAGAGAGGTGGAGTGTGCCCGCTGCCGTGTCCTTAACGCAGTGGCTGTAACACTGAATTTGTGGCCTCTGTGGTGACGAAGAGTCTTTGGCTTTGTGTGCCGGATGTCTGCATTAGGAAATGGAGTTTTAAATATATAAACAGGGTCAAGATGGTTTACGGCACTTGGATTAAAGCATCGTCGGCACTTTCTTGATGAATACTTTTGTGTCAGTAAATTAGAGTCAGCAAAACGTCAAACATTAAAGATCAGGTGTGTGGGGGTCAAGCCAAAAGCTGCAGTTCCTCAAACGTCCACTTGAGGCTGGTTCCAGAAGTGAGTCAGTCTCCATAAGTCCCCACGTTCAAATGTCCAACTTCACAGCAGAAATAAACACGTTTACAGCCTGGTACAAAAAACAGTTTTGGTACAGTTTAATTTACTTTTATAATTTACTTCTGCATATTTTTAGCATTTCATCTCGCTAACATAAAAACGCAGAGGGAGGAAAGCAACGTGAACAAAGTCTAATGATTTTTGCTTCTTCTTGTTTGTATTAAGTTGCAAATAAAAATAATATTGCATGGAGCATAAATATAGCTGAACTTAATTAACAGTTTGAAGAGCACACTTTGACTGCGCATCATTAAACCTTTACACAACCTGGTACAAAAAACAGGTTTGGTCTCTCGGCCTGCTGCTGATCTACCCGTCACGTTCTTCACACTGTCATTGGTCGACCTTTAACACAAACTGAGCAAAGTGATGTGAAGTTGGACGTTTTAACATGGGGACTTACGGAGACTGACTCACTTCTGGAACCGGCCTCACGCAGGAGACACTTTGTATCCACTGTGATTTTTGAAAAGTCGACTTGTTTCCGTCATTAGAGCGTCAGAACTATTGCGCTGATACTTTTTATGTAAATCATATTTTCAAACATTTATTGATGCTGAAAGTCACTCAGACCAAACTGCGTTTGCTTTTGTCTGATTTGATTCGTCTTGTGATTCTGCAGCAATAACACTGTGTACTGTGCCGAGCAAAGTCATTAATAGTGGATTTTCTAATCAATGGCTGCGGCTCTGTCTTGTTTGTCAAATCAATGTTCTGCTCTGATGCTGCTTTTATTTTATCTGACGTGTCCCTCCGCGTCCCCTGCTGTACTTTTCTCCTCAGACTAAGCAAAGAGAAAAGGTTTCTTTATTTCACACGTCGAAACACGCTGAGATTTTAAAAAGGGGGAAATATGTCGCTCTGTGAAATTATTCTGAGGGACATAAATTATTCTGTGCTGTGAATAAACGGCCTGAGATGACTCCAGACTTCATCGCTAACCCAGAAAGAGGAGCAGGAAAATACCAACGTTACGTCATTAGCAGAAACGACGGCTGACCTATATTCCAAACGCTTGTGAAATCAAATTATAAATGCCGGCTGCGCGATCAAAGTGTCGCCTCGTCTCCGGAGTTTAGAAAACAAGTTTGTTTTTTTATTAAAAAAATACTAAAATGAGCTTTTAAACGTTCGTTTATACCAAATATAATAACAAACCTCATGCTTTGTACCAGGCTGTAAACATGTTTGAACATAGGGACTTATGGAGACTGACTCACTTCTGGAACCAGCCTCAAGTGGACGTTAGAGGAACTGCAGTTTTTTTTTTTTGACTTCCTGTGTTGGCTTCATGTTACAGGAAGCACGGCGGAGAAAGCCGAGGAAGAGGACGACCATGACAGGAGGTTTCTTGGAAAAGGCGGCTGATAGTAAAAGTCGTGCAGCCTGTGAGGATTTATTACGGCCGCCACGTTCTGCTCGCTCTCTTAAATTAGAAGAGCAGAGGTCGCTGTCTTTTACCTGATTACTGCACAGCTGCTGGAAGAACTTCTCCTGTCGATCCACGCTGATCTGTGATCAGGTGAACGGTGTCGTCTGTGTGTGTCTGAACAGTGTGTTCATTGTTTCTAGTTTATCTTGTCAGACACACACTCCTCTTGACACGGACGCACTGATCTCATTATCATGGATCATCAGGAAAACAGAAGTTAAAAACCAGAATAAATAAAGTTTTAATTGTTCTGTAAAAGATCAGCGTGCTTGTTTCATCGAGTTTCATCATTAGCTGCCTCGGAGTGATCATGTTTCTCTCAGCGAGTCCAACAGCAGCAGGTAGCTCCCGCGGAGGGATTTTTTATCCGGCTGCCCTCGAGGGGTCAGCGGTCTAATCCCAAAGGCTGCACCGTGACAGAGGGCAGAGTAATCTCCAGGACAGGCCACTTCAAGAAGAGACAACACACACATTACGAGAGAGCAGGCGAGGAGGAGCAGCTGGCAGGCTGAAGATGAGGCAGAGGAGGAAACGAGGGGAGCGAAGCTTCGGCGGGAGGGAATTACAGAAATAGATTTGAATGGAGCGGGGGAGAGGCGGGGAGGCAGGGAAAGGTAAAGAAAAGGTGAGAGCGAGAGGAGCTGTGTTGAGCGTATGCACGGTGTTATCTGCCGCTAAAGCAGATGTGCTTTATCTGCCGGGAAACAGGAGGCCGCTTCTACAAAAGCCTCTTTTCACAGGTGAAGCCCCGGTCTTTACTTACAAGACTCTTACTGCCAGTTTGGACTTTTTGAGATTGAACCTGAAATGGAGATTTCTCACACACACACACACACACAGCCGGTGAAAGCACACCTCTTCCTGTGACAGACTCTGCTGCTTAATTTTGCACAGCGTCCCTCCGGGCCGAGACGCTCTGAGGGATGCAAGGCTGGAGATTTGTCATTTTAAAGCGCGGGTCAAACGGCCTCTCTGGCTATTGATTGGCTTGTCCCCCTCTATTACTCCTGTGTTATGTATTGCACCCTTTATCAGAGCTGCGACAGCCACAAACACATTAAACTTGAGCAGCTTCGATCCGCCATAAAGCGCCACGGCGTGCCGGTCGGCGCGCCTCGCCGGGGACCGGGTGGGAGATGAGCTACCGATCAAGGACACAGCGGCAATGTTCTCGCTGTTCTGTTTTCTGGAGTTACGACCCAAAGTCACAGAGTCGTGGCCGGAGTGAGAATCTACAGCTCCCCTGACTCCGCACAGCCTCACCTCATCACACGAGGTCACTCCAGCCTCCTCTTGAGGAAAAAAAAAGCAGACGATGACTGCAGCAGGAGTCTGAGCTGCAGGAGAAACACTGAGGAGAAAAGTTTGTTTCTCACAGGTTCTGTTTGCTAGATAGCAGAACTGCTACAAACAAACCATTTTAAACATTTGTCTGTGAAGTGAAGCCAAAAACTGCAGTTCCTCAAACGTCCACTTGAGGCTGGCTGCAGAAGTGAGTCAGTCTCCATAAGTCCCCATGTTAGACAGCAGAAATAAACATAGCCTGGTACAAAAAACAGTTTTGGTACAGTTTAATTTACTTTTATAATTTACTTCTGCGTATTTTTAGCCTTTCATCTCGCTAACGTAAAAACGACGTCGCGCTAATGGGAAGATATTCTCATTAGCACGGTTTAGCCGAGGGAGGAAAGCAACGTGATCGAAGTCTAATGATTTTTGCTTCTTCTTGTTTCTATTAAGTTGCAAATAAAAATAATATTGCGGGCAGCGTAAATATAGCTGAACTTAATTAACAGTTTGAAGCATCATTAAACCTTTGGCTTCCGATTGTGTGATGGAACATGTGAAAACGTATCGAGTCATTTTCACACAGAACAAAGAAACGCTCGTGACAAGTTGTAAAAGTTAGACGCGCAGACTTTAAAGTTTCAGCTGACAGGTTCGACATCAGACACTGATCGTGACAGAATAAAGTCACAATCTCTGTTATGTTAAAATCAAAAGTGTCTCTGTGTTTCCTCTCGTGTCCGTGTGGGCGAGGGAATCCCACAAAGACAGAAAACATCCACTTGTGTTTCATGAAATAACTGGTGCTGATGTGAGAAATCGCATCGCCGCTCCGCTTTTGTGGACGTGAGCAGATGGCCGCCGCGACGGAGTTCACACGAGCAGATTAAACACAACTTGGACGCCGTCCAGCGAAGACGGTTGCCAACCCTTCACTCAGATCCCTCAGCTAAAATAAATTCCTTTATCTCACAGAAGGTGTTTAAAACCCTCCACTTTAGCTCACCTCGTACGCCGCCGCACAAGATTTACATATAAAAAAATTAAAGTGCAGATGAACCAGCTAACGTACGACATTATGACGCCACCAACTATTTCACTGATTCTGGTGAAACTGGATCATATCTTATGGAGAAAATGTTTTCTGGTTTTCCCTCTGATGTCCTCCGGCTGCTCCGCCTCAACTCTCTGTGATTTACAGAGTTTATGATGGACAGTGAAGTAAACTGCTGACAGCTGTAGCTGCTGTTAGCTCAGTTTGTTAGCCGGGCTGCCTGGACTGTGAGCTCAGAGCACCGGGGGACCGTTAGTGTTTGCACCACAGACGTTTTGGACCACCGGGAAGAAGAAGAAGAAGTTTACAGGGAATGCTGATGGAGAGTGGGCAAGTGGACAGCCTCTGTGGACATAATCACAGAGGAGAAGCGAGTGAAGAGGACGTTGACAGAGGAAGCTAAGAAGAGAAAATCAGATTCAGCTTTTGGGAAGAATGCAGCCTGTTTGTGAGTAATTCTCATGAAATTAGGGGCCGATAAAACAATGTGGAGTACGTGTGTTGAGCTGGTGAAGAAGGTCTGGGTGTCTCCCAGACCCCAGACAAAACATTGCAGCATTAAAGGCTCGTTTTTTTTCCTCCAGCTGGATGGCTGGAGGTAAATGGACACGACGAGCTAAAGGATCAATAACTCAGTAAACTGGACTGCAGCCTCCTCCCTGCCTGACCCCGGTGTCGTGTCTGAGAGCGTCCCAGTCTGTCGGTTTACTGTCCCGACTGCACAGGGCCTGTTACATAATGTATGACCGCCGGCGACACGGGCTCTGCTGAATCAGCGGCAGAAAAAACGTTGCTTCTTCTGAGTGAAGCGAGGGCCCGCAGCGACCCCGCCGCTGAAGACAGGCGGCCTGTACTGCCCCCACCACCACCAACCCCCCGAGAAGAGCACTTGATCACCCAAGTAACCTTTTGCATGAGTGCACTCAATCTGCCACTCACCAGAGAGCCACTGCAGACAGTGGGCATTAGGTGGGATTATCGCCCCCGCTGTCCTTTGTTGTTTTTGATGTCCGTCTCTCGCCAACTCGACCCAACCCCCTCCTCCTCCCTCCCCCAGAACCCCCTTCCCTCCTCCTCCTCCTCACCACCACCACCTCCCTCCGCTGCCCCCTCCGTCCAGGCCTTGGCACTGCTACAGAGAGGCCGAGCTGAAACCAGAAAAACCTCCCCTTCGGTAGCCCACTTTCACAGCCACACAAGAAAGACTCTGTCACGCGAATTCAGCCAAAACACACACAC
Organism: Nibea coibor; assembly: GCA_023373845.1. Classification (NCBI taxonomy): domain Eukaryota; kingdom Metazoa; phylum Chordata; class Actinopteri; family Sciaenidae; genus Nibea; species Nibea coibor. Next base: position 29,323,346 of record CM041738.1, on the reverse strand, counting down.
ACACACACACACACACACACACACACACACACACACTGTACACACTGTTTTCTCTTTTTAATGAAGGCCATGGTGAGGTGAATCCAGGTTAAAGCCGTCACCGTTAAATCGAAAATGTAATCACAGAGGTGAGGCGTTCATAACGGGAGGCAGATTTTTTTTAAAGCTCTGACACGAGGGAGACCTGCTGTCCTGAAAATACAAGTTTAACTCGACTGAGAGCTGCAAGATTTTCATTTAGAGCGTGTCTCACAAACACAACTCAAAGTAAGAGAGTAGATGTCATATCTCAAATCTTCAGACGTCTTCTTGCATCCATCCATTTTCTTCCTTTTACCCGGGGTCGGGTCACGTGGTAGCTCCAGACGTCCTTCTCCCCAGCAGCACATTCCAGCTCCTCCTGGGGATCCCGACGCGTTCCCAGGGTAGATCAGCTCTATTGTCCCTCCAGTGGTTACACCTCCAAAGGGAGGCGCCCAGGAGGCCTGAACCACGAATCGCCCCAGATGTCCAAGCTTCTGACCGTATCTCTAAAGCTGAGGAAGCTCATTTTGTCCGCTTGTATCCGCAATCTCATTCTTTGGGTCACTACCCAAAGACCAGGACCAGAGGTTGGTAGATAGACAGCAGCTCACTGTTCCCCTCAACGGTTGGGTACAAGATCCGCAGTACTGCAGATGCGGCACCAAACCACAACGGCTTCTTGCAATCAAGTCTTTGTCGTGTTACTTTCATAATCCCAAAATCACAGGTCCAATATCAAATTACTCAGCTGTTGGAGGGAAGCCGATCTGCCTGCCAAACTTCCAGCTAAATTTCAGATGTTTGAGAGACCCCGCTGACTAAACGGGTTTAACCATAACCTTCAAATTCAAGAAAAATGTTTTTGTTTTTGCCTTTTCCCCTCCAGACTTCTCACAGATGGCACGACTGTCACCAAATATCTTGCAGAATGCAAACATAGCAGCAAAATACAGTTATCGGTTGAGAAACAAATCCTGCCGGGTCCGTTTAGCAGCTGTTCTGATCGTATCGCATGATCTTCATCAGCAGATGGAAGGTTGCTCGGTCCAACGTTGACAAGAAGTCCTTAAAATGTTCAGGAACAATGTGTCTGTGTGGACGTCCAGCAAGTCCAGGAGCAGCAGAAACTGTCCAAAGGTTCACTTCAGCTTAACCCAAGCTTCACACGCAACATGACCCGCAGTCTCCTTCGTGAAAGCCATCCATCCACCCCAAATTTGGATTTTACTCTATACGACCTCAGCTGACTACAGGTCACCTGATCTGATACAAAAGGGACGCCACAAGGTGAAGCGTTGACGAGATGGAAGCGACACCAGAGCCCATTAAACGTGCACTTTTCTTTAATTCGATGGAGCATATTAACCTTTGCATATTTGCTTGTACGAACCTGATTTAACTGCGACGTTCTTTGTTTTAATGCCGCATGAAACCTCTATTGAATGTCGCTCCGTGACCTACCGTATCCCATCATGCACGTCGTGTAATGTTGCTGTTTGACTCTGTCCCTGAACTCCGAGAGCAAAACGGCAAAATAAAGCTCTCGACTACCCTGAACTCTGACCGACACCCTGAATATCTTTCACCCGGTGTCATCCTTAAGTGTCTTGATTTTCCGGCTTCATTTATCGACTCTAGCCTTGTAAATCTTTCATTGCAGACACACACATAACTGCCCATATTCACACTGATTTACTTCGTGCATGTGTCTGCAACTGTCTTTTAAAACAGGCTCATTCCAGGCGTGACTCCCACCAGCCTTCTATCAGCGATACCACGCAGAGCGCTAAAGAGGTCAAGCAGCGCTTTAGTTTGCGACCTTCGCTCCTATAGTCGGCGGCGTTCGGGGTCGACCTTTGACTGTGACTAGCGCAGGTCCTCGGGTTCAAATGCAGACCGTGACCCAGCCATTGAACTCTCAGAGGGGGGAGTGGCAGCGAAGGGAGGGAGCAGGGTGAGAGGAACAGACTACAGTACCGACTGCTTCTGTCGATGCCGCTCTTATTTTTGCACCAGAGGAGGAAAACGCATGTCTGCGATTAATTAAGAGACGTGTAAGATATTTAGTGTGTGAAAAGATTATCAGGCTTCCTTAAGTACAACTTCTTCTCTGTTGCTGACAATTAAAGGAAAATTCCTCCTTAAAACGGTCGCCAGACGTCGATGTCTGTGAGAAATCCTTGCAGAATCTCCAAGCTTGTGTCATGCAGAGGAGCCCAACCTTCCTGGACATAGAAGCATTTTTGTGTCCAGCACAGATGGCTGCATGTGTTGATGTTGACAGTATGTCGTCTCTAAATGAAGAACAAATAACTGCCCTCGATAAGGAAGGTGTGTTTGCCGTGCTTCCATCCTTCCCACAGGGGACGGAGCACTGGGCGAGAGGTGGGGTACACCCTGGACAAGTTGCCCCTTCATTACATGGAGACAAACGACCATTCATGCTCACATTCACACCTACCAACTTAGAGTCATCAGCCTGAACGTCTTTGGACTGTGGCGGGAAGTCAGAGCACGCAGAGAAACCCACACACCTGCAGAGAACATGCAAACTCCACGCAGAACACCAGCCGGGGTTCAAACCTGAGGCCAACAGGATCTGATTGGTTTAATTTACCACCTACGTCACGTTTCGTTGCTCTGGTTCTGGTACGTCTTTCCGACTGCGTCCCAGTGATAATGCCGCTCTGAAATCAGGTTCCAGACTGACACCGTGCTGCTGTCTTGGACACTTTGACGTGTAATGACGGCGATGCTGAGAGTTTTCCACAGTCTCTCATCCCACCAAGCCTACATCCCGTACTGTTATATCTGAGTCATGAACCCAGGCTGGGGTGGACAGATTTAGGTGAGTGACGGGAACAGGAAGGACAGAGGTCGTGTACTGTATAGAAATAAAAACACACACACACACACTGCTAGGTGGAACTTACTATTCTCGTGTCACCACAGTGAGGCCGGCTGAACCCAAAACTGTGTGTCATTACTGCTGCAAGAGTCTCCTTCACTGTTTAAACCTGCTGAAGGAAACGAAGTTCACAGCCTCTTTATGATCATATACATTTGTGTGCTTTAAGGACACATATTGTTGTATTATTTATAATCTCGTCATCCTGATTTCTTGCCTCCGAATCTGTCAGCCATACAGTATCTGACGATCCTAGCGTGCCATGAATAATATATTATTAAAACAAAGCTGCGGGCCGCATGAAATCTGACCCCAGGCCAGTTTGCAGAATGTGTTTTCTCGATCTTACCCTAACTCTAACCAAAGTGCCTTCGTGGCCTTGGCCACCAGCTGGACTCAGGATGTGAACCCCGGCCTGTGATATCACAATCCTGCATTTTTCCCACCTCAGCCACGTCCTCATGACTTGCATGCAGGACAAAAATGTGGCTGTTTTAACTGGATGAGCTGCTGCTGGTGGACAAAATCCAGGCTGCAAATACTCCCAATGAAATGTAACTCACAAAATAAATCAGCTAATAATAAAAGATTTAAAATAATAATTCATTTCTTTTGCAGAGTCTCTCTAATCTGAATGAACTTGTTTGAATACAAGGTCACATGTTGCTGTGCGGTGACACGGGCGACATGCACAGTGTGAAGCAGAGAAACATGAATCCAGGAGAGCTGCTCCAGAAATTAACCTTGTGCCATTTTCTGTGAATCTTCACCGTGCATGCTTCAAATACATCACATCTTCATCTCCGAACCGAAAGCTCAGAGCAAGAGGAGAGTCTGAAGGATTTTCTGATGTTCTTCCACCGTCTCATATTCATCCAGGTAACACATTAACACGCGTCTCCCTCCTTATTTTTATGAGTCCGACAGCCACAACAGGCAGAGCTGCTGCTGCAACGCTCGTTCCCACCGGCCATCGCACTTTATTACCATAATTAACTTCCATCAGCTGGGGTCTTCTCACTTTCATATCCGCGAGTATCTCTGGAGAGTCTGAGCGGCGTGAACGCAGCAGGTTGCTCAGCATATTGATGATTTATTCATTCTCATTACGAGAAAAACAAACCGGCCCTCTTCAGTTTTTGTTTCATGAAGGGAAACCTCGAGGTTTGTCTTTTTAAACTATGCACTATATTTTTTTATATTATATCAATGAATCAAATGCGTGTCTGTTTTAGCCTCTTTCAGCTCATTGTTTTTGCTCTAAGGCACAGGTGCAGTCTCACACACTTCATTTACTTGTCTTTTTCTTTCCTTCACGTTCTTCTAAATATGCTTATACACACGTTAATATGCTACACACTTCATTTGTTTCTCTTTTGTCTGTTTTTGCGACCGGCTGTTGTTCATGCAGTATTTTATTTTGAAAATCCAGCGGCTTCTCTATGCTGTTTCTGCGTCAGCTCGAGCTTCTCTGCCCCAACACATAGCAGGTGCCCTTTTTATTTCCCCTCAAACAGCCTTAGTGCACCACTGTACCCAGAAATGCAGCTTAAAGATCTTTACATATTCAGATATGTGATGCAGGAAGCTTCACCGTGAAGATAAATCGTTTCACACTCCCCTCTCGAAGAAGTCATAATGTGCATTTCTAAAATGTCAGCTGATGAGGAATTAAAAGCTTTTGTCCTTAACTTAATGAAAAATCTGTTCATTAATGTCATTAATGTTCTGAAAGGGCCAACATGTCGTTCACGACCTGCCCCCCAAAAAACTGCCCCCAAAATCAGAGTCGTGAAGTTTCCACACAGCAGCGGTATTATTGAATTCCACGAAGGCTTTAAAGGGAGCAAAGTCCTGCTCGTACAGCTCTGCTGTGCCGCTCTATCAGCTGCGAAACACACATCCTCTACATGTTTTCATTGGACGGCCCTCACTTCCTCGATCACTCAGTTTTTCATGACCCCAGCGTCTGCTCGGTGGAGAGTGTACGGCCTCCCACCAAAGGTAGAAAGTGAATATGTGTTGATGGCAATGTGCGATCCTCCTTTTCCTTTCATAAAAGCACCGTGGTTCCTTTTCATTTAGCGTCTCCTCTCTCACGTCTCGTGCAAACGATAGTAATCTTGACCTTTAGTCCTCGTCACTGTTATGACTTCCTCCTGACAGCTCAATTACTTCTGCTTGGCACACGCATTCACGCTCTCACTGCGTGTGTTTCACGTATTTTAGATGAACATTTTTGGGATCTTTGAATAGATCAGAGTGGCGCAGATCAACAGGAGAATGTTTTGTAAGTGTCAGACTCTGACTTTTATCCCATTAAAGTGAAACAAAAAAAAAGCAGCACTTGACAGATGAACTACTTATTTCTCTCTGTCAGCGCGCGCCGTAATTAAGTACGTCTTATATCAGAGCGAGTCTTTGCAAAGAGAAAGAAAACAACAAACAGCCGAGAAAAATGTGACAAGCTTTAATTAATTAACAATCAATCAGAAAACAGCTCGTTACAGTCGAGGTTATCGAGCTGCAGCAGGCTCAGATCCTCTGATCTGCACGTGCACGTGACGTATGTGTGTTCATTTTTTGGTTTTTGTGCATGTGACCTCAATTTAACCAAAAAAAGAACCCAGTAGATGCACCAGTCCAAGTCCTCCATCTTCTTTGGTTTACATCAATGAAAGGTTTGATCCTTTAAATCAGTCTGACTACGCTGGAATGGCTGAATAAGAAGGTCCAGCATGTGATATATTTATACACGTCTTCATTTAGAGTAGTCAGTGGAGAATAAATCTCTCTGAGCTGCGTTGGCAGAGAAGGCAGCAAACGCACACACACAGAAACACTGCTGCACAAACAGGTTGAACACTCTGACAGCAGGTGTTCGTATCAGTCACGTTTGGTGCAGAAATGACGGAGAAACACTGGAGATGAAACAACAGTGATGTTCACTGAGACAACCGTGCGACCTTTAGTCTGTCAGCTCACAGAAGGAGCTGACTCTGCGAGAGGTAAGAACATTTTACAGTTCATGCTGAACCAATCAATGTTTATTTTAATGTGTCTATTTTAAATATGTTTGTTCTTTGTGCTAATAAAACTGTGCAGATACAAAGAGCACAGCGTGAGCTGCAGTCCTGCGCCGTGGATTTAACGATGGCGCCATCTACTGCTGCTCACCTGGAGGTGACGTTCTTCACCTGATGCTTATTTGGTGAATAATCGTAACTAGCCACTCAGTGTGACTCTTTGTTTATTTGGCCTTCATTTGTTAAAATGTGTTTAATTGCCTTGGATAATAACACAGAGTCGCTGCAGCTCTGCCTGCTCACTTTGCACGTGAAGTCAGATTCTTCCTGATCTTACAGTTTGCACAAATGTAAAACACAGAGCATGCAAACTCAAACATTTAAAACATTTAAATGAAGCTGAGCTGAGTATGAAATATTCATGGTTGTTTTGTGCATCAGTTTCTATCAGCATGTGCAGCAGTGGACCACAGGGCTCAAACCTGGGATTCCCCTCCTGAAAATCAAAGTCTGTTGCTGAGTTCGTTAGCAGCCAGAAATGTGACAGATCACGGTTTGGCTGTCCTCCACTACCATCAGTGTTCTCAGCCAACCCCGAGCAGCGGAGCTGAGCAGAGACCACACACACCAGTCGACCTCCAGTGCAGTGTGAGGTCATTCCATCATTGGCAGGGACGAGAAAACTCAAACCAAACTCGAGCAGCAGCAGGACTACAGCCCATCTGAACGTCCAGGCAGCTCGAAGCCGCACACATCGCTGCCCCAACCCCCCAAAAATATAGAAAACTGAACAAACTGTACAGACATCTTTGCACCTCGTGTATTGACGCTGTGTTCAAGAACAAAAGTTTAAGTCTTTGAAGAACTAACCCATTTTTATTACTGTTACTGAGAGCAGCACTTATTTGGTAAAGTGCAGATTAGTTCTGATGTCCTTCAGCTTTCTAATCAACATGGATATATTCAAGCTGATATCAGGAGCCTTTAAAAAGTCTTTGAGAGTTTTTCATTTCCATACATCCTCTGTGAAGTGATGTGAATGTTTCCAGCAGTGAAAGGTCGCAGTTCGATCCATATCGAGCTCACGATACTTGTTTTGATGGCAAGGTGTGTGTGCAGTGTTTTACTTTCATTTCAACTCCTGATGCTAAAACCAGATTTCACTTTCATCCACTCTCGTGTTTCGGATTCAGGTTTCCACGCGTCCGATAACTTGTGTGAAGCAGGTGAAGAGGTTTGGATTAAATGTCTGCTGCATCAGTAATTTATTACCTCTGAACAATCCTGCAGAGTCTAAGCGAGGATCTCAGCTCAGGCCGGGCTGTGAGAGGTGAAGCAGGCAAAGAATTACAAAGTTGTGATTTTCCAACAGAAACTGCATTTGATTTCCACTCAGCATATTTCCCTGGTGAGAATGTATTATGGAAAAAGTCTGCTTTGTTTTAGGACAGTTTAAAATCCAGCGGTCTCTGATGGATTCATCATATGCATGAGTTTTCTCTTTATTGATCTTTGTTTTGTTTCTTCCAACCAAAGCAAACATTGATTTTCTTTGCAGCCCCGCTGGGACGCCGAAGCTTTAAAGAATTATTTTCACTGTTGAATAATGCAGACAGCAGCAGGAGGAAAGGCCTGTAGGCGGGAGGGAAACAATAACCCAATGAGAGCCTCTGTTTTATTTCCAGGAAGAAAAAAAGAAGAAAGGAAATAAAAACGGCCAGAAACAAGACTTCCTGTTTGAAGCTTGAGCCTTCAAAATAAAATAGAAACTGTATGTTTGAATAATGAAAGCAGAAGTTCTGCACAACATGTTATTGTTAAATAGTACAACCATTAATGGGATGCTACGACAGCATACTCTCTTATTTTACAAGATTTTGTAACTTTTATGACACATGTCGTATGTTTGCATTGCTGAGTACACATCGAACAATCCTGGATTCAACACACATAAACAGCCACTAAAGCTGATTCTATTCTGACTCTTCCTAAATACATTTGTGTCAAATTAAATGATCTCCTGAGGCCAGAAAGTGTGACGAACACAGAATAAACATTAAGAAATAATGCAGGAAGATTAAAAAAAAGAAAAAAGTATTAAAATATAAACAATATACTATACAATATCTTCTAAAACACAGGAGCTGCAAGCTGATGTGCAAGTATATGACATGTAATAGAGCGAATGAAGTCCTCTGCATAAAGCCTGCTTGCCTGCATTATGCATGCATCTCTACGTCTTTTCAAGCGAGCCTCTAAATAAATAATCTATGAGTTTGCCTTCCTGCAGTTACACCAGCCAATTCCCCGTTCTTTCTCCTTTATAATAGTAGTGTGTCGTTAGTGAACGTATCGTTCAGTTTGAACAAATCTTTTATATGACTCGGGAGTGTGTAGTCTCAGTGAGTGATTCGTCCATTTTCACGCAGTACGTTCCCTCGCCACGTGGCAGCTGCATGAGCTCGGTCAGGACAGGAAACAGAAATGATTTAGTTCACGACTGAACGACGTGTCCTCAAGTTTGAGTCTCTCCTTCATTTGTCACATTAGAGGCAGCTCAGCCACAGGCCTGCATGATGAGGAGCACCCGGGTTTACATCGGCCACAAGAGGGCTACAGCTGCGCTAGCGAACAAACAAAATGAATTAAATGACTCCAAAAAAGATTAGGTTAGTTCACCGTCCAAGAGTAAGTGATCCGAGTCAGTTAAAAGACTCAAACTTACCAACACTATAATGGCTACAGCAATGTATTGATATTAGACAATGTAGTTTGTCAATACAAAGGAAATGATAAATGATATATGTGAACACATACAAATCACAAAGAAAAGGTACAAGTGATAAAACAAAGAGAACCGACTCTCTTGGTGAGTTGAGTCAAATGATCCGACTCCCTAAAAAGAACCGAACTTCCCATCACCACTGACTTTTACTTTGAAAGGCGCGGAGTAGCGGAAGTGGTACGTTTGGTTCTGGCCCGTCCGGCTGCAGGAACTTTCACTTCGGTTCCTTCAACAACAACAAAAATGGACTGGAACGAGGACGACGATGTAAGTCTGGTTTGTGTGCATCATGGAGAGCTGGCTGCGGGAGTTTGTAGTCCTGTTATCTTAGCTCGTCGTTAGCATGAATTAGCCCGCTCGTTGTTTGTCGGTAAGTCGGTGCCGAAGCGGAAGAACCGGTCCTCTCTGCCCGACGCCGACGAGCCAACTGTCAGTCACTTTGTTAGCCTCGGTGGGCGTTGCTAAGCTAAGCTAAGCTAAGTTACCTAGCGGAGGCGAGCCTGTGCGCCGTGATGTAGCTGCTGCTGTCCGTGTGTGTGTGTGTGTGTGTGTGTGTGTGTGTGTGTGTGTGTGTGTGTGTGTGTGTGAGACATCCAGCTTCACTGACGGACAACACACGGAGCCGTAACCCGCTCTCACACCTCTGCTAGCCGGCCGTGTTTGACAGCCACACGGCGGGATGTTGTGAAGTTTATCCGCCTGTCTGTCAGTTCCTGTCTGTCGAAATAACCTCATATTTCTGTCTGACGTGATGTTAGCCAACAGCAGATACATAAAAAAGGTAAAAAGAGTCCAGTGAACAAAATCTGGCTGCTAAAAAATCACATAAAAAAGCTCCGCCATATTTAGATCAGTGTTTAGTTTGTCTGCTCTGGGCTACTGTAGAAAAATGGCGGTTCAACATGGCGGACTCTGTGGAAGAGGACCCGCTCTCACCGTAGATCTACACTAACGATGATTTCCATTATCAGGTAATCTGTTGATTCATTTTGAGTCGTCCCCCTTCTTCCTCAAATAAATTAACGTAGCCGCCATGATTAGAGCTGTTTGAATTCTCTGGCTGTTAAGGAAAGGAGCTTCCATGCTTCCTTATTCCTTACATATTATCTCCTTTAGCATAGGATACACCTTTAGGAAAGGAAAGGAGGTGATGCCTCATGACGTTTTCCATCGAGGTCAAGGAAAAGTGGTTAGGAAAGGACTTAGGAGTTTGAGGTTTCAGCTGGACCGCTTTGACCCCAGTCTGTGTTTTTCTCGTGTATTTGTCGCAGGGTCACGGGGGCTGTCACCACGGACACGGAGGACACTCCCACAGTCACGGGCCGCGGGCGGCGCACCCCTTCATGGCACCTTTTCACGGCCAGTTCGGCAAGAGCGGGGAGCAGACGATGAGCCTCAGCCAGCAGCCGAAGAAACGCTCGCACATGGACGACAGCAGCAGCTGGGACATCGTGAAGGCGTCGCAGTAAGTGGACCAACATTTAACACGACTTTTTAGTTCAGGTACCTTGAAAGTGCTTGAAAAAGTGCTTGAATTTTACTCTTGGAGAGCTATACGAAGATGGCGACAACACCGTGAAGAAGCTCGAAACAGGAGCTAATAAACACGCCGCGAACAGACCAACATGAACTTTATTTGGAGGTGTGTGTTTTGTAGGTAGTGTGTAATAACCTGACATTAAATATAACACGTTTAGATGAAGCGTGCTAAAAGCATCCTGCTTCAGCACAGAGGAGATCTGTCACTTTGAGCTGCAGCTCTTAAAAACCCGTCAGGGCGCTGATGTAACCACACGTCTTGTTTCTTCTCTGTGGATTTGATCAATATGTATTTGCTCATGAGTTGCACAACAAAGCTCGGGGAGTGTTTCAGGCTTTCACAGCTCTGCGTTCAGTTAACAGTCAGAGTTGATTCATTCTTTTATAACAGCAGTAAAAAACAGAAAAAGTGACGTCGGCACAAACTTTATTTGAGATCAGCGCACACACACACACACACACACGGCTGCTAACTGAGGTGCAGCAGAGCAAAGGTCGCTCCTCCCGTAAGACAAAGAAAGAAATGTGACATGTTGACAGACGCCTTCACGCTTTGCTTGGAGGCTGCAGCTGCTGATAAGAGTCGAGCCAGATTCCTGAATCCATTTATTTATTTTACTTACATGTCTCATAAAAACAAACAATACAGTGTATATATACACATGCATGCAAGTTGAAGTCTTAACAATATAAAAAATATAACTACAGTTATGTTTTAACATGCTTTGAATGTTTCTAGTCGTAAAAATTTAAATATTTCATCCAGGAACAGCTTCAACGTTCGTCTTTCAAAATAAAAGCATGCATTTTTAAACAAAAGAAGTTCCAGTTTTTAATATTCTGCTTTATTTTAGGTCTCGTTAAAAAATCAGGCACATCGTTTAATTATTAATTAACCTCAGTTTTATTTCCTAAAGTGATTTAGTGGAAGAACGAATCAGATCTCTCGTTGTCAAACAGACGTGTGACAGTTCTTTAGTTTTACGTCAGCAGAATCGTCTCCGGAGGATTTGTGCATGATTAATGGAGACTGATATCATTTACAGATAAACTCCAAAGTGGCTCTCATGATGATCACATTACCTCGATAATGTTTAAAGTCTTCTGTACTCTAAGATCTTCTCTGATATCACGTCATGTGTGTGCATGCTGCAGATTCCTTTCCACGTTCTCTGAAACTGATGGAATGAACCGGAAATGAGTCATCATCAGCGCCGTGCATTGCTCTGGTAGTCATCATAACTCGTGTGTGTTTCTCTGCGTGACCCGGCAGGTTCGGCATCCTCGAGCGCTGCAAGGAGCTGGTGGAAGCGGGATATGACGTCAGGCAGCCCGACAAGGAGAACGTCACCCTGCTGCACTGGGCGGCCATCAACAACCGCTCAGAGCTGGTCAAGTAAGCTGGAGACTGTTATACGATCACGTAAACCTGCTGCAGGTTACTCACCGTGTTTAAACTCAGACTTACCTGTCTCCTCATGTCATATCTGAAGATCATTCGTGGATTTTTACTGCTTAGTTTGGGTGAAATAAGGCCACTCCGTAGTGGTATGAAGTCAGTGAAGTGGATTTGTGCTGCTGCTGTCAGTTCAACATCATATTTAAAAACAAACGGCTTCATCCGTCCTCGTTTCTTCTTCTTTTTATTGTCTGAAGCACAAAGTGAACAGACCGAGCGCTGATCCGACGCTCTGATATGAAACGTTCTGATCGGCTGACACTGATTGGTTCTCTGCTGTTTCCTCACAGGTATTACATTTCTAAAGGAGCGATAGTCGACCAGCTCGGAGGAGACCTGAACTCGACTCCTCTTCACTGGGCCATAAGGTGACTGAGAGGCCGTTAAAAGTTCACTGATAGACTTTAGAAATTTATGGGAATTAACTAAATTTAACTTCCAGTAAATTCCTGTTAAATCCCATAAAAAGTTTCCATAGTTGGAACCTGTTGATCTCCACTGTGGGTCAGGTCACATTTTGACAGATGTTCTTTGGTTTCAGTGTTCCTGAAGAGGCTGGAACTTTGTGTTCTTATAAATAATTAAATCATAATTTGGTTATGACTCTTTTCCTGTGATATGTTTGAAATATGTAAAATAATATTTATGTTAAAGCTCGGCTGAATACTGGATGGTTTTTATTAAAAGTTCTCTGACTGATGGAAGCAGTCACAGATCACAGAGATCAGAGGGCAGAGCATTACATATTAACCATACATATCTATATGTTCTACTTATTAACCATACATATCTATATGTTCTACATATTAACCATACATATCTATATGTTCTACTTATTAACCATACATATCTATATGTTCTACTTATTAACCATACATATCTATATGTTCTACTTATTAACCATACATATCTATATGTTCTACTTATTAACCATACATATCTATATGTTCTACTTATTAACCATACATATCTATATGTTCTACTTATTAACCATACATATCTATATGTTCTACTTATTAACCATACATATCTATATGTTCTACTTATTAACCATACATATCTACATGTTCTACTTATTAACCATACATATCTATATGTTCTACTTATTAACCATACATATCTACATGTTCTACTTATTAACCATACATATCTATATGTTCTACTTATTAACCATACATATCTATATGTTCTACTTATTAACCATACATATCTATATGTTCTACTTATTAACCATACATATCTATATGTTCTACTTATTAACCATACATATCTATATGTTCTACTTATTAACCATACATATCTACATGTTCTACTTATTAACTATTCTCAGCTCTTTATTTACTGGCATGCAGCATGCTCCCCTCTCTCTCTCTCTCTCTCTCAGAGACACAGTTATTTGATTCTACTTGAATATTTTGGCGCTCGTGTTGCCTTCACGGTCTCACGGTAAACTGAGCGAGCTGAGGTTCATTTCTGCATCTTGTTTTGAGTTTCGTTCTGTGGAGGAACTTTGCAGCAGTTGGCTCGTGGTCTCGTGGTCAAACCGCAGACTCAGCGCTCATTTCTCTGTTTCCCTCTGCTGGGGGCCCAGCGTCCACACGGGCGTCGCACTCAGTAACTGTAGACTGTCGTCACGCAGTCAGTCTGCCACCAAACTCTCTGTTTCACACTCTTCAGTCGCCTGAAAGTGAAAGTAAAAATCTGCTTCTGGTTCATTAAGAAACTGTAGCAGGGCGAGTGATTAACATGCACACCTGCACCATTTAAAAAGACCAACTCCCTCCATAAAGCTGTCTGTGGCTTTTGTCCGTGATGAGGCAGGGCCACCTCCCCATGGTGATCCAGCTGATGAGATACGGAGCCGATCCCGCCATCGCAGACGGAGAAGGTTACCGCGCGCTCCACCTCGCCATCCTCTTCCAGCACATGGCCATAGCGGCTTATCTCATGGCTAAGGGACAGGTCAGACACACACACACACACACACACACACACACACAGGTCTTCTTCCATTTGGCTCCTCTCATCGGCCTCTTTCCCGACAGGAAGTCGATGGACCCGACTGCAACGGACAGACGCCGCTGATGTTGGCAGCTCAGAAGATCATTGGGTGAGTAAATATGAGTATTTATTACATACTGACACTGATGGGAGGGCGCGTCTGTGAGGAATCATCAGTGCATGACCTGAGGCGTTTCATCAGAGAACATTTCCTGGGTTCCATCATTTTATTTCCTCTCTGCAAATACAGTCGGTTCATTTGAGAAGAAACGTAAGATCAGAAAAGATGTGCATGATGTGTGAAAAGCTCTCAGCTTCAAACCAAACAGCCAGAAAGGTCAGAAACAGTTTAAAGTTTAAAACAGGCTGACAGGATGAGACCTGACTGAGTCCTCAGAGATTACATCCACGTTCTTCCGTTCCAGACCTGAACCCACCAACTTCTTAATCAAGAACAACGCCTCAGTGAGCGCCGTGGACAAAGTGAACAGGAACACTCCGCTGCACTGCGCCGTGCTGGCAGGAAACGTAGACGCCGCCCACATCCTGCTGGAGGCCGGGGCCAGCGTGGACGCAGAAAACATCAACGTGAGCGTCACCAAACTCTGTTTGTTCTGTTTGTTGTGTGAGCAACACATGCCGCTAGTTAGAAACTGATTTATCTTAGCGACACGACAGAAAAGATGGAAAAACGTTGGTGTACATCTGTGACTTCTCCTTCTCCTTCAGGGTCACACGCCCATCGATCTGGCCCATCAGGTGCACAGTCCACTGCTCGTCCACATGCTCAACCACATCAAGCAGGAGAGGATTCGCTCCAACTCGCGCTGCCTGCGGATCATCAACAGATACAGGGTACACACGACAGTGAAGGCTTCAAACTTCTGCTCACACATAAAATAATGATCTCCAGTAATCTCTGGGATCCTCCTCCTGCTGTGTGTTCCAGGTCTTTCTGCAGTTCTTGCTCTGCACTGCCGTGTTTGGAAGCGTGGGCGCCATCGTCGACATGAACTCGGAGTCCTGGCTGCTCAAAGGAATCCTGCTGGCCTGCGTGATCGGTGTGATCAACGTGGCCTCGAGGTGAGCGCCAAGAGAGTTCAAATTAAATAAAACACATCGTGAACACCTTCTGCATCAAATGTCTCTGTCCAAACAGGAACTTCCCAGGTCCGGCCTTTCAGTCTCTCCTACCTGCGACGGCTCTCATGGCTTCAATCTTCTGGATGCTCGTCACCTGGTGCCTCTGGTTCCTGCCAGATATCCTTTCCACGAGCTGACGCGTGTCAGGGTTTGTCTTTGTCCCTGTGATCCGTGTCCGGTAGCAGCTGATTGTCCTGTTTAATATCTGAGCCGATGAGGGAAGAGTTTCTTAACCTTTGACCCCCACATGGACCCAGCGCCACAGTTCAGGTCTTGTTCACTCTCAACGTCACCACTCTGCTCTACTACTACCTCCGCACGTGCCGGACCGACCCGGGCTTCGTCAAGGCGACTGAAGAGGAGAAGAAAATGGTGAGCGAGACACTGAATGTCCTACATGTGAATGTTTCACGCACAGAGGGGCTGACTTTGTTGGCGTGTGTTGTCAGAACGTGCTGGTGTTGGCTGAGGCCGGCTGCCTGGACCCCAGAATATTCTGCACGTCATGCATGGTGAGATTTGAACACAGAACCTTCGACTTTCGTTCCAGCGACACAGACGGTGTTAACCTGTCACTGTTCGACGCTCCTTTGTTCACAGACAAAGAAACCAATGAGGACAAACCACTGCTTCTCCTGTGACGCCTGCGTGGCCAAGCAGGACCACCACTCCGTCTGGACCAACAGCTGCATCGGTACGGAAGTGATGCCACAGCTCCACAGAATACACGATCAGTAGTTCACAAGATGACGAGGAAATGAGAGAAATGAAATAATGAAAATTCTGAGATGTTAAAGTGCTTTGACTCCTTCCAGGTGCGAGGAATCACCACTACTTCATCCTCTTCCTGTTCTCCCTCATGCTGATGGGAGGCTGGATGTTCTACGGTTGTCTCAAGTGTGAGTGACTCGACCTGCGGTGCAGTGACAGCGTCACAGTTTTTCATATTCACGCTGGACTGACGCGCCTGTGCTGTGTTTGCTTTCAGACTGGGCCACTCACTGTGTGCTGCATTACGAGGAGCAGGGCCTGTGGGGCGTCGTCTCCGGCCTGGTCAGCTGCTCCCCCTGGGTGCTCAGCATCTTCCTGCTGGCCTTCTATCACACCTGCTGGTCCAGCTCGGTGCTGGTGCTGCAGCTGTACCAGGTGAACAGTGTTCTCAACAAGTGCCTTCCCCTCCTGAAGCAGCAGGAGAGGCCAAACCTGTCGAGCCAGTGCACGAGATCTTGTTGCGTTTCCTGTCTGTGTGGTGACTGACGTGTTTCCTTTGTGTCGGAGCAGATTGCCTTCCTCGGACTGACCACAGCAGAGCGGACCAACCTGACGCTCCACCAGAGGAAACTCCGACAATCCGTCTCCCTGAGACAGAATCCGTACAAGTGAGTCTCCGTTCGGGTCGTCGTTACTTCTGCACGTCACACATCAGTGCAGCGCCGCCATGTCGTGCCCTTTATTTCAGTCGGTCCATCAATATTTAATGTCCGAGGATTCATGTCTTTAGTTAATGTTGTAATTATGATGCAGGAGGCGCTTCATGCTTTTCAGTCGACGTCCTGTGCATTAATGAACGTCTCCATTTATGCCTGATAGCCCCGTGCCAACGTGATGTTAATCTCTTCATATTGAGCACGTGTAAGCTGACGTTTAAACACCTGACGGGACGTCTGCCAGCCGCACCTGCATCTGAAAACGGATCTGCTCGTCCTCAGCACAGATCCGACCTCGGATGAGGCCGTAATGTGAGGTCGCATCTGGAAGATTCAGTAACAGGAAACATGAGCTACTTCTCCAAATTCATTTTGCAGTAAATTATGCATTCGGATGAAAGGACAGTCCGTCCTGACGGGAACTCACGCAGCTTTGTTGTGATTCTCGAAGCCCAGAACGGGAAAAAATCTGAAAAGCTGTGATCTAATATGCAGCCAGGCAAATGAGTAGTTTGATACGTCCGGTCAGAGATGATTCAGTGTGTATGAGCTTATTTATACAGCACCATTCAAACACAAGGCAGGAGCAAAGGAATACATTAAAAACAAGACATTAATAGGCTGGAATAGTTTGCTGAGCGATGAGCTGCTGGAGCTCTGCATGGGAAATAAAGACCATCAGGCATTCATGACTTTTCCTGTGAGTGAAATTATTTAATGTGGAGAAAAAAGCAATCTTATTTCCTTGATTCCATCTCTTGAAAATACTTGTGAATTTGCAAACACAAATACACACAAACTATTCGTTGCCACACGTAAACACCATCTAAAAAAAGAAATAAGTTTAAATACAAAAGGTTTGGAAAAAGTCCTGAACCTTGTTTGATCGTCTCCCTGCAGTCTGGGCGTGGTACGGAACCTGGTGTCCTTCTTCCAGCTCCGTTGTTGCGGCCTCTTCAAACCAGCCATCATCGACTGGACGCAGCAGTTCCCGCCCGGCCGTGACCAATCCATGTTCGGACACACAGACATGGTCTGACCTCCCAAGCCCCGGCTCACTCAGGGTCAAGGGTCAGACTCTTACAGCGGTTCTGGACCAGAAGCACAAAGTGTATTTATTTATTTTTTTATCGGGTCGGCGCCTTGTGAAGACAGAGATCACTATATTAGAAGACGGGAAACACAAAGTGTAGATATTGTTCAAATCAGTTGCTCTTTGTAAAAAAAAAAAAAAAAAAAAAAACTGCTGCTGCCTTATACTTGACCGATGTAAGTGAATTGAAATGTTTAAATTTGGGTGAGGTCAGCGAACCTCTAAAGGCCTAAATTGAAGTTTTGCGATGTTTTTTTTATGAACACATCATATTTTTATCATCTGTTCCGGGAAACAAAAAAGATCTTTGTACGTGTAAACAGTTGGTTTTATGACTTTTGTAAGAATTGCATGTGTTTATTAATGAATGACCACTATATACTTCAATAAAGCAATGTTGTGCCTGTCTTTTTAACTGGCTTTGTGTGGACAGTATAATAGGAGGCTCATCAGTTATTATTTATTTATTTACGTGGCATCATTTAGCCTCTTCTGCTGCATTGATTTTGTTTCAGTTAACTTTATTTATATGGCACCAAATCACAGCAGAAGATACTTTCCATACAGAGCAGTGCTAGTCCTTAATCTTTATAATATTATCCACAGAGGCCCGACAGGAGGAAGCACAAGACAAAGACGTGCATCAACAATAACAGTAGCTGTAGCTGTAAATCATCGGTTGGGTCATATTTTACATTTCCTCCATATACATACAAAAGTGAATAATTTATCTGTCTGTGGGATGTATTGACAGGAAACTGGTTGAAATTCAGTGTTTCAGCTTCTGGAGTCTTTCTGCCCCCTTCTGGCCGACAGATGAAGTCATGCAGCTTTAAAACAACTTGAGCAAGACCTGCAGGAAGTGTCACCATCTGCTGCTCATCCAGCTGCTAGAGGCTGAAAACTCTGATGATTGTGCACTTAGAAGACCATTTCATTTGTCCTCCTGTGCTGCTTCTGCTGCCGCAAAGCAAACTTGATTAGTAGAAAACCTGTGCGTTGCTCTTAAACCAGCCTCCACAGACAGCATAATGTCCTGTGCATAATGTGTCTGCAGGTTTGAACTGAGATGAGAGCGTCCTCTGTTGGTGGATGCTGTGAATGTTTTCGTCTCTTCAGATCGCAGCTCTCTGCGTCTCTGCGCGGCTGCTCGCACATAATTATTTGAGAGAAATGAACAAACTCCATTTGTTAATCACTCGTCGCGTTGATTGTTCTAATTAATTAGTGTGCAGAATTATTTATGAATGCAAATAAGATTATATTAATAATTAACTTGAACAAGATGAGGCACTGCTAACTCTCTCAGCAGGAACAGTGATGGACTCGTTAAGCAGGGCTCGTTAAGTCTTTCTGCAGTTGTAATCATCAAATCTATAATTAGTAACACAAATAAAATGAACTAAAAAAAGTAATTCAGCTTTTTTTCTGTATGTGAGGTGCAAAAAATGTATTTAAAGACCCCGTTCAAACCTGTGAGGTAACAAAATTGTTTTATTTTGTAATCAGAATGAACAGTTTTAAGTGTTATGCATCATTTAATCCTATTTTAAAGATTGAATTGTGACTTTTAAGTACAGTTTGACATCCGTCATGTGCTACAAACATCGTCCAGTGTTAAGGTAAAGGCTGAGTCTCCATGGAAACAGCTGCCGTGTGACACAGTGAATGTGAGGTCTTCAAAACCAGAAAATGTTCACTCCCGTTCCTCCAACATGGCGGCGTTCCCCAGTCCAAATCCTTTTGGACCGAAGTTTTTGGCATAGCAAACTGAAGAGAAACAAACGAGTTAATATTCTGCATTTTCTGTGTGTGTGTGTGTGTGTGTGTGTACTTCTGATTGAAGCTACTTTTGAGGACACAAGTGTGATTATTTACTCGTTAAAGAGGGGACGGTTTGTCCAAATGGGGACAAAAGCCAAATGAACATGAGTAACTCTGATTTTTGGAGTCTGCTGTTACTTTGCTTGATTGTCTGCAGGGCTGCAGACCAAATTAGGAGCTGATTGAACACAGCTGAGCCCTGTTTGCACCGTGCATAAAGCCAGAGCAGCAGTCAGTCCTGGGCGGCCCTCTTTACCCGTCACACCTTTTGCTTTGTGAGATTGTTATTTCGTTTACTTGTGCGTCTCCCCTTTTTGTTGCAGTTGAGCTGGGCTGTAGCGGCGGTCAAAGTTTGGGTTAGACGAGTAGTGGTTAGTTAGTTGGTTTGCCTTCATGATCCTAACATGCACTGCAGGCTACGTGTGTGTGTGTGTGTGTGTGTGAGCACGCATACCTTTACAGTACAGCTCCCCGTCCTTGTCTGTCACTGTGGTGGACTCCAGGCTTTTACCACACAGGGCACAGCGGAAACAGGTTTTATGCCAGGGCTGCACACAAACACACAAACATGCAAAGTGGAAATATAGAGTCAAAGTTCAATGAAACTGGACTTGAAGCGTGAAGGTTACAAATCATGACTGAAAACTGTTTCCCATTAACCAGGGTTTGTAACCGTTTCACAGTAAACTGAATCACAAATTTCGCTGCTGTCTTTTTGCATCTGGTGCCGTTTTTCATGGCTCTGCCCCTCAGACAGCCTGAGAACAGCTGAACATATCCGCTGCGTTAAACTTAAACTAACATGAACTGAATCCTCTGAATCTGGACAGCCGGCATCTAGAAACACACTTTAGTCTAGTTTAGGCTTCAATTGGCGTGAATTCTGGAAATGTAATGTTTGAAGGAGAGATCACATGGTCCTTTTTATGTTCCTTGAATGGTCTTTGGTTCTTGAACGTCCACTGTTCTTGCTCTGTGTTACATGGTCAGGCAGGCTGCTTGTTTTTAGGTATTTTGTTGTTGTTGAATGTTTCAGTTACTTTGGGTTAAATTGCACATGACATCTTCTTTGGGCTCTATGAACATCTTGACATAAATGCCTGGAAATTAAAGGTATAATAAACTAAATGATGTCCTACGAAGGACGCTCCCTACGTACCTTTCCTGCTCCCATCACCTTCTCCGCTGCGTAGACGGCTTTGGAGCAGCGAGGGCAGCGATCTGAACCTCCAAACTTCTGGGAAAATTTATTGGCACTGGAGTTTGAAGAAGCTGGTTGAGGTTTAGAGCTAGACAAAGGAAAAAATCTGTTAGGACTTACGACTTGAAGGCAGATGGACTTCAGACCGATCTGCTATTGTTTTGTTGTTGGCATCTAATAACTGAAGGTTGAGTTCATATCTAAATCTCCAAACATCGGCATATTAAACCAAATCTGCCTTCAGAGCTCACTAAGTGAGTGAGTATGTTGTGATTTGGTGTCTAACTGTCGTATGAAGACATACTCTTGAGGCTGCAGGTTCATGTTCTGTCCAGGAGGATCAGAGCTCAGGGCTCCAGCTCCTTGCCCATATCCGTAGCCTTTTGGCCCATATTTCTTGCCGTAGCAGGACTTGCAGTAAATCTCAGACTCGTGCGCTGCGACCGTGGTGCTGTCCAGCCCTTTTCTGCAGCTCACTGCGTGAAAGAAACAAACATTTTAACACATTTCATCCAGTTACTGTCTGACTACCAGCCTGGGTGGAGTGGTTTTAGTTTGTCCAGACTGGGAGAGTCACGGTGGAGTAATGGAGGTTAAATAAAGCTCACACCTAGCCGGGTTTATCAGTCAACGGGGGCATTGCACATAGTCAGATGTCCCGTGTTTCTAAAAAAGGAGGAGAGTGTGAGGTGACTGTTTGAGTAAAGATGAACACTTAGCAGATGGATGAGCTTATCGCAGATGCCTTTCAGAGCTCCCGCTGGAACAATCCAACAGTCACACAGACTCAACGTCCCACCAACTGTGCCGAGAACAGTAAACACACACGAGGTGTTTCACTAATCCAGCGAGCTGCATGGAAACCAAGAGAATGGTTTTCATGCAGCTCGCTGGATTAGGCCGCAGCACTTTGGCTGTATCACAACCAGACCACAGCTGAAATTCAGGTCAGGACGTCCGGCCAAAACAGAAGAAGAGGAGCAGCCACACCCAGGGAGCAGCCATTCAACAGCCAGAGC
Source organism: Nibea coibor (assembly GCA_023373845.1). NCBI lineage: Eukaryota > Metazoa > Chordata > Actinopteri > Sciaenidae > Nibea > Nibea coibor. Next base: position 29,301,897 of record CM041738.1, on the reverse strand, counting down.
TCCTTACACCAGAATAATGGTGAAAATCTGAGTGATTGATGAGAGAACGTGATCAGTGCTGGCTGAAACGAAGAACAGCAGGAGGAGGACGAGCCCAGAGAAGATGAAATGAGGCAAGACAAAGAACGAAGGAAGGAGGCAAGTTAGGAAGAAAGGAAGGATAAGGGGAAACTGAGCACGAATGAAAAAACAAAGAGGCAGAAGGTGCTGAGGAAGAACAAGAAGACGGAGAGAGAAAGAAGAGAGACAGGATGGAAAAAGGCAAGAAGACAAGAACAAATAAAGGTCATGAAGTGTTAAATGAAGGAGCTCTCTGTCTCACACGTCCCATCACACTCTCCCAGTTCGACCAGTGAGAGAAGAAGCAGTCTGCTCACTGCAGATGAAGCACGTCTTGTGGAAGCTCCTCCCGTTACACTGGATCTCCTCTGCGTGGTACACCGACTTCTCACAGGCTGCACACTTGGCTCCCCCTCCCCAGTTCGGCATCTTAGGAAAAAACAAACAAAACTTTAACTAATTAATTATTTTTAAATCAATCCATAGATTGCCAACCCTTTTTAAATGTCAGAAATATTCCCCCCATAATCGTGTTTTAGAGTTTAATGTGCAGCTGAGACTAAGTTAGTTTCTAATAGTTTAAATTGAAGATGGCGCAGACCTCCCTGAAGATCTGTGTTATGTTCATTTGTTTTTTTCATGAGTCATGTTTTCATTTGATAAATTTGATTCTCATCAAGAATTTGACTAAACGTTTGAGCACCGGATGTAAGACGTCTGCAGCGGCAGGTTTGCAGTTGGATCAGACGTCCATCCTGAAAGTTGAAGCCAAAATAAACCATGTTTTTCTCACATCTCACACACATTTTCTCACAGAAACGACCTAATGAAGGGGTCAACAATCAAACCCTAGAAGCTGACCTCCATCTGACATCTCCAAACACTCAAACCAGTCAACAGTGTTACTCATATTTCCTCTTGATGGTTTCGTCTCACTTTGACTCATCACATTTGTCTCTCTCGTCTCTATCGAACGCCAGCTTCACTAAAATCCTCGCAGATGTGGCGGTGCTGCCCTTTATGCCGCCTGGTATTTTGTCCTGACATTCCAGTTTGCACTGGTATCAGAGTCTGCTGCAGAGCCACCTCACAGGACTGGAATGTGATATTCCAGGAATAGAGGCTTTGCCGACACATCAGACAGACAAAAGCCGAGTCGCCTCTTTCCGTCAAACGATGCTGGAAATTTGTGGATTTTCTGATCTGATCTCTGATCCTGGGAAAAATCAGAACCCTCACATGGAACTGACCCTGAGGTTTGTGAACTTGTCAAAAATAATCTGTAAAAACTAAAATAAGTAAAAAGCAGAATCACCTAAGTGTTGTAATAAACCGCTCAACAACGAGAAACAAGCTGTAAGACAAAAGAAACGAGTCCTTACCTTGAGTCTGACTCTCGTGCTTCAGCCCTAACGTGGCATCGAAACGCTCTGGGGCGCTTTAAGTACTGTCCATCTCTCCATCACCGGCGGTGACGCTTCAATGAAACTATCCTCCTAAAATAACTTGTGACTGAGCCGGAGCCCTCTGACCCTTCATCACAGGCTGAAAGAGGCCTGAACATCAGCCACTCAAACATTTGTTCTGCACTCACCAAACTCTGACTGACAGCTGCACTCAGCCGGGCAGCCATGGACGCGGCATGTTACAGGATTATGAACATAAACGACGGGAACTCCAAGCATGTAAGAGACAACTGCACCTCTGAGCATGAACACGGGTTTGAGAGACATTTTAGAGGCTTCTAACACACCAGACAGCAAAATAACTCAGACACAGGAGAGAGGACACGTTGCTCATCATCCGTCGAAGGTTCTCGCTTGCAGACGACTTCTTCTCATCCAAGTGGCTCTTCAGATCAGTCTGAGCTGCAGACAACCAGCAGTGGACGCCTGGGCTCCACCGTCTACAGACACGGACACTGTGAGAAGCTTCACAAACATTCAAATCAAATTGTTCAGAAATTAAATTTGTGCAGCCAAATGTGAAAAAGCAGCCTGGCACCAGACGTCTGAATGACCACACACACACACACACACACACTGAGTGAATGACGGGAACCTTCTTCAACTCAAGACTTCAAGTTCAGTCATCGTGTCCCATCAGCTGCTGAGTCATTAAGAGATAATGAAAATATGTTTCATGGAAAGATGTTCCACTCACGTTCAGCAGCAGGCTCAGTGGAAGTGACAAAATGTCTGCAAAGCAACTATTAATGCAGAGTCAATGCCAACCACCTAATCTATAATCTGTAATTAATGCTGACTTTTATAGAGTTTAATCATCCTGAGTTAATCTTCATATTCTGCTTGTTTGATCACTTCAGGCTCAGCAGAGACGAGCCGAGCTGCATCTTTGAGTTGTTAATATTTTAGCTGAGCTCTGCGGCCCTCGTGGTATCAGCATGCTAACATGTTGTGTTTAACATCCCAGCAGATCAGTGATTTCAAAGGTCAACAGGAGTGTTGGACAAACTGCAATTATTGTTCTACATTCAATATAATATGAAATATCCATAAAATGTCATGTCGTCATCAGCTTACTCAATGATGAATAAGAAAAATTCATTGGACTCTGGGATCTGAAGACGTCACCTTGGACACTGAGAACTGGCGTATTTCACCATTTTCTTATTTCATCGACTAAAGAACTGAATAAATAAAATGAATCTATTTAAAAACCATAAATAACAGTGTGAGATGTGAAATGAAAGCACAGACACGACGTTCATAAAAACATGTATTAAAATTCAATTAACACTTCACATGAAGCAGGACATCAGCACTGACGGTAATTTATAAATTAAACTCCTCAAAAAAAGTCTGATTAGTCTTAAAATGAATCACAAATATTCACATATTCAACATTTCATTTTTTAAAACAGGGGTAACAGTTCATGTACATATGTGCAAAAGTCATTACACTAATAAAATGATCAAAGTTTCCAATCAAACTCAGCCAAACGTCCATCGGACTCTTTTCTTTATAGTATTGATGCGAGCTTTGCTGCTAATTTGAAGAAAGAAAATGAAACGTCCTCACGTCACATCTGCAGAAGTAACAAAACAAACAAACAAATAAAAAACAGAAAATGAACTTTGCTCCGGGGAGATTCGACCACCTGACGATGACAGTAGTGTTCATGAGGGCCTGGTTTGAAATCTAATCCCCGACGTGACCGCCGGCCACAGCCGGAGTCTGCACGGCAGCTACTGTTAGAGCCGGCTGGGACCGCGGAGCCAGCGAGGGGCCACGCTGAAATGTTCAGAGGTAATGAATACTGCAACAGAAAATAAAGACACCCAGCCACCAAACACACACACTGTACACACACACACACACACACACATCAGAGGAGGGAGGGGGGGGGGTTCCCTTCAGGAGTCCTCGGTGGCCACGTCCAGCTTCCTCTGAGGGATGTAAACAGTTTTGGTGGCGAGGTGTCCACCGGTGGTTACCATGGCAGCCAGAGGGGAGAGGGGGACCGGCGTGTGGAAGAAGCTGTGCTGGGGGAGGCCCGTCCCTTTGGGGGTGGTCATCAGAGGCTGGACGACAGGAGAGGTTCAGTCATTAGTCTTTAATTAACAATCTTAGAGGATGATCCTGACAAAAACTACTTCTATCAAAGAAACAAACTGACAGCATCCCGAGACGCCCGGGTCTGTTTCAGCTGCGTTCTGCAGCTCATAGCACCTAATTACCCCTCTGTGCTCTCTGCTCTCAGGGTTCTTCATAGTGGAAACTGTTACGTCTGTAAATAAATGAGTCCAGACCTGACAGATGTTATGTTGACAGTGTTTTTACCTGTTGCAGACTGATCAGGGCCATCGGTTGCCCGGATAAAGACTGCTGGATGGGCACGGGCGACACGGGTTTGATGAAGACCATGCCTCTCTGCTGCAGAGTCAGCGGGCTGGCCAGGGCGTGGGCACCCTCTGGAGTCTGGGGGGCGGTGAAGCCGTTTCCTGGGCTGGAGCCTGAGATGAGGCCCAGGTTCTGCAGGGTGAAGTTGAGGATGGCGGGGCTGGGGCTGTGGAGGCGGTGGGCCTGCTGGGCGGTGAGCGGCGAGGCGGCTGCAGCTAGTTTGTGAAGTCGCAGGCTGGTGGGTGTAATCTCCTGGGCTGGGGAAGGTCTGGAGCCTGTTTGAGACGCAAAATAAACTCTAAGTTTAGTCACGTGACCAGAAAATGTGACCTCTAATCAACATTCCTGACATTTAGTGACGTATTACCTGCAGTTGGTGTTTGGTAGATGTTGTAGGTGGGAGTTGAGGCCTTGTTGCTGTCTCTCCCTGAACATTGAGCTTCTTTGTAGCCGATGAGGGACTGCTGAGAGATCGGGATCAGGTACCCAGCCGGTACTAAAGTCTGAATGAGCAGAGAAATAAAGGTCACTTACTGAAACTCAACAGAAGGTCACGCATCAGTGTAAGCTCTGCCGGTGTTTACCTCAGAGTGGAGCTGTCCTGGCGTGAGGGGTACCGCTCTGACCGGTGTTAATCCCGCCTCGCTGTCTGAGTTCACCATCTTGTCCTCTCTGTCCAGGAAGGTCTCCAAGCTCTGCTCTAGCGTCTGATTGGCTACGGCGCCGCCGGGGGTGTTGACGAACTCCGGGTCCAGGTGGAGGGCGCGGGGCGAGGGTCGGCTCGAGAGCTGAGCGCCTCGACGGGCCTTCAGACGGGCCTGCAGGATCTCACACAGCTTCGGAGAGGTGTCCTACAGGAAGCCGGGCACGGAAAGAGAGGGAAATATTGTATGTCAGACATAAATGAGACACATGAGAAGTGTTTAAATGTTTAAAGTGTTCGATCAGTACCTTAAAGTTTGGGTCTGTCCTCTTGGCTTTAGAGGGGCTGCTCTCTGAGGCTGAATCCGCATGCAGCCGTTTGAGTGCCTGGGGGCTGCCCTCTGACGCCTTGGAGGCCGGCTGGCTCTTGGCTGCACACTGGCCCGTCGTCGGGCTCTGTCCCGTCTTGTCCTCGAAGGTCATGGAGCGCACGGCGAGGCTGGTCGGCTGCGGCCTGGCCAGAGGGTTCGGCCGCGGGGACGAAGGCTGCAAATACACGGCGTAGGGCCCGCCGCCCTGCTGCTGAGGTAACAACACGGGGATCAGGGACGAGCACTGTGTGGGGATGTATGCGACGGAGCCCGCAGGGAGGGCGCCCAGCGGGGTGTGGGGGGTTAGGTGGACAGTAGTGTTGACTCCGGGCTCCTGGGTTGGAGTTAGTAACAGTGCCTGAGGCGGATCCACTGAACCGGAGGAGATCAGCTTGAGCCTCGCAGCAGCCACGTCCGCCTCGGAAGAAGCAGAAGCAGCAGCAGCAGGCTTTGGATGTTCAGCTCCAGTCCTGGAAGAGAAGCGGGACTTTTATTTAACCCTCTGTGATTTTATTTAACGAACTTCAAACTTCACATGAAGCCAAACTTACGCTGATTCCTGGTCAAGTTCGATCTTACAAATAGCAGCAAGTTGAGCCATTTTGTTTGGGAAGTCAGAGTTCGATGAATCGTCTGAAGACAAAAGAGGAAAAGATTGAATACAAGTGTAGACACACGCCACATTAAAGTCCAAACAAACAGCATCTCCACTCACTGAGTGAACTCTTGACGGGACTGCTGGGGGCTGAGTTGATCTTTCGCCGGTCGTCCTGAATGCTCCTGGCCAGCTTTATGAGAGAGGGGTGCCGGGTGAAGCCGCGCTTAGTCCCCGGCGATGAAAAGAGGTTTTTGGCACAGTTTTCTACAGGCGTGCGCGTCTCCAGCACACTTCTCTTCTTGGGTGGGCACTCGGGCGTGGAGCTCTCCAAGTCTGAAACCAGAGCTTTGTGTTTAGAAACTAGGAGATGACTGAACGGGGGATAACTAGACGGGGAAAAGAGGTCTGCCGATACCTTTGATTTGTGGGAATTCTTCAGGGCCGATCCACTCGAACGCCGGTTTCCTCCCCCTCTCCTCGGTCACGTGGACTTTCTCAATGAGCTTCAGGCTCCGAAGCACGTTGGCGATATCGTACAGCCGGCGCACTTTGGCTGCAAACACACGAGCAAACGGCAAAGTTTACCTACTACTGCCGACAGACTGAGAGATCATTTTAAAGATTTGAATCGCTGCAAGGTGCAAGAAAGTTTCACAGCAGGAAGAGAAGCCACAAACATATCGTGGTCTTGAGATATTAGATCTGATATCTGTATGTGCATGTGTCTTCAGGCCTTCGACGCAGTTAAAATCTGTGCGGATACACTGCATTGTCTATGGAATTACACGTGAATAACTCTGAACGTAACAGAGGCATTAAAAGCAGAGTTGAGATGTACTATGTGGTTTAAATACAGCTATAGACTGTTCTCCCAGATGAAACCTAAAATCATGCACCAGCTTTGAGAAACATACTGTAACCGTCAGGCCCTGTACTCACTCTTGAACTTGTTCTTGTCCTGATCGGCGCCCTGGTCCTCTCCGATCAGGATCTTGGCGGCCACATCCAGGCTGACTACGCGAGGATTCGACACCAGGAAGAGCATGACAAACTTCTGGCTCATCACCCTCAGAGATTTGTCTTTCCGACTGTTAACCGAGGCTGAACACGAGAAAAAAGAAGTCAGATTGCTGTGCCATAAAATCAGGAAATAAAAACTTCATCTCCAGCTTCTCACCTGCTTTGAACTCTACTCCTGGAAGCTCCACAAAGAAGAGCTCCTTCTGCCCCTCCCCGTTCTCCAGGTCCACCACCACCTCCTCGTTCTCCTTCTCCTCCCCGTCGAAGTGCCGGATCTGCTGCATCTGCTGCCCGTACTTGTGCTCCTCGCCCACCTGCTTCAAAATGGCCAGAGTCTGGGCCAGCTTGGTCCGGCCGTGCCACGTGTAGCGGTTCTTGGCCGATCGGCTCACCATGTGGAGACTCTCCAGCACGTTCATGATGTCGTAGATGCGCCGCCGTTCTACATCTGACAGATTAAAAAGCGGTTAGCTGACAGATATATTTACTGTGATCGACACTGGGCATCGACAACAAAGAGACGTACTGAGCTCAGTGGCCACATCATCCAGGCAGATGTCGTTGTTGAGGGCAGGATTCGGGTTATCGGGGTAGCGGGCGAGGAATTTATGACAGAGCAAACCCAGACTCTTCTCTTTCCTGCTGATCATTTTCTCAGACTCTTCTCCATTTTCAGCATCCTATGAAGAACGACAGATTCCCATGAACACCTTGACTCATCAGAAAGTCTCTTACTGCTAAAGCTGAGTTTTTTCGTACCTGTGTCAAGTCAACACCGTCCCGCCCGTCGTTATCCATGCACAGCTCCTTCTCTCGGTTCCTGATGTCAGGACTGGCTGCGCTGATGAGCATTTTGAGGTTGGAGGTCGGCGTCCAGGGATCGACGGAGCCCACTTCCCTTCCTTTTTTAGGTGTAGTGAGGGGACCCATGGTTGGCTGCTGGCTCTCCGCTGACACCGCACACTGACCGAGTATTTTTTTTTTTTTTTACAGGAATATTATCGCAGGAAGCTGGGGTGCTACAAAGCCATCATCCTAGCCAAGAAACACAAGGTAACCATTAAAACACAAGCCCATTCATTCAACACACACAAATAACAACTCATACTTACTTTGAATGAGATGTCTGGGGCAACCTCTGAGATTAAAGGACTGTACTTAATATTAAACCCTCAATTTTATTTCTACGGTCACTTAGTATTTTATTCTTATATAGTTTTTGTTTAGCACGGCTTAACTTCTTAACACTTCTATGCAAATGTTTAATTCTCCTGCACATTTTTTTAACTTTTAGAGTTTAAAATGTTACATTTTTAAATTTAGATCTATCTCAGGTTAATCCTAATGTATGTCTGCATGCTTCTGTCTGTCTAATATGTAGCTATACTGACCTCAGAGGCTGTTATAAAATATTTATAACATGCATTACAGATTAATACACATTATAATATGCTGTTAACAAACGAAATTAATTCATTCATGCTAGCTGACATTTGTTTCATAAAGCCATTTTTAAACTGCATTTAATCTATCGTTTTAAAGTTTAAAAATATGCTGTATTCATAAATATGACTAATTTAATCCTGGATTATCACAGCAAAGTATTTTCAGAGGCAGTCTTACCGCTTTTTGGGTAAATGTACTCATCAGATATCGACATTTTTACACAGGCCTTACAGCAATAATTAAATAATACGTGTATAATTCATTTTAATCACTCTCCGATGTTAAATTTCGTCGTAAAAATCAGTTTAAATCTAATCAAAACACCACATTTATTATTATTGGCGGTAACTGACGTGAGTTCCGTCGAATCGCCGGGCACCAACGGACGCGGCGGTACCGCCCCTTTTTTATGGGAGCCAGCCAATCAGGAGCGCCGCGCGACGGAAGTGGAAAGAGCGTCCCGCGCAGGTAAACTGTTTTTTGAAAATCCTTGGCGCGGAACGTCCGTACCGGTAAACAGCGGCGACTTTCTTTAAACTCTAACACGTCTGCGACCAAGTATGAACCGTTCCTACACGGTGACGGTTTAATTCACGACGTGACGCCGTTAAAAAACGACATTTTGTCCCCGTGACGTTAGCATTTGTTGTCAACTAGCCGAGCGCGAGCTTGAGCGCCCCGCCGTCTGATAAACTTTTTAAGGGAGCTAACTTCCACAACGAAACACCGTAAAACCGGTGAAAACAGACGATAAAGACAGCTAGATTAACGTTAATTTAACGGCCAGAAAAGCGAAGCAGTTTTTTAAAGAAGAGGCGGTAACCGAGCGGCACCGAAACCAGAACCTGAGTTCGTTTTAGCTACATTAAAAAGACACAAACACACGCGGACTCACCCAAATCCGAAAAACAAGCCTCCGTTCAGCAGGAGCATCCCATCTTTAAGGTGATGTGTTGGAGATATCAGCTGCTCCACGTCCAAAAAGAGAAGTCCGAGCGATAAACGTTGATTTTTAAACACAAAACCGCGAGTTTAAACCTTAAAAAACACAAATTAATCACGAGAAATGCCCGAGGCTCGGTTCTCTGCCTGCTCTGTCTCAGTAAGCAGCGCTCTCTTGGTCAACTTTACTACAGTACTGAAAAGTTTCCCAGTTGTGTGTGTGTGTGTGTGTGTGTGTGAGTGAGTGACCACCACCAGCTTTTTTTGGGCCCGCCCAGTGCGAGCATGCGCGCTCAAGTCAACCCCAGGCCAGACACCAACCCCGCACCTCCTCCCTGCGGGGTGGAGGTGCAGAGAGGCGGGACTACTACACCGAGATACTGTACACATGTAGTCTGGATGGATGTATGTATGGCTGGATTCACAGGGCCAGACATTCATCATTCCCCAAAACTAAAAGTACTAATACTACACTGTAACAGATTACTACAGGTACTCTGTGTGCAGGCTGAAGGGACAGAGCTGTCACCTTTGGAACATATACTATGTTAATATAAACCTCTGTCATATTTGTGTTCATAGTATATTATTTATAGTGAGTATATCTTGTATATTTATTAGGCATATATTATATATCACATATCAGTGTTTCCCCTTGAATTTCCATGAGGATGTGGCGTCGAGTGAGGATAGTTTTAATTAAATGGCCTTGGAGTCCTCGCAGACAAGATTATACGTGTCTGTATTTTCTCTCAGTTTACAGCTTTTGACATTTATCTGGAGAAAATATTTTTAAATTTTAATGTTGCAACACAGAAATGTACTCGCACCTTTTATTTATTTACAAGTCAGAAGCCTTAATGACAGAGCCTGCATCCAGCCCAGAAACCGATTAATGATGAATTTTATTAAAATTACTCTGTTCACTGTGGGAAAGTCTCTAGAGCCTGCTCCTCGCACCTCTCCATACATGTGTCTCTGCTCCTCTCCTCACTCCTCTCTCTGCTCCTTTCCTTGCTCCTCTCTCTGCTCCTCTCCTCACTCCTCTCTCTGCTCCTCTCCTCACTCCTCTCTCTGCTCCTCTCCTTGCATCTCTCCCGGCTCCTCTCCTCACTCCTCTCTCTGCTCCTCTCCTTGCATCTCTCTCGGCTCCTCTCCTCACTCCTCTCTCTGCTCCTCTCCTTGCATCTCTCTCGGCTCCTCTCCTCACTCCTCTCTCTGCCCCTCTCCCCACTCCTCTCTCTGCTCCTTTCCTCCCTCCTCTCTCTGCTCCTCTCCTCTCACCTCTCTCTGCTCCTCTCTCTGCTCCTCTCCTTGCATCTGTCTCTGTGCATCTTGTTTCATTTTGTTTGTGGTGTCTGAATTCAAAGGGGAAGGCTCTGTACTCCCTCTGTCAGCACTCAAACACTGTGGAAGATTAAATTAAGGTTTAACGCAGAAAGTGCTGTGACATCGCCACATGTGTTGAAATATATTTTATATTTATTTATTTTTTTGGACGTAGAGGACACGATAAAAATGAGGCAAGCCTGCTGGACGTTCAGTCTGTTTCTTGGACAGCTGTCAACTAAATCAATATCATTCTTTAGTTAAAAGCCTTTGCGTGGTTTGCGGTAAACTCTTGTTGATTTGATTATTTGGTCATTTCTGCAATGATGTACAGCCGCTTACAGGAAACAATGAAGCAGCAGCAGCACAGAAGAAGAGATGGGAGATGCAGGAGCTTTGACTGAACCACATGTTCAAGGTTAATTGTAGTTTATCACCTGCAAATTATGGGTGCAACTCCTACGTTATTAGATCATTCTGTGGCCCTGTGTCCACCCTCCATACATCCATGGTCCATGCTGGACTTGAACCAGCCGCCCTTCAGTTGTGGACTTTATTTCAGTTTGTGTATATTTTGAAGTCACTGACTGAAAACTGTCACAGGGTTTACTGCTTCAAACTACATGTCAGTACCATACGAGCTGTAATAATAAAGATTCAACAACCTTTTTGATTCTTGGATTATGAAGGATCTCTTTTATAGTTGTTCATTCTGCTGAAGAAAGGTTCAAGATTTGTGTTTTTAGCTTCAGGTCAATCAGATAATTAAGTTCCTAATAAATAAACTTATTAGGAACTGCCCCTGCACCATGCACACATTAGCAGGTACTGTAGAGGTTCAACATTGAAACTCTACTAATCCACTCCAAAAAATCTAAATTTGTTTAGTTTAATGTCACAGTCCTTCACAACCACCCCGTGTTTATTATTAATTAAAAAAACAGTTGCATATTATTTTATTTCTGTTGATTGATTTTAATTTCCCACCACAGTTTGTGCAGATGATTACTGATTCCCATCAGACACACTCCAATCTTATCAGTCTGAATCAAATCAGAGCGTGGTGTGTTTAAGGTTTAATTAAAGAAATGATTGAGCAAAATAAATCCATGCATGTTAATGAGGATTAGATGAACATCAGAGGTAGATCCAATGTTATCTGATTGATGATTTGATTGATTCGTTTCTGGGCTCCAGCTCAGCTCAGCTGCAGAGGCCCCTTCCTCCTCCTCCTCCTCCTCCTCCTCCTCCTCCTGCTGACTGTCACGTCTCTGTTTCGTCGCTAGGTGGCGGTAGAGGACCTCCTCACCGGGAATCTCCATGGAAACCGACGGGCGCCTTCAAGGATGTTGGGAGAGCAGAGCGGAGCCTGAAGTACCCAGTGACGTAATGTTACGGATGTAAGACGGAGCGAGTGGGACCCTGATGCTGCCTTAAAGTGCTCCTCGTAAATCAGGGCACCCACTCTGATTCATACTTTTTGATTTTAAAAAATGACCCAGTCTGTCTGCAGAATATCAGAAAAAACAAAAACAATGGCTAACACAGATTTGTAACTTCATTACAGAGTTTTACACTGTTTGTATGTTTAAGTGCTGCTGGAGAAATGACTGATCCAGCATGCATTTTCCTCACTTTACAATGTGAAACAGTCATTTGCTTCGATAATAACAATAAAACTAACTTTTACTTAGACAGAACAAGGCCACAAAGTGCTTTGCAAGATTTTAATCACTGAAACAGCCCGGTAAAAGACATATCCTAACTAGAAACAGTAAAAACTGAAGGCATCTTGCGGTCTAGTTGTGGATTGAACTGCATTTAATCACCCTCCTGTCCCAAGTGTGACGAGAAACTTCCACCAAGCTGTGGCTGTAAGATGAAGCTGTTGTGGAAGTGCTAAAAACTGCAGTTCTGTAGAAAAAAACAGTAAAAACAGTTTTGGTCTCTGTAGCTAATTTCCCCGTTCATGACAACTGTACTGAGGGTGAATTTATATACAACTCACCTGTTCACATTATATTAAGGCTTAAAGTTTGATTGACAGGTGGGTGTTGTTACAGGTGGCAACCAGGCTTCATACAGCCTACCTCAGCTCCACCCAAGCCCGATGATTAGGGTGATCATGGATACTACGTCCATACTACGTCCACTCCAAGTCATTCTAAGTTGAAAAAACATGCAGTGAGTCTCATTTTCAGGTGATTATACACGAATGAAAACACAGTTACTATTATTATATTACATTTCTGCCATGATCAATAAAACGAGCCACCTAAATCTGACATCCTGGCAGAAGAAACAGCTTTTTCTACAGGACACCGATGTTTCCGACAGGCCGTGAACGCCGCAGCTGGCTGCTCCGCTCGCAGCCGGAGGAACGGACAGCGCTGCGCACGAGGCAGAGAGGGACCATCTCCACCGGGAAGGGAAAGAGACAAGACAAGTGCGAGGTGAGCATCCTTTCCTCTCTCTCCACGCACACACACGCGCGCACAGGCACACACACACACACTCGTGTTTGTTTGCACACTCTTGTTGTTTATCCATGAACAGTTTGCAGAAAGCTGAGAGCTGCAGCCGCCACGCTCTGCAGCCTGTGAGGTCTCACGCTCTTTCCTGTAAGGATGCTGCAGTAGCTCAAACCTCCGGCGTGCAACCTTGAGTTAATGTTTGTTGCCAAGTGTCTGTCATAAACTACAAGAAGTGCAGAGTGCCCGACAGAAAGTTCACTGGATACGTGTTTTATTGGTTTTATTGTGGTGTGAGTGCACCTGCAGCAATCAGCCGGCGTCTTACTGAGACGTAAACTCACTATTTCATACATGCAATCGATGCATGCTGCACCTCGGAGCATTTCAACACTTTAAAAGTCAAGTTTCCGAGGCAGGGTTGTGCAGTGGTTAGCTCTGTCGCCTGCTCTCTCCCACAGTCCAAAGACATGCAGGTTAATTGGTGACTAAACTGCCCACAGGCTTGAGTGTGTAGCTCATCAGATGTGGCTGTATTTAGTCTTTATGATGCTGGATCTCTGTTTTTTGACACTTGCCTTACTCTGTTTTCCTTCCCAGCACTTGTTCAGTGTCAGGATATCACACTTGACCCTCGAGCTCTGAGCTGGACATTTTTATACTTTTCTTTTTTTTTGATATCCGTGGATGCTCCCTGGAAAACTGACGTCCGCACATTTTGCTGCATATAAACTGAAACCTGCCCACCTTTCTCTTTTTTTTTCTTCCCCCCTCCTTCAGTGGCAGACGGATTGAATCACAGCCCTGCGGAGAGGATCACGATGATCACATCCTCCTTCAAGATCAAATCTCCATGGCAGCGGCGGTGGTGATGATGGTTTTGGGAGAGAGAACCGTCCCGGTTGTCTCGGGTTCCCGTTCTCTGGCCTGATGCTCACTTTAGGGCCGGCCCCTCAGGACCAAGAGCTGCAGAGAGAAACCAGCATGACTGACACGAGGCGTGCGGCTGAGGTTGCATCCTCCCAGAGATTGGGTGTCACTTTTTTCATGGAGCAAAGTTGATGGACAAACAAGTTTTTCCTATTTTTGCATAGACGTTTAATGCACCACAACCAGGAACCAAGTGGGAAGAGGACTTAAATACCTTATTCCCTGCTGTAAAGGCTGGATATTTAGCTGTGGGAGAGCCCTGAGTACTCACTCACTCACTTATGGGAAGATGGAGGGAGGAGCAGAGGCTAGTCCACAACAGCATCCGAGGAGGAAGCCTGTGCTGCACTGCTTGGAGGACCAGAAAAGGGTGAGTCACTGACCGATCCTCTTTATCTACCGGATCTGCTCTGTGTTGTGTGACGGCTTAAGAGGCTGAGTGAGTGGACAAGCATGCTTTGAATGTAGACAGCTGAGTGTGGGCAGGTTGATCCATTAGAGATCAACAAGCATTTATTTGGTAAAAACGGTACATACAGACCAGTTCCTATGAAGGAAAAACTTGTTTTAAGGTTTCATAACATCTCAGGGAGCTCTAAAAGTCTCTGAAAGTGTCTGCACAGATCCACAATCTGACCTTGTTTTGGTGCCTTTACCTCGTCATGGTGCGTTGTGACTTAGTCTGACCTTCATCAGGAAAACCAACTTAGGTGTCACAGGAAGTCTGACTGGATTGATTCAAAGCCAGAGTGTCGGTGAAAGGCGTGTGTGAAGTCTTCTTTGATGCTTTGTGGTTGTGTAGAATTACTTAAGCGGCCTACGTTAAGATTGATGGAGTACTCGATACCGTGACTCATTTACCCCCCCACCACCATTTCAGCTTCGCTCTGCATTTTCTACACGACGGTTGACGCGGTGCCGTCGTTGAATGCAAAAACCTCACGGCTCCCCCGTTTGACTCGTGATGAAGGATTACACGGTGGCACGCTGGAGAAAAATCGACCGTCAGACGCACTCAGAAATGTCAATATCTGAAAACCTGGCAACTCTTCTTAGAGCGGAGCCGGAGAGGCGGACTTTTGGGAGATGCGATGTTGTGATCGATTGTGTTGTGGACACCAACGCTGCAGTAGCTAAATATATGTCTGTGTTGATTCAGAGGCCATTAGACGTCATTTTAATGTGGTTACAGATTGAATTTCTTCTGCTCGCCCCGCGGTGAACACTGATTCAGCTGCATTCAAAGCCCTCTTTAGCAAAAACAGGAGAGATCCTCTATGTGGGTGATCTCACCTGGGCTTTACAAAACTCTGCATCCATCCACCGTTCAGGGCCTGCTGAAGGTTGAATCGGAGCTGATGAGGATAACAAGGTCACAGCAGGCATGTTGGAGGACTGCTAAAAGTCTGGTTCTGTTCCAGATAGTGCCGAGATTCGTTGGACTTTACTCCCTCTGGTGTCTGTGCGCCTGGGATCAGATTTAAAAAGAAGGTTTATTCCTATTCCTGTGTTTTTTCCCCCCGTCCTCACCGGTCCCCCCCCCCCTGTAAATTATTGATTTGATCAGGTGTGTTAAATTAGTCACTTGGGATTATGTAGAACATGAATATTAATTGATGCCACCAAAGTCCCAGCTGCTGTTTTCCAATTTTCCACACTGCAGAGCCTCTCTGTGGATGCCGAGCGACACACCGAGCAGGAAGAGGACTTTTCTGTCCGGTGGTTGGTTTCAGCATGAAACTGAATGTTTAAAAAATCCCAACCAAACTATTTTTTTTGTCTGCATTGTTGCTACGGTAACCCACCCTTACACCGATTCATAAAGTGAGTTTTTGCCCTTTGCATGCCCGACGACTTATCAGCCGTGACACTTCTTAGATTTCATTAGAAACCCTCCGTTGCAGCTGCAAAAACGCGGCGGCGGCGGCATCATCAATCGGAGACCAGACGAGGCCAGACGCCCGGCGCTCTCCAGGGAAGAGAGGTTGTGCTAGACTGAGCCAATGCTCACCTCCCCTCTTTAATGGACATCAGCCGACTTAAATAAATTGAAAGCACCAACGAGTAATGCGGACACACGGGCTCTCATTGTTGGAGAATTACCTGAGGCTTCGATGCACCGAGGTTCAATGTCCCCCGACAATTACCCAGACTCTGTCAGTTCAAGATGCTATATGTGATACTTGCCCCAGTGGGAGGTAATTGGATTTTGTTCCCTTTTCAGATTCACTCCCAGCTCTGTATATTAATGTTCATTGAGCAATCATGGACCTACATGGGAGAGCAGAGAGTAAGAATCAGGGATGTATTGTATTGAGGTGAATGAAGCAGAACCGCAGACTCTTCTGCAATCAGAAACCTGTATGTTTGTAGTCATTCGGTATTCATTGAACCACGATTCCACGAGCTCTTCAGTGTTATGAATTGTATGGCTGCAGACAAGAAAGGATTAAGATTGTACAGTAGATCTTACTGGCCCTAACCAACACTGAACAAACCATTGAAAGAACAGGGAGTTTGGGTGTTTTCCTTTTGTTATGACAAACTAGTGTACTGCCATGTATCTGTGAGGCAGAGGGCAGAAGTTGTTCAGTTTCAGGGCCGATCCAATCAGATTTGGGTGTTTAAAGAAGATTCAGCTAGTCGTTCCCTTATTTTTCAGTTCAGTTTCTCTCTTTCTCTGTTATCTATGATGTGAAAACATCAGAACATCAGTCAAAGAAAGTAAAACTGTGCGTCCATGTTTACAGATATGCAACAAGACTTCCAACATTGTTGTCAGCTGTGAACTGTAGTCAGTTCTGGGTTGTGAGGTGTTCGCCTGACCATTTACTATGTATTCATCATGTTAGATTCATGCGTTGCGTCTCCTCTCTATCACGTTAATTTGTGTGAGCCAGTGTGAAATTCGGTTGGAAAGATTGGAAAGAAGCCTGTGAGCTCCAGGTCCAGACGAGGCATGCGTAATTTATTGGCGCTCAGTCAAAGACGTGAGCTGATCTTTGATTAACAATGTCTAAACAACACGTCGGACAGTTGGCGTATCCCTGCCTTCCATACCACCCGGTTCTTGAGAAAGCGCACTGATGAAACACTGAATTCTGTGTTATTGAGCGGCGCTTTTGATTTATATCCCGATGTGGGCACCGTACAGATTTACAGCACTAATGTTGACATAACCCCGTGTTTCTCTCAGTCGAAGGTACCTACATGTTTGGTGGGAAAGCAGTGCTCACTGAAGCTTTAGTATCCACAGCGTCGGAGCACAAAGCAGGCTTCGTTGATGCTGAGAAAGGACCATAAAGACTGAATCTGACAGCAGATCTCAGCCCCTTCCGCTAGCGTCTGACGGAGATGACGAAGGGCATTCACAAGGTGACGGAGAGCATTCAGTAATGGAATCTATTATTGATTCAACCCATTGAGGTTGAAAGGGAGTTTGACACTAATTGCTCAATCAGAACCACTGGAAATTATGTATTTATTTTCCCTGGTCGTTTCTGCCTGCTCGTTAAGAGCCGTTTGATACGGTTGGGTGGGGTTCTGTCGGATAATGAGGTGTTTACAGTGGTTGTGTGTGCTGCTGACTGCTCGGCTGCAGTCATTCTCTAACGGCCTCATAATTAGCTAAGAGACACAGATGAGTGGGAAACCCTACACGGCTTTGTTTATTTCCCCTTCACAAGATGGACTTAATCCTGAACCTCAGGATTCGGTTCATCCGCCGCAGGAGCGGTGAGCTTTAGAGTTTCTTCCCATGGCTGCCAGGCTCCGGTGACTTCCAGCCTTGGAGGACTCATGGATGGCTTTTTTAAAACAATCTTAATAAAGTGGTATTAGGTTTGTTTTGTTGATTCACTGTCACGGTGCCAGCAGGCTAAACACCCAGGCACCCTTTTCCCTCACTATGTTCTCCACCTCCTCCACGGGGATCCCACGGCATGTATCGGGTATATAATCCCTCCAGCAAGAGATTCTCAGGGCTCGCTGTTGGATGAGCCTGAAATGCCTCCACAGGGCTGGACCACCATAACTAACCCCCTATTTTCTACCTCTTTCTGGTTGTTTGAGCTCTGCACCGTGTTTCAGAGGACAGACGGCCAGAGAATGGAGCTCATTCCAGCCTCAATCTTTGGCTTGTTGTCCAAGGAAACACCTGGAAGTATGAGATCAGTCGCAGATCAGGCTCTAATGAGTTTTATGCTGTTTGATAGGTTAGTGCATTTGGTAACTTTTGACAGGCGTAGTAGAAATGATCCTCCCTCCTCGGATAATCCCTTCGTGCAAGAATTTAAGGTGCTCATGTGTTGATTCCAACAGTCGTGTCAAATTAAGAGTGCTTGTAGAGATAATGAAGGCAACAACAACCACAAAATTCTGCTGCTTCCTCTGCAGCGTCTCCTCCAACAGTGGACATTTAGTCAGACATATGGGCAAGGTCACCGTGGCCGTACCCTCCCAGCGCGGCCAACCTGTTCATTAGGACTGCAAACATCTGTGCACCGGGCAACCGACTCGGATTGCTGCAGTCACCGCCCGCTTACAGTTACGTCTTAAACAGGCTGACAGACAGTGGAGGCTGCTCTTTATCTCTGTCCGCAGCGTCCTGCATACCTTTGTCATTTTTTGTTTGAGCATGTTTGCTTTCGAACTCGGAGCTCCGAGTCAGAGTTGGTGATCACCGCCTTGAATCATCTCTCCACTGTCACGTTGGCCCGTTGCCTAGATATGGAGGGCGTCTTGAGAGGGGCGACAATTTGTCTTTGACGGGGGTTTGATTGATTGTCTGTGCCGGCCACTCTGCACTGCTGGTATCTGAAACTAATTGAATGTAATATCAGAGAGATAGGATAGCACGGTGACAAACGAGCAGCCTTGTGCGATTATTTAGAACCTATTGTCGACATTATTCCCCCTTTAACAGTTGCTCCTTTCCAGCCACCTCCTGACTGGATCCCTCAGATAAGTGATTACCATCTTTAGTGATCATGGTGGCTGGCTCTAATTATCTTATTTTAGCTCAGGTACTCTGTGGCTGAGGCAGATACGATGCATTTTCTTTTACAGATTCTAAGTGAACTAAAAGAATCGGCACGAGGAGCAGCTTCTGGCGCTTTGTGATAGTGAAAATCTTCATGTAGCAGAGATGAGGACTCTTTCAGTCGCCGTGGATAAGCTTTTCTTGCAAACCAAGGCAGCTGCAGAGGAGAGACAGGGGATTTATTTTGGTGAAGGACTGTGTTTGCCCAGTCATGCAGCACTGACGAGCGCTGGGGCTCAGGGGTTTGGATTGGGGAATGGTAGTGGGGAGGGGTGGTGGTGGTCAGAGGGTGGAAGTGGGACCAGGCATGTAGCACCGAGGCTGGGGGTTGGGGGAGGAGGATGCTGCACTCAGGAAGCTGCTTGGCCCTCAAGAGCCATCTGGCCCCTCACCCTCTCCCCAGTGCCCTGAGGGAGGGTGAAGGACAGGTGGCAGGGGCTGGTGGGATGGCCTGGACTTCAGCTAACGGGGCAACACGATTGGTTAGCCGGGCCCCCCTAAAAGACGGACCCCTCACATACCAAACGCCTGCTCAGCTTCGTGTCAGGAAGGACATCTTAGATGACCCTGGAAAGACATGGTTTGCCATCAGTGTGTATTTCAGTGTCGGGATATTGCTCATCTTCGTTCTGCAAATTTGTAGTACGAAGATTTCAAAGTATATAAACAGTCTGAGGAGAGACCACACACTGCACAGCGGTGCCTTCAATATATGACAGTTTAACAAAACAGAAGATAAAGGAAGTGTTAATAATGATTTCATCTAAGATGAAATAACTGATTAAAATTCAAGTGTACACATAAAAACCTGCATATTTCCCCCCTCATTTTAATTGCATGAGCACTTTTTCTTTTAATTAAAGGCGACATTTTTGCCCTAAGCCTCCAAAGCTGGAAAAAAGACGAGCGATGAAGTTATTCTGTTCTGTGAGGCGGCGACAGGACAACGTTCAGCTCACAAATCGACAATATATATATCCACGTTTTTCACGGAGCTGCGGCGTGACAGCTCGAGCACCCCAGCAGGGTGTGTGACGGTCCGGCTGTCCTGACTCGCACAACATTGTAATCCCTTGTCTGGGGGTCAGTGGCCAGGATCTGGTTCAGTCTGGTTCAGGGGAGGTGCTCTGCTGACGGAACAGGTGCTTCAGCTCGCTCCCGTGGCGATGGGATTTCCTCTGTCCATATTCAAACACGGAGAACACACACATTATTTCTTCCACCGTTAATGATTTTAGCAGGTGGCTGTGAATCGGGAACAGACTCTTCTGCCTTTGGTTTCATTTCTGTGAATAAATGAAGTTATAATTAACGCAGAGAAGCTGCGTTTGTCATATCAGGGGAGAGCTTTATTTTAAATCAGACATAGACGCTGCCACCACTTTCCCCGTTTTAATTATTGTTCCTCTCCGAGTGGTTATTTTGATGGGTTCTTGCCAGTGGATATATTTCTTCTTATTAGATATTCATTTGTTTTTTTTTCATCTCGAGCTCATAAAAAATAAAAAAATCCACGTGCAGCACCTGTTAGGATGGCTTCAGGGCCGCGGGTGGATGTGACTGGAATAGAGTGAGATTGAAAACGCAGCACAGCATCGTTTGTTGCTGCTGGCACGTGCAAAAGCAACGGCGCCTTCAGATCAGCGTGCACGATAGTGGAAGTGGAGCCCTTCTTTGCCTCATTGGCTTAATGTGCGTCCACTTCAGCCTTTTGTTCTTGAAAGACGGTTATCTTGTGTCTGCAGTGTGTGTGTGTGTGTGTGAGAGGGATTGAGCGGTGTGTTTAAAGAGCGGTTGTCCACGTTATTTCTTCAATCCCTGCGCTCTCATCTTCATCCTGGGGAATACAGTTGGAATTGAATTTTACACACCAGGAATTTTCCAAGTGATAAGGAGGGATGAGTTTTTTTTTTTTTTATCTGAGTGTGGAGCTAAAGGTTCTTCATGTTCCTTCAGACAACCCCACCCCCATACACACACACACACACACTCCACAGCCTCTCAACCTCAGTCTACCTCCATCACTGAGCCCATAGTGTACGTTTGGAGAGGGCTTCAAATAAGATTGTAGCAGCAGGCTGTGGACAAAGGACGAGCCTCAGAAATAGATTTCCTCCATGTCTAGTGCGGTGAAATATTGCCGGACACTGTTTGCCCGCAGGGCAACGGGAAAAACACAATTGGCACTCTGTGATGAAGAACAGTGGATACTCTGGGAACACGCGGCCTTGTTTTTAAATTCTCCTAAGGCCTGTTTTTTTCCTCCACAAGGATAATGATATTTTTTTCTTCTATAGCTATTCAGTTCACCTTTCTTCCTCCCCTGAGAACGTGAGAGCATGGCACCATCTGGGTTCATATTAGACCAAAGACTAAAGCAAAAACACGAACCCAGACTGCACACAGATAACAACGTGTGCTTACGAGGGGTAACTGGGTGCGTCTTTATGAAATCAAACCCCATCCATTGTCGTACCTGTTTGTATTTAGCTTTCACGAGATAATTTGACTTGATTTATTTGGGATTCTACGGAGGGATTAGACCTCAATGCTCGTTTTATCTTTCTCAATAAATAATAGTGTTTTATTCATGGAACAGATTTTCCACCAGCGTCTCTCCCAGCGTGTAATCCGCTGAACATGAAGTGATGAATCAGACAATGATTTCCTGTCTCCGCTACCTTCCCCCAGCCCTTCCCTCTCCACCTTCCCAGACGCCGCTGTTGCTTTTCTTTTGCATTAATGCACTCTCTCTAGTCAACGCGCTGCAAGGGAGTCAGGCTAGCGGGGAATCTGTGAAGGATAAATAGCTTCTACCGCATGCAGAGGTGGGAAGTAGCTAATTATGGCTGCTTGTTTCTGCACTCGAGGAATGATGTTTGCTGCTTAGAGGTGTTTTTCTTGCTACAGTGCAGCACGAACCACTGAGAATGTTTTATTCCAAACTGTCACTTCACTATCACTTGAATGGTTTGATAACTGGGGCAATTTTTAGCTGCTTTAGATGTTCAGGTGATCCTGAAACGAAAACAACATGATCACAATTTGTGGCCACGAATCCACAAATGTTTCTTCACACCTGCACTTCACTTCATGTGGTCTGAATCATTTCCTTCTTTGAGGTTTAGGGCTGGTATCACACTGATTTTTCTTTTTACAAATAAACCAAGAAGAGTAAACATTAAGTCAAAGACTGACCATCCTACATCATGCAGTGAACTCAAATTCAAGGTTTTCAGTCTCTTTTAACACCGTTTTTGGTCTCCATCAACTACTGAGGGAAATATCTGGCTGATATCTGACTTTTAGAAGTTTTTCGCCGCCTGCTGTGGCTGAAAACAACTCAATGAGAGGTCTGATGAGCTATGAGCTGCATTACACTCTGTAGTTCATCACTATAAGAAACACCTTTCATGTTGTCACACTGTTTTCACATTGTCTTGATGCATTGTCGTACAATAATGGATTCTAGCTGCTTTTACATTCTTCAGAAATGATGAATGCGATGGCAGATTTTATTATTTTAACCTTATTTAACGGGACAGGTCGCGTTGAGATGAAAAATCCTGGCCACGGCGGGCGGCTGCACAAAATCAAACGAGTGTTTTAAGGTTTGTTCACCGGCGTGATTACTGTCAGCAAATAAAGCAAAGCTCTCTCTGATGAACACGTGTGAATGCGATGCTCTTTGTGGTTTAAACAGATGAATAGATGAGTGGGTGCTTACATGAAAAATGTGCAGGATACCACATCTACTTGAAGTTGTGAGAGCAATTAGTGCATTTATTTAATCCTAGGGTTACCTACCATGACTAGAAAAATTGAGATAGTAATGACCCTTTTAATTATGGACATATAATCTATGTCTACTCTGAACATGCACAGAATGTTAATGATTGTGCAGTCTCTCTTAAAGACATGCACCGCTGTCTGCAGGTACTTTAAATAAATCAGCGGTAGTACAGATGTTTACTATTTGTATCACAGTGGGGCTGGATCTGGAGTTTCTTCTCTCAGGAGACGGTATCATGTCCTCCTGATGGCGGCTGGATGCTGCCTCAGCACTATTTTGGCGGGTAGTGCCGCAGTCACGGCGCTCTGCTGTAACTGAGCTATTCAATTCCTGCGAGGGCAGTAAGCCCGGCGTTAGAACAGATGTTTTTCATGTGTTTCAGCCTATAACTAATACACAATCAATGCAAATAAAAGGCAGCTCGGGTGTCGGGCGGGACGGGGTTTCTGTTTCAGGAGGAAAGGGAATCTCAAGGATAATTACGAGCACAGTTTACAATGTGGCCGACTGAATGAATCCTAATATTTCTAAATAACCAGAAATATGAGGATTAATTCAGGGCAAATATAGATGGTGAACAAATTGTGCTTTTAGAGTCACTAATGAGGCTGTTTTTAATCCAATTTATTCCTCAGCCAAGTAATAATGAAGCTCTAAGGTTTCAGTGTCTTGTTTTCAGACATAAACTGCAATCGCTTAGATAATTATAGATATCTTATAATAATTTAATGATGTTTTGGAAATGGGGTAGCAAAGGGGCGGAAATATTCCAAATATGAAACATTGGAATTATGGAAATGTGTGTGAATTAACTGTAAATTGGGGTAATTTAAGCAAACTGTGTCATATCCAAACCTAAATCTAAACAATTAGTTTTGTCATAATGAGACATGCAAAATAAAACAATTAAAAAACATTTCAACAGATTTATTTGTGAGTAAGCATCAGTTTTCACACAACACGTAACAGCACGATGATAACTGATCAGTGTTCTGTGTTGCTTTCTATGTGTAGGCTGAATTGACTGAGGTGCAAAGAGGTTTTGGACTCACGTTGTTTGCCACCTGTGTTCGAAAGGTGTTTGTAATACCGCGTGTGAGAGATGCTACCAAAATAACCCGACATCCAGTTTATAATTAACACGTAGAAGATAAAATGAAAATGAAACTTGTTTCCCTGGAAATGATTTTTCAGGTGTTAAGTGGTGAGAGCTGGCTGTGCTACAGTAGTTTGAATGACGTCGGCTGCAAAAACAAGTGTATCTCTGAAAATGCGCTGAGTTTAAATGTATTGGGGCCAGACTTTGATCGTATTCGTATATAAATTGCAAACTAAATAGAAATTGATTGCAGGAGAGAACCAGAGGATGCTGGAGAGAGAATTCACCCCCACAGGTTAAGATTGTGTAACATGATCCTCGACGCAGACTGTTCATGGATAATCCTGCCATTGATCGACAGCTTGACGGGGAGGAGACCGGGACACTTTACTTCTTCATTTAGGCGTCGGTGTTGCATCGTGATGTATGCGGCTCACAATCGATTAAAAAACTCTCCAGACACAGTCTAGATAATCCAGAATGTCAAAACGGTCTTGGTGAAAGCGTAGCTTCTGTTGCTAATTAGTCGATGGCCTTGTTTGAGGTGAAATGAGGCCAGGCTGCTGCGAGGGTCAGACCAGGACACAGAGGGGGGTGTACTGAAGCTTAGGAATTCAGAGGTCACCCTGGATTGGATAATATGACATCTCCGTGCACGCATTTCACACATACTGACCTCTATGACAGACACACACACTCTCACCGGGTCACCATGAGGCTGTATCCCTGTCCAGGCCACCTACCGCCCCCCACCACCCTCCTCCTCCTCCATAGCAAACCCCCATTCTAGTATCACTTACAAACATAATCAATACAGGCTCTCTGCTGTTATTGATCCAGAAACGGTGTATACACAGCTGCTGAGCCCAGACTGTGGCCTCCTGCCTGGAATCAAGGACCCAGAAAAGGACACTTGATCACCCGCACCTGGTTCTCCTCAGCCATCCCCGAGATGTGTCGAGCCCGGGGAGATCAAGGGTGGATACGGGCATCAAAGGCTCTCGCTTCACGCGAGGACAATTAATCAGCGTTTGTTCGGAAATCTATCAATGTCAACGACTCTCTTTCACGAAATAATGAAGTGTGCTCTTGACTTGTAAAGACTGATGAGTAACTTGGAGTACAGTCCTTTTCATTAGCTATCAAAACATTAAGGATGGTTGGAATGCCTTCACCTTTGTTGCCTCAAGTCATGCATAAGGTCTAATTTGAACCAACTGTGATGATGTATGCTCTGGAGACACTTTCATTAGGGGTGCACTGCATCACTTAAAATGTAGATCTGTGTCTTCTGCCAAGAACACCTCTGTTTCTTTGGAGAGAGACCAACCAGTTCCAAAAAATACACAGATTATTTGGTACGGACACCAAAGAAGACGATCAGTGAAGCTGCAGGTACTGGAATCAGATTTGTTGCTACTGTTTTCTATGACAGCTGCAGTTTGTCCAATTAAATGAGCTGCTGATGAGGCCATTGGAGTTTTGTGTGCATGCCAAAAATATTAAATTATGTAGATGGGTTATGAGTGCCGCACTTAATTAAGGGCTTCCGACTTTGCTGGGAACCTTTTTTTGTCGTTTTCTGCCAGTTAATGACGTTAATGTGTTGCCTTGATCAGAGGCAGAATGCACCGTTCGTTCGTGTTGCAGTAGTGGATGTAGCTCTAACCACTGTTGGCCAGGAGAGTGTACTTACATAGCGTCTTTCTGGTCGTGCGGCTGCTTAAGGGGCTTTCAGACTACATATCTCAGTCACCCATTCGTACGCTGATGACATTGCCAGGCAAGGTGCCAGCTGCTCATCAGTTTGGGAGCTAATCATTCTCACACATTCACACACCGATGGCGCAGCCTTCGGGAGCAATTTGGGGTTCAGTATCTTGCCCAAGGACACTTCGACATGCAGACTGGAGGGGTTTGAAGACAACCCGCTCTGCCTGGAGTTATAGTTCTGCAAAGACAAACATAAATGTCTTTGGTGATATAGCGTACATAGGGAAGGGTGTTACAGGTAACGTAAACTGTAAGGAGCTGTGGAGTCCTGCACAACAAACAACCCAAGTGGTTTGTCCAACCTGCTGTCGGGATGTTGAGCGTTGAATGTCAGTATTCATTCTACCCATGCTCTTGCTCATATTTGGGCAGTGTGTACAGAAACATGAAAAGCTTCAAAGTAAACTTTTCTAATGAGGTTTGGTCCAAAGAAATCAATCTGTCGGCGTGATTGCATCTCGCCTTGATTGATACTTGCCCCGAAGGCTCGGTAGTAGGAGTGAATATTGCCTGGAGCATCTGAAGGCAGCTTTGCCCGTAATGACAGCAGACTGTAACTGCATCCTGGGAATTGAATTACCTTTAATTTTACCATCCCCACT
This sequence comes from Nibea coibor, assembly GCA_023373845.1. NCBI lineage: Eukaryota > Metazoa > Chordata > Actinopteri > Sciaenidae > Nibea > Nibea coibor. The sequence continues at coordinate 29,275,916 of CM041738.1, read as the reverse complement.
TCGACATATTACCCTCTGTCACAGCCAATCAGGATAATCAAATCAAATCAAATATGATGTGTTGGCCTCTGATTGATTTCTGCGTGGAATAGACTAGCCGCCTTGGCCGTGATTAAATTGTTGCAATAACCTGCAAGGACTGGAAGTTCTCACTATTTCAGATATGGCATTAACGCTCATTTAATCAGAGGACCTGAGGTGATGTGATATTGCAGCAGCCTCGTGCTTTTGATAGATTAGAAATGATTCCAGGATTAGTGGAAATGATGAGGTCTTGTAGGGGTTTTGGTTGGATTAACGGCGGCTGGATTCACATTTTAAACACTGAGTTTGAGGTGTTGCAGAGAAAAGATACATCACTGACATCCACACAGAGAAAACACCCCAGAGACTGGAGTTCAATCCCTACATCAGCACTTTGTTTCTCCGTTCACCACCCCTTCTTTCATCTCTCACTACTTTGGTTTCTTTCTTAAATGAATCATGAGGAAATAGAATAAGTTCAAGGGCAATTAGTTGCCTTAGAATAACGATTATTCTGTCTGAAAGGCAACCACATGGATTCAAGGATAACAACTCCCAGTAAAAGAGTCTGAAAGCCTGAAAGAGACAATACCCAGTGAAACAGCTTGTACCGTCTTTTCAAAAGGATCCTAGCAGAGATTCTTGTTCAGTATTCAGTGACTCTCATTTAATGTCAGAGGTCTGAAAATGTTTCAGGCTTCTTTGGGTTTACAGGCTTTTTCACCCAGTGTTCATTTTAATATCTTTCCTGCCTTGTTTTCATTTCTTACCTGACGCGTGAACTGTTGAAATCGCACATTTCTGCATCAATACCAACAATTTCACCACATCTGAGCCTCCCAGATAGAAAGAAGGTGGAAGGTTGTGTTTTTTAACCAGGCAACCCAAACAAATATACACAAGTGCACATTCCAGTCATTTTTCATGCAAATGTTGTAATCTTACTGTTTATCTCGCAGTTGGCCAAGAGAGAAAATATTGCCTCACATTACTGGACTGGACATGCTAAATAAATCCCCACTCGAGAACTGTCACTCGATGCTATGCGAGTAGCACTGCACTGTATCTTTGGATAAAGGCGTCAGCTAATTGATTAAATAAAATGTAAACAGTGTAAAACTCAAAATGCTGCATGCAAACTGGCCGTACTGGTTTGTATATTTTTTAACACTGGTACCCGCAGTGCAGTCCCTTGACCTTTTTATCGCAGTGCTGTTTTTGAGTCTGGTGCCGGTGTTGGCTTTATTTGATTTTCACAGCGGCGTTAGGTCAGGATGATTTGTTTCACATCACCTCATATTGTTACTGTAATGCTGTGATCAGATTAAAGTGGCAAACAAGACTCTTCCATTACAAACCACACGTGTCTGTCTGTGTGTGTGTGTGTGTGTGTGTGTGTGTGTGTGTGTGTGTGTGTGTGTGTTGTGGTGGTAGTTCCCATCATATCTGAAGGCAGGTTGCTTGTGTAAGCACTACAGCAGGGGTCACCCAACATGAGGCTCAAGGACATCGCGGTAATGTAATCTTAGCTGTTGATAGGACTCTAAGGGAGGGTATGATAGCCTAAGAGTGGGAAAGCACTGTAACCTGATAGTGGCTACTTGTATACACCACAGGGCACGCGTACACACACACACACACACACACACACAGAAAAGCATCTTTTCCTTTATCTGTATTATCGGTGCTTTGAACAACCTTCCAATCATCTCATTAGAAAACACTTCAGTGAAGCTAAATGCTTTAAGCCTTTAACCTTTCATTCTGATTAGACATTCAGAGGTTACAGGAGTGTGTGTGTGTCTGTGTATGTCTGTCTCTCGGTGTGTGTTCATCTAAACAGTGATCACAGTCAGGAGGGATCGATAAAGAGCGGATAAGGCCTCCGATCAATACCCATCAGAGTTCCGCTGATCAAATATTTATCCAGGAAGAGAGAGGAGAATAGACTCCCTGTCTGTCTGCCCCATCTTGTCTGTCTCTCAGCCTGTTGATAATTTTCTTTTCCGGGTCTGTCTGGCCTCTCTGTCTTCGTAATAGGAGTCAACCTCAGTGCCCCGGGTGCCTGCTGATACTGAGGAAGGAGGTTTTGGACTCCGTGTATCCTCATTAAGGACTTGTACTGTTCAGGTGCCCGTGTTTTTGTGTCACCGAGGACTGAGGTCAGAAAAAGTTGAAAATGTTAATCTACTGAGGAGATGCATCCTGGACTCCAATCCCTGCCAAACCACAAAGAGGCAACCAATGAGTGACAAGACATCCTGGAAAAACAATCTGTCGTCTCTTTCATTGTGGTCGCTCGCTTTCTTTCCATCTCTGTCCAACGTTCTGCTTCCTCTCTTCTGTCTGAGTGTGCTTAAACATTCAGCCTGACGGTGGAATGCGTCCGATATGGAAATTTGTGACTTTACATAACTGACAGCTGCCAATCAGATTCACAATGACTGGGCCGGGGCGCTACCAGACAGACATCCTGGTGGTAGTGCATCCACAGGGTGTCCACCAAGAACACTGTGGCGGACCTGGATCCAACTTTTGAATGCGGCCTTAGGTCTTCTAGTTTACCAGTACCTTTACTTTAACTTTTAAACCCACTACAGTCTCTGAAAGATAGTGAGACACAGTAACGCTGGCTGAAGATGTGAAGAGGTTAATTATTTCTTTGGCCTTTTTGTGCCTTCATTTGATGGGACAGGTGAAGATTGATGAGAACGGTGGCAGAGGGAGTAATTAAGGACTTACCCTGCAGGTGAGCAGCCGTGCACGCTGTCTTGCGATGTATTATTGCATCAAAAACGTGTACCAAAGGGAAAATTAGCGTTGGCAAACTTCTTGGTGTTTGGCGTCGTTTCACGTTATTGCCCGTCCGTTGTGTACCTGCTCTAAAAAGGACTTGGACAGTGCGGCGACAGTTTGACACGTCTATGAATTTAGAGAGCGTAATTTCACCTTCTAATTAATTAGTATTAACTTACCCCGTGTAAAGCTTCACTGCTCTGTTATTCAGCCTTCTGCAGCATTGTTTTGGCAGGCGCAGGCGAACACATTAACAACTCCTCCTCAAACAAGATTCATCCAAAACGCACATGATAACAGCATGTAAAAACATGTTAATTTATTGGCTGTTGGGAACCTTGTCTCCCTATCTCCCTTGTCTCCCTCGCTGGGGGGGTGGGATTACTCCAAAATGTGGGGATGGGAATGTCGGGGCAAAGCGATTACAGGGCCGCTGTGTCATCCCGATTGCGTTAATAGGTGTGTTTATCCGCGTTTGCCTTCCACTCTTTCGTCATCTCCAGCAGGTTTAATGCTGCCTGAGTTGTCAGGTTCAGCGGGGTTAATTCACCGCTTGTGTTTTCTCTTCCCATTGAGCTTCTCCTTCCAGCTGTTTCAGCTATTGGCAGGCGGGCTCTTAACACTCTTACATCAGCCCTCCCTGGCTCACTGAACTGTGGATCTGGCAAAAGCACGCAGGGGAGGGGAGGAGGTGCTGCAGGAGAGCAGGAGGTGATGCCAGTTGGCTGAAGCAGCGAGAAAGTGTAGGTTTTTTCTGCTAAAGAGACCCCCTGTAGCTGCAGTGATAACAGGACGATAGCGTGCGACTCGGAGGCAGAGGAGCTGTGTACCTTGATGCAGTGTCGAGCGGGAGATAAGACGCACTCTGACACATAAAAGCAGCGTGTCTGGAGATGTGTGTGTGCATTTGAAGTGGTCGAGTAGTGCGACAGCAGCAGTGCAGAACATACAGACTTGATTTGTGTACAAAAGCGGCTGGGGATTCGTGTGTGTGTGTGTGTGTGTGTGTCAAGCTGAAGTCAGATTTTCTACTCCTCCTTCACTGCGCTTTCTTCATCACCAAATGAATCGCCTCGGTCTTAATGAAGCTAATATTAAAAATACATAAGAGCAAGAGCTCACCAGATGATTGCTGAGCTGGTGTTATCGACTTATTGCAGCTATCGTGGCATCAAAAGTGTTTTAAAGTCTGTATTTTTATTTATATTTGACTTTTACTTTCAGATCTTTGTCTTTCACCTGTTCACGTTATATTAAGGTTTAAAGTTATTCAGGGTTAAGAGTGTGGACGCTTTGATTGACAGGTGTGTGCTGTCACAAGTGGCTTGTTTGAGCAACCAGGCGTCATTCAGCACACCTTACGCCATCGATGATCCACGTCTTTGCCGATGTTTAGATTAGTCGGGTGGCGGAGGAGGCAGCAGGACACTCGGCTTCTTAAGAAACCTGTTGGAGACGTCACGGACACGACGTCCGTTCTTTCTACTGTCAACGGTTGCAGCTGCTGATTGCAACTCCTTCTTCCTAGCACGAAGGAGAAACTACAGCAGCTGTGAAACATACAAAACCGTGAGGCGTTTATGCAATAATGAAAACCTAGTTATGCATGTTATATTCTGCAAATAGAGCCGCCTTAATCTGACACACCTTTAAATGCAGGCTGTCAGTGATACGTCTGGCCTAAAGGGAACCAAATAAATATTAAAACAGATTCTGGGAAGCATTGCTAATTAACTTTGTCTTTTTATGGAACGTTGTTGTGCTCTAATACAGTTTGGTCTCTGCGGTGTGATGGATGACGTTTCAGTATTTAGTCTCACACACTGCCTCTTCATTACTCCTCTACCTGCTCTTTTCTCTGAATTATCCTCTTTGCCTCTGAGGTTTTAACTGCAGAGCCGTGAATCCTGCCGCTAACCAGACTGTGTGTTTCCCTCTGTAAATCTTTCAGTTTGAAGTTGAGAGTTTCTCCTCTTGTTTATTATAGTAGTTGACGCAGATTGTTGTGGTAGGCCGTAAAGCAGGAAGTCTTTGTTCGTAATTGTGAGCTGTCAATTTATTTAGAAAAGATACATAAAAATGACAAATATAGCAAAGAATATACAGGCAAGGGGAGGCAGACAACCTGAATGGGGTTATTTAAAGCCTCCGCCTGAAGTTTAAATGAAAAAACAGAGAATATTGACTGTGTAACGTGATGTCATACTAGTCAGACAACAACAAATAATAATAATATCAGTTTAAAGGCAGAAAATTCACTGTCGGTTCAACGTTTCTTTGAATCCCAGCTTGCAGGATGCAACAATAATATCACAGGAAATATTTTTGGAGGAGAAAAGACCCCGTCAAACCGTGCAAAGTGTGACTCTATTATAGCTTTTGATATTAAAATCTCTGCTGTAGTTGAAACCCACCTTTTCATTAGTTTCTTTTTTCGCTCTGTTCCAAGGCTGGATCGTATCAGTCTGTTGTATCACATTAGCCTCTCTGTGGAGGCTAATTTTCTATCGTCACAGACCCAGAAATGACATTTCTAGCTGCGGAGGTGCGGATCCTTTGTAATTCTGCCAATCAGGCAAAACTTATTTTCCACACAGCAGGTGTGCTGCATTAAACCACAATAGGACGGGAACATTCGTTTTCACCCCGACTGCAGTGATGAATCTGTGCGCTGCGGAGATTCATGAAGAAACCTCTGAGTTCCTGTCTGTTTGGAGCGCTTCATCAAGGTCAGCTCAGGCTCCGCGGCACCTGCCAAAAAAACTGAAGACTTTGCCTCATCCAGAATGCAAATGAGGCTGTTTGGGTGTTTGCATATCTTAATTTAGACTACAGTAAGCACTTTTGACTAAAGGTTAACTCAGATTTGGAAGGCAAGCCTGCAGGCAGCTGAGTTTTGAGTGATGCGGTATTCACGGTGTGTTTGTGTGCGCGCATATATGTGTGTCTGTGTGTGTGTGTGACAGAGAAGAAAAAGCTCATTTATCACAACATGCTCTGGAACCTTCTAGGGGTCAGCCCCGCTGTCCAAGTCTTCTCTAATGAAGAACCCAGCCCAGCCAATCAGAGCTCGCTTCCAATGAGGCGGCCCGACCGCTGGCCAATCAAACGCTGGAGGTTCAGCGGAGCGACGGGCAGAATTGATGAGAGGAGTAAGTCCTAGTGAAGGATCACCATAAGCTGCCTGAGATAACACTACGCCGGAGCAGAAACACTCAGCTCCATGGAAATGCAATAAAGGGCTGAACCATATCTCAGTGTTGGGCGATGGGTGATAACAGTCCCGTAGTGGAGAATGGAAAATAGCCTATTGAAATGCAGCGTGAAATACACCGCCGCCGAGTTCTACATGTAGAGCAATGGAAATGGGATGATGTGCGAATATAAGTGGACTGCAATATTACCTTTTGGTACCCACTATTCTCCAACAGGACAAAGAATGAGCAGCTGAGGCGATTTGTTAAACCGTCGCTGTGGAGGTGCTGCGACTGTGTGCAGAATACAGATTACAGTTTCCCTCCGTAGGTCAGTCTGAGGGCACTTTGACACTCAGCAGTTTCAAGCGTCTCGGTTAAATAGTCCAAAAAATCTCTCTCCAGTAGAGGTTCGATGCAGTTTGCGAACACTTATCTGAACGATGGACGTGAAGCTCTCCTGGTTGAATCATCAGAACAGAAGAAGTGAGAACTGTCTGGTTCAGGTTGCTGAGAAACATTCAATCACCGAGCGTAAAGGTGTTTTCTGTATGACTGCTGTGGCCAGCTGAAGCTAAAGATGATGCATTGTGGAAACCTTAGTCATTTAGTCGAATCAAGGTCCAGTTGTAGAGGGGGATAGATTTATCATCTCCAGGTGTTGGTAGTGTTGGAGAGGAGGTCCTCTCTGAAGAGCTGGTGGTCTTCAGGAGGTTTGTGAAGGTAGAGAGGGACGCCCCTGATCTGGTAAGAACTGGTAGGACGTTCCACCAACGTGTAACAACAGATGAGAAAAGTCTGGATTGTCCTGAACGTACAGGTGGCAGAGCCAGGCGTCGTTCATCGGAGGAGGTATGAGGATGCTCAAGAACCGGAGACTTTGTGGTCAGTGTTAGAGATTTGAATTTAACGTGGGCTGCCAAAGGTGGACAGTGGAGCTTGATGAGCAGCGGGGTAACGTGAGCTTTTGGGCTGACTGAAGACCAGGCGGATCATCTGAAAGGGTTTTGTGGTGCAGGATTCTGTTGTCTGGTCAAATAAAGACACACAGAGTGTTTTTGTGTCGAGGAACATCGAGGATATCGTAAAAGAAAGGTGAAGAACAGCTCCTCTCCCTTCAGTCTCTCCATCCTGAAGCTTCCTTGGATTTCTCCCATTTTTATGTGCTTTCTTTACCTTTATGGGAGTATATGGCTGAGTGAAGATGTTTTATGTTGCACACATTACAAATCTATATTTCTGGTACGCACAGCTACCCTTGACTTGAAACAACATAAAAACACACAGATTTATGGGGAGGGATGATCTTGATGTATGATAGCCAGAAGTTCTTCATGCTCTGAAAGCAGAGCATGACAAAATTAAGATAAATCCACCGTCGTTAATTTGCAGCTTAAGCCCGGGCTTGGTTTTGTTTCGACCGGCTTCACATTACAGCGTTTTCTCAGGTGTGCTTTGACATGATTAATGATTGTTGGTTTGTGGGCCCTGACCAGTGATTATTGGTCCGTTTCTTCTCTTCTTATCTTATCAACCTGCCATGATGCTGCTAGTCAGGATGAAGGTGTTAACCACAGGAAATAACTTCTCAAGGACTTGGGTGTGTTGACTCGTAGTAAAAGTGTGTCAGGAGAGCAAACTCCAGTAACAGTTTACCTCACAGAAAACTTGGCCTCATTTCACAGGGGCTGTCACAATGAAAGGTTTACAGGCATTATAAATGAGACCTGGAAGGCCAGCCTCTGTGGTCCATTTGTTTTATTTTTGGTAGTCCTGGTTTTATGCTCCATAATAATTTGTCTTCTATTAGAAAACAGGTGACCGCTTTTAATTTTCTAAACCAGGATGCTTCTTGTGATGTGAACCAGCAGATCCATGCGATCACACCTCCTTAAAATGGTTTCCTTGACATAAAAATCGTTAGGAGTTCCTTCACGTTGGAGTTTGTTGTTGGCTTGCATCAGAGACAAATGGTCCGAACGTCCAGATGTGGCTCTCCCGTGTTGTAACATCCAGCAGTCTTTCACCAGGTCAGCTTTGTAACGTATGTGCGAGATACTTGAAAAGAGAAAAACGGCCATCCGAGTCAGATGATATCGACTCGGAGTCCGGAGGGCGCTGTCGCCTGCTGATGATGTATGAGGTGAAGAGACGCGTTCATCAACGAGCAGGAAGATTACTCCTCCATCCCGAGACACCTCGCGCTCTCTCGCCGCCTGTGTCACCTCCCCGAGTGAGGATCCATCACCCTCTCTCCGCCCTCACCTCCTCTACACATCACACTGGATATCCTCAGACACATTTCACTATGCGCTCCTGCTGGATGTTTATCGATCCCTCTTTTTTTCCTTCTTTTTCCTCCACCTTCATCAAGGCCTTAAGGCTTGTTGTGCCACTGTAACTTCCCATATCAGCAAACATTAACCCAGTTTGAGGCAGTGAGTGATTGTGTGCATCAGAAAGCACAACTTGGTGTTGTTTTCCTAATAGAAAAAACCTCAGAAGGTACAAAAAGGTCCCAAATATAATCATTACAAATGAAAAAAGTGTTTTCTAGGTAGCAGTGTTAGTTATTTAATGAAAGAACGCATCTGCATACTCAGATCTGTGCAGAAATCTTCTGTAATTGAGCTTTCACAGACATTTTCAAGGCAAAAACAGGTTAGCAAAAGACTGTCGCAATGCACAAAGCTCAAGGATCATCACTTGATTAGCCTTAATGGAAAACACTTGTCTCAATCAGTTGAGCTTATGTGGCTAAATATCAAGGGAATTGTAGTCCTTGGTATGTTGGACTACAAGTTAAAGATGTGAAGAGAGAATCAAGAACTTACAATATAGAAGATTTACAAAGTGATTTACAAAGAGATACGTGCTAAGTAAATATCAGTTTTCAGCCATCATCAACCAGACCATACGCTTTGTTTTTTCTTCATCTCGTCCTTCATCTGTTCTGGAATCTCGAATTATGAAGTTATAAATGTTATATGTCCCAGAATATAAGGGATGCATACGAGCCTGTCGAGGGTGAGATGTAGCTGTTAGGTAAATTAGTCCTGAGCACAGTATGTCACACATGCACACGTACATACACTTCACTTGGACGTTTACGACATCAGCATTTCTATCACCCGGCCCCCCCGAGGGTAAAGGTCAGCGGACTTGTTGGTCATCAACTCGTAATCCTAGCTTCCCTTTAAAGGACCGCGTCATTAGTTTTAACTGCCTAACTGCACATCTATTATTACCGTAATTTAATTTTACAATGACAAAAAGATCTTGAATCTATCGGAGCAAAATGTTAATTTAAGATATCTGTAGAACAACTTTGACATTTTGCAAAACATATTCTCAGAGATATCTTTAATTATAGATATTAGTAATGCCAGATAAAATGTAATTATGACCAATCTTTCTTTCTTCTTTCTGAAACTACATTCTTTACAGCCGACATATCAGTAATTTAATTTTGACTGGTCAGAATTGAATTTTAGATATTTATAATTTCATCTACAATGTAAGAACAATCCAACATATCTACGATGAACATTGTAAATTAACATTTTGACCTAGTGAGAATTGAGTTGTGGATATTGTTAATTAGAGCTGCAACAAGTCAAAGTGACATTATGGATATGTCGACTTGAAAAGTTGAATTATGTGACTGAGTTTTAATAGGAGTCTGTGGTTAAAGTTGAATTGTAGATAGTCATCTGCATATATGGATGTGTTGAATTCTAATTAGTCACAAAGCTGCTGTTATCTACAGTCGCTGTCACAGTTACTGATTAAAGGTCTCGCCATAAGTTTGCTCTTTTACACTTTTACACTAATCACAGGAATCATAGCTTTTGGGGCGGCTTTGCACATCCCACACCTGATGATGCAATCAGAGGCCAAGCAGTAGCAAGAAAACCTCATTTGAACCCCGAGACCTCGAATGATTCTCTCAGACAGCCCGGCGGCAGACTTTGTAACCAGTAAAGATAAAGTTAGACATTAAAACCCAGAAAAGTAAGTTAGACTTTAAAACTGATGTTTTGTTGCTACTGCTCGTCTCGTGACTACATCCATAACCTGACCTGTAATCGATGTGAAGTGGGGTGCAAGTCGGTTGGAAATTGTTGAACTTCTTGTCTGATGAGAAGCCTCTCACTTCCTCTTGCCGTCAGTACCACGACCCATAGAAGGCTTTTTTTCATAGTGTCATATCTATAAATAACACATCTGTGTGTTTTGTGGAAGGAGAGGTAGATGGAAGGGTTTGAAGGACCACTGATGTAAATCCAAGCACTTCAAAATAACTCCTGGACCACATCCAACATTTAGAGGCTGATGATGTCTGAGTGTGCAAATGTCTCTGTGGGTACAATTTCCCTGTTCAAGTGTCTCTGTAAGAGCTCTAAAAGCAGTGACATGAGGTCCTAATACTTCAGCAACAGATATTTGTTCCATCCAATCCAAAAATGTGCAATGAAGCGGAGCTGATGTGGGCTTAGTGACGCCTGGTTGGTCAAATAAGCCATCTGTAACAGCATCCACCTGTCAGTCAAAGCGTCCACGCTCTTAATCCTGCATAACTTTAAGCCTTAATATAATGTGAACAGGTGAGTTGTATATAAATTCACCCTCAGTACAGTTGTCATGAACGGGGAAATTAGCTACAGAGACCAAAACTGTTTTTGTACCAGGCTGTAAACATGTTTATTTCTGCTGTCTAACATGGGGACTTATGGAGACTGACTCACTTCTGGAACCAGCCTCAAGTGGACGTTTGAGGAACTGCAGTTTTTTGGCTGCCTTAACTTCACAGCCACAGAGGTTGGTGCTACCTCTAAAATGGCATAAATGGGTCCCAAATTTGTAAGAATTCTCTATACTTTTAATTCATCCAACATTTTTGTGTTTTAGAGTGTCACATGATCACTATCCTGACTGTACATGTTTATTTTGAGCCATAAGCAGAGAGAGATTGTCACCATAGGAACATTTTTATTGGTATCTGAATCCCTTAAATGGAGAAACACGAGCTTTAAACAGCTTTTTTCCAGCTTTGGCCAATAAACTGTGATTACAGTAATTAATTTAAGGCCCAAAATGATTTACAATATTACACAGTGAGATGAATGTTGTGGGGTTTTTTTTTAGTAGCCAATAAACAGTGAGTTACTGATGATGAGATCAGAGCTTTCTTCATTTACAAGTCGTCTTTCTTTGTACAGAGTTACAGCTCTCTGCAGGCTATACAAACATGTTTAATCCGTGGCTCAGAGCAGCTCTATTGTCTTTTCTTTCCGTAATTTCTCAGCACAAATTGCAGCACAAAACAAACACAACTGTACAAGCCGTGTCGGCTCCAAGTTGGCGCATATGCCAAATTGTCTTTGGCATCCAAATGTTGTGGAAAAAACACATTTTCCGTCAGTGAATGTATACAACAAAGCTGCACGGCTACACAAAGCTCCAATCTTTGTCTTTGGACGTGCGTGTTTGTCCGTCTATAAAATACAGGCGCAAATAAGTGCTCTGCTAATCCTTGAGTAATTCTTGGTTGACAATAATTCCGAGGTTTTTCCAGGAAGGAGTTAGATCATGGATGGAAGGTTATGAGTGTGACGCTGTCCTCTTCAACACAGCGAACACAAAAGCGGCTAATTTCACCTCCAGACGGTGAGAAGCAGCACTTATCTGTGAAATCAGCTGCTGTAGCTTGTGGCTGGAGTGAAAACCTGTCAGACCATGGTGCTATATAATTACTCTCCCTGACACAGAGATGCAAGTACAGCCTTCATTTATCTGGAAACATTGTGTGTATATAAAGAAAGGCTGGTAGTTTTTTTTTCCAATCCGTGAAGTCGTAGTAATTCTCGTTTTAGCTGTTTGTCTCAGTCAAACGTGTAAAAACCAGCACATCTGAATAGTAATGAGCATTTTGAATTTCCATATATCCACGACAGCCGCCTGCAAGACCTCACCAAAGATAAATGAATAAATGGATATGTAAATAAGTGGAGGTGAGATAAATAGAGTCCGGGAAAGGAAGACGCATGAATAGTGGATGTCCCAAATTGATTTCCACTTCCCTGAGCTTTAACTCATTTAGTCAGCTCAGGGAATACCTTATGAACCCTCGGTGTGTGTGTGTGTGTGTGTGTGTGTGTGTGTGTGTGTGTGTGTGTGTGTGTTCGGGTGCATATGCACACATACGTTTTGTCTTTTCTAGAACATTCAGTGTGTCTATAAGCCAAGAGGTTTTGATCAGGGTCGGACATAAAGCGGTTCTTAATTGTACATTAAGAATTATAAATTTATGCTTATTAAAGGATTATTAAATGTAACTTAATTGACACTGACAGTTGATGATGATGATGAGCGGCAACCTCCGTGCCTGGAAAGTGAATCCAACTGTCAAAAACTGCAGTTCACTTGAGGGTGGTTCCAGAAGTGAGTCCCCATAAGTCCCCATATTCAAATGTCCATCTTCACAGCAGAAATAAACATGTTTACAGCCTGGTCTCTATAGATAATTTCCCCGTTCATGACAACTGTACTGATGACGTAAAATGGTCATTTTATGATTTAACACAGTAAATATGTCACATATTGTTGCTTTAAATCTTGAAAGCAAAGTTTGGATCTTCTAATTGCCGGTTCTCCGCGTGCCAACATGCCGTACAGTCATTTCTACTCGGTGGACTGCAGGGAGCCCTCGACAGAAGTGATGCAGGAAAATTGAATCACTGCGCGAATATTACTTCATTGATGAAATCTAACATGACGAAGCATTTCCTGCAGCACCGTATAAAAATTTGATGATGCATCTTTTTTTTTTCCTGGCTAGCTCCGGGACTGCCTGCATCGTTTGCTACATATTTCACTCCTTTCTTCATTTCCGTCTCAACAGTTTTATGCCACCCGTGCAGTTTGTAGCGATTGTGTAACGGTCAAAGCAATTTCGCCTTTTTTGCATCACTTGAACGCATCGCCTGAAGCTGGTAAAGTGTTGAACATTGAAAGCAACCGGTGCGTTTTATCCTGAATTGTTTTTCATTTCTTACACCGCTGGAGGAGTGAGTAGTATTTCAGTGTGTTCTACTTACTGTCGGATGCAGAACATTAGGGACACCTCTCTACGTGACAGCTCCATTTCGGATTATTCATGTTTTCTTCGTCGTCTTTCTTATACATCCATCTCCTCTTTGATTTTCCCCCCGTTCCCATCTTGTTTTACGATTGAAGAAACCTCAGCAGATGAAATCGATAAAGCATCATGGCTTTCATGTTGAGTCTTCATCCCTATCCCAGCCACTCAGGAAGTTTTACGAGCGAACAGGTGTTCTTCATATTGCTCTGATTGCCCTGCAGATGTGCGTCGTGAAGTATCTGTTGTCCTACCTCGCAACTTTATATAAAATCTAAGAAACGAGGCAGCAGTTTCCAGAAGAAGTGAGGAGAGGTTGCATTCTTGTTTTTGCACCGCGGCCAAGAAGATTTTGTTCTCATCTCTAGATCTCAAGAACAAGAGACGACCAGGCCAAAGACCACTAGATAATGTCCTGGTGGTCTGCAAATCAGATTATGATGTTTTAGGGATCACACGAGTCAGGATTAAAATTTAAGTAGGTTTAACAGAAAGTTGGAGAACATCAGCAAACTTTTGTGCTCTCAGCACCTTCTAGATACTTCTTTTGTTTTATCTTCTCATTGAGAATCATTTTCTTCTCATGTCCCATCCTGGGCAGGCTTCTCACTGCGCTGGCGTCTTGTAATTGGGGGTTAGGTGATGTTTGTGTGATCTAAAGAAGCAGCATCCAGCGGCGGGCGTTGTTAAGGTAGATCTCCGTGCAGCAGGCTGACAAGGTGTGTGCCGTTTGATGTATGGAGCAGAGTTCTCGTCTCTCGCTTTCTCCGCGTTTTCTCCGGCTGTTCGCTGTGAGCCACTTACAGGGTGAATAAATGCTAATGAATGGAAATGCGGTGCGGAGAGAGACGGCAGATATCCGCCTGTTAATAAAGCAGCACAGAGCACATCTGTGTCTCCCGTGTTTTCAATCCCTTCTTTCTTGTTTTTTTTTATCTGTTCTGCGTGAACGGTTTCTTTCAGCATGTCTGACTTTGATTAAATTTTTCAAACATGAACTCTTGATTACACTTTTACAAGTAAAGCCCATGTGCATACTGTATGTAATTCATTTATAGAACCTTCACCGCAGCTGGATTACTGTTCTATGCTGAGCATTGCTTTAAATCTTATCGAATGAGCAGCTCGGATATCCACAAGGATCCTTCCCATGTGTGGAGGTATTTTGCATACCTACAACTGGGAGGAGACCCTAGGGCAAACCCAGAATACACATCTGGCCCAGGAGCACATCTGGATCCCCCCAGGATCCTCGAGGATGTGGCAAGGGAGAAGGATGTCAGGGTTACTTCGGTTTGCCGGCTGCCAATGAGGCCTAGACCTGCATAAGTGGCAGAAAATGGATACATGGATGGATGATATTCACAGCTGTGTACAGGTGAGCTGATACCTGCTGGAAACACTGGAAAACACTGAGATGCTGATCTTAGTTTGTAATTTTCCATGTTGACCAGTTAAAAATGTAAATCTTAAAGGTGTTGAGCTCAGATTAGAGCTCTTGCTGATTGTGTTGTGGTGGTTTGTGTTCCAGTGTTGTATCAGGTGTGTTTCCACCATTGACAGTATGAAGAGCAGACGTTGTATCTGTGACGTCACCCACAGGTTTCCGAGGAGCCGTTGTGAAGCTCAGAGCTTATTTCTGCTGTGAAGTTGGACATTTTAACACGGAGACTGACTCACTACACAAATGACCAAAGTCCACTTCTGCAATACTTCTGGTGGAGTTTGAAGCCGTGTAGAAAACGGCTTCAAACTCGTCGCGGCTGTGACATCAGGTGGGATCTTGGTGGGATTCGACACCAACGTCCTGTCCTAACTCTCGCAGACTCGTCCTGGAGGTTTGTGTTCCGCTCCATTTGCTGTGTTTCCACCAGAAGAACAGCAGACAGATGTGTTAGTTATTCTGACGTGAGGTCACTTGTTGTTCTCCGGCTTCATCTTTAATAATGTATTTCCATATTCCTCACACAGTTCTCCCACTGGGGATTAAAGAACGGATCCACCCCGCAGCCTCAATGCATTTTTATTTATCATCTGGGTCACTGCTGTGGTCAGCTGCAGGGTTTGTACCTCAGCAGCAACAGTGTTTATATTTGGCTCATATTAATATATGTGTGTGTGTTTATATGGATACCTCATGCTCACATAGGCCCATCCATCATGTCACCGTGGAGCAGATCTCTCCCTCCTTCGCTTCTCTCCCTCCTCCACCATGTCCCCCCTTTTGCTCCTCTCTCTCTCTCTCTCTCTCTCTCTCGCCGGAGGCTGTTTCTGAAGGGGGTTCCCTCTCCCATTGATTTTCCTGTGAGCCCCTTGCTGTGAGCGAGACACTCCCGGCCCCTCACCCCACTGTGCTGATTTACTCATGCTGTAATAGCATAATGTTTTTGAGACCCCCCACCCTCCTCTCCACTTCACACTCACACACACACTCACACACACACATGCTCCTCCCAGTTGTTTTGGCTCACGCCGTGGACTCCTCGCGGCGTGCGTGCGGGACCCGAGCTGGCGGACACCTGGCTGAGGTATTAACATCGTTATGAACCTGCCGCGCTCGGGCTCCACCGAGACGCAGCGTGGGGCTTCACACGTGAACACACACACGCGTATGTTCAGGGTTTTTTACCGCGTTTGTGAGGGCTGAACGTAGGATTACACTTACTGTCTTACTGTCAGGTGTGTTCACACATGTGGCTCCAAATAGAAAAGATGCAGCAGGATGCCAGACAGTTTAAATGAAACTCTGAACCACAGGGACGCTCCGAGCATCAGAGGTGTGAAGTGGCAACAAGTGGCACGACATCTGGGGATTAAGAAAATTTGACATGGTTCGTTGGCTATTAGTCTATTCCTCAGCCCTTCATGCTCCATCCCAATATTATTAGAAAGATTAAAGACAGACAGTCTTTACTGTAACTCTAACTCTAACCTAGTTTCATCAGATTGGATCTTGGTGATTGGACAGTCGGACCGGATGCCTCTCTATTTGAGGTCCAATCCAATTGAGGTCTCTGGGAAGGGATGTCACCACTGGCACCAACCAGGGTTTGTGTCCGGTCTTCGGCTCTAAGTTGGCATGTTTACCGTGAAGCGTCTCTGCGTCTGTGTGGAGGAGGAAGGGAGGCCACACTAGACCAATCCTCAGCCATTGTCTGCACATCTGAGAGGAGTCCTTCAGCGGCCTCCATTCATCCTCAGCAATCGCTCACTCTAAAGTGGACGATCTGCGTCCTCCTGTCTGCAGAGAAGCGCTCGGCTTTGTCTCGAGTCCGAAAATGAAACAGTCACACTCCGCGAACACACAATGGACTCGCTGTGTAAACTCCAGGCACACATTTCTCTCCTCTTACCCCTCTTCTCCTCCTCTCCTCTCTTTTCTTCTCATCTCTTTGTCATCGTTCCTCCTCCTCCCATGGGTAATGGCAACCCAGACACTGCAACCTCTGCAGAATACCAACACGCTCTCAATGCCATCTCACTCGGATTCTCATGAGCGCTGGCAGGAGGAGAATAATATGGGAAGGAGATGGAGCGGAAGGCAGATCCAGACACTGATAGCGTTGCTTGGACAAATGGCTAAAAATAATCAGCATGCGTGAGCATACGTGCACGGCATTTTGACTGTCATATCTTAGATTTTATTTCATGTTCTTTATTGCTCTGAGTTGCTGTTCATGCTGGTAAAATTTAGCTGCATCTGTGAATCTCTGTTTGGGAGGTCACAGACTATTAAAACAGTTTTTACAGACGATCAGTTCAATGAAATATCTCTCCAACCTCGTACCTTTACTGTTTTACAGGTTTAATTTCAGTGATCCCCTAAAAAGTCAGTGTGCTTCATCATACTTTAGACAACAGGCTCTGAGTTGAACATGCAGATATGCTCATCACCTCAGCAAAGCGCTCATTAAGCAGCAGCAAGTATAATTTCTGATATACTGTTAAAAGTAGAAAGAATAAAATTTAATTCTCACATCATAATTTGTCATATGCTCTAAAAAGATGCTAGAATCAAACATCAATCACAGCTGAGGCAATCATTTTATATTTTTGGGGGAGTGCTGACATGGAGCAGAGCCGGTGTCATGCCAGAACAGGAGCTGGGAAAGCAGGCAATATCACTGGGCTCAGCAGCCTCTGTGGACATAATGGCAGAGGAGAAAAGAGCGAAGAGGACGCTGACGGAGGAAGCTAAGAAGAGAAAAGGAGAGAGTGAGCGAGCAAGAAGCCGCCCGACAAGAGTAAATCTGGGACTGACTTTTAGTGGTTGGTGAGAGCTTGGTGAAATAAAAGGCTGAAAGACAGACGCCGAGCTGGGCTGACTGCTGCTGGACTAGTCAGTGATATTAGCTGCTGCTGGTGACCTGGTTGATGATTGTCTGTTAGCAAAGTTGTCGACTTCTGCGCAGTAAAGTTCAGGATTTCTGTAACTGTTCATAAAGAATAGTTTCCTTTGTTTCTGGCTCAAGATCCTCTGACTTGACTGAGGTCAGTGAAACCTACAGTGTTCCCCCTTTTTAAGGATTTTATAAAATGGTGGCTTGTTTTTTTTGGACTTTTGGTTTCCTCAGTGGAAAACAGACTGTTTACTCCAGAAGAATCTTCCTGAGCTGGAAAAAACTAAATCAGCAAAACAGGAAGGAACAAAAGTTTTTAAGCCAAGGAAACATGCAGACTTGTTGAAAGTGGTGGCAAAGTCATGGAAGCTCTGGAGTTTAACACTTAATTAATAATAATTAATTTGGCTTGTCCAAGTTAGGAGTGAAAATATGTGGAAGGAGGATGAAAGAGGCGACGTGTGAGAAAGTCTGACTCTGTTTTCTTTGGTCTCTGCTGCTCCAGGCCTCATTCACTTAGTTTCCTCTTCCTGCGCTGCAGCCAGTAGGCGGAGGTTTTCTCCAGTCAACTTCTATCGATCGCGGCGTTTGAGACGTGCTGTTTATCAGGAAATCTACTCCAGACACACTGCAGGGATAACAAGACCGGTGAACACACACACACACCAAATATTAGACCGACTTCTGCATCCCTGCGTGCTCAGGTAATGAGACGATGTGAGTTAAGGTAAACACAATCAATATTCCGCACACAGGCTGCTGGTGCAGACGACAAGCATCAAGGTAATCTTTGGTGAGAGAGCGAGATGAAAATGTCCCGTCGTTTTCTTCTTCTCCTCTCGCTCGGCGTGCAAACACTCCCTCCTGTCTCTCATCATCTCGTCATCCTCCTCTGTGCTGCCCGTTTAGGATTTTTGCTCAACTCAGGCAGGAGTTTGTTGAAGAAATGTGGTGATGGAGGTTAATAGAAGTCACCTGTAATCACAGGTATGTCCTGTGTAGTCGACTTTGTGGCTTTCAAATCGCGGCTTAATGAGAAAATTAAAGCTTTTTTGTTGGAGCTACAGACTGTTGATTCTTCACATTTTATGGATTTACATAAAAATACAACATGTCATTAGCTGCCCATTTTAATTAAGGATATTGATAACACCAGTATATAATTAAAGTCCACAATAAGTCCATTTACTGACGGATCTTTTTAACTCTGCTCTGGTCCGCGTACATCGATTGTTGTTCTGCTCGTCTCAGCTGAACGAGCGCCATCACCGCCCGCTCACTGTTCATTATTAGAAGTCTGTTTTTGTTTAGCATCTCTGCCACCTGTGCCACTCTGTGTAGGCGAAGGGAGACCGTGACAAAGAGAGGGTGAAGGCAGGTGGAGGGAGGGGTGGAGGATTGCTGACAGAGGATGGAGGTGCTGCTGGTAGAAAGGAGAATAAGAGCTACACAATCGGTGTGATTAGAAGGAGAGCCGCTGTAAGAGCTGCGACTTAATCTGGTAACTGAAACGACTGTATCGTCGCAGAGCGTGTGCCATCTCAAACAAGAGATAATTAACGTCATAATTTGGGCAAACGACTGTTTAATTAGTGTTATTGTGCTTTTTTAATTATCAGACACATCTGCCAAAAACACGAGCAAAGGCCGAGAGCGGAACGAGTCTTTTTGGGACTCACTGGCTTTGTTCATAATTTTTATATGAGCTGGTAAAGTACAAATACTCACAAATACAAGTAACTTTATTAGTGTACTTGAGGTTATTTTTCTAACAACACAAATATCTGTACTTTCTACTCAACTTGTTCCATCAGTTTTAATGCGCTTTAATGAGGTGAATCATCGATTTCTTCATTTTTATGCATCACTGCTGCTTATCACACACAACAGACGTAACCTGATGAAAACTGTGTGAAAGGCATACAGAGACAAAGAGGGAGACTCTAGCTTTGCACAAAACAGTTGGTAGAAATGTCCTTCAGAGAAAATACTCTTTACTTTTTACCCTTTGAGTACATTTCAGAGTGTGTCTGTCCTTTGACTTCAACAGTTGAATCAGTAATTCAACTTTTTCCACCTCTGCACAGTGAATAATAGTTAAAAGTTTCACGGCTCAACAGCTGGTGCTGAATGTCATTATATTTTTTATTCTTTAACTTTGATTAAAGTTTGAATAATAATGAGTAAAGCACTGTTCTCTATGTGGAGGCAGCACCCTCTCTCTCTCCGTCTTACATTGTCTGTTTTTCTTCCTCTCACCTGTGAAGGTTTTGCTCCCACTCCTCCGCTCAGCCTCGCACATAAACGCCAGATGCCTGAGGCTGAAAAGGTTTATATAATAACCGGGAAATTTCCACATATTGAAATTCATAAACCACAACACTGCGGCGTGTTTGTGTGACGGCAAAACATTTCCCTCTCATATGTTTGTACATCTTTGTGATGGTTTTCTGTCTGGACTGAAGATTTGGTGAATTAACCAGAATGGTTCTGCAGTATTTCCTGTGTGTCACGGTGCTGTAATCTAGTGCTGAGGTGTAAGGGGAGGACGTCATCGTTCTTGTTTATTCACGGAGGGAGAAATCTGATTGTTTTGCTGCAACCAAGAACAACTCGTGTCTCAGGAGGAGGTGTGACAGACGAATGCTAAAGGTACAAACATCTGTGGAGGCAGCAGTTTCTGGCCTGATTTCAATACCGCCTTTCAATCTATACTGCTGCCCCACGGGAAGGCGATGTCATCCGCTGCATCCTGCAGAAACACTCGCCAAACTCTCTCTCCAGCCTTATCTGAGAGCTGTCGATCCTGCAGGTGGAGGAGGGATTTCTTTCTGCTGATGGATGCAACAGCACCGACACTCCACTGACTTTTCTGACTCTTCTCCCTCCTCTTCCCTCTCTTGAGTCATGCTCACACCTGAAAACTCAAAGCTCAGCTGTGGAGCGCTGGCAGAGCTCCTGTGAGCTTAGCATCTGTTGGATTACTCTCTCCCGACCCAGACTGTAAAAAATGATTGACGCCAGGCGCTGTCACACTCCCTGCTCTCTCTCTGTCAGGATATCGACTGATTGGTAGAGATAGCGGATGAGACTAATAAAATATTAAAACGCAGAGGCCGGCATCTGTGTTAGGCCCCATAACGTGGTGACATGAGCTATCGAACCCGGGCTTTTATCACCGCTATGGAAGAAGGCGCAAAGTCGCTGCATTGATTTGGAGTTTCTTTTTACTGCCGATTTTTATGACAGACGCACTTAGGCACTTTTGGCAAAAAGTCCTTTTTAAAGCCTCGCGGTGTTTGCCTCATTTCAAACAGCGAGTCCATGTAGGAAACTGGATCCGCTGCTCAGACACAACCCAGCAGAAACACACTTTGTGTGTGTGTGTGTGTGTGTGAGGGAGTGAATGAATGGAGCAGCTTCGGGATTCCAGCCAACAAAAAGCCCGGCATCCTGGAAACCTCATCCTCTTTATGAATAATAAAACAAGCATCGTAAAAAAAAAAAGCTTCACTCACTCACTCACTCACTCACGTTCTGCCAGCCTGCCTGCCTGCCTGCCTGGCTGGCTGCACTGACTGCCGCTCCATTATATATTTATTATATGATCTCTTTATGTGTGTCTGTTGTTCGACAGAGGGCAGATGATGGCACAACCCTGCTGTCAAGTCTGTGTCTTTGTATCAGGCTGGAATGCGGAGGTGCAGCCGTCAGAGGTCTGGAGGAATTAAATCATTAATCTCCCCCCTTTTATTTTTTTCACTCCTCAGACGCTGCCTGCACACCAGACCAGCTTCTGCAGGTGCATGGGAGACTCAATTAGCTTAAATGTGCTGGTCTGAGATAAAGAATGCCAGAATAACGCAGAGGAGGCCGAGTGTTGTTGTTTTCTGCTGCTCAGCACTCGAACCTGTATTCAAACCTGTATTTTCCTGCCACACACGCAGGAGTGACAGATCCGTGGTCGACTGTGGTTCAGGAGTCGCAGCATCGTGGAGAGGACGCAAAGAGGGCGATTTAAAAATGGAGAACAATCACCTTACACGGCTGACCTGACCCTTGAGAGCAGGAAAACTGAGAGGTGTTAACGGAGGGTGTGTTTGGAGAGCAGAGGTGGAAAATCACCCCGCCTGCCCTCTCGTAGGTCGTAGCGAGCGGCGTTTTAATAAAGAGCGAGGCTGATGCAGGGAGATGATTAAATGTCAGACTTACTGCGTGAATGTCATGCTGCCCGGGCAGGTCGTCCACCGTTAAAACATGTCTTACATTACCTGAACTCATTTTGGAAACTTTCCATGGGAACAAACGGGAATAAACCAAGAACACTCTCCACTCCCTCTGTAGCTTGGTTAGCTCACATTCTCCATCAGACTTTACACGTACCGTCTTTCCGCTCTGCATCCCTTAAAGTATTAAAAACACAGAAGTGTTCAGAGCTACTGTAACCGGCTGCCACCAACGCAGCGCCATGGCAACAGAATATAATCAAGGATATCTTAAATTTGAATTTGATATCCCGTCAGTCAGATAAATCATCAAATGTGAGATGTCATCTTAAATGGATTACTAAAATGTAAGTGTAGATGTCTTGAATTATAATTCTGGGCCATTCAAACTGCATTTGTCGATGTCTGAAATTAATTAAAAGTAATTAAATGTCATTAGAGAAGAAGCGAAATCACATCAGCAGGATTTTTGAAGATGGACGTTGAGATTTGTCGTCTCTCTCTCTTTCCCTTCATTTGACAGTCTGTTCTCTCGGCACGTTAATTGTTGGTTTTCATCGCTGACACGTAGACACATATCATCTCCAGCTGTGCTCAGTGCACTCAGCGCTGGTATCCAACATGTGGGCTGTCGTCAGCGTGTGTGTGTATCTGTCTCTTTGCCGTGATGTGCTGTTAAACCACTCCTCCGGGCTTCATTGTGTGTGTGTGAGACCCGTCTCCATGTCAAACTGCGTCCCCTGTATTTTGTTCTTCTTTCGTGCCCTTGAGCTCACTCATGGTGGGTGTGTGTGTGTGTGTGTGCGAGGTGGGTGGCTGGCGGTGGCAGTGGGGGGTCTTAGAGCAGGTGGTACACCTGAGGGTACGACGCTGCACGTCTGCAGTAATTTGGGAGTGAGACTCCCAGAGTGCAACATGTATTGTTCTTCCGATTGGTTTCAGCTCTCGAGCAAAACACTCCTGACCTCGCTCCAAAAACTACAAAAGAAGGCATGCACGGGGGGATAAAACCCAGCACAGTTACTTTAAATTGGAAGAGGCTCAGCAGCACTGAATGCACACAGGCATGCTGCGATATTTTCTTTGAGAGTTAACAAGCAAAACGAAGAGAAGGCAGTGACAGGCCAGGCACAGTCAATCTGTGCGTTTGCTGTTTACTTCACACCAGTTGTCCTACAGCAGCTGCAGAAACAGTGAATGCGTGTGTCAATATTGTGGCCAGCGCGTCGAGGAAGAGGCAAGATTCTAGATTGACGCTAATTTACTTCCCGCTGCAATGTTTCGACCAAAACATGTTGTCATTTTTGCCCCAGAAGAGGAAAATGTTGCATCATGGCAGCAGCGATAAAGGTAACAATAAAAACATACAACGGAGAGTCCGTGTGATTAAAAATGCAACAAATCACTCGTGAAAATTTGCACACCTATGTCTCCGTCCACAGAGCAGGGAGTCTACTCCTTACATAGAGGAAGCTGCAGCGTGTCAAAGCTCAATTTCTTGTTAATATTAGAACTAAAGAACATGCAGCGCTCATCACTTTCCACCTCGTGCCCTCAGTCTGGGAAGGTTTCAGTCGATATCCGTGTTTTAAGTTTAAGGAATTGATCTGCACACTTAGAGGCTGAAACTATCGTCTGCTTTCTTATCTGACACGCAGCTAAGGGCAGCAGGTCCGAGTCGAACCCTGGGCTGCTGCGGCAAGGACTGAGCCTTTGTTCCCGTAGTGCAGGATGACGTGACTGACCAAGCTGTCCAAACTCAAGTATATCTGAGTTGACCTGATGTGCAGGGTGCTTTCTGTGCTTTATCAATGCTGCTGTGATTTAAACCAACAGGAGAAGCTTGTGCGTGTTCCTCTGTTGTATATTTTTTATGTCCGAGCAGCTCACGCATTCAAGAGAAGATTTTATAGCGACGAGCGCCTCGCCAAGTCTTTACAAGAACCCAGCGATGCACTATTCCCAGCAGAAATCACTCTGCTTCTGGCTTTCTTAATCTCCCATCCGTCATCCATTACGGGGTAAGGGCTGTCAGGGCCTCGCATCCCACCACTCTCTCCTCTCCTCCCTCCCCCTTTTCTGTACCTCCCACTCCTCCCTTTTCTGAGTGAGGGAGCCCTCATTAATGGTGACAGGTGAGCATCCCCCCAGAGGGGACGGGACCAGTCAGGCCGGAGGGGTGGATGAGGATTTCGATGGAGGCAGTTGGGGAGATGAACACTGGGGAGGATGCAATCTGTATGATCCTGTATCGGGTGCAAAATAAACTGTCCCTGGTGGGGGGCCATTATGGGGCTCGGATGTTTTAGAGAGGGAGGAGGAACGGGAATTATGACAGGATGGGGGAGGGCGATGACAGCCTTAAAAAACAGCAGTAAGTGTTTGCTCGTTTGATACGATAAATCACACACGCTCACCGTGTCCACATTAATTCAGTTCAGTCTGGAAATGATGTGTCGAGTTTCTCCTCTTCTTTCTGTCCAGTAAAAACTAAATAAGTAAATTATTTGGTAGAGTGTGGCAGACGCAGCACAGTTACTATGTTGTACAGTGTGTGTTTTAGCTGTTGTTTGCTTCTGTGCTGCTGCACCGACACGCAGATCGGATTGCCGTTTTATGATCACGTCTGATAAAATGAACATAAACACAGGTTAATTACAGCAGCTCTATTATGTGCCGTGTTAGCTTTCAGAATGAATGATGATGACGGAGCGGGTCAGCAGAGGCATCTCGGAGACCGGAGAGCCTCGTTTCTGTGCCTGAAAAACGCCAACTCGGTGTGGATAAAAGGCCGCGTTGGAGAGGAAAGATGTAGCTGCCCTGCCCCACAACACGCACACAAAACTGGGGATGTTTACCGCTGAGCACACCCGGCTTGCTCACGTTAACTCACATGCAACCATCACACACTCATGCAGTGCTCAGTAATCAGATGTTTGGCTCTGTGTGTTGCGCGCTGTGATTCTGCTGCAGGGCCAGTGTGAGGAGATCAGAGGCTGCAGATAACCTCCTATCCACAGAGGAGGGGGTGCACTGAAGAGGAGGAGGAGGGCGAGAAAGGAGGGGAGCAGAATAACAGACTGACGCGCGGCACCTTGGGTTAATTTTAGTCCGCCGCCGACACTTTCTTTCCACCGGGCGAGTCATTTAAGAACACATTTTCATTTTTAGCAGCGTGTTTGCATTCATTCTGCCTCGCTGTCAACACGCTCGCCGGGTCGCTGCAGGGTGGAAATATTGATCTGAATTTGTGCAGAGAGAGCGAGAGAGAGAGAGAGAGGGAGAACTAATTCAAATTTCCATCCACTTTGCATAGAGGCTTTTACTCCAAAACCTTAAAGTAAGGCAGTGTTCCTATGGCACGTCATTTCCATGTGAAAGGCTCTCTTTTTTATGATACTATAATGGAGTGTTGTTATCGTCGCTGTTCAGCCGTTCTGCGAGCCGCCACAAAAGAATAACATTGGTCCAGTTTGTCCTGCCCGCAGGTTCTGACCGTGGTAATTCCACACCACACAACATGTCACCTCCACTGCAGACCACAGGTTTTTATTTTTAAGCCTCGGTCCCTGTTGTCTATGTCAGCTTACTAAATGGAAAGCTGTGGTTTTTTACACTGTTTGAGGGCCACCTACGTCGAGCGTATATACCATCAGCTCAAATCGCCCGACCTGTGGAGGCTGTTTTTAATTACCTGTTTGATGAGACAGCATGGAAAGTGTCAGAGCGGGCATTTCTCGCTGCATGCTTTGCCAGCCCGGAGATGGAAAGGCAGACAGGAGGTGGGGGGAGGTGCGAGTCCCTCTGGGATATTGTAGCGGCACATGTTGAATGTATTGTGTGTGTGTGGAGTGAAATGCTGCTATGTTTTATATTTTTTATTTAAAGCAACATCAACAAGGTCACCAACAGCAGACCCAGCAGCAGCTGATATTACTGACTAGTCCAGCAGCAGTCAGCCCAGCTCGGCCTCTGTCTTTCAGCCTTTTATTTCACCAAGCTCTCACCAACCACTAGTGCCGGAACCACTAGTCCAGTGGCTTCTCGCTCGCTTATTCTCTGCTCCTCTCTTCTTAGCTTCCTCTGTCAACGTCCTTTTTAGCTCCTGTTCTGGCACAACACCAGCTCTACTCTCCTCTCGCCTTGGGCCTGAAAACCTCTTCCTGTTGGTCCACAAAACCTGTGATACAAACACAGCACTCCCCCACGGTGCTCTTAGCTCACTGTCTGGGCAGCCTGGCTATAAAATTGAGTTAAAATTTGCTAACAGCAGCTACAGTTTACTTCACTGTCCATCATAAACTCTGTGAATCACAGAGAGTTGAGGCGGAGCAGCCGGAGGACATCAGAGGGAAAACCAGGAAACATTTTCTCCATAAAATATGATCCAGTTTCACCAGAATCGGTGAAATAGTTGGTCTGTGTGACTTAGTGCCGTAAAGCGTTACGTACTTCTCCCGACCCGGAGCCCAAAGTTACATAGTGTGAGAACAGACGTACGACTGACAGAGACACCGTTCACCTGATCACAGGTCACCTGATCACAGGTCACCTGATCACAGGTCAGCATGGACCAACAGGAGTTCTCCGTTAGCTTGGTGCTAGAGGCCTAGATTCATCTCGAGTCTGCATATGACTGCACCACTTCTGGTTCACGTTAACGTGTTTTGAGTATATCTTTGTGTTCACATGAAACTTAAAAGGAAATCTGTGTAGAGATTTATGTGTGTACATGTGAGTATTTTGGACCGAGGATATGTTATGCGATGGGAATCGGGTCTCCGTCTGCATTCAGATCCACCAGGACGCTCACACATGCCGGCCAGATGCTGGGAGCTCCTCGGTGAGATCCACTGGAATTACAGACAGGTTCTCTTCATACCTGAGGGGGGGGGACTACAAAGGCTTCCTCCTTCTGCTGCTGGCTGCACACATCACCAGCAGAGCCAGTTTACGGCCGCACACTGCTGTCAACCTCATCGGGGTAACTCCCCTTTGTTGTACATTCCTCATGAATCCCATGGTTCCCTTCCAGGAATTCTGTAGACTTAGTTATGAAGACTTAGTTTTATGTTTTACATTTGCAGCCTAATTTGCTACATGTATAGAATATAAATGGCTTAACGGGCCTCTCTGAAGTCTCAAGTGGTGAACAAAGTCCTTCGAGCAAAAATGCCAAACATGACTCAGTTCCAGCTTCTCATTTCGCTCTCTTCTCCTCAGGCTGCTGAGCCTTACATTGCCTAGCTCCTGTTCTGGCACGACATCAGCCACGCTCCCACCAGCATTCGCCTGATAACCTGTAAACCTCCCCTTCTTCTTCACGGCAGTCCAAACACTAACACTTACATCTCTACAAGGAAAGGTTCAACATTTTAAACCTCACTAAGTTTAAAGTGGATAAACATTATTGTTCTCATGCAGCTGTTAGACTTCTTTCCATATTAAAATCAGCGCCTACTCCTCCTCCTCCTCTGCTCCCACCTCCTTCCAGCCCACACAAAGAGCTGGGCAGACCTCCTCTAATGTACAGGACTAACGCTGGATGAGTTCCATGCTATTGTTTCAGAGAAGCTGAGGCTCATTATCGCCTCCCTTTGTATGAATTGTGCATTTAAATATATAAATCTGAGCTCTGAGTGTTTTTTAATGTTAATGCATTGCTGTGAGATGATCTCCAGCTATACACACCATCTGTGTATGCATAAATGTATATATGCATTTATTTACCCACACACACGTATAAACTACGCCACCGAGCATCGTGCCACAGCTGAGCCCAGCAGCTGGTGTCTATATCCCGTGGTGTGTGTTTGTGTGTTATGGGTGTTGAGGGTGGTGGAGGGGGGTTTGCTGGCAGACTAGCAGGCTGGTGATGGCAATGCAGCAGCAGTCTGGATTAAGGGATCAGCGCCGGTGTCAGACAAACATTGGATTAGTGCTGTAATCTCACCCTCGCTGGCCCGAGCCTGAAACTGAGACCAAGGACTCTCCTCACCCCGCGTTTACGCACCTGCCTGGATTAACCCGAAGAAGGAGCCCGGGCCTCGCTTAGACCTCTGCCCTCTCGTTCTGTAATGAGACCGGTAATTGAGAGCGAGACCGCAACTTTGCCTTGGAATGCCAGTCATTGTGCCCCAGGGGTGGAGACGCCAGGAGGCTGGAGACGAGCGCCGCTGTGCGTTGCATAATGTGTTCATACATTTTAAACGGCAGGTTTGCCATTTAAACCTGGAATGGAGACAACAAGCTTGGACCGCACGTCACGGGTGTTTGTGTTTGTCACACTGATTTTCTAGCAGTGGATCATGTTCTGGACGGTGGCCACCATCATAAAACGGGCTTTAAATCGCACACATTGTGGTTAAATTACATCTGACATTATCATTTGAATGATTTAAAGGTGCTGTATGTGACAGCAAAACAAACAAGCACGACAGCTGCTTATTAAACAAACCAGTACTCTAAATAGTTAATTCCTTCTGCGATGTGAGGGCCAAATGCTCTGTAGCTGGTGTATGTTTTATGTTTTTGTCTCGTCTTATCACTTTTTGAGGTCTATGGTTGTGTGTTTGTGACGATAAATTCTATTTCAGCATGTTACTGTGTTGTCGTTTATAATAATTGTTCATCACGACTTGATAAAGATGATTTAAGAACGTCATGTTATAAGAAACTGGTTGAGGAGTTTATTTACTTGCAGACTTTGTTTCTGTTATTAATGTTAACGTCTCAGATGAGGCTGATGTCCTCAGTCTTTTTTTTTAAATGGAGCCATTCCTGATTTCTTGTGTGTCTTCTCTCGTCATGTTTCACCTCCCCGAAGAGCCAAAGACTTCTCCTCCCTGTGGTAATTGGAGCTTTAAGGCTTGAAGACGGCAGACAGGATAGATGGAGAGACACATTGGCAGACACGTAGACGTCATTAGGTTTGTTGTCTCCTGTGGAGAGCTCTGACTGATGAAGCAGACATGAGATTTAAAGTGGAAGGACTGTACACTTCCTGAGTGGAGCGTTCTTAGTCAGCCAGTGGTGTTATGATGGAGAGAAAGTGAAGCTGCCCGCTGCAGTCAGACACAGTAAGTCAAATTTTCATATCTCAGCATACAAACATGGAAAATTTAGTGCGACGTCTGTAAAAACTGGTTTTTAGTTTTTCATGGTGCCAATCACCAGAACAAAGGTGAAACAGTGTCAGCAGTGTTGTCATGTTTCAGCTCAGGGATGTGACTTGGCAGACGCTCTGTCTTTTGGCCGAAGTTATGTTTGATTGCTCTTCTTGGATTCGCCGCTAGTTATGGCGGAGATATTTGGCAGGCCGTGGCAATTGGCTCGGCCGCCGCACAGAGATTTGGCGATGTGTACGTTAGGGTTCCTCAGAGTTACATTCAAACGGCACAGGTGATTAGCAGCCTGCAGAGTTACTGATGGTGTCGCTGACAGCGAAGCAGCTGGGACGATCGGAGCTGTCAGCCAGACTGATGAGGAAATGTGGATAATGTGGCTGACAGGCTGTGACTTAAACATGTCCAATCGAGCCCTGGTTTGGCAGGTTTTAATACTTTCTGTGCATTCCTTCAAAGGTCTGTCATCACATCTTACGCCTTACCACCCATTCGGTGGTCGAGTGGTTAGTCCTGATCTGTTTTTAATTAAACGTGACTGTGTCAATATTTGACATTTGAAGTGACACTCCTGTCATGACTCCATGCCGGTGCCACAAAACACCTGCAACAATGTTTGTGCGTGTGTGTGCTTCAAAGCGAGATGTGTATTCAGTGCCAATGCAAAGTTTAGAAGCTCAAACTTCAAACCGTATTTTCTACCCTCGGCTGCAGAGACCACACTGGATTCTGGCACCGAGAAATGTCGACTACGAACCTCTGAACTTCCAGAATGAAGTGACATGGAATATAATGTCCATAACTACGTTTTCATGCATCTATAATCACCACTATTTTTATTTTTGTTACTTAAAAATTCTCCTTTTATATCTACCGTTACATGAGTGTAAAACTTTGGTAATGATAAAATATGACAGATCCGTGTTGTCCAATTTTAGTTCATCTACGTCCTGTTTAAAGCAGTTTCAGATTCTTCAGATTGTCCATCCATTTTCTTCCGATTATTTCCCCCAGCAACGCATTCGAGCTCCTCCAATCCGAGGTCATTCCCAGGCCGGATTGGTTCTGTAGTCCCTCCAGCAGGTTCTGGGTCTGCCCTTGGTGTCTCCTCCCAGTTGGTCATATACCCTGAACACCTCCAAAGAAAGGGGGCAGGGGGGCAATCTAAACAGATGCCTGAACCACCTCTGCTGCCTCCTCTGGAAGCGGCTCTACTCCGAGCTGCTCACCCTATCTCTGTAGGGATGTAACTCTAATTTATAAAACCTTAAATTCAAATTTGTAGCGACAGTTTCAAACACGTGATTTGACCGTGTAGCCTAGAAAATAACGTAATAAACGGAGATAGAAGAAGGAGCACTTCTTCTATTATCTTTAATTTCTTCTTTACCACCAAGAGGTTAATCAAACAAATTAAACATAAATGCATTTAACTCACATTCATTCACATCTCCTCAGATTTGGTGGCTTATTATCTCAGAGTTGATGCGTATTCATTAATCTTGTAATCACAGTCCAGCTAACGCACTCCTCACCTGTGAGGATCGTCACCAGAGGCGGATCGGTTCTGATCATCCTCCGTGAGTCATACCTCGCTCACTCAGCATTCAGCGCGCAAACAGAAACAGACCAGCTCAAACCTGTAATCAGACTTTCTGCAGCAGAGGTCAGAGTCATGCTTTGACTCAAGATCAGCTGAAATCATAAAGAAAGAGGCAGGAGGAGCTCGGCCGTGTTTAATATTTTATGACGTTGGAGGCAGGAGAAGTGTTGCTGCAAAGTGTTTACCTGCGAGAGTTTCAGCTGAATATTCTCTTGTTTTTATGATCACAAATGAGTCAAAAAATCCTTTGCATCTTCAAAAGCTTGCACACCAGCTATCTTAATTTGAAGCTCTTTTTTTAATGCAGATTCAATTTCAGATTTCAGAGCCAGTCAGGCGTTGACGCAAACTGTTGAAGCTGAAGACGAAGCCTGAATTTCACCCACCTCTGGCTGCACCCACATGTGCAGTGATGAGGTTTGCTTTACAAATGCTCGTACTCGCCGTACCTTCAGATCTCTGACGCCTGCTCTCCGATCAATTCTCTGATTTAGTGCAGAGTGCTTGACTCCACTTTTTCTCCACCTGTGCCGCCTTCCTGCCGTGCCCTGAACCTCCAAACATTCGTCATAATTTGGGAGCAGTCAGTAAGTGCGAGGTGTTGATTTATGTTTGTCCCTTGTCACCCTTCTCCTCGGGGTCATCTCCTGGGAATCCGGCTGGTTCTCCCGTGTGTTTTTTCTTGGTGCAGTTTGCGAATGTGAGAGCAGCACGTGAAGTGATGTGAGCTGCTGTCTGAAGCACTGGCCTGTAGAGCCATAATGGCGACCGGCCTCTCAGCCAGAGCAGCGATCTCATTACCCCGGCCTGTTAGTGACTGGCTTATTACGTGGAGGTGACAGCTCGAGGCTGGAGACAAGATGGGCTGGGATATGCCCACTTAACAACCTCAGACTGAGATAAAGAGCATGGAAAGGATTGGCAGTGGACAGGAAGATGGATATGTTCTGCCAGCTCGACTGAATCATGGTTCAGCCATAAATATATTCTGACAAACCTCCGGGTTTGTCTCCACTGTGGAGGAAGCCTTACTAAAAGGTTTTATTTTATATTTATTTCAGCATATTTCCTGTTCTTACATCCTCCTACACGCAGACATCCAAACAAATAGAGTTCATTGTCTCTAAATCATTGGTGTACAACATTTTCTTCCACTTATCCGCGGTTGGGTCAGCAGGTTTAGCAAACATTCCAGCTCTTCCTGGGGGATCCTGAGGTGTTCCCAGACCAGAAGGGTTATGTAGTCCCTCCAGCAGGTTCTGGGTCTGCCCTGTTGTCTCCTAACAGGGGGAGGGAGGCACCCAGGAGGCATCCTAATTAGCTCAGCTGTCTCCTTTCGACATGAAGGAGCAGTGGCACCTCGGCTGTCCAAGCTACCGAAAGCTTAGGTGAGGGTTGGGAAGTAGATGGACCACAGCAGTCCAACACAGCATCCACATTACTGCAGATGTCACACCAACCCGTTGATCCATCTCAAGCTCCATTTTCCCATCACTGGAGAACCTCCAGAGCCAGAGGGAACCTCCAGTGTTCTCCTGCAGAGGGGTCATGTTGGTTATTTTTCTGGATGCTACGTGTCGACACATTTAACCTGTGACGAGAGCCAGAAAATGGGAACTAGAAGATTACATATCTTCCTGTTGCTTTTAAAGGAATCATCTCATCTGCTCATCATTCCCAAGTAGGTTTAATGTCGTTAATAGCTCTCTGTAATCAATGTGTTTGAATTGTTCTTTGTACCTGTTTGGGAGTGCCACTTCCTCTGATGTGTCAAACCGCCTCTGAAGCCAAAATGTTCATCTGTGTGTGTCTGTGAGCCCCGGGGGTGAGTTGTAGGCAGCTGTACGGCTGAGGAACAGCAGCTGGAGCGGCGATGAGCTTTAAATACCGCCGCGCAGTTTACAGCACCCGAAAACAATCCTGATGATTTTCAGAGGTGATCGAAGTGTGATTAAACTTCACAGCCTGCAGAGGACTTGTGCAGGACGCTCAGCGGATGCTGGGGAAATAACACCCTAGTTGTTGGGCAAACAGCGGTCTGCTGCCCTGCTCCTGTGCACAGTCGTGCATACAGTCAGGGTCAGTGATCACAGAGCTTTGTTTGTAGTCTGCTGAGAAGAATCAGCACGCAGCACTTAGAACGCCGTCTCTCTTATCCTTTGCATATTTGCATTCTCTCTCTGAACTCTGCACTCCTGAGATTTGTTATTTCTCTTTCTTCTTTAACCATCCAGCGTTTGTTGTTTTTCGCAGCACAATGACTCCCACCGTGTCGGGGCGGCTGCTTCTCTAGTTGCCAGAGAGATGGTTGCCAGGGTAACGTGCATTTGACAGCTGTTATTACTTTGGGTTCCCCATCGCCACTGAGCTGTGTGAGAGAGAGAGAGAGAGAGAGAGAGAGAGAGAGAGGGGCATGGTGGCGTTATTGGATCGAAACCACCTCAGGATCCCGGCTAATTAGCACCAACGGGAAGAGGCCAGACTGTTAGCACGTTGCTAAATTGAGGGGATCGACTTCTGCGCCGCCTCCCAGTCAGTCAGTCATGGCTTCAGTCAGGATGTGTGAATGACCGCGCCGCAGCGCCGTCTGAAGGCCAGCGGCCAAAGCGTTTAGAGGCCGTGTGATGGCTCTTTGTGGCTTTGTCGCTGGCTAATGAAGGTCCCCCAAAGATTTACGTGTCTGAGGTCGTTTTTCTATTCACACAGAGGCCGGCGGGGCCCGGCGTATCTATACAGCTCCCGTTCATCCACCGGACGGCTTTATGATAGATCCCAACAGGCTAATAAATCACGGCGGTGGTCATTACGCCTGCAGCTCGGCTCGGATCTCGACACAAAATGACTGGAACGTGCAGCTCTTCCCGTCATTGTTGAACTGCATAATGGAACAATGTTGGCTCTGTTTTTTCGGCGTGCTTTCATTTTTCACTCTGGTTAGACTTTAAGCTGGAAGCCCGTCACGTCCCTACAGGCGGCTGCTTTTCTCTCCTCTCGTTGATCCTCATTATTCTATCCTTGACCATCGTTTTATGAAGCATCCACTTCCAT
Source organism: Nibea coibor (assembly GCA_023373845.1). NCBI lineage: Eukaryota > Metazoa > Chordata > Actinopteri > Sciaenidae > Nibea > Nibea coibor. The sequence goes on along the minus strand of CM041738.1, from coordinate 29,242,420 downwards.
CCCTGCGCTCCCGTCCTCCCCCACCCCCCTCAAGCCTTCTCTCCAGACTACCGAGGCCTCGCAGTGGCACAGATGATGAAGACTCGGAGACTGTCGCCGTGCCATACAGGCTCTAATCACACAGCTCTAATTCAATTAGCCCGGGATTCAGAGGGAACAGAGCTGTGGAAAGACGGAGAATTAAGTAGGGAGGAGAAACAGCAGTGAATCCCTCTTCCTTTGTCAAACACCATCATATCACGGACTATATCCATATCTATTATTCCCACCCCTGCTGTAAAATCTGCCATTCATTTCCCACCAGTAATCTGCAGACAGATATAAACGGTTCAGTCTCGGCTTATACGTGGAGAGAATTTGCTCGCTATCAGCCTCAGAATGCCACAAATGAAATCAATTAGTCGTTAATGAAGTCTCCCGTGCGCTCTTTTGTCCCCCCCCCCCCGGATGCACCTAAATGGCGTATTACAGCATGTACAGTGAATGCACCAGAGGCCTCATTAAACTGTAAAGACCTCATTTAGAAACGCAGGCTGTTGTGCGGTTGGATTGTTCAGGTGCGCGTGTGGAAGCGAGGGATGAGAGCAGCAGAGGAGATGGACAGTATCCTCTCTAAGCCTGTGATCCCTCAATGATCAGACATCAATATTAAATAAGAAGCATGTCTTTAATTATCCGGTGTGTAACCGATCGGCTTTAACTCTTGCACAGGATTGCTCAGGTGGCGGATAAGTCCACGAAACATTTAGTCCTCAGAAGCATCATCGATGTAGAGATACTCTGCGTGCTGATGGTAAACAGCTGTGGGCAGTTTACTCTGCACGTCTGGCTGAAATGCAGATAAAGAACGTTGCTTGTGTGTGTTCCCGTTTGAATCGTGATGCGGTTTAGCAGCGTAAAATGTTTCTTTGAAAAATAAAACATCAAAGAGGAACTTGAACATGAACGTTCGGCTGTGTTTGTGATTAAAGCCGAGACTCAGAATCCAACACGTCTCGCACTGTTTGTCGCTTTTCTTCACAAGAAAAACGATGACGGAGAAAGTGGAAGTGCAAAACTCAACCACACCTTACTAAAAAACCTACATACATAATTCAGGCATCTTTTGCACCTGAAATTTAAATGTTCAGGAAAAAACATAATTACATTTATGTTGAGGACGCATTTGTCCAAAGTGACAGACAAAAAAGTGCACCAGACCTTTTAATTTCACTTTCATGCTCAGAGACGAAGTTTAAAACTCACTATGTCTGTTCATCCTCGTGAAGTTCTTCATATTTCTGTTCTTGGTTTTCATTACGCCGGATGAATCCATCGTGTATCTTCATGGCGATTTACACTACGAGTTAATCCGAATAATGAAATAGTATTTCAACTCGAGCCGTTTGAGGTGAATCGAGGTCGGAGTGATTCGGCACACAGCGGCCTGTCGTTTAGTTTTTTCTTCTCCTGCCAATAATGTGTTGGTTTTTATTACATGATGTCATCTTCTGTCATCGTGCGTGTTAATATTCGACTCCAGCCACGCTGCAAATCGACGGCTTAACAGGAAACAGCAGCGCAAAGAAGAAAGATCCAGGTTCGAATCGGCGTCTGCTGCGGGGTTCAAGCCCGCGGTCTGCTCGTTCTGTTCGCTGCATTTCCTCGCACAAAGACTGAAGTTTGGTGAGCAAGTGTTTTGCATTTTCCTTTGCTAATCTCGGCTGGTTCCTCTGTCACTTCAGCGGCCGCCGTGCGGTTTTGAAGCGACTGTATGAGCTCAAAGGGATTCGTTTCACTCCAGGGAAGCTTTTCTTCCCTGAGTATAACTGACAGCCTCTGTCTTTTTTTGATGGGATTTAAGAATTTGGCCACCTCTGTGTTATTTAACAAGAGCTAATTTGGGCGGTCTTTTGGATTCGTGTGTGTGTGTGTTTTTGACTTGTATGTCATCCAGCTGTGACACTGTAGCTGCGCTGAGTGGCGTTGCTCCGTCGGACGTGCCCCACACGGATTTAATTATGTGTCCCAGGGAGGGAATATCACCCGTGGGAAAAGAGGAAATCCCAGGGGTGGGAGGGTCACTGTCATGTGAAAAGAGCAAGTGAGAAGCTAAAGCGATGGACAGTCTTTGAAGGCTTTGTCTTCAGAGAGACTCGCAGTGAATGAGAAAGAGAAAGCTCTCTTTTTTTGGGGGGGTGTCTCCGTTTTTAATGGTGGTGTCTGGACATCATCTGGGCGTTGTAACAAGCTGATTTCTTCTGATGAAGAGAGAGAGAGTAAAAAAAAAGAAAAGGAGTAAAGGAAATGAAAGAGCAAAGACGTGGGAATTGAATAAATGCATAATTCAGAGGAGAGGAGAGAAGAAAGGAAGGAAGGTAGAGAGATAACCTTGATCTCGCCACCTTGCTACCTTTTTAATGTGACGCGGATGCCTTCAACGTGCTGTCACAACCAATAACGAGAGAGGGAGACGGGCAGAGAGAGGCAAGTTTTATTTATACAGCTCGTTTCGTTTCAAGTAAACTCGAGAGAGGAATAAACAGATTAAATGATGAAAGCTTTTAATATGACACAAACTGATATTTCCCTTCTTTTTATATATTTCTACTCTGCAGCGATTCTATCTGTCAGGATGATTTTCCATCATCACATCACGTCTGGCATCAAGAGCCGGTGTCAGAAATGATGGAAGGATTTGGCCTGAGCACTGTCGAGTAAACTGGACTCACGACACAGGGAAGATATCAGGAATTGATCTGTAAATGAGAGGCCGTGAAGACGTTTTTAATTTGATCGGCTCTTTTTCTGATTAAATTCCTCCTGCGTGAGCGTATCGAGTTAACGGAGCCGCCAAGCTGCAGTGAAGGAATCTGTATCGACAGCGAGCGAGTCGGACAGAGCGGCATTAGTTCGAACTAACGATGGTATTCATTATTGATCAGTCTAGTTATTATCGTGATTAATCGAGTAATTGTTCGTCTATAAAATGTCAGAAAGTAGTGAAACACACTGTTAACACTTCTCAGAGGCCGAGCTGATGGATTCAAATAGAGAAAAGCAACAAATCCTTATATTTGGGAAGCTGGACACGCTGGTAATCGTTTAAGTGAAAGGCTCTTGCACACATTTTACAGTCAAAGTAAAGACCTCAACATACATCAACAAAAAGTTCAAATTGTTCGTCGCCAACTGTTGAGAAGTTGCGAGGGCGTCCAACGAAGTCTCGAGTTTCATCGGCATATCTCCGCTCGCGTCGCTGTGTACCGCTGGTTCTTTTCGGGGGATTCGAGAGCTCTCGCCTAACGTGAAAGTCTTCGAGAATGAATCACACCTTGCTACGTTTCTTTCTACGTTTCTTTTCTTCCTCCATCCGTTTGTCCTTTAAACTCGCACTCGGAAGATGACTGACAATGTCTCTAGCGAGCACCACCTGCAAATCTACGACTAATATAGCGTAAATTAAAGACAATTTATGACCTTCGATTCTTTGATTTAAGACTTGTTGAGTTGCAACCCTGGAAAGATGACTAATCAGCTTAAGTTAACTGTAGCTGCTAAACCTGCTGCCATCACGACCTGAACCCAGAGAAGCAGAAGAGGATGGATGGATGGATGGATGGATGGATGGATGGAGGAGGAGGAGACCTCTGTGTTCTTATTCCTGCCGACAAGTCTGATGAACACCAAAGCTAATTTTATTAGAGAGCTTCCTGTGCCCGGAGGAGCTCTGATCTCTCCCCCGTGTCACACACCTACACATCCCACCCGCGCTCAGGCTGGAGGGGGTGTTAGTGTGTAGACGAGGTCCCATGTTGGCTAAAACCAGCGTGCTGCGCCGGTCTCTCCTCTGCCAGGCCTCTTGATTGGTTTTTTGGGGGGATTTCTCTTCAATTTCAGCTTTGCTTGGGGTGCAGCGTCCATGTCTGTGTGATCTTGAATATAAATCAGCCTCCTCGCTGACGCCTCTTTCCTGTCCCATTCTCCACATTTCTCTGGTTGCCTGGGCTGGGGGACCCCTTGGCAATGCTTATAAAAAGATTCAGCATGCAAGGCTGAACTTCAAAGGTGAAAGTGTGCAACATGATGAGTGTCTCCGAGGATAGACGAGGGGTCGGGGGGAGAAGTGAAAGAGGGGGGTCGCGAGAGAAATTCTCAGGTGAGACGACGACTTTACAAATGCGTACGAGCAGTGGCATTAATTCTGTCTGCTTCGCCTCTGTCTCTGTGTCTTCACGTTTCCTTTGGTTGCCCTGTTTCATCACGTCTCTCATGTCCTCTATAAGTCACATTTGATCTTCTCAGTAAAGAGAATCCTTTATCTCGCCGTGGTTCCACTTCCCATTTCGCTCTTCTGACATTCAGCCATCCTTGTGCTTCCCCGTGTAACCGCAAACTTATTTCCTTGCTGGGATGGAAATGTCCCTTTGTACTGCGCAGATGAAATAATGGACGGCGTGCCTTTCTTTCTTTTCCCTCTCTCACACTCTCATCCCCTCGTCAAATGTCACGGGCTTGCCGGCTCGGCCGTCCTCCGCTTTGTGGATGCAGGCAGCAGGGGGCCGGAGCGCTCATGTGGAACAGCCTCAGGGAGACCAGGAGGAAACTGATTTCACTTCCTGGAATGAGGAGTCTTGACACTGCTGCTCCCACCGTCCACCCATCATCCATCACCTCGGCTTTTATCTTCCCTTTGCCTCGCGTCTCTCCTGTGCTTCAATTCTTTTCTCATTTGGTCTCGGGGAAACAGTTTGGGCTTCACGTGCATCGTCCTCATCTTCGCCTCCAAAGATTGGTAATTCCCAAAAAGTTCTCCAGGATGTTTAGGGCCTTGTGATCACAAGAATTCAAAAAATCCTTGTAATATTTCACACCAGAAAAAGGTCACCTGGACGAAAATGTGTCAACTTCAACAATCAGTCCAGCTTTCTATGTAAGATTCATCATTTCTGAACTGATTTTATGAGGCAGGAAAGCGACGAGGTTGGCCACTGGCGAAACCCAGCTGGGCACATATCTGTCGAGAAGCTGCTTTGGTCCGTTCTCCAGGCGACTTCCAACCCCATCCGGAGCATTTTCAGGAGCTGAACGTTCCTCGGTGCTTCTGCTGTGTAGTGTTCTCTCATGAAGTTGATTATTTTGTTCACTATCAGGAAAACTCAGCTTGTTCTCCCGTGATTATTGGAGTCTAGACATCTTTAACCTGTTTAGGACCTCGATTGAAGTCCAGTCCGGTGCGTTGACCAGTGATCACTTCGCCGTCTTCGTCTTCTTTAACGTTAAGAAGAAGAAACAACCTTTAGTTTTCTCGTGTAACGGGTTGATTATGTTGTTATCTCGATAACAGAGCTTGTGAGAAGTTGTGGGCATGGCGTTGTCGGCTTTAATGCATAAAATAATTACATAAAAGCTCCTGAAGGGACTGGATGTGTTTGTCATGCCCTCTTGCATGGATTTTATTGACGCCCGGTGGAGAGAATCAAGCAGCAGAAACTAAGTTAAAGTAAGTCGAGTGTCACCACCTGTCAGCCTCCCTGTGTGCTCGGTGACTCCAGCTGCCCTGTAGCAGCTATTTACAGTAGACGGACTCTGGTGTTTACCCAGTGTACCGTCCAATTACAGGGCCCGCAACATGTCTGCCACTCTGTTAGCTCCAGACTCCTGCAGAAACCCTCAGAGACCCTGTAAAGGAAGCTCCCTGTCAGTGCTGTGGCTAGTTTATACGGCTTCACTACAGAGCCTCTGTAACCCCCCGTAATGATATCGCTGCCATAGATGCCGAGCAGCTTAAAGTCGATCATTAGCATTGTGGCAAGTGTGGAAGCAGAAAGCAGGCCCGGCTCGTCGGATACTGAATATTATTCCTCCTAACGGCTGCTGGATGTGCCGTGGTGTGTCTGCTGCTCCTGCAGCGTGGTGACAGTCTGTGTCTCTGCTCTCAGGGTGTAGAGGGAATAATCCTGCCAGGGACGCTTTTTTTAATAAATCCTCAATATGTCCAGAGTGCCCTGTCTCTATGGTAACTGAGGCTTGCATTGTGTGTGTTTCCCTGCTTTGTCTTCTGTGTGTATCTTCTTGATAGGCTTGTACAAGTGTTTGTATGCAGGCCATTTACTTCTTTTCATATTCTGTTGTGCTGCGCTGCTGAATACACAATTTCATCAGTCATAACACTATGACCGCCTGCCTAATATTGCCTGGGTCCCTCTTTTGCCGCTCACGCAGCCGTCCATGTGATGGAAATTTCATTCAGCGGACCACGCCACCTTGTTCTGCCACTCCGTGGTCCAGTTCTGACCTCTGACCGGGTCAGGCTTTGCTCCCACCTGCCCACATGCATCCACTTCCCTGCTTTTCTTTCCACACCCCAACAAGAGCTGCAGTTTTCGGTGATGCTCTGACCCAGTTACAGTTTGGTTCTTGTCAACGTCTTTTAAATCCTGACGCTTGCACATTTTTTGCTGCTTCCAACATCAACTCTGAGGACAAAATGTTCACTTGCCGCCTCATACATCCCACCCACTGACAGGCCGCGATAACGAGACACTTGGTGTTAGTCGCTTCACCTGTCAGTGGTCTTAATGTTACGGCTGACCGGTGTATATAACTGGACTCAAAACCAAACATAAACGATCCATACCTGCAGTATATCACCGCGATGTGCTTAACGTACAGCCTCAGATCTTCAGGTGAGTCACTCCTGCTTGCTCCAAAGTCGAGGCTGTTTTTTAAAGGTGCTGTATAAATAAAGTTTTGTGTGGCACAACCGATTTGTGACAGTTAAATCTTTATAAATAAAATGAATTTAAGAAAAACACTTCAGTTAATGACAGAATCTAGTCATTTGCATAGAAATTAGTCAGAAATCCTCGTTAAATGACCTCATTCACTCACAAACAAACTGATGCTTCAACAAATCCACAAAATATGATGATGTTTTTGTTGCATGGCTTCAGTCTGAAGAGTTATTGTAATTTCATGTTTTTGTAGCCGTAGGAAGTAGCATAAAGGCTAATTGCGGTTTGCGTGTGTCGTTTCTAACACACAGCGGCGTGCGAGGCGGAGTGTTTGCGTGCTGCAGCATGCCTCATCATGAAAGTGTGAAATTGGGATTTATCCCTCTAAGCCACCCTGCATGAACAGAGGTGGGAAGAGCGATCACAGCGTCAGCTTAGTCGTATTGCTGAAGTCAAAAGCTGCTTACACATTCATGTCGCCTCAGAACGAATAATACCTCCATGCCTGTTACTGTGTGTCGCCCAACGTGTAGAGATCTACGAGCCTGATTATAATAAAGCTTGGACCCTAATCCGAACACAAAGACGAGATATTTAATGTTCAAGCTGATGAATCCTGGTTTTTATTTACATTTTAAACATTGTTGGAGGTTTTTTGGGGTCATATGAGGTTACCTCATGTTGTGTGCGATGCCGTGCCGCGATCGACCATGATCTGATCTGACATCCTGCACGACAAAAACGACACCCTAAGAGTTTTTGCATACCTTGATGCCGTTTTGAGGTTGGCTCATGCAATCATCTGCAGACAGTGAAGAGTTAAAGAATGCAGAGAGTTCAGCTGTGTTACCCTCAAATTCCACCGAGTGTGGACGTGTCGTTCTACGCGGCCGTTCTAGTCGATGTTTTAAACCACCACCGGCTCCGACGCGGTCCGGTTCAGAAGCTTTTTTGAATACGTGGCTGTTCCATTTTTGACGGACGGCACGAGGCAGCCAATTTACACAGCGCAACCTCGAGCTGACAGGAAGCCAGACACAGAAACCGCACAGAGAATCAGGTGGATTTTCAAAATAAAATGCCCGGTCTGCAAACTGCCGGTGGTTAAAAAACAGACAAAAGAGAAACAAATTAACTATGTAGCATATTTACACACGTAGAAGAACATAAACCAGGAAAATGACCAAATCTGAGCCAATAAAACAAAGTCTGGCGGGCCGAATGCTTCTTAAACAGTCCCGGTTGCTGTGACGTGCCGGAGTCGTGCCTGGTGAGGTTTCAGGGTTAGGTGTACCGAGTAAATCAACGCTTCCTGAAGCTGCTTCACAATAAAAGCGCTTTGATGCTCCGCTGATGGAAAACTTTAAATGTGAAGCAGCGGTATCCTGAGCACGGCGACGGAGAGCGGATCGAAGACCAGGAGACAGATTAGATGAAAGGAAGGAGAGGAGGAAGAACATATGGGGTTGGGTTCTGACAGATGGTTCAGTTCTGGATCTGGTTCCATTTTGATGAAGTACCTGAGTCCTCTTTTATTACCAACATCAGTGCAGACGGCAAAGCTGGCAGAACTTCACTTCTTTGTGTCTTTGAGTTTCATACTTGAGACATCTGTAGCTTTCGGTGGTTGAAAGGTTTCAGTTTCTTTCGACCTCAGATCGGTTTGTCTTCATCTGTGATGTGTCTACATCAGGTGATGCCACAGCGGGATCGTCCTCTGATGCAGAGGAGGCACTAAAGTAATTACAAGCCAATAAGTTCTGACGAAGAAGAACCTGCAGTTTAATCTAAAGTAATTAGTAGATACAGCATGGTACATGGATATAGAACACACACACACACACGAGCACACACACACACACACCAGAATAATAAAAGTTTTATTGCATCTCTGACAGTGCAAAGTGTGCACGCTGTCAAATGAGGAGCTAAATAAATCATCATTTTTACAGTAAGTCCCAGACTGGGATTTCTTTTAACAGCATCAATTAAAGGGGAGCCTGCCATCGCGTACACCCCGTACTGCATGATATGTATATAAATATCATCAGATCTTTTGTGTCTGTGCTTCTAATCTGAGGGACAGACACAAAAACCTGTTTCAGATCACTGACGTGATCGTCTCTTTGAGATCCGACGAAACCAAACACCAAACAAAATGAGGCTAGACGCCAAGATCAAAAACTAGCAGAATATTTCTGTTGTTGTCCAGAAAGTAAATTTTTGCTTTAACTTAAAAGATATAAAATGTGTCACCGCGTTCCCAAACTTCACCAGCGAATATGCAAATGAGTAAATGTCACGCTTACGGTAAATTAACACAAAGAAATGCACAGCACTGACTTCTTCTTCTGCCGTCTTGCTGCCTCCATTTTCACTTCGACTAACACATTTCTGGCTAAAATAAGCGCACGTCTGCGTTTTAATTAAACAGCGCAGTACAAACAGGCTGATGATGTGAGAAACCCGTCAAAAGTCTCAGGAGACGGCGAAGTGAAAGCCTTACAGCGCTGTAACACATCAGTGGAATATTTGCACAAATTAGCACACCTACTATCGTCGTCATGTGATTTCTTCATCGGCTCCTGAAAATAGCTTCACAGTTCAAACTGGTGCTCAGTGTTTGTTCTTCTCTGTGCGTACTGTAGCTGTTTACATTGTATGTACAGTTACTGTGACGTTGAATCTGTTCTCACTGGAGCCGGCGCCTCTGGGCTGCATGTAAGAGAACATGGAGAGGTGATGTTTGAAGAAGCAGCTGCTTCTTTTACACTTGTACAAATGTAGTTGTAAGGTCTTTTCCTTCGTTCCGAGCTCACCACTTGACAGTAAGTTGGTTTAACCTTAAGCTTTTTTGACGTTCTTGTCACTGAATCATTGAGGTCTGGAAGGTGTTAACTCCCCTGCAAACCTACAGTTACCCATAACACTCTCCTCTCTGTAGATGTGCAGAGATGTACTTATGCATCGTCCTACAGCAGACATGTCAAAGTCAAAGCCTGGCTCGCAAGATAATTTCATATGTCTATTATTAATGGCCTTCTGGTAAATCGCAGTCCCACCGCTCAGACTACAGATCCCACATTGTGCTGCAAGACCTGTGCACCACCTCTCCACCCTGCTGCTTTGGTTGTTTATTGACACACCGATCAGCGGCCAGATTAAAGCTCCACAGAAGACAGCCAAATGAAGAGCTGACTTTGAGAACGGGGACTGTCAGAGCAGGTGGGAGGCTACAGTATCCCAGCACACAAGTAGAGCAGAGCAGAAAAACACATTTTAGCCACATGGAAAACCTCAAAAAATCTGTATCAGATGTAGAACTTCTACACTTCTAAGGCAAACGTCGCTGCACACTGTATTTGGATCAGAATTACAGCAGCACAACCGGAAAAACACAAGCATAAACCATCTTTGAAACCTGTTGGAGTTTGATTTCAGTCTGATCTCACAGCGTTCTGCTCCAAACAGCCGATCTGCGGCGTAACACGTCGGTTAGAAGTTCTGCGGTTACCAAAGAAAAAGGCTGACGTACGATAGCGTACGCTTTAAAATACATATTGTCCTTTCATAGCTCTGCTTCCAGTCCCTTCTGCTTCTGCTTTAGTGTCTGTGGATAACTGCTTCATACATCCAAACTATTCCTTTTAAAGAAATATGATTCAGTATTTAGTATATTGATGTACAGCGAGATACGACAGTCCAAACTCTCTTTACACTAAAGGAAGCAGTCAGACAGATGCAGCTGGAGCTGCTGCAGAGTCATGGAGGAGAACATCCAGACAGACAGATGGCAGTGGCATTGTCTTCATAGTTTGGGAGGGTAGAATGATTATTTTGTCGTGTGACGCTTCGGTTTAATCACCACAGACCGTGTTGTTAAATATTTTCTGTGATCTGCGTGTCTCACAAACAAAGACACACGGCGACTGAGAATGTAACATGTTGACAGTTCGCATAATAAGAAGCGAGGCACGTCTGCAGCGATGACAGCCTCTTCCCTAAATATGTCAGGAAACATGCACAAAGATCGCGTCTCTCGGCTTTGTTTGATTCAGCTGACGTCAGACCTGCGTTCAAAGAGTCGTGAAGCATAAATGAGGAGGAGCCGTGTAGGTCAGCAGGAAGAGACGTGACAGGACAGCTTCTACGATGGTTATTAAAAAGACCAAAATGATCAGGGAGGATGTGTCAAGTTGTCAGTGGAAGCTGTGACCTTAAAGTTCACAGAACGCCTGAGAATGAAAGGCCACGGAACGTCCTTCTTAATTAAAAGTAGCTTTTTTGCATTTCACCCTCTCCGCAGTTTATTCAATGACTCATCAAATATGTATGCCTGAACGCTGTTAATGTGTGCGAGCCCAAAGATTAGCTGTCATCCTTCTAAGTGGAAAGAAAGATTTTTGAGCTGGAAACACGCAGCGAAGGAGTGACGGAGAAAATAGAAGGACATTAAAGTTTAACCACCAAGTCACAGGTCCGAGTCTGGACACATTCTCGGACCCAAACGACATATCACTGGGTGGAGATTACATTTTGACCAGTTTCTACACCACTACTATGTGACAAGAACATCCTACCTGTCACTAATTGGCCAGTACTCTAATAATTATAATGCAGCTTAAACATGATGCTGCTGCAGAACCTGAACGTGAGATCTTTTTTCCCACCCTGGTCACAAACTGCACTGTGTTTCATTAGCAGCCTTCAGAGCTCTGCACAGACTTCACTGGAGCAAGTGCAAGTGCTCTTGCTCCAGTGTACCATGACCGCTAAAACACATCACATCACACGTCGGGCTCCCTCAGCCCTGTAAACAGAAATCTGTGTCCTGCCAGTGGCAGTCTCTCTGCAGCCATGACTTTCTTACTGGTCTGTGACAGACAGGCTGTACACAACCCATCAGACAGGGACGACACCCGGCGTCTGCGCACGAATACACACGGCCTTTTTCTCCATTTGGGCGCCATTATCTCCCATTTGTCCTGTGATGCTCACATGCAGCTATCGGGGAGATGAGTGGCTGAGCAGCAGCAGCAGAAGCAGTAATGGCTGTCTTCTTTGGGCTACCATAAAGTGACACACTGCTGTAATCACCGAGGAGGACAACTCACTCGGCACGATCGGAGGCAGACAGCTGCTGAGCTCAGAGCTTTCTGCGTGCTCGGCCCTCCGGTGTAAATGTGTGACGATAAATGGTGATACAGGACGAAGAAAAAGACTCATTAGGAAGTGAATGTCTTCCCGTAAAGAAGGCGGCGGCTCCACCCAAGGTGACTCCTCTCCTCTCCACGCTGCTTGCTGTCAGCAGCCAGGTGATTTATAACTCCTTCAGGGGCGGTGTTGGGGGAGGTTTGATGTTTCTGGCCTGAAGGCCCTGCCAGCTCGAGCTCGAGCCCTCGGCTGCAGCAGCAGCAGTGATGGAGGCCCCTCTGCCTCCCCTCTGACAGGTCCCCGCTCCCCAGAGAGCAGCGCTGTCACCAGGGTGCTGCCAGAGCGCCGCAGCATCTCGTCCCATTTGAGGCTAATCGCAGCATTATGAGGCCGTTAGCGCTGTCGTCACCGTGCCCCTGCTCCATAAAAGCTCCATCAGTGCAGATGCGCCGTCCTCTTGTAGTGCCGCCTGCCTGTCTGCATGTTTACTGCCAATTTTATCTCACTTGTGCCAATTTTCGACTGCGTTAGGGCTCTTTTTACGTGCACCATTAAAGTGCATTTTGAGCATTGCTGAGATGTGGATGACGGCAAAGCAGTGCATCTTAAAAATACTCAGTGGATGTGACATGTTTGCTCCTGGGAGGGACCGAGGGAATAAACCAGATCACTGTCAACAGGATGTGCAGCTATATATAGATTTAACATAAAGGAACAACACTGGACGGCTTCCAGAAAATCCTCAAACCTTTCCAGGCTTTTACAAATTCTAATAATGAGATTAAAATTTGTAGATAAATCAGATTTTATCATTTATTACTTCATATATTTATTGAAATTTATGAAAAAAGGGAAATATTCTTGAGCTGAGACTAAAATTGGAGAGTTTGGTCGAATATGTTCTGCACTTCCACCAGCTCGGGTCTTTGGAGAGAATTCTGCTGGATTAAAATGTTAAAATGTGCACAGACAGGTGAGATGGAAATATGGTGTGCATGGTGGGTGGATTATTTTCCACATTTTTTCAGGCGTGCCATGCCAGGGGTGTCGAACTCAGTTTAGTTCAGGGGCCACGTACAGCTCAATTTAATCTCAAGTGGGCTGCTGCACCAGTAAAGTCAAGTAAGTTTGTGTTTGGTGTGTTTGGTTGAGTGTGATGTGATTGATTATTTGGTCTCTATTGAGAAAATAGTCGTCCAGTCCAGTCGTTTCCACAAATATAACACCTGTGTGACGTGTTTTGTCCTAATTGTATGTTTCTTTGGAAATGAAGTAGAACATGAACTTACTATACTCGGGGTGGATATTGCAGTTTTCAGTTTTTCTGTTACTATCCTGCTTTTAATGTGCATGAATGAACTTGAGTCTAAATCAGGTTTTTCTATGTTGCTAAATATCGAGGCAGAGGTGACAAATTTTTCTATCCACCAACGTGACACAACGACTCTTCCTCGCGTCTTCTCACAGTCGGCAGACATCCGCACTCATCGCTGCATTATTTCACAGTCTGCCGCGCCCACATTTACAGTGCTTTTTATCACACACACGCTGCGCTGATGTTACTTTATTCATTTGAAACTTTGCTCTGACGCCTTCAGGCGCTGCTGCACTCTGAGGAACAAACCGCCCGCTCGCCTGTAGGCTTTTCAAAGTCGACTGTTAGGAAACTGCAGAGCAGCAGCTGTGTTTAGCTTGAAGTCGTGTCAGTTGCGACTTAGTCCAGCAATTACGGCGGAAACCTATTAAAACGCTCATTGAAACTTCCTGTGGCATAATCCACCTTTCCATTGTCCTCCAACGTGCTCGGCACTACCCAAACAGTCAGTTTATTATTTAAAAGTATAACTTTAAACCAAAATATGTAAATCTTGTTATGTGTGGGGAGTTGGGGGGGAATGTGACACTGGCAGAAGTGAGTGGGCTGTAACTCAGACATCGGTTTTCACCTTTAAAAACACATTAGGAAAACTTATTCCACGGCGTCAGGACCAGCCTTTCAGATGCAATAAAAGTAGAGGCGAATTTTAGACATCTGCATCATGCTAAGCTCAATTATATAACATGCACGCTGTTATTTTAGACTCACATGTGAAGTGTCCATGGAGGGCTTAGGGGAAATCAGAGGAATAACAAGCTAAATCGGCTGTCATAGTTCATTTCTTCTCGGAGCAACATGCTCCCACACGTCCTTTTTGATAAACATTTCTGCTCGACACATCGCCTGTGGACCGGCGTCGGTGTGGAATATCAGACCGTCTAACCTCTCTCTCCTTTCTCACTCTCCCCCCCTCCCCTCCTTTCAATCCTTCCATCTCTTCAAGTTTTTTTGGCTTGACGACACCTCGCCTCCCAAAAAAAGTGACGGGTGAACAGCAGTTGTCGCTGTTCCAAAAGGACGCTCTCGAGTGAGGGGTCTAATTTAGAAGACAGCTTACATCATCGCTTTCATCTCCTCGTGGGGGAGGTCGGGGATAACAAAAGTCAGCGAAAGTTTATTTTGCCGTCATTTCGGAGATTGCAGCCTCACCGCAGCAGACCTGCTTACGGTGCAGATATCCTCCCGGATGAGAAAGCACATTTGACCTTGTATGTTAAATGTTTTTTTCCATACCTGCGTACCTGTTGGGTTGAGCGCTGGCCTGTTTCCCTGCTGACACATCAGTGTGTGTTTGTCCGTCTGACTGGCTCGGCCTCGGGGGGACGGCGTTGCTCTGAAGGCCGCTGTGACGTTAATGTTGCTGAATGTCAGAGGCCGTCTGCTTGACATACACTCGATGACTCAGATGTACATTACTCCAATAGATGGCACGCACATGCAGAATGCAGACACTGAACTTGATGATTCATGCCGCAGGAAACAGGTTAGAGTTGACGTGACGTAGCAGCTGAGAGTATTTAACTGTATTCCAGGTTATAGCTCGGAAAAAATCCTCTGGAAAAAAAGGCAGAGTTACAAAATGAAAGGAAAAACCAACATTGTCTTAATAAGGTCAGTTCGGTCTTTACAAGTTTGAAAAAAGGGGGAAACTTTGGAGGTGCTGAGTTGCAAAGAAGCGAGTTCAGCAGTCATCCGTAGCCCGCTCCTCATCTTTGCCCGTGGCTAAAGGTTTGAGGCTACGTTAGCAGTTATTAGCATAACACACCTGAATCAGCCAAGAAAGAATACAATAGAAATACAAACACACACACACACAAAGGGCTCATAGACATGCAAATGTCACATAGCAGCGCCCTGGGAGCAGGGAGGGGTTTGGTACTCTCCGGCTACCAGTCCACCCTCTCCATACTTTGGTCCATGCTTGATCTTTTCTTTTAACACGTGCTGGTAGCAACACTCATAGCCTGTCTTGGGCTTGTAATGTAAGATAGGAGTCCATAACTAGCAGACGATGTCTGGGAATGTGTTACAAAAACAGCAACAAACGATGAGCTCCAAGAAACAAAGACGGAGGCAGTTTATCACTCTGATGGTGAAGATGAAGCGGCATCCATCACGTGATTTCCCCGTGAGCTTACATCGTGAAAGAAGCGGTGAATGAATAAAAACCCTAAGTGACTCGTTTCACTGTCAGAATTTGTTCCGTTTGGTCCGATAACATTTCAGAAGTCTACAAGAGCCGCACGGTCAAACCATTTTATTCCCACTGAAGTTCGCTGAGGGCTAAATTTGAAGTGAGCGGCTCGGCCGGCAGGAATCTCTTGCGTGCCGGCTCTGTGGACCACATGTTGTGGAACATATATCGTCCGGGAATCGAACTTTTTTCTGCCACTGAGCAGCTTCTGTAATAAAGAACGGATCCCCGATGGCGTTTTCAAACATGAACATCACAGATTCACTCCGCCTGTATTTGCTCGGCCAGTTTACACCGCTTCTGCTGACATGGGATGATGGATGATGATGATGGCGAGGGCCGATGTAGGTGATGATGGATGGTGGATGATGATGACTGTGATAATGGTGATGATGGTGAATATTTTTTTGTATTCTGGACT
Organism: Nibea coibor; assembly: GCA_023373845.1. Taxonomy (NCBI): domain Eukaryota; kingdom Metazoa; phylum Chordata; class Actinopteri; family Sciaenidae; genus Nibea; species Nibea coibor. The sequence goes on along the minus strand of CM041738.1, from coordinate 29,226,557 downwards.
GCACAGCACTCTCAGTGCTGAGTATCCGAACTCTATCCCAGCTCCCCATACATCATCCCTCTCATCTGGCCCGCCGCGGCCCCTACAGGTGTACCACCCCAACTGCCAGAATGACCTCATCCGTCCTCATTATGTCCACATCATTACACACGCACACGTACATACTCCACACATGTATAAATAGTAAACTAGGGCAGAGTATCTCCAAGGTTTTGGCTTTAGGAAGAGGGAAAAATTTCGGGTTTCTTGTGTTTTTATTTCTTGTTCTCCCTCATCACTTCCTGCCCTCGTTTTCTGCGCTCTGTCTGATTCTCTGCCACCGAAGCCTCTGAACATCTCCCCCCAGCTTCCAACCTCCTCTGCTGCCTGTTATCTGGCAAGCCAGGGTCATCCATCTGGGGTCACAGACTCAGTGTGCAGACCTACCTCCCCCCTTTCCCCATTTATTAGCTCCTCATGTTGTAGCGGCTCCGAAAGGCCACAGAATCAATTGTGTGCATTAAAAGGCCGACTGGGCTGTCAGCAGGGCCGCGAGCTAAAGAAGAGGACGAGGAGTCGGTAAGAGAGAGAGAGGGCTGCCCTGTCAGCTGGAGAAATGGAATTTTATCTGGATGAATCGTCGGACCGTTCAGCAAGGATGGGGAAAGAATGGGATCCGGTGTCACCGCCGGCAGAATTAATGACAAAAAGCAGCCTGATAGAATCAATGGAGGACGTCAGGGAGGCGTTTTTCCATTGTGCTCGCCATCAGGAAGCAAAAAAAGGAATCTCTGCTACATTTGGAAGTGAAAAGAAGTCCTGATTTGGTAAAATGTGATTAAGTTCTTATAGCAGTAACTGGATTTAAGCACTGGATGTTGTGGTATTTCCTGCAGGGGGAAGAGGAGAGGATGGAGAAGGATGGGTGGTGGAAGGAGGAGGAGGATTGGCAGTGGGAATTTCATGTAATCCCATTTGGGACGGAGGGGATGCTCCGAGGGGAAATCCTCCGCGGCATAAACAGGCAGATGACCGCAGAGACGGGAGGGGAAATAAGAAAGCAGTGGGTAAACAAAAATGTTGAGAAACAGATTGAACAAACTAAAAAGATAATAGAGAAGAAGCGAGGGAGTCGAGGGAAGAAGAAGAAGGATGCGTGCAGCTGCAAATGCTGCGCAGGATGCTGCACTCCAGATGTGTGTCTAGGTGTTTGAGGTGTGTGCTTCCCTCGTGTCCAACACTCCTTCAGTTGTATCTTTTGCCTGGCAATGCCTGATGTCTGTCTGATGAATTATTCATGAAGGCCAGAGCGTGCTGCAGCCACATAGAGTCGAGGAACAGAAAGAGCAGCAGCAACAAAAGGAAGGATGAGAGAAGAAGATAGATGCAAAGGCGAGGGGAAGGGGAGTAAGGATTGATGGAGGTTAAGGAAGAGAAGAGGAACAAGATTAGAAAGTGTGCGCTTGCTGCTTAGATGAGACGAGTGGGAGAGAGCTTTGGTTTGAGGCTCAGAGGATCAAGCTCTGATTTCTGTCCAACGAGCCACTCCTTAGGAAGGCTTAGAGCCGAAGAGCCGCACAGAGCCAGAATCTGTTGATTTCAGCTGGCTGAGATGGGCTCGGTTTCCATTTACAGACTCTTGGAACTCCCTCTGAGGAACAAGAAGATATTTCTTTGACGATTAATCCAACACTTATCTCTTCCAAGCGAGATTCGGCCTCAGATTGCCTGCTCGGAGCCAGGCGGTGATGGCGTTTGGAGCGCCTGTTAGGTTTGTCTCCTGATGTGTTTGATGCAAAGTTAGCAACAAGTCAAACCCACAAAGAATATTTGACTTTATGGATGTGTGTGTGTCTGTGTCTGTGTGTGTGTGTGTGTCACGGCCAAAAATCCAAGACCGAGTCGAGATGTAACAGTGTTCTGAGTGTTCACAGCAGATAACAAGTTCACAACTTTATATCTACACACACGCAGACATACACAAACAGAGCGCTCTACCATCTGCTTGCCGATTACAGCTGATTACTGCCATGTTGAATCCATCAAGAAGCAGAACAGAGCGGGAAGAGGTGAACCTCTGCAGCTGGAGTGCGTCTCCCAATCCAAACCATAACTGCGAATGAACCTAATAGATGATGCGAGTGAGTCATTCATGGTCGGAGTGTTTGTTCAGCCTAACTGACAACTGATGGCCACTGACTTCAGGATGTCTGTGCGTCTGCCTTATTTTTCTGTGGAAGAAAGGCACCAGATCGGCTCGGGGATCTTCATCTGCTGATGTGCCTACTGGTGACGTCAACGAATGGGAACACAAGTAGACAAACAGAGTGGACAGAGTCGGTTCTGGGGATCAGCAGCAGCTACGGAGAACAATAAACTGCTTGTTGTTTTGGCTGTACGCCTGTGCGGACTCCAAGAAATGTACATGAAGCATAAAAAGAGTGATGGAGACTGGAATTAATGATGGCACTTCTTTGGGGGTTTGTCTGACTTCCACTTGCAGGCTCAATTATTTTATGGAAAATAAAGACACACCTCCAGAATATAGTCAAAGACGGGCTACATTCCCAAAACATATACCCAACCGTGGCTGGTACAGGTGGCACCCAAGCAGGATCCACTCTGGGGCAGAGGGAGGTGTTTCCATATTTCTCCAGGGAGCTCGATGTTACAAATCCTGCTCCCAGGTTGATTGACAGTGTTGTTTTTGTCAAGTGAGCTGTTGACACCGTTTTTAACTTCAACCTCAGTAACAATCAAAATTTATGACAGTGTTGACAGAAACATTAAAACCTTAACATATTATTTAATTATGGTTTCAGTATATTGCACAGGTTTACCTGATAAAGGCGCTAGAGGCTGGAGTGTTTTCATATCTTCGCTTGATGGATGAGAGTGGACCTGCAGACCTGAATAAACAGGCTGCAACTGTCCTGTAAAAATATGCGTGTTTACTCTTGTGTTTTTTTTCTCTGGAGCTGCGAGGACAATTCTGGCATTGTGCCTCAGTGTGTGGATCTGAATACCTGGAATCACAGACGTGTGTTTGCACACGTGCGTGTGCGTCTGTGTGTGTGTGTGTGTCCCAGCTGTGTGATCTCTGCCGGTATGGAGCTGTCACCGAGCAGCCGGAGACAGCAGACAGATGGGGAAGGAGGGAAGCGTCTGCAGAGAGCATGTCAACAGCACCAGCCAGCAGATTCCCATTAGATGCTCAGGTGCTTTATATAGTGGTGAGGCAGTGTCATGAAGGGGGGGGGAAAATCAACAACCGCGGAGATCGACACAAAAAGTAGAGCCAGACTACGGCCCTGTATCTGTACGCTGTAAAATTCAGCTGTGAAATCCACAGTAATTTACTGTAAACCAATTCATGGTAGTGTACTGCGTATTCAGTCAAAAACTACAGTAATTATAGTTACTGTGAAAATTAAAGTCAGCAGATAATTTAGTGTAGAGTTGCTTGTCAACAGCTGCCAGTTAGTTACTGTGAATTTATTTACTGTAAGTTACTTGTCAACAGCTGCCAGTTAGTTACTGTGAATTTATTTACAGTAAGTTACTTGTCAACAGCTGCCAAGTTAGTTACTGTGAATTTATTTACGGTAAGTTACTTGTCAACAGCTGCCAGTTAGTTACTGTGAATTTATTTACTGTAAGTTACTTGTCAACAGCTACCAGTTAGTTACTGTGAATTTATTTACGGTAAGTTACTTGTCAACAGCTGCCAGTTAGTTACTGTGAATTTATTTACTGTAAGTTACTTGTCAACAGCTGCCAGTTAGTTACTGTGAATTTATTTACAGTAAGTTACTTGTCAACAGCTGCCAAGTTAGTTACTGTGCATTTATTTACAGTAAGTTACTTGTCAACAGCTGCCAGTTAGTTACTGTGAATTTATTTACTGTAAGTTACTTGTCAACAGCTGCCAGTTAGTTACTGTGAATTTATTTACAGTAAGTTACTTGTCAACAGCTGCCAGTTAGTTACTGTGAATTTATTTACTGTAAGTTACTTGTCAACAGCTGGCAGTTAGTTACTCTGAATTTATTTACGGTAAGTTACTTGTCAACAGCTGCCAGTTAGTTACTCTGAATTTATTTATAGTAAGTTACTTGTCAACAGCTGCCACTTAGTTACTGTGAATTTCACACTAACCCGTTTACAGTGTATCTACAGTATCCTGACACACTGACCATTGTAGTCCCCTCCCCTGTCTGGATGTTCTGGTGTATATAAAGAAGGTGTTTGATTTGGTTCTTGGTTAAATTGGTTGTCTAACCTTCCCGTAGGTGTGAATGTGTGAATGGTTGTCTGGCGTCTTGTCCACGGCATACACTGCCTCTCGCCCAGCGTCAGCCGGGATCGGCTCCATCCCCCCACAGCCGCGATAAGGATGAGCGGATATGGAAAATGGATGGATGGCTGTTATTTAGCTGAAGGAGCTGTTCGCTTCCACTTCCACTCAGCCGCATACTGTACATATTCATCCTCACTATCCAGAAAATAAATCTCATTGCATCCTTTGTGGCGATGCTGCGCTTCGAGAAGCGCGAGAAGTTGCAGCTGCAGCACATTCACAGAGTGCTGTTCGCTAACCGCCAAATATAGCACAGATGGAGAAGAGGGCAAACGTTTCTATTAAAACATACCTTATACTGTGAGCTGCCTCCACCACCACACAGACAACACTGTTAACACCACACAGTGTGTGATCTACAGTGACCTCATCTCCTCACATGTGAATGATTAGCAACCAGAGATCAATGTAAAGTCATTGATTATTCCGACGTAAATGAGTAGTGAGAGAGGATGCTGGATGAGGCAGGCGGTGGGAGAAAAAGGCAGTAAAATCTTTAATCATTAAACAATAATTTAGCCACTCCTTATCCAACACTTTGGTCCCTGATTCTGAGCTGCAGTAAAACTTAATTATCCTTGTGTATGTGCCTGTGTAGTTGTGTTGGTCTGCTAGCCTGAAGCGCTGGGAGAGCCCGGTAATGGTCTCATTAGACCGGACCCCCTGCCCCCTTTCTTTATTCCCAGAGGTACGGCAGCAGCGGTCAGTTAACCTGCTGCAGTGTATCCTGAACGCTGAACCTTCCTGTAACTGTCATTCTTTAAACCCACCACCTCTGTTAAGACAGCCGGCCGGCCTTTAGATCAAACCAAGATTATATTCAAGTCATTTTTCAGCATTAAATATGTTCTGTTTGCATTTTGCATTTGCTCTATATAATAACATTTTTACTGCTGCTGGCCTGTTACTTGACATGCGCAGATATTAAAGTAGGAATTAAAAAAATAAACACAGTTTGTTTGTCTGTACCAAATATTTATACAGTCAAGAAACTCCAGTATTCCAGTCCAGTATTCACGTCAGCGACTCTGAGATAACAGAGTCGCTCGTAATCTGAGCTCACGTTCACGTCTCAGCGGCTGTGCTGTAAACTCAAGGAACACAAATTGCTCTTCTTTTAGCTCGCCGTCTGACTTCACGAGGTGTGTGTGCTGCCTCTAGTGGCCGATACGTGTGTCAGTTTGATGCTACCAACTCCACCCGGAGAATAACTCTTCAGCACACTATGGCCCTGTAGCTGGGTCCCCATCACTCATAACCCCTGTGAGGAGGCTAACAAGGGTGTATGGAGAGTCACTTGAGGGGTTAAAGCTCTCGGAAACCTCGCCGCCCTCCCTCCAGGTTTCCCAGACTACCTGGATTTCCCCCTTCATCTCTCTCCGCCTCCTCTCCTCTCTCCGTGTCCCTGTCTGTTGCTCATCCGAGCGTACTGCTACTAAAACATCACCGGGGCTCTTTAATTGGCTCCGTCCTGCAAAAAGGAAAACCTGTGTGTGTGTGTGTGTGAACGCTGACATTAGAGGCAGGGTGTGTGTGTGTGTGTGTGCGTTTGAATGAGGTAATGGGCGGCTTGAACATCTCTCCCCTGGAAGCCCTTTTCATTTGTTGTATTTCCCACAGACCTCCTAATGGATCGAGCTGTGTTATCTTCTTTTTTTTGTGGAGTGACCTCTCTGTGCCGCCCCACTCCACTCCACAGAAAAGGACACTTCACCCGGTGCTGGTGTGTGTGTGTGTGATTCACTCCTCCTTCTGTCTGCTCTGCTGTCGATGCAGAGATGTCTTGGGAGTGGGTGTGGGTTTAGAGACCCTCTCTGCATGCTCCATTATTTATCCCCTTTTTACTACAGACCATTACTCCATGTGAGGTTTGTCCCTGCGATGCAGAGTAAAGACAAAAAGATCCTCCGCCGAGGAGGAGACGTCTTTCCTTTTCCGTCCATCACACTTCTCTTTCCGTGACTTTGTTCGGTGTCGGTTAAATATATTCATCCGCTGGTTATGGAGGTGTTTGCATGTTCACAAGCGTCCATCCAGCTCTAAGAGTCGTCAACTTCAGTCAGTTAGCAGTCTATCTGCTCCCACCTAGTGGTGCTTCATGCTCAGCACAGATTTCCTGCAAGTAGATTCATTTTTTTTCAACCTCTGCTGAAGTTTCTTCTGGTTTAAATTAAAAAAAAATATTTTGTAGCCAGATGTTTCTGTCTAAGCCACGACACAACGACTTCTTCTTGGAAAGGTTTTATGTTTTTAATAGCTCGAGGAAAAAATGTCCCAGCACGTGGATAAGTATGTGTTTTTATACACAGTAATTCAAATTGACTGTTAATTTAGTAGACGAGCTAACGTCTTTGTTATTGAGTCTGTTTGTTTTTAACAGTACTGCTGACAACATCTGGAACTACTCGTGCAAAACTTTGTGTCTGTTTTAGATTGCTGTCGCAAGAGCAAGTTTGGATGAAACTGTCTGGGAAATCTGGAAATCAGTAAAAAACTGTCACAACCCTGTGCTTGATTGAGTCATTGGACTGTTAGGAGCCGGTGTAGGAGCCTCGAAAATCAGGTTTTAACTCTGTATTTCTGCTTTTAGTCTGTGTGTGTCTACCTTTACCTTCGATTCTGGGTGATGGTGTATGAACTGAAGCAGGCGTGTTGTGTGTTCACAAAGCTCCTAGAAAGCATCAACAAACTGATGATGTCTAACATTTTTCTCAGGGTGGGATTCCCTCTAAACGTGAGTTTAATATCGTAACGAAGAGCAGTTCCAGATGTGTTTGTTTTGCTGTCCGTGCCAGGCTGTTTCTCGGAGCTCTGCTGAGCTGCTGAGTCGTCGGCAGAGACGAGGCCCCGACTCGGTGGCGGTTAATCCTTTTTGTCAGCAAAAACAATGAGTGTGAAATCACGCCGTGCACGGGTGTCTTCAGGCAGGCTTTAATCGCGTTACAGGCCTGTGCTCGAGGGGAGGGGGGGTTTGAATCTACGTGTGTCTATAGCAAAAAGATCATATTTAATGTCTTAATTAAGGGGAGATTCATGCAAATGAGGGAATTCTATTCTATCTCCCTCTGAGGCATGTTTTTATCCGATCACGAGGTGCGAGCAGAGATTTCAGGGCGTCTCCCAAAGAAATTATTGTGCACATGCTGAGATAAGGCCTAATTGAATTTAAGTACCGCCTCTGGGCATGATCTGCTGGAAGATGATGATGTGTGGGGTGTGATTGAAATCAATACCGAGAGCTGTCACTCAGCGTTTCTATACATTTTGTCATAATCAGAGTTCAGTTATTTTGCTGAAACACGAGCTGCGTTCAGCTACAGAGGCGTCTTTATGCCTTCGCTCTTCCACTTTTTCACACGTACCGTGTTGTTTTAGAAGCTGCTGGTTGTTTGAACGACTCGAGCTGGAAGGTGAAGACACGTCCTTTTATATATATACATATATTTCAGTGCTGTGGACTCTCACACACACACACACACACACACACATTTTGGAGCAGACTTCAATATTGACTGTCTGCAGGGGGGGACGTTTGTTTTAGACCGCACCGGCTCACCGGCTCCTCTGTGAGTCGAGATCAAACTGGCAGAAGTCAAAATAAAATACCCCGAGAAAAGAGAGAGGGGGGAAGAGCTCGGTTCATGTTCCTGGAGAGGGTCCCCTCACCCAAATGCCAGATGACAGAGCCTGTGTTTACACAGAGTGGCTCAGGTTCTGCTGATTCTGGACCAAGCCATTGTTTCAAAACTAAATTCACATGCTCCTATACATTATTCATCCTTGCAGTATTATTAATTTATTTCCTGCATCCGATACAGCTTTTATTTACAGACTACTGAATGCAAAATCATGCAGTGACTCTATATTTATTTATTGTTTGGTTATTATAGATTGCATACTGTATCTACTGTTAGAACTTAGTGTGAGGCATGTGCATTTATTGACCACTGGAGGCCACTGCAAGCCATTTCTGTCGCTTTGTTCACCTCCAGGAGTGAGTACAGTGAAGGAGGACTGCTCTCAGCTTGAAAACACGTGTTCTTTCTTTTATTATGTGCTGTAAAGATGTGAAATTTAAATATGTTATATAGTTATTTTGTGTATCTAATCACCAAAAAACAAACAAACTACAATCCACAAATTAAAGACGTCTCAGATTCTTTATATACATGCAGTGGTTGGCCTGATTCTGTCCGGCTTTAAGATACCGACTCTCAGTTCAAACGTCTTTCTAGAAGAAAAGGAGATCTGCACTTTGAACGAAGGCGTGTGAGATTTTCTCTCCTGTTTTTAGAAAGACAAAGTCTTCAAGGCTTCAGAATAAAAGCCAGATAATCCAGTCACTTCCTCTTTGTTGCAAAATCTCTTTTACCTTTTTTCACGACAGATATTTATTTATAGATTTCAGCAGTTCTGTCCTCACATTTTGGTGATACAGTGTTGCAGGAGGTCAGTGCTTGTTTTGGTCTCCTGCTGTGCAGGTAAATAAATTCATAATCTGTCTTCATCCGTGCATTTAAAGTGGATCATCTGCAAGTAAGCTAACTGCACGTGAGGACATCACAGGGTGTAGATTAGAAGCCAAGGCGTCACGATTAATCTTGGCCGTCACTGACAGCAGCAGTCGGGTGTCCAAAAAGCTTAAGGCAACGATAAAGAGATTGTGGTGTGTGTGTGTGTGTGTGTGTGTGTGTGTGTGTGTGTGTGTGTGTGTGTGTGTGTGTGTGTGTGTGTGTGTGTGTTAAGGCTGCTGTCACACATGCAAGCTGAATCAGCTTAATCTCAGGTAACGTCTCTTCAAACTCTGCGTCTTCAAATTGCTTCTGGTTTGTTCAAAGGCTGGTTGAAGTCTGCTGGAGTTCAAGATGTTTTTAAAGTAGAGCGAGTGTATGTGTAAATATGCATGTGTGTGTGTGTGTGTGTGTGTGTGAAACCATCCCTGTAATTGCCAGTAAGTGGCTTAGCAGTATCTCCACCCTGTTTCTCCTGATAAGGCTGCTTTCTGTCTACCATTTCTTGTAAGGCTGATAAGAATGTTTCTCTGTCTCGCTGTGAAGAAAACCACCAGATCTGATCTGTGCACAGCTCCCAAACATAATCAGATTTAGTGATCACACTGCGTGTCTACACATCTGCTCAGGTTTGAACCTGTTAACATGTTTATGAACCAAAATCTGAGGCCTGATGTGTTACATTTCCTCAGATCCTCCAGGAAGTGGAAGAGGAACTTGGGTTTTCAAAGTAAAGCAGAGCTCTCTCTGACTGTTTTGAGTTGTTTGCTGCTCGATCAGCTCGGTAGTTAGACGTGATGATAATCACACGCGATGCCTCCCGCGGTGTTGAGCTCTTTACTGCCATCACCGCAAATTTCGGGAGTCAGCCCCATGTTGCTCCATTCCAACGCAGAGATCTGCACTACTCTACCTCACGCAGAACATGCATTTATGTTTTCAGCATGGACAGATGATCACAGTGTTGGATTCATCGTGAATAAACTGTAGTTCAGGCTGGTTTACAAAGCTGCTGAAAGGGATGCGATCATAAACGTTTCCTGATCAGTTACTTCAGGGCTAACTCTTCACTTTAACAGTTAAGAAATAACATGCAAGACTTCTCCTGGCCTTGAGAATTACACCCTACACTGTTTATTACTGCCAGATAGACAACTTAGTGCTGAACTCAGGTTAGTCATTGGCGGTAAACCACATAACTGCAGGGATTTGTTGCATTTTCACCACGGTAGGAACAAAATCACTCATATAATATTAATAATAGACTGCAGTGACACACCAGTAGAGAATTATCACTTGTTCTTGAGTCTTTAAGCCTTTTAGCTCATTGTTTTGGTTTTCAGTCTCTCATTTCCAGCAGCAGACATGATTTTAGCTAGAGAACCAGATCTATTTCTCAGGAGTCTGCAGACACTAACCAGTAAAGGAGAGTGAATACTAGACTGGACTCATCATGTGCTAGTTGAGCATTGACCGTCATGTCCACCAGTCAGCTATGTGCTGTGTTTAATGCTCTGCTGTCACTCTTTATGACACTGGAGGAGGAGGGACGGCCGCTCTCTGGGTTCAGAACATTTGCATTACAGAGGCCGCGTGCAGATGTGCCGTGTGGGAGTGCAACTGCTGCAGTCTCTAATAAACACTCTGCCTTTTATCTCGAAGCGTCGCCGATGCAGAGTCAGATTTAACATAAAAAAACGCCCTGGGACCTCCCGTTGTCCTTCTGTGGTGACAGCTTGCTGTGTCAGGGCCTGAAAAAAATAAATTCACGGAAATGTTGAAAACATGGCTGTTCACGAAGTAATTAAACGTGAGGATAAAAGCCGCCCTGTGCTAACATGTTTTTAGCATAATAATAGAAATATATATACTGAATTTTATGGCATTTGTATGTCAGCCTTTTATTTCATGAAGCTCTCGCCAGTTCCCGATTTACTCTCGTCCCCTTCAGCCTTTTCACCTCCGTCCATAGAGGCCTGTTATTATTGCCCAGCTCCTGTTCTGGCACGACACCAGCTCCACTCCTTGTCACCTGAAAAAAAGCCCCACCTGTGGTACAAACAGTGACACTCCCTCCAGTGCTGTGAGCTCACATGTGAGCAGCCTGGCTAACAAACTGAGCTAACAGCGGCTACAGTTGGCATCTTTCTTTGTCACTGCTTATCGGCTCTCTCTTCCCATCAGCCATCATCTCTCATCAGTGTGTGTGTGTGTGTGTTGGTCTCTGCTGGTGGTCCCTCAGAGCCCCGGGAGTCCACCCACATGGTCGTCTGTTTACCCAGCAGCCCACTCTCTCCCAAACACTCCCGCCGCGCTGCCTTTAAATCAACAGGTAATGCGATGAAAGGTCGCGTCCACTCTTTCTCTCTTTCTCACTCTTACAGTTTATTTGCATTCAGCCTCCGTGTTGGCTTATTGCTTATTGCTTTTGTTGGCAACTAAGGCCGGTGCCAGAACAACCAAATAAGTCTGTCATTCACCGCAGAGCTGTGTGCGCTGCAGCGGCAGCCAAGCATATCACTGCTCTGGGCTTCATGGCAGGAGTAAGTACTTTAGAATATAGTCCGTTCACTGTGCTCACTTTATTTGATTTTCTTTTTTCCTCCAAGAGAATGTTGAGTGCCTTGTATTCTTTAACTTGTACTGTACACATGACACCCGCTGTCCTCTTGTCGGGCCTGTCTTGTCTCCTCTGTGCCTCTTTACCCGCCGGTCTATTTATACACCTTGTTATCCGTGAGTGAAGCTTTCCTGGCAGGAGTTGCTGAGCGGTGCCAGCCCGGGAAAGAATGCCCGTCCTAGCCCCTCCGTGGAGGGCACGGCCCCGGTCCATGGAAGAACTGCTCAATGCCACTCTGTCTTCCATAGTTGGTTATGTAAGCGGCTGACCTACTCAAGCTGACACGATATGATGAACTCAATGGGAGCACAGTTAGTCTTTGCTCAACACCAAAATGTCTAAAAAATATTTGCTTGAGATGATGAGTAGAAGTTCAAGATGAGACTTTAACTACAGCAAACTCTGCCAGTGCTGCATGGAAGAAATCCTTCAGCTAATGCCATAAAGTAGGTTTGGAGCACCAAATTAAGTTTCTTGACATACGACTTCCCTCCTTAACCGCAGCTGCAGAAAACCAGTGTTTAAAATTTTATTGGCATCATGTATATTCATGTTAGGGTTAAGGAATATGTGCAGTGAGTTAATTATTGATTTAAAGCTGTAGAAACTGAACAATCGGTGTCAGAGCTGAATTTCACCCACCTGTCAATCAAAGCGTCCACGCTATTAATCCTGCATAACTTTAAGAAATTAGCTATAGAGGCCAAAACATGGAGGCTGACTCACTTCTGGAGCCGGCCTCAAGTGGACGACAAGAGGAACTGCAGTTTTTGGCACTGCCGCTTCATTTCACAACCACAGAGGTTGCCGCTCGGACAAAACAAGCAGCTGGAAGGCAGCGACTGGGCTCTGAGAAGCTTAATAAAATCATAAATATGGTCAGATTTAACCTTGTTTTTTCTGACCTGCAGCAGTTTCACTTCTCATCCTGCAGCAGTGATGTCGAAGTCTACCGTAGGATGTGGTCAGTGAGCCTTTTCAGCCTGGTGTCAAGTTACTCTTTAAAGGTACAGATTTAGGATCATTTCTCCTCCTCCGCAGTCTAAAAACGTCACCATCATCAGCAGCCACGCTGATCGAAACCTACTTAGAGCAGAAGTGGGTTAAGACGTCTCCCTAACAGCTGAAAGCGGGTCAGACTGAGGGGCAAAGGAGAAACGAGAACCCGGTGTACCGCTGTGGAAGTGATGCCATCAGTGACATTGTGGAAGAGAGAGGAGGGGGGAGGATGGAGGCTAATTGGAGGAGAAGGGAGGCGGCGGAGGACGAGGGTGTCGAACACCAGATGTTTCGCTATATGGTTCAAGTGGAAAATAGCCCAAGTGGAACCAAAGTTGTGACGCTGGTTGATTCCCTTTATGTGGCTTCACTCCCTCCCACCTCGCAGCCTTCCATTAGAGGTTTTGGGGACGCTTTGCATGGAAATTAGGACTCGATTTTGCGTCATTGGCTTAATATAAATAAATCACCGCGATGGGACCTTTGCAGCATGTATAGACTTTCACTTGCGTGTACGTGTACGTGTCAGATTTTACACTTGTGTGATGCCGTGGCATGTTGCCAGCACTCAGAGCTGTCACATGTACAGTGCCAGCTGCTGTAGAGAAATGACTCCCCGGTGTACGATGAATAAAACAAAACGTTAATAAAGCAGTAATCGACTTTCAATAAAATGAAATAGACGATGACTAACTGCCGGGAATGATAACCGCCGAGGAGCGGCTCGTAGCTCTCTCTCCTGATAATTTGTGTGCGAGTCCAGGCCTCCTCTGAGAATGGGTGACCAGTGTTGGCTCTGGGATCAGCTGTCGGGTTTCCAGTGTAAGCGGTGTGGAAGCGATCTCCAGAGGGTTTTATCTTCATCCCTGTGCTTTCGTCCTGGTGGGCTTTCTCTCCGGCATGTCCTTAATTTACCCTCTCTTGTCACCCTCACCAAGCTTCCCCACACCGCTCTGCTGCTCTTAAAGGCAAATACAGTTACACACATTTCAGTGAAGACTAGGCTGGATGATAATTCACTTTTATCATTTATAGTTTCTTTTACTGAAAATTGAGATTCTATATGTAAAATGTTTGCAGTTTGCCAGAACACAGGAGATTGCTCCTCCATCTCGCTGGTGCTAGAGACTGACTTCCAGGAGCAGCAATGTAAACAAACAGCAGCGGTGTGTAGGGCACTGTCTCCTGTGCTACAAGCCCAGAAAAGAAAGAAAAGGCACAGCTCCCTCTCAGCGATGTCATCCTTCCTCTTTCGTACAGTTGTCCTGGGATTGTCTGGAGGACAACAAAGTTCTACCATGTTCGTCTTTTTCGTCACGAGGCGTCCAAAATGCAGCATCGGTTCTTTTCGGAGATAAAACTATTGATTGACTTTCCTGCTGCTCATTGTTGATCCTGAAAAGACCCGACAGATAATCAAGCTGATTTCACGTAGTCTAACTTCAAAATATTGACCCAGTTCTCTGTGGTAAAGTACAGAGTGCAGGGATGAATCTCATGATTTCATAAAATGAAGATGATACAAAGCGTTTTGAGATGTTCCCTCTGCAGCAACGTTTGAATCTGATAACTCAACTCTTCCACCAACAGTCAGCGTTAGTTTCTATCAACCAAACAACTTGTCACTGCTCTAACTTCTCTGAAGTTACACAGGAGGTGCACAAGAACCCGTCCATCTCTCCCCTTTATGTAAATGGAAGACGACAGTTGTGTTCAAGTATAAAATCAACACAACCTTACAAGTGACTGAAGATTTTAACCGTGAAGAAAGTGGGAACAAGAGAGGGGACGCGAGTATAATCTTGTTTGCATTTCATCTTTTTACTCGAACATATTAAAGTAATGTAATAGTGAAATAATATTATCCTTAATTTTGCTGAGGACCCCACTCAGGGTTTCTTGGTGGTCCCTGAACCCCCAGTTTGGCAACCGCTGCTGCAGCACCTCCAACCACAACATAACCAGCACGTGCGTCACTAAGGCACTAATAAAAACATGACAGCCACTCCTTTTCCTGCTGGTGTGTGTGTGTGCATGAATTTAGCTACTTTGTGAAGAGAATAAAACTTCACATAGTGTCAGCTCTGTGCTCCGTGTTTGCTTTTAGGTGTGCAAGATCAAAAGTTTTACGCTCACACGTTCTCAAACTGTAAGTATAAATATGCTTTTTTATGCTGCCATAAAAATGATGGATAGCTTTCCTTTTATGTATGATCCCGGTGTGTATACAGCACGGTAATAAAATTAATATTTAGTACTGCAGTTGCTGATTTCTGCAGGAGGTGTACCTGTAAATCAATACAGAATAGAACAGACTCTCGCGGCTGCAGGTTTTAGAGGATTCCTCCTGATTACTTCGATCTCGTCGAGCCCTCACCTCGCAATAAAGGACTTTAACAGAGTTACTCTTTTATTAAAAAGCCCAATTACCCCCACAAGAGGACATTTATTGCTGCCACAAGTCATGGTAAAGCACATTTTTACTTCACATCTCACCTCATTAAGGCTTCCTTCCTGTACACTTAGAAATATAGCCATGGTTAATATGGAAATTTGCAAGTGTAGTGGAAATGTCTTGTCTCTGCGTTTTAGAGCATATTTATATTTATTGCTGCAGATTTCCAGCGTTGTCATTACAGTGTAAAAGCACTGAAGCAGTTGAAGTTGTATTTTTACCGTAGCTGCCGGACCTGCAGTCAGACTGAGACTGAGCCTCGCTGCTGACTGCTGGACCGGTCCTCTGTCCTCCAGCTTAGCCTCGTGTCCGCGCGCGTGTGTGTGTGAAGTGATATTAAAGCTCTGAGCAGCTTCTGTCTGTTGCTGCCACACTGAGCGCCTAATGAGCAGAAATAGCTCTCCCCTTTTTTTTTTCCTCCTCCCAGCCCGTTTCATCGATACGCTGCGGAGTGAGGCGGCACGTTGCCATGGAAACAGCAGACAAAGACGGCGAACAGGGGAGCAGTAGAGAGAGGCCTCCCTTGAGTAACGGCGTGCAGCGTGTGTGTGTGTGTGTGTTTGCATTATGAATCTTAAGCTTTATATTACAGGTACCAGCAGCAGCTCTATGCCTTTGTGGACACCGGCCTTGGTCTTTTATGAGATGACACGAGGAGGTGTTGTTCAGCGTTGTTGTGTGTGTGTGTGTGTGTGTGTGTGTATATATGGAGGAGCCATCTGTCAGCTTTATTTTCCTGGTGAGACGTTTTCAAAGGGCACCACAGTTATGAGACAAGGACCATCTTTTATGTTAATGGCAGCAGTGCTTCTGGGAGGTTCATCCTCCTCCGTCACTGACGCCTCTCTGTATTTGTCATCCACCCATGAAACATGATGTTTGGAGTCAAAGTTGCCCATTGCTGTGATGGACAGGTCATAATTAGAACAATCCTGTAGGCTTTTCCAAGAACATGCCATCGCTGAGTTTACAGTTATTAGTTTACTGCACATTCCTCCTAATGACTGCATTCCCATATTATCACAGCTAATGCTTCAACGCTCATTACATCTTCTCCAGAAGACAGCGTGGGAGCTTTCTGCTCCCTCTCCAGGCGAACTTATTCACTCATTATTCTCGACAAAACGTTGCCGTTCAGAGTCCACGTGAAGAATTCACAGCGGTGCAACTGCATCTACCATCTATTAACTCGCCGCAGCCGGATCTTCCTAAACTTTTCTTTTTTTGGCTCGTGAAAGCAAAGCAACTTGTGACTCCTCGTCAGAGGCGAAGAAGAAGAAGCCGTGCGCTCTGTGTTCAGTCATAGCTGACGTGAGTAGTCTTCTGGTGTGGGTGTACATTCAAGATCGGTCCCATTTCATGTTTCTTAGTTTGATTGGTTCCTCTGTTCAGGTTCAACAGGCTCAATCAGCCCGAGGCTACAGCGCGCACTGCCCTCCCCCAGCACAGGGCCCTGCTGAGAGTAGGAAGAATGGGTTCATCAGGCGCTGGTAGAAAGAAATTCAGCAGAAAGAAGTGCGAGTATAGTTAATATCAAGTGCAGAGTCAATGGTGTATGAACTCCATGGTGGAAATTTCTGCTGCCTGATTGAAAAGCAGATGACTCTTTAAGCATCGTCACCATCCTCCCACAAGCAGAGCGTGTCACCCTCTGCGTGATGGGAGATGCATACAGATTGACTACATCGTGTTAGTTAGTTAGTCTCCATGTTGGTCACAGTAATTACTCCGTTTCTGCTCCATGAGACCCGGTTGCAGATGGAGATCTCAGGAGGAGGAGGAGGAGGAGGAGATGTACGCTGATTAGATTTGATTTGAGTCACGCCTCTCAGCTGTTATGATCATGTACCCGCGTTTCCTGACAGCCGCATGGAAACGCGGGTGACATCTTTATCAAGGAGCTCCTTTCCAATTTGATTAGCTCGTTTCAAACGAAGTCAGTCTAATTTAATTTTCCAGGCAGGTTTGAATCAGAAATGCCTGTTAAATTGAATATTAACTTTGGAGTCATGGGAGCAGATCTTGAAGGGACGGTAATGAGAGGCCAATGAGAACATTTTTCAAGGACAAAGACATTATACATCACCCTGAATTTCCCTGAACTCTGCAGCATAAGTTTCACTGGATCTCATATTTGAAGAAAGTCTGCTTTATTTTTTCGAGGCAGTCTTGTTAATAATCTGCCAAGATTTTTGGCATTTTTAAGATATCATTAAATACAAACTAAAACAACAGTTGGAAGGGATGATCTGTCCACATCTTTTTAAGAGTTTCCTGCAGTAGCTGCAGATAAACCACTTAATGAGGATGGGAGCTAGCTGTGCTATGTTCCACGGTTAACTCTGACCTCAGTCTCTAATATAAAGCCTTCTGAGCCTTTAAAGCGTACAGTGGGTGCCAAGTTGGGTTCCCTTCCAACAACCGATGCTCTCTTGGGGATAGAGTGGATTAAAAGCAACTAGGAAAGCTTTGGAAAGCATCCTCTGTTTGCATCTGCCTCCGTCCACTGCACAGCTCTGCACGGTGGGTGTAGAGTCCAGTGGAGCTGAGCCAGCTAAGCAGAGGCACTGCTGGGATCTAGCCAGCAGTAGTCTGGGCCTGGCTCCAGAGTCAGCCATCAAGCCTCCTTAAATGTGTATGGAAATGTCCTGGTGAGCCGTGGCCCCCCACTTGACTCCTGGAAATTTATCCTTTATTCTGTGATGAAGTGATATAATCTATTGTTTTGGTCTGCTTACTACATTTCCCAGAATGCCTTTCAAAAATGTATCCCACAATTTAATCTATAGTGTGTTGAATTTGGGGGAGGCCAGTTTTTGACTATTTCTTGGTTGCGAGAAGGTGCAAGAAGTCAAACCTTCTACGAACCCCCTCTAAAACAAAGGAAATGTCCTCTTACTTAAGAAAGCCTAGTGCTTCAGGAACTTTCTGTCACATCACAAGTCCAAGAAAGTTCACGTTCCGCCAACTCACAAGAACCACTGCTCGTTCTCCACTTTTATCAATGGAGCGCCAACACAGTCTGTTACAGATTACAAGTTCCTTGGCATTGTACTCGACCATAAGCTTAAACAGGATCTGTGGACTGACCTCATGAGCGCTAAGACACAACAACGAACGTGTCTGTCCGTCCGTCTGTCAGTCATACTCTCCAGACGTAAGGCAACATGTTTGGTACAGACCCCAGCCAAAACCACATCATCCTTTTTATATTTTTAAAGCTTAAATTATCATTTCCAGTAAAATCATGAGTCATAGTGCAATTGCAATATCTGTCAAAATAATCATAACCATCCATCCAGTGCTGTGTACCATTAAAGTCAGTGTAAAGTCAGAATAAATGAGCGTTCTGAGTTCGTCAGACCAAAGAAGAAAGTGTTATCAACCACCCAGCCAAATCTGAATGATTAAAAATATCACCAAGTTTATGAAATCAGGTGTTAAAATCAGGTAAAAATGAACTCTCAGCTCCAGGACTGTGGGGGCGTGTCCTCCGAATGAAGCCACGCCCACTCACCGGAGCAGTCGAGTGGCCATTTTAAAGCGACTGAAACATGTCAGATGAGTTCAGAAAATGTCATGACTAACTCTGAAACACTCTGAGCTGAGATGAACTCATCTCCATCTCTCTGCTCAGGGCGGCCTCAGCGTGTCATCGAGCCGCCCTTTAGGGACCGCCCACAAAATCCTGAGACTGAAAACTGGTAAAAAAAACTGAACTTCTGACTCCATGTTTCATTTTCAGTCTTTTCACATATTTTCAGCACCTGTTTTCTAACATATTTAATTTATTTTAAAAGAAGTCTTTACACGATTTTAAACCCAGTTTAAATTAGTTAATTCAAACAGCTTCATCGTCAAAAATAAAAATGGAGGCAGAGTTTAAAAAACTGAATTTAGCAATAACTGTGACTACAAACCAGTCGTGCAAGCTGTAAAATGCAGCCCATGGTGTCTCTCTCTCGTCTCCAGTTGATTTCTCTTTGTAATTCTTAAATGTCGGTGTAAAATGTCAGCTGTAAAGAGAAGCTGGTGATCTGATGGACCGACGCCAAAACGTGACATTTACCATCGATGCGTTCGCTAACTTGTTTAGACTCTCCTACAAAGCGTCCTCAAGAGAGCACTTGATGGAGGTGACGGCTCAGATTAAAGCTTCAGTCCAGCTTCTGTGTGCATTTCCCCCTTTCTTCCTCGCCTCTCTGGGGTGATATAAAGTCCAGAGCTCAGCAGTAGCGCGGGTCACGGTGATGTCACCGTCCGGCTTCAGGGCAAATACAGAAAGATGACCCTTCTCCAGGCTAATATACCGGGCTTTCCTGGAGTTAGTGCAGACCAATGAGTGAGCAGGATCACAGTGAAACCATCTGTATTTTATGATCCAATATATATACCTGTTATGGATTTTCCCTCAGACGCCAGGGTAAACAGAGATTATCTCCTGTCACTTTGTATTTCCTGTGATCGGGTCCCTGCTGCCTCGAGGGGCCGTGTAAGTAATAACTCTCATAACCGCTCTATTCCAGGGGAGCCTCACATAAACACAGCGAACGGCGGCGGAGTGTGGTTTCTGTTGAGCTGGCTCAGTTGTTCAACCGGTCAACCGGCCACTTAATTGCAAAGTACAAGTCGACCGCAATCGAGCTGACATTCATTCTTCCGTTTTCTCCCCACACGCGTAATCCCATTTAGGGTCACAGAGAGGGATGCTGGAGCCCGTCCCAGCAATGCACTGGGCAGAAGGTAGAGAAACACCCCCATTGTGCAGGTTGCCAGCCCACTGCATGGCCTCAAGTTGACATGGGATCGAGCCAACGTGAATACAATGTGGCTTTTCCGAACCCGCAGTTTCCAGGTTGGAATTCCACAAGGGGAAACATCCGATGACATGATTCCACTGTGGATTTAATCCACAAAGAGACATTTCCGCCCCATTTGTTGAATCATCAACCTTTTCACTTCTAATAATCTCTTTAACTTTCCAGAACTTGACAAGTGGTACAGTAAAGATGGTGAGTCATCTATCGGGAAAAGTCGGAGGAGTCCCTCCTCTCCCATCAAGTCCTCTAGGAATACCCTCCTCTTCTCCAATGAAACCAATTATTCTAGACAGCGCTGGAGGAGAAGAGCGGGAGCACGTCCCCAGTTTCCCCTCTGGTGAACGAGGCAATCTATTACTGCCCCACGTGATTCAGCTTAGTATCGAGATAGGGAAATGTTATTGTCCAAATGAATTCATTCGGGCTGCACAGGAGCGAGTGGCTGCTCATTTAAAATCACGGCACGCTCCTCCGCCGCTGCCAGC
Source organism: Nibea coibor (assembly GCA_023373845.1). NCBI lineage: Eukaryota > Metazoa > Chordata > Actinopteri > Sciaenidae > Nibea > Nibea coibor. Next base: position 29,206,328 of record CM041738.1, on the reverse strand, counting down.
GGACGCCAACTGAGTAGTTTCTGCCTCGGGGTGACTCCCCGTGGATGGCGGATGGTCCCACACCAGCGGAGAGGCGTTTGACAGCGAGCCGCTCCTCCTCTGTTTCATCTAAACTGATGTAGCTCTCATCAAAAGTTCCTCCTCGCTGCAGCTGGTCAGAGTCGATGAGTTCAACTTGTTGCCTGCTTTGAATGCTGAAAGGCGTTAGCCTGCATAGTCATGCTGCCGTGCTGTTACACTGGTTACACTGCAAAATAATGGCTTGTGTCATCAGTCGTGAGATCCATCTGCATAAAATGTTGTGCTTATGTAACATTTTTAATTAAACATACCAAGCAGTGCGTCTTTTCAGGCCTCACCCCTTCATCTCTTAAATATTACGTTCATTTATGACAGATCTGCAGCTGTATTTGGATATCAAACATGCTGCTGGACTGCATGTTTGATATATTTATGCAAATGATGAACAAATCTGCAAACCATTTATTGTCAAAACATTAATTTGCCCTTCCAGCTAAAAAATGAATTCCACTTTAAAGGTTGTTTTCTAGCTTTCCTCCAACCTTAATCCCGATCTCCAGCGTCAAAGACCTTTTGCTTTCTACGCCCAGCCATCCACCCACAACCTTCCTGCTCCCTCTCGCTGATGCTGCGTTTAAGCATGTCACAGTCCCTAGATTAGAAAATGTGTTGCCTTTGAATGTAATCCATGCTGCATTCAAAGAGTATTTGACAAAGCAAGTGAGTAGGAGACGGCGCCCTTTAAATCACCTCCTGAAATTCACTTTTCTTGGAAAGCTTTTTCCTGCGTGGCCTCAGATTCCATTTTATTTATATTCGTGCTACGTATTATTTCACATTTTGTAAATATAAAAACTGTAGCAGCTGATTAGATTTTGTTTTTCATATCATGGTGTTGACACCATCAGAGATTGAGACTTTAGTTTCAGTTTGTCGAGTCAAGGCTAACTAATTATTGCACTGTAGTCATCCTCAGGCAGGCTTTGCAGAGCGAAGGCTGCCGCACTGCCAGTGTGCTCGTCCTCGGGAAAGTTTTTTTTTTTTTTTATTAGAGAAAGAGAGAGATAGATGGAAAGACAGTGAGCTGAACTGGGTCACACGTGATACTGGTGGAGGGAAGAGAGAGAGAGAGGAGTAAAAACGATGTGAGGACGGTAACAGAGTATTTGAGTCGAGATCCTCGGGGAGCTCAGGGAGTGGACTGTCTGTCACTCGTCAGCGTCACACAAACGACTCAGCCACCAAACGTGCTTACCTCCTCATATCCATGTTTAACACAGGGATCCGTGTGTGTGTGTGTGTGTGTGTGTGTGGCTTCTCTAAGCTGTGAAATTGGACCACAGAGGCTGCAGGATAAGGCAGGGAGGGAGGGGGATAAGTTAAGGTTCAAGGATCTCATGAAGGCATTTTTCAAGGTTTGTGTGTGTTAGTGTGCTTGTGTCTTTTGTGTCGAAGTATTGGTGTGTCTATGTGTGTGTGTAGGGAAGGGGAAAGGAGCTGGCAGCGACGCTGATGTGATCTGACATGGTTGAGGCTTGTAAAGGACGCTTCGGGCCTCTGTGGCTCCCAGTGCAAACCGGCAAGATCCAACCAACCCCCCTTTCCTTGTTGTTGTTTCCTCCCTCGCCTCCTTCTCTCTCTCTCCTTTCCCTCGCAGCGTCTCATCTCTATTTAGAGTGTGCGTCTTCGTCAGGTCACACATCTGTGTTCTCCGTCCTACCGCTGACTCTCTACTGTATGTCTCTTTCCATTTGAGTGATCGTCCTCTGTCAGCTGGTGTGACTGCTGTACGCTGATGAGGCGGTGCACGCCTGGCCTCTTTATCTGTCGGTGTAAATCCGCTGTGGGTGAAGGCAAAGCAAGGATGTCCACCAGGAAACCAACAGCACAGAAACACGTTTCGATCGCTTGTGACTGAGTGAAGTGAAGTGTTAGATCCTGGGATTTTTGTTTCCTGACCCTTAAAACGCAGAGGTGGGTTGGGTTCTCTCTGGGTTCTCTTCAGGTGCTCCGGCTTCCTCCCACAGTCCAAGCAGCCCAGAAACACACACTGAACAGGTTAATTTGGTGTGAGTGTGAGTGTGAATGGTGACTTGTTGTACCCCGCCTCTCGCCCAATGTCAGCTGGAATACGCGCACATCCAAATATTGTAGGATTTAAAGTGTCTGTGTGTGATTTTGTTTCACAGTTTATATTCATGATCATCGCTGCAGCAGCTGGCAGAGAAAAAATCTCATAAAATGTATTATTGTCTCTCCATCTGTCCACATTTTTAACGTGTTGACTGGTGAATAAATGAAAAGAGAAGTCTTTTAAAAAGAAGTCAGGTTTAATTAAATTTTACTTTATTGGACCCCTCGATGCAATAAAAGCTGCAAACCTTGAACAAGTTGCAAAAATGTTCGGAGCTCTGCATGTTTTATAAAGATCAGCCGCTGCACGGCCTTCAGCGTGTCTCTTCAGCAGTCTGCAGTCCTTCTCAACCCTTAGTTGTCACCACAAGGATAAACACACTCATCCTCTGCGTCTTTCTTTTCCCTCTCCTCGCCCTTCGCTGCTGTATCTGCGGTTGAATGTTTGGCCCTGGGTTGGCATGAATACGCTGCAGAAAACAGGATTAGCTCAGAGCGGAGAGTGGGCGACGTGCAGCGGGTGCCTTCCCTGACCCAGCACGCTGTCGAAGGCAGACCGGGCACATTCGCTAAGCTCTTTAAGGGATTGCACTCTGATAAAGAGCGCACCTTCTAAATCTGATCTCCAGATTGCCACCGTCAAGAAACAGCAGAGGAGCGTTTAAAGTGGCACCTGCTGCAAGAAAAGCACCACTGGCTATCTGGACAACAGCTCAGCGAGTTGTTATTACTTTTGGTTGAGTGAGTGCTCAAGGACAAAGTCATCAGGATTTGAATGTGAATGATGCAGATTTGAAATCCAGCAGTTCTCTTATTCAGATTTAGATAATTCAATTTACATAATCGCATTTCGACGTTTTGCAAATTAATTAAGTTATTGTATCATTGGAGGGTTGAACATTTGGAGCTTCAATCACATTTAATATTTTAGAATAACCATCCATCCATAAGGGTCGCTGAGGGCTGCAACCACTTCCAGCTGGCACTGGGTGAGAGGTGGAGTACACCCCGGATAAGATGCCGGTTCATTAACGTATTACGTGCAGGTCTTTGGACTGTGGGAGGAAGCCGGAGTACCCAGATAGAACCCAAGCAGACACGGAGGGAACGTGCAAACTCACCTCAGTTTGTACCAGGCTGTAAACATGTTTATTTCTGCTGTGAAGATTTGAACATGGGGACTTATGGAGACTGACTCACTTCTGGAGCCAGCCTCAAGTGGACGTTTGAGGGACTGCAGTTTTTTGGGCTTCACTTCACAGCTGGTTGCTGCCTGACATCAGATGTTAAAAATATCTTCGTGTTCAGCGTCACAAACACCGAATCCAGCCGCGCTTCCCGAAGCTTTTCCAAGTCAGGCGCTGTGGAAATGAAGGATTTAGTACGTCTTAAATAATGTGGTGCCTTTTTAAATCCAGACGGGAAACTTGTTGCAGTTAATGTTCCATAATAACGCTGATAAATCCTTTCATCTGCATTTTAATGAATCAACATGTTGGCAGGTTTTTTTATCCTGAGAATAAAACGTAGCACCTCACACGAATATTTGTTTTCCTTCGAGTCTTCCATCCAACTATCCAACAAACATTATCGCGCTCTCTTACTTGTTGCATGTCAACACCATCAGTGGAAAATCGGGCGGTGAAAACATCCACATTCAAACCGAGCAAACCTTCTCTAAGAGCGGGAAAGCATTCATGCTCCGTCACGGCCGTGGGCCTCGGATTCATCACCGAGCCAAATTGGCTCACGTTGAGCTGCAAGGACGCAACGGACCTCTTTTCATTCCTCTTGCAACCTTCCCGTCGGTAGAGTTTGACCAATTAACTGCTCCGATTAGTTGACGCTTCAATGCCAAGTGCTGCTGCTGTGTGTGTGTTTCCATCTGAGCCCTTCTGCAAACTGCTTAGAGACCCCGCAGACCGACGTTCACCGAGCGCGGCTCGGTTTTCAAGTGTCTGCTCTTTGTTTTATTCACCAGCTTGTGGTGCAGCGCGTCTATTAGAAACATCCCCCGCCAACCTCGGCCAAATTAGAGCCTTTAATTGCCGTTCCATTTTGTGGCTTGGAGTCAATGTGTTTCCTCTTCCCGAGCTGTTTTGGGCTTTGAACATTTAAAAGTCCTGCGTTCAAACTTATAAGCTTTTTTACAACATTTCATAAAATTCTGTTTGTAACCCTCGAGTTTCCATCAAAGCCTCGAGGCAGGAAATGAGGCCTTAGACTTGATTTCCTGTCTCTGTCTTTAACCAATCTGCTTACATTAGGACTCTTATTTGTTGTTTGTGGTGTTAATTTCCTCTTCGCCTCTGAGGGTCCTTACCGGAGTAAGGAGTCGTGTCTTCCCCCCCTCCGTGTTATTCCTCGCTGGCTATCTCGGCGAGGAGGGATCAGTTTCACCTTGTTAAAACAGGTGTGCGTGCTCTTCGTATTCAGTTTAAAATGGGCCATTTTAGGGTTTTATTGGCTTTACGTCACCGTGCAAACAGCATTACCTATCGCGTGGAAGCTGTGAGTAAGTGGGGCTAAGCTGGGTGGGCAGCACTTGGCAGCATGTTTCGGCCTTGGCGCCCCGCAGGCAGAAACAGGCCGTAAACGTGAAGGGTGGCTCCGAATGAGATCAGCTGATCGAGGGCCAAACACGCCGCTCTCTATTTACTGACAGTGTCTCAGTTTCTCATGATCGATTCAATTTTGACTTTTTTGGTTTCAACGCCACACATTTTCTCTCCTGCTCGGACGGTAGTTCAAAGCGAATCGTGCTGTTACGTGTGCTGTTCTGCAACATCAGGCGTTCCTCGTAATTATTTTGCGGGTCTTTTTTACGTGTTTTTAGTTGTTTTATGACTTGGTTGTACCTAAATCATTAAAAGCATTAGAGGTTTAACAGAGGTATGGGAACACGAGTCGATAAAATCTATTTCAAACTTCTCAGGGTGTTTAAATTTAAAGTGATATGAGTGAAAGTAATGGATGTTACAGATTTGATCTAATAAAGTTTGTGTTTGTATATCTGCCCGTTGCTAACATGTTTTTCTCCTTTCCTTCCTGCTTCCTTTCGTCCTTCCCGCCTGATGTTGTGACCTTCCTGTCGCAGGTAAGAGGTGCTTTTATTTGCTCGCTCGTGTCCCGTGTTGTTGTCGTTTCCTCTGCAGCTCGCTGGCTTTGGATTCAGCTGAGTGCGAGTTTCTGTCAAACACTTGGGTCTCTCCACAGAAGCTCACATATGTATGCCAGATGGAGGTTTGAGCACAGCGAGAGAGAGTGCTGTGAGATGAATCTTAAAATTTGTGTGCGCACGGTACGTGCATACACATTGACGTTACCCATCTGTGCAACTGTGTGTGTGTGTCAGCATGTGCTGGAGTATTTTTGGTGTACAGTACAGAACCACAGAGAAGTGTGAGGGTGGAGGAGCTTCCCCTGAGTTTGAATGTTATGGATACAGATAATGTAATGCATGCAAAAGGTTTATCGCTCTGATTGGCTGGAACTTGTTGCCATTGTTGGAATTTCAGGATGTTTCAGACACAATCCGGTGCTGTGGCAATGTTTTTTTTCCAGTCGTATGATTGGCGGTGGTCCGTTTGGCTGCAGCGGTGTGGGCAAGTCATGACTTTGCCCTTCTGGAGGAAAGAAATGGTATCTGTAGCCCTGTCTGACATATCCATAGTTCAGTGCGTGATAAAAAGTTAGAACTAGATAAAACGGCACGTCTTGACATGCCACGACTGTCAGGTGGATGGATTATGTTAGGTGGAGGTCGTGTTCATTAACACGTAGAGATCTGAGAGAAAAGACTTTTTTCATGCACAGGAGAAACTTTAGATGTTTCAGCTTCAGCTCATGAAAAATGGGAGCGAAAACAAGAGGCGTATTTTTTAGTTTGTTGAGTGTTTTTTGTGTAGTTGTCTCCCAGAGCAGTTTGTATAAGTGTTTCCTGATGCGACAGGCAGGATTACATTGTTCGTCGTGACTGTTAGCTAGAGAAAGATCATGAAGCATGAAGCAAAGTGAAGCTGCAGGCTTTGACATTCACCCCAACACCTCTTCACTATGAAGTTTTTATCTGTTCTAATTGTAATTCACACTGCGGTGCCACATCCTCCTTTCACGTGTGTTCTAAACTACAAAAATGGCTGCACTGTATTTCAACATATTTTGGCACAAGTCTGACTGTTTGCAACAAACCGAGGCCGTGAGTGGGAGGTGGAAAATTGGATCATACTGCAGGACTCGTTTCAGAAGTTTGTATGGGCAATTTGATACTTTCCTCACGGCGTAACAACCGTCAGGATGCATTGTAAGTGAAATGAATTCAAGCTGGACATGTCAGCTTTTTACAGGCTCCTACGAGCCTACAGGGGACAAGTGTTTGATATTTGGGTTTGGGTGGAGTATCGATGCGATTTTTACAGCCCTTTTAAAACAGCACAACTCACGTTGTTTGGTGGAGCAGCGAGTTTTACATCTGCAGCAACTCAATCTGACTGCAAGGCGATGAAGGTGCCAGTCGTCCACATAGTCTGCCATGGAAATATAACTGAAAATGTTCCCCAGTATTACAAAATAACTACAAATGACTGGAAGCGCCTGAAGTATCCCGAGCTACAAATAAACAGAAAGGTCAGATCATACACACACACATCGCTCTTTCACACTAGAGCCGAGCAGAGTCGAGGAACTACGCCGCCTGTAAATACTGACTGCCTCCGATGAATAATGCATCAGAGCAAACAATCACCTCGATAAACCCGCATCCACCAAATTTCCTGCGTTTTGTTTGGTGAATGCCATTAGCATTTTTTATCTCTGCCATCCGCTAATCCGTGATCTCTGCTCTCTTAGCTCGTTCCTTCGCTCTGCCGGCTTCCTTCAGTCGCCCTAACGTTTCTGTAAATATGTGCAGGTCCTGGAAATGCGATGATCTCTGTTATCTTTACTGTTTTATGGCAGTCCAGATGATTTCTGTTTGCATGCATCAACACACATTATTTTAATGACGCTCTGAATATACTGTGTCTCCGCTGTATGTGCTGCATGGCTGGATTTAATGCTTGTTTAAAAGGATTAGAGTTTGGTGTGCTACAGATTCTGCTTCCCAGCATCCAAAGCGCCGCACTAATGAGCTATTAGTTGTGTAAATGTGCTCCTGAAAGTTTTGTCGGGTACGGCTCGGTGTGGATGTATGGACTCGATAACGAGCTCTGAATTCTCGTGTGGATTCACGGCTCAGGGAGAAAGATGTCAGAGTATTTTTTAAACATTCTGGGTGTCTCCTTTCTGTCTCTGGTTAAGGTTTAGTTTGATTACAGCCCTGATAAATCTCTAGTTTGATGCAGGTAGATGTTCAGCAGTGATCTTCTAAAGGTTTCCCAGCCTGTCCATGTTTATTCCTGCTGTGAAGTTGGACATTTGAGGAACTGCAGTTTTTAGCCCTTCATGTTACCTCTTACTTCACAGCTATGGATGTTGACACTTCTTATTATTTAATGTTTACAGCCTGAGCAAGAAGACGAGTGAATGGTTTTAATCTTTGGTTCCATGTTCTGATGTTTATATCAACACTTTATTTCACAAGAATTTGAGACTGTGGCCGAAGGAATTTGCTCTAATGAGGTGGAATAGGCGGTTCTTGCGTATCTGTGAAAACATCTCGTGGCGTGTGTCGATAGAAGAGACTAATTCATTCAGTAAAATGGCTGAAATGGCATCTTTAAACGTGAACGATATCTGGCTTTTGTACTTAGTGAGGTTTATTATACGTCTCGTAATTGCTTTGCATGGAAGCATTTTGCAGATTAAATGTTACGTGATGGAGCGGAGTACAGTCAATTCCCACGACGCTACATTTGATGGAAAAACGGCAAACGGCCGAACTTTCTCAGCTAATCCTAACCCTGATAAAAAGACCAGTATCAAGACTTTGTCTTCAAAATTCCAATTTGTCGACCTGTGTGCATCTGAAAGGAAAGAAAACACATTCATCAAACCTGGACAGACTGGAACGCCTCGCCATCTATCAGCCCTCTGTCCTCTTTTTTCTGCGTCTCCTTCTCTTCTTTCCTTCCCTTGCCGTCTTTTTTGACCCCTCCTGAAGCTCTTCGGATCTACATCTCTATTTCTGTTCCCTCTTCTCCCATTTCCGCCCTCGTCCTTCTCCCTTTATCGTCCCATTTTGTCACTAAAGAGAAAAAAAAAAAGCATTAAGTGGTTTGGTGTCAAAGCAGTTGGGGGGTAATTGCTATTTAAGCCTCGGGGTGAGCTCTACACCGGCTGCTTTATTGCCACCCTGTTACGTGATGTTTTTTAATCTTACACATATTGATTATTCTCTTTCTCCGCGAAGGAATATAGTCTGATGGAGCTGAAAGTCACTTGCCGGTGGGTGGTGGATGGTGTTTTTTAGATATTTAGGCCAAGCACCAGCTTCTCAGCAGGACTTTAACTGATCGCTGGAAAGCATAAAGGAGGTCAGATCAGCTATTATGGTCTCGTGTATGTTAAAATCCATCATTTGGAGCTTTTTCGAAACATCGGCCGGGCTTCGGGGGGCTTTGATTTATGCTCTCAGACATCAGTTGTCCTCGCCTTCACCCTCATTCATTCATAAAATATTCACCGCTGTCTCCTTGGTCGGGTAAGAGGAGGGCAAACCGGAGCTTCACGTTTGAAAATGTTAGCATCACACAGACGATTCCTACAAGTTGTATCTGTAATAATTACCGCGAGGGCGGCGCGTCCAGAGTTTACATGTAATTCCACCTTAAGCTAATATAAATGTGCTATTTAAGGCTGATTAGTGCTGCTTAATTATGCAGCCTTCCTTAGGAAGCAGGCGAGGAGACAGTTTATGGTGTTTCTGCTTCACTTTGTCTACTTCAGACATAGATGTCCCCATCTTCTGATCTAACACACACACACACACACACACACACACACACACACACACACACCTCGGTGCTGCAGCCACGCTGACTTCTTCCCTGCTTTCCTTATCTGTCACCCCGGTTTACTGCAGGGAGACTGTTGTTTGGGTGCTGCTGTCTCCACTGTCTCGCTTTTACCCTCTGCCTGACTGTGTGTGTGTGTGTGTGTGTGTGTGTGAGTGTGTGTGTGTGAGACTGTGTGTGTGTGTGTGTGTGTGCATGTACAGTGCATGTGTGTACTGTGTGTAATTTTTATGATTTGCCTCTTGTGCTTTTGTTCACGCTACACAGGTTGTGTTGTCTTTGTGCTGAAGTGTGTGTGTGTGTGTGTGTGTGTGTGTGTGTGTGTCTGCTCCACTTCTTCTTCTTCTGTTTTTGTGAGGACCGCTGTGAGTGTTAAATCCTGAGAAGTGAGGACGTTATCAGTTCTTTAAAGCACCATTTACAGGGATAAGCTCTTGGTTGCAGGGTTAAGTTTAGATTCGGGTTTAGGTCGGTTGGAGGTCGGTTGGAGGTCGGTTGGAGGTTCGGGTTTGGCGTGTAGTTGTGATGGTTTAGGATAAATTTAGAGGCAAGTGAACGCATCACATGAATGATGATCCTCATCAGAGTGCAATCAGTCTCAACGCTAACAAGTCATTTTGTTTTATTGAATCCTAAAATATGATCTCCTTTAAACAAGCATATATTAAGTTTATTTCTAGAATCGCCTCCTTCAGATTCTTTGGGTGGGTGTTGCATCTCTTCATCTCATCTCATCATTTACGTGTGAAGACCTGCTTTCTAACAACACATGTCTTATCACCATTGTGCTGTGGGTAACTGCAGCGTTGCATGTAAATTGCTGAGATCTGGTAATGAGGCAACGTTGTTAAAAAGGTGTCAGAAACAAACGCCGGCAGTCAGGGTGGAAACGAAGCGAGCCAAACCAACGCGGAGGCGGATAATAAAACGATTTCCCAAACTTTGTGTTGTAAACATCCGTCACACTGCCTGCTTCACCTTTGACCTGCTGTGCACGCTCACAGTCTTTACCTGTGTGACTGTGTGACTGGCTGCAGTCTGATGATTGCAATGTTGTTATAACTGAGAGGAACGATGGACGAAGTGACGCAAATAATGGAATTCTCCATTGAAATTGAGCCTAAACTCAACTCGAACTTGAGACTAAACGCCTTAAGATGGATTTCATTGGCTGTGTGTGTGTGTGTGTGTGTGCGTGTGTGTGTCCTCAGCTCACAGCGATGACCTGTGTAGGTGACATGTGACAGGAAAGTGACAGGACGTCCACCCACTGCCCCAGAGACCCATTTAGCTCACACACCCACCCACACACGCGTGCCACAGCTGGAGCTGGGCAAGGGCACAAACACACTCAGCAGGATCCAAACTGACACACACACACACACACTCTCTCTCTCTCTCTCTCTCCTGTCAGTTCACTCTCCTCATTTTCTCGCCTGTGCGTCTTCGTCTCATCTCAGCTTTCATAAATAAACAGGCCTCGTTCTTTCGTCCTCCGGCTCGTCATCCTGAGCTCATTTGTGTTGAATATGTAGCAGGTGTGTTGTTGTTGTTGTTGTTTATCTGTGTGTGTGTGTGTGTGTGGGGGGTGTGTGTGTGTTTGTCCTGACACTGTGCTGTGTGTGTTGTGAACATCACCCGTGCTATGCCAGAGCCCTGCTGGGCCCTTCATGGACTCCTCTCCCCTCTGAGATCCGGCCTTACAGCACTGCCACTGTTCATTATCGTAAATAACTTTGTCTGTGTGTGTGTGTGCTTTTGTGTGTGTGTACTATGTGTGTGTAAGAGGAGTAGAGCAGTGTGTGTAGGTCAAGTTGTAGATCCTGTGCTGTCACGGTGGAAATGTCAGGCCGTTGCTCCAGTTAGCGCAGCTCTCGACAGGGAGAGCCCACTTGTTCTGCTCTGCTAACTCTGCTAATGAAAACAATCAGGAAAGGAAGGGTGTGTGTGTGTGTGTGTGTGTGTGTGTGCAGTTTTGTTTGTAGTGCATAAATATTGAAATGTAGGGGTGGACTTGGCTGGATGAAGAATACAGAAATGGATCACAGACAGCAGAATGTGTTTGAATATATACATTTTAATTCTTTGCTCGACTGAATTTGAAAAACAGAATTTAAGAAATAATAAAACAGACTTTGAAACAGAGTTATTGATTTTGTACTTTTATTATAAACTCAAGGTTAGTTTTCTTGAAACAAAACAAAGATTTAACTTGAAGAAAACTTTCTCAGCGTTCATTAATTTCTTTTTTATCTATTCATAAAATTTGTAACTAGAAACAAATCAAAGAGCGTCTGTCGCTGCGAAGACTGGAAACTGTTAATAAATATTTAATGATTGACCGATGGTGGCCATGGTGTTTGGAGTATGCCAAATGGCAAACCCAGTCTGTGGCTGTGAAGTGAAGCCAGCATTAAAAAGTGCCAAAAAAAAAAAACTGCAGTTCCTCAAACGTCCACTTGAGGCTGGCTGCAGAAGTGAGTCAGTTTCCATAAGTCCCCATGTTAGACAGCAGAAATAAACATGTTTACAGCCTGGTACAAAAACAGTTTTGGTCTCTGTAGCTAATTTCCCCGTTCATGACAACTGTACTGAGGGTGAATTTATATACAACTCACCTGTTCACATTATATTAAGGCTTAAAGTTATGCAGGATTCAGAGCGTGGACGCTTTGATTGACAGGTGGCTTGTTTGAACATCCAGCCTCGGCTCCACCTCTTTGCCCGTTTTTGGATCAGCTGACAGGCTGCCAACACAACGGCTCTTCAGAAACTTGTGGGTGACATCAGAGTTCGGCTCCACCTACCAAAATTAACGGGATCACTCGTTGATGTTCAGTTCGTCTTAATTTGGTTTGAAGTGCGCTACGCTTTCATGAGGTTTATAACCAGAAGGCGTATAGGAAAACATACACTGCAGACCATTCCTGTAATTATATGAAAACTATAGAGTGAGGCTGCCTTTAGGTGGAGCACGGCAGATACATTCACCTACAACCAGAGAATCAAACACTTTGCTTCTGTACCTCATGGTTAACTTGAAGCCGAGACTTACTCCAATCTTGTTTTTTGGGATTTCTGCTGTCACAGAAATGGAGCTTAGAGTTATAGTCTCCACCGTACAGTAACTTATCGGGGTTGTAATATCCTGTCTCGTATATCGTGAACCTCTGTGCAGTGTGTTGCCGTCCGATAATCCTTCGAACTCGGAGATCTATAACTCAAACTGCTCCTCCTGGATGCTATTGATCATATTTCACCGTCTCACGACTCGTGAAGCAACACGCCTCCGCTAACACACACACACACACACACACACACACATCCCCTGACATTGTTTTTAACTGCTGTTTTCAGTCGGAGCACCTGGTAAGACCAAAGACCGTGTCAGAGAGGATTTGTCCAGAGCCGGCCACAGTTGAATTTGTAGTCCCACTGTATTCCCCTGATGTTGATAATTCAGCACTTCAGCATCTGTGCAGTTCATATATATAATCCCTGTTGACGCTAATCTCTCTCTCTATAGCTACAGAGCTCACAGCAAACACCCACCATCTGCCCCACACGAATGTTTATTATTCTAAGAAGAAATACAGTATAAACAGAGCAGAGCAGGCAGTGGGTGTCCTAGTTATTACTGTCAATACCGCCCATTTACAGCCAAAGCGGCTCTATTATTAGACTGCACTGTACTGTCATCAGGTATCTTCAAACGTTGTTACATAAATATTTTTTTACAGCGCTGTTAAGTTCACTGTTGTGATCCGCGAGGGTTCGGTACGTGTTTACCATCACGCAGGATAGTAAGAAAATAATGGAAGTTTCCCTTGTTATGCTCGGCTCGGCACGGCTCAGCTCGGCTCTGTGTGTTTTTCTTCTTTCCATTTATAAAATGACAGGTTGACATTTGAGGCCGGCGGGGTGGATTTTCCTGTGTCGTATGTTTCAGTCAGAGAGAGTTCACGTGTGTGTTTTGATGTCAGGATGTGGAGCTCAGCTCCGATTTTAACGTCAGAAGTTTATGACAAGGTGCAATATGTGTGACCAGCGATGAGTTTATATCATACGGTAAATATCTACAGTGAAAACAACATCACAGCTTCAGAATCTTAATTATTTCAGGCTTCTGTAACCTTCTAGACCCCTGAGTGGGTGTTATATGTTATACTGTCGCAGGTTTCCACTGTAAATCTAAAAATGCATCGGGTTTACGATGTTATGGAAGCTGTAGGATTGTGTTGTTATGAGATTCACTGTGCAGAGTGGAAAGAGACAAAGAGTGAGTGCATTGTGAGCTCATCACATCACATCATCACCGTCAGTAAACAGCAGGACGGAAACTGTTTTCTGGGGGAGGGGTGGTGTTCGCCGAAGAGTCGGCAGAGAGGACTGACCGAGCCGTGCCGAGATTACCACATAAATTTGAAGCTTTTTTTCTAACATAAGTTGCCATTTCTGTTATTTAATGGTAACATAACAATGTGGGTTGCTCAGAATTTCATCACATAATCACTGGAGATAAACAGCGGGGTTCTCACTGCCGAGGCAGAAGTTGTTTTCTGGGGGGACGGTTCGCCAAAGAGTCGGTTGGGAGGACTGACCGGGTCAGTAAACAAAAAAAACTTCTTATACACCTACCTTATATTGCTGGTTGCTTTTAAAACTTTTAAAACTGGACCTGTAAATCTATAATCACATGAGACATTTGTTTAGACTCAGCAACCCGACTGTAGCCGCACTAATACATAATCAGATATTAGCATTTACATAATTTAGGATTAATGTAACAGGATTAAGATTAACATACTAAACGCATCTTCTCCTCGGTTAAATCATTGCTCTTGTAAGTGTACGTTAAGAGTGTGTGTCTGTGTGTGTGTGTTTGTGTGTGAGCACTGCTTCCATCCATGAATGCTGAGGTGATCTTTCACACTGAGCAGCTCAGCATAGTGACTTTCTCTCGTGTCTCTAATGCAGCTAATTGTCGGTAATTAGTCTGGATTGTGGCAGCAGTGGCTGTCTTTAACGTGTTTTCTCTGTTATTTAAAGAAAGATTTGGATTACCATTAAACGCTAGAGCTTTGAACATTACTTTATTAATTGATTAGTCCAATGACAGACTATTTTCATCATTTATTCATCCTTTAAGATCATTTTGAAGCACACAAATGATGAACTGGAACCAAAATACACACACACAGTATCCACTGCGCATGTCTCTGTCGTCTTTAAATTGATCTTATTTTGGGGAGTAAATCTTGATTTACATGAACAAACCTGTATGTAAATTCTTAAATTAACTGGTGATGGATGAGAGGAGAGGAGAAAATGTTAAAACCTTCCCTCCGTTGGCTCCTTTTTCTTTGATTCTGCTGCAGGATTTGAGTCGAGACCTCTGCAGCCCTTCGCTAAGCCTGCTGGGACTCGGGCTGATCTGACACTAGTCCACTAATTGGCCAACCTCATACTTAAAACAGGGGGAAGCTTAATCGAGTCAGAACAGCGAGAATACAGAGAAGAGATTCTATTAATACAACTTTTTCACTGTCAGTGCCTGTTATACTGTACTTTACTGAAAATTAAGAAGCATGACACACCAGTTCAGTGTTTCAGTTGAAGGATAAACAACATTGTTAATCTGCTGATGCTTAACTTAACATCAACGTCCTCTTCAGCCTTTTCTCAGTCATTATGTCCATAGAGGCTGCGGAGCCCTGTTACATTCATCGCTTGCCTAGCTCCTGTTCTGGCATGACATCAACTTTGCTCCCAGTCAGTATTCTCCTGAAAACCTCCTCTTTTCATTGGTCCAAAACGTCTGTGGTACAAACACTAAAACTTCCTCGATGCTCTGAGCTTACAGTTTGTGCAGCCCGGCTAACAAACTGAGCTAACGTTAACTAACAGCAGCTACAGTTGGCAGCAGTTTACTTCACTGAGACAGAACAGAAGAACGACTAAAAGTCAGTCCTTTTTTTCTCTTCTTAGCTTCCTCTGTCAACGTCCTCTTCGCTCTCTTCTCCTCTGCCATTATGTTCATAGAGGCTGCTGAGCCCAGCTCCAGTTCTGGCACGACACCACCTCTGCTCCCCGTCTTACTGTTGGTTCAAAATGCCAGTGGTACAAATGCTAACACTCCCCCGGTGCTCTGAGCTTATAGTCATAGATATACATTAGCTAACAGCAGCTACAGCTGTCAGCAGTTTACTTCACTGTCCATCAGGAAACTGAGAGTAGGTGGGTATGATCTGTGCTGGAACTGTAATACTGGAGGAGTGACTGTTTGTGGGATGAACCGGCAACATTTGAACTCAAGATTTTAAATGAAAACAAAGTGAGACATCCAGAGAGAGAGAGGCAGGCTGGAGGAGCACACGGAGTAGATGTGTTGAGCTCTTCTCCACATATGTCAGTCCTGATTTAAGCCACACCTGCTGCTAACCGCGACTTACCCGAGAGAGGGAGAGGGAGAGAGGCAGCACAGTACAGAGTGTTTCAGGCTGTGCAGTCACAGGCTGAGCAGTCGCTGAAGCGAACGGTCGCTGTGTCGCTGCTGCTGCTTTTTTCCTTTTTCCCTCCCTCCCTCCATCTCTCTGTCTCTTGTTTCCTTCTCTCCTCTCCTCGACGCAGCTCGGTCTTTCCTCCTGTCATCCTGAAGCGATGGTGTGATTAACAGGGCGCTCTGTGGGAGAGGAACCGCTCCGCTTCCTATAGGAACCTTTTCGCCAATCGCTGGCTCTCTGTCAGAGCTGGAAATAAATGGAAGGGAGCGCTCGCTCTGCCACCAGGCAACTGGGGATTCCTCTTAGTGTGAAGTGGGATTTTTGATTTTCTTTCCTGGACTTTGCAGAGTGGATTTCTACCTGGACACATTATTTTAACACTCTGGGGAGGGTTTCTTTTCTGCATGATATATAAAGAGCTGAAGGAAACAGGTGGCATTGGTGGGTTTTAAACCCTGCATCTTGGGGAGAGCTTAGCTCAACCCCCCCCTGCTGAGATCCAGCAGGAGCAGCCAAGACCTGAAGACTGACAAATTACAGACATCACACTAACCTAAGCGGTCTATTGGGTGTGAAAGCTGCACCTGTATTTCTTCGATTCGGTAACACCTTCACGCTCGCAGAAGTAGCAGGATCATATGTGAGTGGTTGGGGGAGGAGGATTTCCATCTCGCTGTGAGGGAGGGGAGAGTGTGGTCATCAGGCGGCTGGTGGTGGAGAAGATGCCAGCCATCCTCGTGGCCTCAAAGATGAAGTCAGGACTCCCCAAACCCAAACCGGTGCACAGCGCCCTGCCCATCCCCCAGACCCACAGCAGGCCATCGGCTCTAGCTCTGCCAGTCAAGACACAAGTCCCTCCGCTGGGAAAGCAGGTGGGCTCAGGACCCCCGAGGAGTGTTACGCCGGGGTCAGAGGCTGGAGGAAACCCTCAGGTCAGGATCTAAAACTCCTCTACTACTACTCTGCTTTGCTCTCTGTCCTTATTCTCAGTACAGCTGCTCTCTAGGATCATTGCAAAGTGAAGCAAACTTGTGCAGTCTTGTTTCGATAGGACGTCCCTCACTAAAACTGCGCAGTGATTGGCAGGTTCTTTTATTCATAATTTGTGCATAATTACAGTCGTGCTTCATCTGACTAATTAGCCATTTGTATTCTCAAATTGATAACCCTTAAAAAATCATCAGTGATGGTGTTGGCTTCAGTCCCGTTGTGATCTAAATGTTTTTTTTTTGGTCCAGCAAGAATGAAAATATGAAGCTAAATCAATAACACTGAGTCTTTTTGGCAGAAAACTGAGAAGACGTTCAGTCTTGGCACGCGAAGTCACTTTGTCATTTCTCTGCTACAATAACAGTTGTCATCATTCACTTCAGATTGTGTCAGTGTGTTTCTGTACCTCCTGTTTTCTCTTTGGGAATAACATACATCGCACTTTATCTGGCTCGCTTTAGCATTTAACGGGAACATCAGAGCCAAAATTCAGGCGAGTTCCTGGAAGGAGACGGAGCAGGCTGCGGTCTGTGCTGTCCAGGATGGCAGCGTAGCAGAGGATATCACAGGGTGGCTGTTTTGCTGTGTTTGTTAAAATATTGGCTGCGCTTAGCAACCCCGCACAAAACGGCTGCAACGGCGAGAGGGATCGCTCTAAAGCCATGTAAGGCAGTGAGGGGGAAGGAGGTGTCTGTGTGTGTGTGTGTGTAATAGTGAGCCAGCAAGTGCATGTTTGGCAATGTGTCTTAACAGTAAGCGTGACTCGGAGCCACTGAGGCATCCAGCACACTGCAGTCCACGAGGCAAATCTGAATCGGCCGTGATGATGGTGGTGGTGCTGATGATCGCGTGAGGAGAGAGATGCAGGAGGCCGGCGGCGTCAGCAGCAACGTCACACGTCTGCTGCTGGTGTCGTTTTGTTTTGTGGCTAATCACGTTTTCTCGCTGACCTACTTTCTGTGACTTTCTCTCTCTCCTCTCTGTCCTCCTTTTCTCTCCCTCGCTCCATCCCCGTGGTGCTGATGAAGCAGCCGTCATCACCCTCGACTGGGTTAACCCTTGACCTTCCTGTCCGGCAGCAGCGATGTGAATATCGCAGTGGTGTAGTGAAATCCATAAATGCTCAGTGTGTGTGTGGGGCACGTATATGTGGGTGTTGCTGCTGCTTTTATTCTGTCCTTTTTTAACTGCAGTGCTATTAAATCAAAACATCTGGATCAGTTGACGAAGTGAGAAACACAACCCAGTTTCAAATAGATAAACTTAATATCTGCCTCTCTATGTTTTTGGTGATTGAATGGAGCTGTTTGGAATCAGGAAATCAATTTTCACTGAGCTGAGAGAGATGAGCATTCAGTGCTTCACCTGCTGCAGAGACGACTGAAAGAAAATGTGATTTCTAGACCAGTCTTCCAGGTTATTTGTGCTCATCTGCTTCGTTGATCGACACTCGGTAACAGCTGCGCAGCACATCTGCATCCAACACCGAGCAGCAACTAGATACTAATGAAACCAAGGCAGTGTCCTTCACAAGAGATGAATAACAGCTGGATTGTAACCGCTCTGTTTGAATACGAGTGACAGATTCTCTAACAGGCTGTGGTTTGAGGTCCCTTTAACGCAGGACAGGCGTGTTAGTTGTTCCATAGCTCAGTTTTATTGTCCTCATTTCTGGACTTGTCTGCCGGGCTTTTACCCGGGGGACCGACTGAACTGGAGGAAGGTCTGAGAGGCAGAATTGCTAGTGGAGGACTGTGAGCCCGCCACGCTGCATCGCCGTCATCCAGGGTACAACCCTCGGTGGATTTCGTGCGCAGACAACCGTCGGTCCTCGCTGTGAACCCAATCTGCTCCGAGGGCAGAGCGAGATGAGACGACGCTCTCCGGAGACGTGGAGGCTGCTCCGTGTTTTTGATGCTTTCGCTCTGTTCTTGTCTCGGCTGCAGCGAGTTTCTTCATGGGGGGGGGGGGGCTCTTTTGGTTTTTAATAATGAGGAAATGTCCACTCCTAAAACAATCACATCGGTGTCAGGTTGTCAGGATGTCTGGGCTTCTGTTTGGAACATTTTGCACCAAGTTCAATCATACAAGGAGAAAAATCCATGATAGGAGAGGCAGGGAGACAATTTCTGCACCCAGTATAGCAGCAAATAGACCTGAATGCAGAACAGACATAAGAGTGGGCTGATACAACCTCTTACTATCTCTATCGCTGCCAGTCTTTATTTTATTTGACCTTTATTGAACCAAGACGGTCTCTTGAGATCTAAATCTCAACCCAAAAACCCAAAACTGAACCAACAGTGAAGAAAGAAGAGTAAGGAAAGGAGGATAAACAAACCGTGGCTGAATCCAGGGATGTTTTCAGGCGTTCAAAACAAGCCACAAATTGCATTAATCACAATGCAGATGGCGACTAGCAGCGCACGTTAGCGGTTACCTGCAGGATTAGTGGAGTCGCCCTCCTCGCAAACATCCAGCTGGACGGCCCAGTTGGCGCTAAACACACAAACATGTCGCGTACACCTGTAACAAAGAGTTAATCCATAATGCAACGAGAGGCAGCAGGAGGCAGCGACAAACATCCAGACTGTCTCTGGAGAGAGGAGTGTGTGTGAGTGTGTGTCTGGCACTATCTGCTGTATCTGATGTGAAGGTGACAGTCTGGAAATGTGTGAATGGTGTTTGAAGCTGTGTGCTCTGTGTGTGTGTGTGTGTGTGTGTGTGTTGTCTTTCTACCCCCCTGCTGACCTTTAACCTTTCACCATACTGTCACTACAGTGAAGAGAGCCGTGCACAGATGCTCTGCTGCCCTCTAGTGGCTGTGTTTTTGCCCTACGTCTGAGCCCATTCACAAATACAAGCATCAGTGTGTGTGTGTGTGTGTGTGTGTGTGTGTGTGTGTTCAAGTCATTCAAGGCCACAGTCGTCGCTTCTCTATTCATCTTTAATGCCTCCTGACCTCCTTCTCTTTCTCTCTCTGTTTCCTCGCTCCCTCCTTCGTTTGCGTTCATTGTTGCCAGCTCGTTAATTCTCGGCTGCGAGGTTCAAACCAAGAATCTCTGAAAGCCACTTTCACAGCAGGAGACCCTGAAAGATTTGCTGAAATTCTGATGCTACGTGAAGTGTGCACCGACCTTTATAAGTCATGCACACACACACACACATGCATGAGCACACAGCCACAGAGAGAGATTTGTCTGTGTGCTGCAGCGATAAGGAGCTCCTATCTTAATAACCATCTCTCCAGATAAAGGCTCAAGTCGGACTCTGTGTAAAGCCCGGCTTTATTAGACTCGTTATGAAAGCTCAGCTGAATCCCAATCACATGAAAACATAGCGGGGACCGGTGAAGAGGGTCACAGGCCACCTTGGCTTAATATTTACCGAGATGATCTCGTCGTAAATAAACCAGGATCCACAGTTTAGACGGACACCTCCATCCGGGAGAGGAGAGCTCAGCCTGGATATTAAATCTTCACTGTTATATGAGCTCTGTGTGATAAATGCATCAGCGACGGGGAGCTCCATTAATTCAACATTAATGTGTAATTGCCCGAGATTATAATTTCCCTAATTTGAATTATTTAAATCGGGTGTCGTTTCATTCAGGGAACTGGTTTGACCGTGAACCTGCAGACTCAGTCATACGCGTGAACTCAATTAATTATTGTGGATTCAGAGTTAATTAAATGACCCGTAATGGCAAACTATTGATCGATGGCTGAGGGGGAAGAGATTAGACTCAGACTGAGATATAAATTTGGTAAAATAAACAGACAGGACATTATATTAATATAACACTGAATATATATTAAAGTCTGTGTAAAGGCATTTTTTTTACATTAAGCATGTTGGAAAATAGTTGCTGCAGTCCAGGATTTTGTGGGCGGTCCTTAAAGGGCGGCTCGATGACACGCTGAGGCCGCCCTGAGCAGAGAGACAGAGATGAATTCATTGCATTGAGTTTTTTGGGTTGAATAATGCACTTTGAAGACGTCACCTTGGGTCCTGGAAACATTTTATAGTTACTTAATGAGCTGGGAGCCGCAGAGATGATCTATTTTTGTAGGCCGACACATCTCTGTGGCAAAAGGTTGATGGTTACATGTTGTTACATGTTCAGTGACCCGACAGCCTCTGTAGTCTCCTGTAGCCACTTGTCAGCAACCACCTTGTTTTAAGTTGAGAATACTGTATTTACCAATGAATGAAAATCTCAGATCTTACTCCAGACGTCTCGTTCAAAGACCCTTTGACTTGTGTCCAGGTTCTAACACTCAGATAACATATAATTAAGAGATTACTTGATAATGACAATAATCTTTAGTTGCAGCTGAACGTACAATGAAGATCTGATGAGGTCTGATGATCAAAGTTCTATTTTCGAGGATCCAGAATTTGATTTTAAAGAAGCAAAACACTTTCTGCGTGTTACTGTACAGCCAGCTAACAACAATAGTGTGATAAATATTTAATATCAGCATCTTTGGTCTGCAAATGTCAGCATCAACCTTTAAAACCAATCTCACTTGACCCCTAGAAAAGCTCTCTCTCGTGTCTCGAGCCTCTCCCCTCCTCCCCGGCATCCTGTGAAAGGCAGTAATGACTTTTTTTTATGGCTTTTACATCCAGCCCTGACTCTCCCAGAGACCCGGCCCAGCAGGTGAGAGTGAAAGCCAGAGCCCTATTGCGCTGTATTGGATTGCTAATGCCCTTCTATACCCACCCAGAGGAGGAGGACAGATTGGGTGGGGGTCTGGGGGACTATATTGCAGCCTTTTTTGTTATTACCATGACAAAGGGCCACACATACACATATGTCTCTTCAGGAGGTGCAGCAAGTTAAAGCCAGATTTAATGGATGTTTTAGTGATTCATTGTTGGAGAGTTCATTGTTCAAAGGAAGAACCGAAGGTTTAACAGACTGCCAGAGTTCAGACAAAGAGCCGACAAGTCTTGTTGGGTCTTGCGAGTGATCCTCGTGGATTTAGCGTGTGTGTGCTTCATCATTTTGTGGTTGAAGCTGTCACAGTTGTCACGTCAAAGCCTCGTCTCCAAACGCTGTCAGAAAGTCCGTCTTTGTCTGCAGATCAAGGCTGTTTTTCCTGAAAGCTGACACTTTGGAGATAAGAGGTTTTCACCCAAACGGCGGCCACACATTACTATCAGCATCAGACAGGTGGACGGCCCGCGTTGCTGTTGATAAGAGCGACAACGCACCTCTGTGTCCTCCCTAAGAGAACACAGAGAAGATCCGTCCCGTGATTGACCGGGCTGGACTGAAAGGGCTGATACCAGCGGAGGCTTCACGCACGGGCAGGCTGCGGTCAGATGTGAGATAGCTGAAGTCTGAATTGGCTTTTAACAGAGGAGGAAGAGGAAGGTTCTCCCCCAGCAGCTACCTGAGGAGCTTTTCAGTCTGAAATGGGACAAAAAAGACGAGCCGCTCCAGGGATGTCAACCCAGGATGTTTTTAGTTTAAGCACTGGTTAAATTTGTCAACTTCAGAGTCTTGTGAAGTAGAAATAACTGCAGCTGTGATCATTTCATCAAATATTTTCTTTTTGTGAACCAGTGAAACTGCTGACCATTAACTGTAACCGGTGTCACAGCCGCTGGAGCTAAACCCATCGCTCCAGTCAGTGTTTCAAACCCAACCAACTCGCTGCAGTCCGTTTCAAAAGCATCCCAGAAGCCTCTGTGCAGCTCATTTGTGACGGATGCCGCACGGCCAGAAGTCAGACACCGAAACGGCTCCAGTTGATTTGTTGTAAAAACAGCCACACAATGCAAACAAATGGACTACATAGCATATTTACACACTCAGAAGCATTTACACCAAAGGTAGCGTGGTTGAAGTTGCGTGGACAACGGCCCAAAACAGAGCCGGGGCCGCGAGACGTTCCCGGTGGGGTTTTGGGGTTGATTCTTACAGGCTAGAATAAACGTGCTTCAATGTATTTTTATTTAAATAAATTCATCAACATGTTCTAATTAAATCTTTAGAAACAAACATTTCAAGTGAAGTTTTCTCGGCTTCACACAAACACTGTGAAAAGCTCAGTTTTTTTTGGATGATATATGTGATCATATGGCAGTTGGCTCCACTCGTAATGACCTCATCCCTGCCTAATGCGTCTCGATCAGATTCCACTTCCTGTGCGGTTGTCCCCTCGCCTTCCTGTGTGAGGTCATGGCTGAGGACATATAACCATATTAATTAAGGCCCGGGCATCTGTTTCTCCTGAGTCAACGTCCTTCCATTGATCTCCCTTCCCCTCTCAAGGTGCCCTCCGCTCTATGGTTTCTCTCCTTTCTCTCGCGTTAGTTGTCACAGGGAGCCCCCGTTGAAGCAGACAAACGGGTCATTGTGAGTGGCACCCGCTGGGGAATCAGCGCTGCAGAGGCGGTTAGACTAACACAATCAGCTCCATCTCTGTCTGGAAACAGACGGCAGTGTGGAAAAAAAGGAGGAGAAGCCGGGAGGTAAAGGTCAGCGGGGCTGAAGTCACCCTCCCCAGAGGCCCGTGTCCAGGGTCAACAAGGACTGAGAGGCAGGTTCGGGTAACTTCATGACCTCTGTGGAGCCGATGATGTCTGCTGGTCAGGTGTTGATGATGAATCAGATGATTATATATCTATTTTTTATATTTTTGCCTTCAGTTGTAACCAATCACTCACCATCCTCACTGATGCTGAGATCTGTGGTCATGGCAACATCTGGGAAAGCAACATTCACACAGGTTTGAAACAAACCCTCCGTTTTATTGTCCTATCTAACCATCTTGCAGTATAATATCATAATATGCTACCATATATTTAATGGTAGAGGTCGGCCAACAGTGGATTTTTAAAGCCCGGTATTATAACAATAATTTGAAGCAGGGAAAAGCCGATCGACCTCGGACTGAGCTTCCAGCTGCAGAGATCTGCAGAGTTTGAACATGTATGAATACGGCTATGAAACATGTCTGTGAAAAGATGACAGAGTGGTGTTCTCGTGCAGCTTCGGGGACTTTTATTCCTCTGATCGGCGAGGCTGCGTGCGCCTTGTTTGCTCTGCACGTCTGCGCTCACCGGCGCTCTTTTTTAAGCTTCCTGATAAATGTTCCTGTAAATCTGCCATTCAGAGAGATTCTCTGCGATCTCTCCATCTCCCATGTGCACACGCGTACAAGACGAAAGCATAAATATGATTGAAAGTAATGGATATGTATGAAAAGCTTTGACGGGAGCTTTAGTTTTTAGATTTTTAGGGACGGAGTGCTTCTTCGTTGTTTAAAGGGACAGTTTGGAGTCTCAGCTGCACAGCCAGAGAAACACAAGCGTGCACCATCTTTGGATTTTCAGTTTCAGTCTGATCTTTCAGCTTTCTGCCCCCCCCCCCAAACAACAGTTTTTCTGGTGGCTTGACAACATTTTCAAGGCTATAAAGAACACACTAATGTTGTTTCATTAGTCAGGTTGTCTCAGCTGGTTGTCATGGTAACCAGGGCCAGATGGCATCACTGGTGTTCTAGTCAGTCAATTTTTTAATAATTTGAAACCGGATAACTTTAATGACGTTTTCTTTTGTCTTTACGGGACCAAACGCGTTGAACATTATGACGAAGGAAACGGTGCAGCGAACAGGGACGACAGAGAATGTATTTAAGTGTACATACATTCAGCTTTTCTAATGCTGATATTGAACCTTTAGTTAACTGATCAGTGCATGTGCATGGAGTTTAAGCGCTCAGACAACATGTGCAACATCCTGTGTGTGCCAGCTTCTGGCATAAACGTCATCCCACACCACATTAAGCTAAAATGTGATGTACAAGAGAAGAAGTCAATAAAGAGTCAAATAAAGCAGTCAGTCTACCATTACCTCCGCAGCACCAGCCCTGTCCATTTGCTTTTGTGCAAGTCTCTTTACCCATTGCGAGTCCATATGTCCCTCACACCCCCACCCCTCAGCCAGAGCGGAACAGCCAGGCAGCAGGGCCATCCCAACACCCCCACCCTCACCCCCCAATCTTCCCTCCCCAGCCTCAGAGAGCTCAGAGGTGGGAGTCCCCCAAAACAAAAGGCCCTCCCTGGCAGGGTTATCCCCCCATTGTCGCTGACACACTGAGGTTTATCTGTGACTGTGAAAGGAACCATACTCAGCCCATTCATTGTGGACGCGCTTAATGAGCTTGTTGAAGGCCTGTACTAAAACTGTTAAATACAAGCACTAAATGCTGACATATTCTGTTCTCGCAGAGCCAGAGTGTCATTAAATCAATGCTGGTTAGGAGCAATGGGGGACTGATGGTTCTGTGGTGCCGTAGGCTGAGTAGATAAGTGGGTTTCCTTTTGTGGTGTGTTACCTTGATGACACACTCTACAGGATAGAAAAAAATCTTAGTTGTTGGTTCAGAAGTGAAGTGTAATTTCCAACGTTGTCATGGTAACCTGCAAAATCCATTTTATATAGTTTGATTTGTATTGTTGGAGTTTATTTCTCATGGATGGTTTTTAGTCGCCAGTTTAGTTCAGACTGATTTATTTCAGCTATAAGATGGACTGCCACGACATTTTGTGCAATCTGAGTAGCTTGGGTATTGGGTAGATTGAATTTCACTACATACATTCATGGTCCCCAGAGGATGAATCCCACTGATTTGATCGTGATCCTTTGACTTTTCCCGTAGAGCGACTACGGCAAACTTTTGGGTTTTCTTTTTGGTGAAATGTCTCCATTAACTTTTGGGGGAATTGCTATGACATTCCGTACTTACATTCATGGTCCCCAGAAGATGAATCCCACTGACATCAATGATCTTTTGCCGTTTCCCATAGCATGATGAGAAGCTAACATTTTGTTTTGTTTTTTCTGAAATGTCTCCATAATTATTGGGTTATTTGCTGTATATACTTTGGGTACATACTTTCTTTGTCCCAAGAGGATGAATCATGAAGACTGATGATCCTTTGACTTTTCCTGTAGAGCGACTATAGACAAACTTTATGTGTGTGTGAAATGTCTCTATAACTATTGGGTGAATTACTACGACATTTTGGTTCTGACATTCATGGTGCCAAGAGGATGAATCCAACAGACTTCGGTGATCACTTAACGTTTCATGTACTTCCACCACCACCAAGTTTTTTCACCCATCCAGTGAAAGATCTCTACTCCATGGACTGACACAAAGTTTGCACAGTAACCCATGGTTACTAGAGTCACGAAGAGATTGATATTTGCGGTGGATTGCTGTGAAATTTGGTACAGAAAGTCACGCCCCCTTCAGGTTGACAAATTCTAAAATTGTCCAGTACTTTTTTCATTTTTGGTCGTCTACGGTTGCTATTACCGCCTGCTGAACAAACACTGACATTTCCCGCTGAAATGCGCTGCAGACTGTCATAAACTCACTATAAGTTGCATAGCTGTTGTTGCATGGATGTTGTGTTTCAGTATTTGGCAGTAAAGAAGCAAAACAGACATTTATTTCTGTGAAAACATCACAGGTCATTACTTTATAGCGTCTACATGACTTCAGTATTATTGTTTTGTTTTTTCGTGAAGCTTAAAGCATTTTTTGTTCAGCCTGCTGGAAGTGATCAGGCATCCCCCTACTGTGGGAACTTTCTGTAAATCTTGGGCCTTTCCCAAAATTCAAATTCAGCTTGTAATTTGTGGTCGGTGGTGGGGTGTGTGTGTGTGCACAGGGGGTTGGAACCCGCTCAAACGGAGGGCATCCTGTGCTGTGGACTCTCTTACATACACACTCACACATACATAAATGCTTAGGTTACGAACCCGCCGTACACATGCACATAAATACACACATGCAGCTGCTACAATGTGATGTGGGTGACGGCTGATCAGAGACCGGGTCGGACTGCTCCGTCTTTCTGGTCGGGGGAAAATAAAACTTTGCTTTTTTTAACAGACGGCAGAGGAGCTGGTTGAAGAAATAATAAATAGAAAAGCGACGGTTAGCGTTGAGTTCTGCGCGGTTTGGCCTCTGAGCTCTGCGCGTCCCTCCACTGTTATCAAGGCTGCACCGATCGACCCGTTTTTACTCACTTCTTCTGTCATGGAGGGGGTCGACTCTCGGGGGAGGGGGAGTGGAAGGTTAAGAGGTCTGTCCTTTTCTCTTTCTTTCTCCTCCCCATATGACCGGCGGTCCATTGAAGAGCAATAGCACAATGTGTTGCCGTGGGCAGGAGAGGAGGGGAAGAGAAGGGGGGGGGGGGGGGGTCCCCTCCTCCTCCTCCACCTCCTCCTCCTCCACCTCCTCCTCCGCCCGGTGCGTTTGGTTTGGCTGCCTCTCAGAGCGGCAGCACAGGCCATGGAGCTCCTCTTGCCTTTTGCCTCCTGCGTTTATTTTTCCCTCCTCCGTGTCCCAGAGTGGGTGGAGAGAAGCTGGAGGCACTGAGCTCCCTCTCTCTCTCCCCCCTCCACCACCCTCAGGCACACAGAGACCTGCTGGGGCTCGAGCAGAGCAGAAGCTCTCTGGATCTACATGGTGCACTCTTTCAGGACAGCTTTCTCAAACCTGCACCCTCCTCCTTGGATTCTTTCTTTCTCTGTGGATTCTTCAGCTCCGTTTGGGTCCAGTTTGATCCAGACCTGGTTCAGATGGCTTATATTGAGGCCCGGCTGGCCAACCAACAGCCGTCCTCAGTGTGAGGCAGGTGTCTCTGAGGACGGAAGCTGCAAGAAGCAAAATGAGTTTAATGCTGTGCCGCTGGGAGCAGAAGAATTTCACCATGAAACTGGTAGGCTGAACACTTCGGGGGTCATCACAAAGGTCAAACACCAGCGGACAGTTAAAATCGTGGCGTTTCTTAGTGCTTTTATCATTACAGCCTTTTCTTGCTGCAGCTTCAGGACGTGTCTGTGTGTTTGTGTATCAGTGAAAGCCTTACAGTAGCCACGGTGTTGGATTGCAGGCAAGCAACGGATTAGCGGCGGACGTTTTAATATCAGTGCTGAAGGCGTGGATCCCGGCCCCCCCCTCACCTGATGCCAGGTTTGCTTTGATGTCATGGAAAGTTAAAATAGGCTTAGCGAGGACTTTAAACAGAGTTTTGTGTGTGTGTTCTCCCTGCAAGGATTTCTAAGAGAAGCACTGTCTTCGGTGCTGCTTTGTTGCCCACCGTTTGGTATGATATCAGCACAATGCCACAGAGGTGGTAAATATTCAACAGGATCTGGGACAGTGTGATAAAATACACGGCGGGTCAGGTGGAGACGGGTCATGTGGTGCAAACAGATCTGAGTAATAGCTGATGTGTGTGATAAAAGTAGGAAGCAGCAGATTTAATAAAAGTCATTTGGTGTAATGAGCACCCTGTTGAGTTTACACACAACACAGATGGATGAGACACACACACACTTTCTTTCCGTGTGTGTGTGTGTGTGTTTCTTTATCTGGATCTGCGTTGAGTCCACAGAGGAAGGGGAGATGGAAGCAGAGGAGGTTATTACCAGAGTCTAGAGATGTGCCCGATAAGGAGGCTAGTTTAATTACACACCACCGACCTCCACACAGCGTGACTGACGGGGGAGGCCGGCGGGCCACAGGGTCAGCGTGTGTGTGTGTGTGTTTATGAGTGTGTGAGAAGAGAATGACAAAGGGATCACAGGAATGCACACTTGACCACGAACACACACTTCCAGAAATTACAACGACCTTCCTTTTTATTATGAAGTGCAGTCGATGTCCATCATCCTCTCTGTTCTAATACAGGTCTATTGATTATTTGATTGCTGCGATACTCGTGTCAGCGCCCGACCCGCGCAGCATAAATCAGAACTGATGATTTATGTGTTTAATCCTCGCAGACGAGTCACTCCGCACAGAGCAGGATAAAAACATGAATGGACCTCTGATTGTTTTTAGTTACGGTATATGCTGTAACTGTCCCGTGGTGCATCGTGGTACTCTTGTGCGTCTTTGTGTGTAGCTTTGGCTCACTCTCACTTGTGTACACAGCAGCCACAGCATGCATTTAGCTGCTCGGCTGCGTTTCAGTTGGTCTTTTGATGACTTCATTGGCCGAGCAAAGTCCTCGTTGGTGGTACGACATCGGAAGAAAGTTGAATTCAGCTTCCTGTCTCGACGAGTTTGGAGATCTTTTGAAATCGAACGTTGCTTTTAGCTTGTTGGCATTTCATACATGTGTGACAGCCTGCAGTGAAGAGCATGCTCAAAGCTAACATGCAGCCAAGGTCTTGAGCTCGAGGCGAACCCCACACGACATGCACCTTAGCTGTAGTGAACCCGCAACTTCAGTCAAATAGAAGGGGGTAACATGCAAAATGGATCTCTGGCAGTGTACACAGCATGCATTTAACTGCTCGGCTGCATTTCAATTGGTCTTTTGATGACTTCATTGGCCAAGCAAAGTGCTTGTTGGTGGTACGACATCTGAAGAACTTAAATTCACCTGTTTTGATGAGTTTGGAGAGTCAGTCTCTTTTTTAGCTGTTTTTGTGAAATCAAACATTTCTTTTCAGAGAGCTTGTTGATACCCTGCAGTGAAGAGCATGTTCAAAGTTAGCATGCAGCCAAGGTCTTGAACCCGACACGACATGCACCTTACCCGGTCGGACAGAGGGGGTGACTGTGGAGGCCGCCGCAGAATTCAAGATTTGCATTTGATCACTAGGCAACGAGATATGCAGTCATCTGACTCTGCTCAAACTTATATAAGATGCTGCATTATATCGTGTGCAGAGCTTCACTGCTGCTCCACACCTGGAGTGTGAGCAGCTGATTTTTAAGGACCGCGAAGGAGCTGCCAGAGGATTTTCTCTGCAGGGAAATCATACATTGCGTACGGCTTGCTCAGTCATACAGTGCTGCTAACAAGCTAAGCCCCCTTTAATAACACTTTTGGGCCGCTGTGCCCTCGTGCGCATCCCGTCTCAGGATTTGTCCTGATCAGATGCTGCTGTGTCTTTTCAACTGCACAGCAACACAAAGCTCCAATTTAGGGGATTTAGAAGTGCAGTATTCATGATTCAGTTTTATCATATTCTGGATTAACATCTGAATATTTGAGTGTTGTCAGATTCTCAGGGTAAATTCACTGTTGGGTGTAGATATTTATATACGTCCTAATTTTGGCCACGTTTCGATCCACCAGCAGTGATTGCAAATCGGTTTATGCAGCGCATGTACAGATGACCACACATGCATGCTCAGTCTCTTGGCTTCCTGATGGATGCCTCGGTTTCCCATACTCTAAACTTTAGAGTTCTGGCCAAGTCGTTTTGTCTAGCATGTGCCTGGTATGGCCTCCATGCCTCACAAAGCCGCATGTCTTTCATGTGCCAAACAGGGAGCAAGCAGAGACATGAGGGCTCATTTAGAGTGGCCTGTTTCAGCTTTCCTGCGGGCTAAAGCCACTTGAGAGGCCTGTGTGAGTACAACAGAAAACCAAGGGGGGGAAAGTATCTGCCAGGGGCCCCACAGACCAAAAACCATCAATGCTGCATCCTGCGGGGGGCAGAGAAGGAGAAGAAGAAGCAGCTCCAGCTGCAGCGGTGATGGAGAGGAGAGAGCGTGGAGGAGAAGGCTGGTTACTGAATGAAGAACATACGACTCCTGTGTATCCACTCAGGATGAATTTCTGTCCGTCACTCCTTCTGTCAGCGCGCCTTATCTTTCCACGTCGGTTTACATTTCTTTTCCACTCTGTCTTGCTTTCCCCTGCCGTGATAACAAGTCAGAGACATCTAGCAAAATCCTTCCCACTGCAGGAACCCAACACAGTATGAGATGTAGATATTGTCACTGGTTCTGCTGGTGTGTTTCGACTGATCTCCATCTGCTAATTCTTGGAATAAACATGGTCACTAGTAAATTCTAGAATTTTCATGTATTTCCCCCCTCATCAGAGTTGAGTTGGAAAGATCACCAGGACAACTCGATCCAGTTTGTGGCCAAACACTTAAGGAAGTATGAGCGTTGGAGCACAGGGCTGGAGTCATTGTGTCCTGTATAAAGCTTCACAGCAGCACAGCAGCTGTCAGAGCAGCCTGCAGTCCTCTGTTGTCATATCACACAGACCTGGAAGACTGATTTCTCAGAGGCCATCTGTCTGCGTCTGCTAGAGTTCAGCACAGACGATGCCTCCCTCCGCCCAGCGTTGACTTATTTAAGCCGAGGGGAGGTTCCTGCATTCACAGCTCGACGTTAGGTGTGACGGAGAAAGTAACACACTTTGATAAGCGGCAAAATATCACCTGCACCTATCCACCGCTCCCTCCCCTCTCTGCATCCTGCGCTTTGATTATTGTAGGAGTGTATCCATCGGTCCATCCATCATTCTCCCACAAACCATCTGCTAGCCCAGACTGGGTCAGAGGGGACGTGCTGCCACATGTCGCCCTCAGCCTGCAGCAGCACGGAGAGCTGCTGAGCCCTTATCGATGAGGCGGGAGGGGTGCTGTGTACGGAACATAACAGCAGTGAGGTGCTGCTGAGGTAAAGAACTACAACAATGGAGGTTAAAAAGTAACAAAAGATGGCAGAGAAAACTGTGGGATTGAGGGAACAAGCAGATTTTTACAAATGTATCGTTTCACTCATAGAAATCTAGACTTCTTGCTTAATTTCTGACCAAATGTCACGCTCAAATGTCTCAAAGAGCCACTCTTGTGTAATCTCTAAGCAATAAAAATCAGATCAAATGAGGCATTGTGGGAAAAAGGTCAGTCCTCCCATTCACTTGAGTGGATGGGAGGTCCAGCGAGGTCCACAGAAGGAGAAACGCAACTGATGTCATGCTGTGATGGTCGAGAGAGAGAGAGAAGCAGCAGGAGGTGGTTCAGTGAGCTGGAGAGTGAAGTGGGAGAGGGAGCAGTGTTTTCTGATTGTTTCCTCATCCACACACGACGCTGCGCTTTATTTTGTATGAATGCAGCCTCACCACATTCAG
The DNA here is from genome assembly GCA_023373845.1 of Nibea coibor. Classification (NCBI taxonomy): domain Eukaryota; kingdom Metazoa; phylum Chordata; class Actinopteri; family Sciaenidae; genus Nibea; species Nibea coibor. The sequence goes on along the minus strand of CM041738.1, from coordinate 29,174,797 downwards.
AGGGGGGCGTCCCGCTTTTATTTTTATTCCTTGCCACCGTCAGAGTCTGGCATTAAGCAGCAGAGGAAAGTCTGCTGGAGCTGTGAATGATTTTCACATCTGCTTTTATGTCTTTTATGCGCTGGTACCAAAGCACAAATGTGCGAGCAAGGCCACCAGTTTGTGAGCTTTTCCAGCGAAGCTGCTCCGAGGCCAGCAGCAGTCGGAGCTGTCAGGTCGTTCTGGGCAGCTTCGAAGTGTGAATTTATGTCAGTGGTATGAATATGGAGCAGGACAGTGTCAGTGTCAGCACATTACTTCGCCCAGTTAAAGTTAAATCACCAGACGACATTAAACAATAGCTGGATTCAAACAGAAATACAACCCCTGCGAGGGAGACCCGAGACCTCCCGTGTGAACTTATGTTTCATGTTTGTCAGTGCAGTGTGTGTGTGGGCGCCCGCTGTAATGTACCGCACCAGGTGTGTCAGAGGAAGACGACACTGGAGCAGTTCTGTCAGTCAGCGAGAGGAGCTCTGCCACGTCGAGGAGAGACATCCATCACATTTACACGATCTGTCTCAGATCCGGGGGGGCGCGCTGGAAAACTGGAAGACTATCCTGTCTTGCATTTCTACGTGCTGCCTTGTTTTCCCGCCTGTTCCTGATCATGCACCTGTGCCTGATTGGTTTCACTTGATGTCCTGCTGTCCATTGTGTGTCTGATGGCGTCTTTGCTGTATATGTCTGCACGCATGTTAGATTTTGGTTGTTGTATTTTCGCCTTTTAGTTTGTTTTGTGTTGAACCCGACCAGTAAGAGATTAAAGCTTCTTTCCATGCAAATACCGGGTCTCCTCACCTCTATGTCTACCTTTGGGTCCGATCCTGAACCCCCTCCCTCTGTGACACACGGTGATCAAACATAAAACATACTGTACGTTAACACTGTAAGGATCTGCAGGCTTCCCTGAGAGGTGGTGGCTTTTAGAGATTAAGCGTCTACACCTTCTGTTATCGTTCATACTCACATTTACAGTGCCCAAAAATAAGATGTTCCATTTCAGGGTTTTATGTTGCTGGTCTGTCTCTCTACCAGCAGCAAGAGGGAACTGAGTCAGGGTGTCTGACTCAGGCAGGGTGAGTGACACCCAGAGACAGAGGGAGAGAGGGGTTAAAAGAGTGTCAGGATGTGTGAGGCTTCACTATGAAGCAGTCAGGAGAGAGAGAGAGAGAGAGAAGTGCTTATAAAGAGGAGTAAAGCATGTTCTGTTCATACAGACGACAAACCAGGAGGAGGACAGGAGAGTCATCAGACGGCGTGGCTATATTTACCCGCTCCACCTCTCTTTTATGACCAAGTTTATGGACTTCTGGTTGTTTTTGCTCTGCTCTGGTAGTCGTCTTAACTAAGGTGACATGGCGGAGTACGGTGGCCTCAGGGTGCCGGCCAGGAGCTACAGCCGCTTCTCCTGCACAAACTACAAAGTGGTAAGATACCAGAGGGACAGGAGGGGTTAATGAGCTGTGTTTTTTGCTCACCTGTTGATGAACTAAGAAGAATTGTACTTTGCAGTAATCTGTTTAAAGTGAGACACTCACTTGGGGAGTTATAAGAGAAAGACACTTAAGAGGAAGGGTCAGCTTGAAATAGAAATGTCAGAGGATGAGCCAGAGCCGCGGCAGGAGCCAGGAATTATTTTAGCAGCCCACCCTTGAGAGAGCCAGGTATCAGACACTGTGAGCTGAACAAATGAATGAAAGCTGCCTGTTGGGATTTGGTTCTACCTCATAAACCTCTGGATTTCCTAAACATGGTCAGTGGATCTTAGCCGGCTCTGTGCTTGACGTTCAAAAGGTAGATTTCCTTTGAAAAGGTAGAAGAAAGCGCTGTTATCAGAGCATGTCTTTTGTAGACTCAGCACTCGCTTCAGTGCCATTACCTGAATTATAACGAGAGCCGTTTTCCCCGTGCTGGCTCACTATGAAAGCTTCTCGTGAGAGATAGCACTTTATAGCAGCTTTGGTCCTGCTGTGTTCTCTTTATAGTTCTTGCTCATGTTGGTAGATTACTTCATAATGGCGTGTTAAGTGCAGCGCTTTTTAAGGTTTCTTACTGAACCCTGAAAGTAATAAGGCTAAATAGGCCTGAAGTTATCAGCGTAATTGTTTTGTGGAAAGCCCTGCGTCGTCGACGTATGTGAGAACCGTGCTCCTGAGGTGTTGTCTGCTACTTTCGTCATGTGAAAATGTGTAAAGCAGCTGCGTGGTTCACACTCCAGCTTCAAACAAAGACTTAATGCTCCCCAACATGTAGGGAAAACTCACAAACCTCTCACTTATGAAAGCTAAAAATATACACACCTAGTATTTAACGCATGCTACTGAGCTGGCTAACAGGTTGAGCTAATATGACCCTGCAGGATGTTCTGTAATCCTAACGGACAGATGTTTTCAGATCATTTTTGTGTTAATGTGCAAAAAACATGCAGCAATAGTAAAACATTAACCTTTAATGAATCAGTCTTTAGTGTTTGTGGGCATGTCTGGAGCTGTTAGCATGTATAGCTCGCTATGAAGTTGAATCCACATCCGTCTGGTGTAACTCAAACTTACTGTCTGCATATGTAACGTTAGTGCTTTCCATCATGCTGTGCATGAGTGTGTGTGCTGCCAACAAGCTCCATGAGCCAAACAGGTAGATTATGTGACGGACCCGGATCTCACCATCGCCACAAAGAGCTTCATCATTCTGTCACCGCATCCCGGCTAATCAAAATCTCAGCCCAGATGCTGATCATCAGCGGACGCCTGTTTGCTCAAACAAGCCACCTGTAACATTGAACATGACATTTGAACTGGGGACTTATGGAGGCTGACTCACTTCTGCAGCCAGCCTCCAGTGGACGTTTGAGGAAGTGCATTTGTCGGCTTCACTTCGCAGTCACGGAGGTTTAAATGTTAAGAATGTTTCACCCACCAGCAGCAATGATGCAAGTGTTTGTGTCAGCATCACTGCGGCGTTTGATTAGCAGGCAGATTACGTCTTCACGAGTCAGCAGCAGCGCAACCGGCAACAGAGATTAAAGAGCAAAGTAATGCGACACATAAACACACACATGTGGCCACCATCACGTTCACATCTGCTCAGTTCCGCGATCTGATCAGCGTCGGTCGTATTATGTGACATTTTGCCAAACTTTCACCTCGGCAGCTGAAGCAGACAGAAAACTTTTCACTCTTCCCCTTCAGCTAAAGGGCACTGGCCCAGTGTGATGCCCTGGCTGCCCTCACCCTCACACTCCGCCCAGGCTGACCCAGCGCTGCGGGGATGGCCTTGTGTGCGTCATGCCCTTCGTCTGCAGGCATCGGCACACCAGCCCGGTGACTCAGCAAACCGGGTCAGCGGGGATGCTGGATGGATGTGTGAGGCAGATTTGTGTGTTTGTGAGAGGAGAAAAAAGACACAGCTGTCCGATCGAGTGACTCATCGCTGCTCAGGCTTTAAAGATCTGACTCTGTCATTTCTGAAGGCTTAAATTGGGCATCATTATGTGAACATGCTTTCATGTAATGCGTGCTTGTGAATTGATAAATCATGGTTGGTTGTTGGTCTTTTTCTTTGATCTGAGTTCAGATGAAATGTCACAAATTCAATTTACTGTACGTAGTCTGTTTCTGTTCATGGGGATGCCATGCACTTTAATCTTCAGTCCAAAAACAATACAACGTTTGTATGTGTCCTGGTACTTTCAGACTGAACCGCTCACGGTCAGCGCTGAACCCGATGCGACCTGGACGGAGGAGATTTTGTTTATGAAGGTGACAAATTCCCAAAGCAGGCGGTTGAGAGTCTCAATAGGCCACACATGACATTTATCATAAGGCCCTGACAGTGTGAATGAGTCAGTGTCATGTTGCTTTCTCTGGTGACGGGAATGTCCATGACACTGGTACCAATTTACAGCTCCTAAAAAAGACCCTAAACCCCACGAGAAGAGGGTCGGGATTAATGGGAGTTTCTGGGAATGGAGGGATTTTCCCTGTTGGAAAATATCTGAACATCTGACTGGTTTATATGGATCACTCAGTCACTCCGTGTTGATGTATGGATGTGAGTGGGTAGTCGTGAGGCCTTGTCGTGCTTATTTTATTTATTTTTGTCTCCGTTAAGAGACATCGGTGGCTCAGACAAATCCCAATGTGCTTCGGACCAAATGCAGGGAAACACTAGACAGGCTGGCAACTGTTGGCCCGGAAGCTTAGATTATAAAGGAGGTTTAATATTGAGTTCATATCATACATAAATGTACCTTCTTATGAAATTGGTGGCAGTTTTTGGTACTTTGTACAAAAGCAGCCAAACTTTAAGCCATTGCAGCAGAGCAAGTACAAGGATTACTTACCGAAATACAACAAATTTAATCATAATTTAGCAATTATTCTTGATTTAGATGAAGAAACATCTGATCACAGAGGTAGGGTTATTGATTATTGCTTTGAAACTCCTTTGTTCCGTTTGACAACTCAAACAGTTTGGGCTAGAGAGCCAAAGGCAGTGCACGGGTCATCGCAATCAGTCAGATGAACCCTGGTGTACCGCCACCACGAAGTATTCTCAGTAGATTTACTTTGGGGAGGTTCAGGTTGAACCGTAGGGTGTTAGGTCCAGATGGTTCCAGAACTGAAGAGGGAAGGAAGTTGTAGAAATCACTGCAGAAGATCTAAATCCTAGTGGTTATGGTTTGGCAACGGGTTCAGGTAGTTAGGGTTACGGCAATCCATCTCCAAAGTGGATCTAGGTAAGTGGTTAGATTTTAGGAATGAGAGCAGAAGTGACAAGGCGTCCAAATGGTTCTGGTCAGGGAGGACGGTATGTCCGAAGTCAGGCATTGGAGGTCAGAGATGAGGGTTCAAGGGGTTGGAACACATCTGATCTGGTACACACTGACAGCCAATCATACGCTGGATGGGCTGAAATTAAACCTCCTTCCACGAAGACTGTCCTGTGAGGGAATAATGTCGAGCACTTAGCCTGCACGTCACCCTCTTATCCATTCAGCAAATTCAATTTCTGATATAATGATGATATCAATTCATCAGACGCTCACAGCCCTGGGAAATTCTGATTAAAATTTCTTTTCAGTCATTCAGAGTGTTTTCCTCAGATGTAGAGACTGAGCTGCACCTCGTTTATGGAGTCAATACTCCTCTTTACTCACCATGCAGCTTATTAAAATGTCTTTACGGTCAGATGTCTGCTCCTCATCAGCCCCCCGCCTCCTCTCTCCATCTGTCTGTCCGTGACCTTCAGAAGTTAAAATAAGGATGCGGTTAAACAGACACGATCCAGATTAATGCATTTGTGATGGATTTGGGATTTTTTTGACTGATGCCTGTAAATGAATGATGAACATTCGGTCTGTGGTGGGATGGACCCCATCGCCGCTGGAGATGCTTCCATTATTAATGGTTACAATTGATTCATTCCTTATGTTTATTTTTTGCATACACGTGCTAGGCTAGTGGTTGGAATATAAGTTTTGTAAACGTCTGGCTCTAATTGTAGTCCCAACCAATCATCATCTTTTTTTTTTTGGTCACTAGGGGTCAGAAGAACTTTACAGGTTTTAATGGATAACAATTATCTATTTACACATCAGTCAGACACAGAGAAACAAATATTCATATGGAGTCGTCTTCCTGTTCAACTGATCAAGTTCAATATTGACTCTCCTTTTATCTCTATTTTAGTCTCCACACGAGTATCTGGCTTCTTAGCTGCTAGATGCTAATGTTAGTCGTCTGCTGCTCGTTGCTCTGCAGGTAGTGTACAGTAGGAAGTGAGGTTACTGAGAGAAGTGAGATGTAACTTTACAGTAGAGTGTTGTAAAACCAAAACAACGAGCTAAAAGGAGCTAAAATGCCCAGAAGAGCCGCAGAGCAGCAGGTGATGATTCTGTGACGTTGTCCTGTGAGCGAGGCCTTTCACAGTTGACATGCTACTTTGATTTAGTCTTAGAATATTAAATATTGATTAGATCCCGTGTCGGTACAATTCATCTCTAAGATGCTAAAAATGTGTCTCACCTCAAGACCAGAGTGTATCGAGACAAGACAGAGACTTTGAGAAGTCGAGATTAAGTCAAGACCAAGACCAAGGCAGGCTGAGACTGAGTCAAAACCGAGACTAGACAACACTTCGGTAGTTTATACTTGCCAAATCTCTAGCTGTCTCAGTAAGCGATGAAGTCTGAAGAAGTTTCGACGAAGTCAGATTTTACTCTAGAAGATAACAGTTTCAAAGTTTCAAATTAGAAGTGTGTTATCACACTCATGCTGTTAACATTACACAGGCAGTCAGTGACACCCCTGCAGTTGTAGTCTTGACTGATAAAGTCTTCTTTGTCTAAGGCAAGACCCAGTGATCCTCCAAAAACTGGTTTTTGGTCTCAGGTGCTACAGCACTGACTTACGATACCTGAGATATCACATGTAAAGTCTGTCTGATGTTTCGAATGAGAGGAAGCCATCGGAGACACAAAATATGTTTTGAAAAGTTAAATTTTCACAACTTAAAAGCGTCCTGTTTTGACTTGCACACTTCCCCTTTTCCTCCCTCCCGCAACCTTCCCACACCCTCCCATCCTCCTTCGCCCCCCTGCCTTCCCTCAGGCCCTCTGTTTCTCACTCCGTGACTGACAGCTACCCATTTCACCTCGATTTTAATTACACTCCAACCCCTCAATTTACCTGCCCGAAACTACTTCAAAGAAATCTTAGACTCCCGAACACTGCACTTCCTTTTTCTCCATGAGCAGCAGAGAGTGTGAATTGAAAGGATAGAGCCTAATCCGCCGCTCGGAGCCTTTTTTTTGCGCCGTGTGTCACTCAAGAGTCAGTTTATAACTGTGCATTTGTGTTTGGGTATGCAGCCTGTCATTTAAACATGGCTCAGGGGGTCTTTGTGTTAAACGAGTGGACGTGTTCACTCTCAAACCTTTATTTTTGCATCCGAGCGTGCGCGTGAAGATGAGTGTGTATGCGTGTGGCTTTGAAGTGCTCACACCTGTTGTACGCCGTCACGAGAGCTGTGATTCATCCGATGAGTAGCGTGGCAGAAAAGCTTCAGGTCTGTTTACAGTGCAAACACAAAAGAAACAAGGGTCACCGCCGTGTCACACACACCTCGCCGCGCAGGGTGGGTGTCCACGCTTGTGTTTGACCGCAAGTTTGAATGCTGTGCACTCGTTCGGCACTAATACATGCACTCGAATTTCACTGTAATGAAAGACAGATTCTTGAAGTTTGCATGCATATAGAAAAAGAGGTTACAGGACATGAAATGACACAATTATACAAAGTATAATGGAAATCTGGTAACTGCTGGCCACTGTAAAACTCACTTTGGAGCGACAGCTTGACTTCTTTTAGCATCTTAAAGCTCCAGGTCCTTGGCGAGCGGTATTCAGTTGGTTGCAATCTGCAGCTTCACCACTAGATGCCACTAAATCATATGTTTTTTCTCCTTACGCATTCAGTTGTGGAAGTGGACATATTTAGATTCAACTTTCAGATTTACTCCTCTGGATTTCTTTATTTTTAATATAATCTTTCTCCAGGAGAACAGGAGCGAGGAAATCAGATTTCTCGTTTACGCACCACTGAAGAAATCAGATTACTTCAGAGAGCTGACGGTAAACGGGTTGATTGTCTTTCCTCTGTCATCTTTTTCACCACGCCGGCACAACAAGTTTTAGTGTTTGTGTGAAAACAAGAGTGAGACGTAGAGGGAGGGAAGAGGTGTCTTTATTTAGCCGAGCTGTCGCTCCACGTTTCAGATCTCCGCGGGGGGGAAGTTCAACACTTGTTCAGCAGCTTACAGGCGAGTCGATGCTGTAAAATCAGGATGGATTCATGAGAGCTCAAAAATAACTTTATTAGGAATGCTGTTCTGTCCAACTTCTCTTCATCCTTTGCGTGCCTTTTTTTTTGTTTGTTTTTTTTAATGTCACCAGAAATAGAAACTCACTCCTCTTGATGACAGAGAGAGTGAAAAAGAGAGTTTGGAGACTAATTATGAAGGAAGCTATTCAGATTATTCAGATGCTTGCTCTGCCCCCTTCCTCTCCTCCCCCCGAGGCAGTGAAGGGTCTTTTCTGTCCCCAGAGAGTGATGTCAGCATGGCCCATTGAAAACAGCCGCCGTGCGCTCTGAGATGAATGCCCTGGCTGAGCACAATGGCCCCAATTTGAATACCACGCGGATATATGCCAGATCGGAGCCCCAACAAAAGAAAGAGGGCTACTCTGCTCCCATTCAACCATGTTGTTATTTTATTAGAGTCGTAAATTTGCTCCAACCATTTATACCTTTTGTAGTTTTCAAGTGTTTATGGAGTTTGAAACACGTGGATGACCTGACGGGGGTTGCCCCGGTTTTTGGATGGGATTTTATTCTTTTTTTTTTGTGCTGTTGGCTCGTGAACTGAACGCCGTGGTTGTGTGTTTGTGTCTGACCGCAGATCTACACGGACTGGGCCAACCACTACCTTGCCAAGTCAGGACACAAGCGTCTGATCAAGGACCTGCAAACAGACGTCACGGACGGAGTGCTGCTGGCTGAGATCATCCAGGTCGTAGGTAAGGGAAAAACACACTTTGATTCTAAAAAAATCTGCAAAAGGAAAGCCAGCTGCGACCATGTGAACACGCCACCGGTTACTTTCAAAGACGTCGATGACCTTTACCAAACAAATACATCACCCTCAGCTTTTCTCTTAGATTATCTGACGCATTAACGTCAGTGAATCAGGCAGAGAGTTTATTTACTCGTGCACAGCTGAAAGGTTTTTTCTATAGCCGAGGACAAAACACTATCGTGGCAGATAAATCCATCTTTTTCAGGTTTGCTCTGAGGCTCATGAGTGAACATGAACACGAGCGAGCTGCAAAAACTTTCTAATCTCATTCAGAAACAAAGACAAACTCGTGTTTGGCGAGGTTTTAACCTCTTTAGTGTGAGTGATTTGTGTAATTCTTATTGAAAGTTAAAGAGAAAAAACAAACTGCAGACGGGAAAGAAATAAGATGGTAAAACTCACCAAAATAATCTTTAACTTTTGTTTTGTTTCTTTTTTGATAAATTAATTCTAAGTGTAGGGAGGTGGAGAACTGTAACTCTGAGTGTGCGCGGACAGAAAGACAAAGAAATTACTTAAGAGATGGTGCATAGTTTACAAATATTATCCTATGTGTATCCAAGATTTAGTTTTTTTTAAATTACACTGTATAGTCAATTAGAAAACTGCATTTTCCTGCAGGGATTCTGCTGAAAGGTCTGATGCAAAAAATGTGAAATGAGCTGAAAAACAGCAGAATAGTGGAATAAAGTTTAAAGTTTGAATGAAGTCTGAGCCTGAAAGTATGTAGGAGAAGTGTAAGTAAAAACATAAGTGGACGCCGGTTCGGCATCTAATAAAATCTATTGTAACATCCTTAGTGAAGACAACGCTCGGTGAAAACTTTCATGCACTTTAAACTTCACATCGATTTTATTTATAAAGTGCCAAATCATGATCGGAGTTATCTCATCACACATCTCGATATAGAGACTCAGCATTTCCCACCATGAGCAAACACTTGGAAAATCTTCTTCCTTCGAGCACAGCGTGGGTTCAAAGTGTCGCGTGACGTTAGACAAGAGAGCGTGTCAGCGTGCAGATCTTCGTCATGGCATGGGCTCTTGAAGAAGGCCGCTCTGTGTTTCTGACCCCTCACACACTCGTCTGTGTCATCGTCAGTCCTGTCATTTCGTCTGGCCGTCCTCGGCCTGTCATTTTCACCCGCTGACGCTGACCCTGACCCTGAGGGCTGAAGCAGACCGACACCAGCTGAGGGGTGACTCAGCATGTCACCGACTCTCTCTGCCTTCAGCTCTTCCCCCTCGTCTCTGACCCACATTTCCACTTCCTATGCTCCGTACGCCTTCATCCTGCACAGAGTCCCTCTGTTCTCAAGCTGTAGCTGCTGCATGTGATTATTCTTTGAGAGATAACTCTTTATGTGAAATATATTTACACCACGTGTTTGACGGCCTCCTCCTCTCATGCCATAACATACATTCAACGCTGGATCCAGCCTTCATGCTGCTCATGTTATTCTAATAATCTCAGGGATGTTGTCGCTTCAGCTACCGCACCTGTCAGTTCTACACACCCGGATGAGTAAGTGAGCTTGTAGCTGTGGAGCTGTCTCGTTGCGCTCCATTTCCAGTCGACTCGGTGGAGTGGACGGACTCAAAGGTCTCGACCGAGCCAAGCAGCGGAGCACAATGAGCCTTTTCATGAAGTGGTGTGTTTGTGTCGGGCAGATTTAACCGGGAGCTAATTAAAAACTGACAGTTTGTTTTCAGATGTCACTTTTTACTTCCATCCATCCATCTGTCCGCAAAGCAGCAACATTCATGGAGTTTATTACTTCACTTATTATTCCCTGCTATCAGAAATTCTTCTCCAACATTGGGCATTACGCTCTTTCTCCTCAAAATTCAGACCTCACATTTGTCTGTGTGAATATCAGGTTGGGCACAGCTGAGGCTTCAACTTCTGCAGCCTGTGAATCCGTAAAAGTTTCAGGATGCCGATAAAAAACAACTGAGGACAGACTCCGTCTTTTAAACCTGGTTTCCCCCGGGGTTCTCCTGTTGCCTGTGACCAGTATTTTTGTCATTCATACAGACATTTCGTGCACCGCATAGCCGCCCACAAGCTTCTTCAGTGCTCTGGCGTTTGTGTTCAGAGCTGCAGCTTTCCTCTGCGGCTGCAGGCGCCTCGTTCTCGAGCTTCATGTTGTGCTGTTGTTGTCGATGTTTCGGGAGGTTTGAGGTCGCAAGGTGAGCTGATTATTCGTGTCCCATCAGGAAGTTCCTCCTCCTCCTTTTGGCTCAGGAAGTAAAGTTGTGGTTGAAAGGTGCCACAGCATCGCCCACTCCATCCAGATATTTTCGTACCCTCACTGCATCGAGCCTACATGCGACACACACACTGCGACAGCTGACCTCTGCTGCTCCGCTCTCACATTAAAACAACACGAACCAGAGCGATCCATTCACCTGTTCTGCCCCGCCTTCCTGCCCGCTGCCTTCCTTCCACTGGGGAAAAAACCTCACGCCACACAATCGCTGGTGAAACCGGAGCAGCCCGCTGGTGTCGGAAGAAGCCATACTGGGAACGGATGTGGCATCTGTTGAGCTATTTGACCAACTCACACTCACAAGGTCACCTGTAAACTTCTGATGGACCGACCTCGAAGCAACTGAGAGGATAAGTCCTGCAAACCTGAGCTGATCTGTGACCTTGTAAGATGTTTTCCTCAGTCTTCAGCTCCCAGTCTTTAGAAATAAATTTGGAAACATCTAATTTGCTCGTAATTTGCGTATCTCAGCATCACAGAGTAGCTGTCCCTTGCGGGTGTCACCACAGTGTGGAAGCAAACAAAGCCGAGCCAGCAGAAGTGTTAAATCACTGATCATTTAACGGCGTTAACAGATTTGTTTTTGCCACGGTATGCGATCCGACACGTTCGCCAAGGATCGTTAAAATCTCTCAGACCTCCTCCACACTTTATTATTTATTGATGTCTCAGTAAATAGACACTGACACAATGTTTTTACAGCCACCATCAGCTCCTCTCACGTTTCTTTTTACTGAGCCGAGGATTCAAGTCAAAAGTTGAGATCTGGCCGTCACTAAAAAACTCATTATGAGTCATTTAAAATTAAATTTTAATGAACTTCATTCAACTTTTCTGCTGCTGCCAAGTCACTGAGTCTCTTCCAAATGTGGCTTTTCATTATGAGACAAATGATTCTACAGCAGAGATAAAAACAGCAGAGAGTGTTTTATACGTTATCCAGTGTGTCACCTACAAACATGTCGGTCCTTGTACCCCCTGCTGGAGAAGCAGACGGGGTTCCTGTGGATGGAGGCGGCAGAAAATCAGATTGTAGCTGCATAAAAAAGTCAAACATCCATTTAAATGTCGCTAATTGAGAATATTTTCACTGTTTTCCCTCGCTGCCTTGCCGTTGACCGTTGCTTCTGTGCCAGGATCCCCGTCTGCTTCTCCTCACAGCGGCGTGCTGACCGCTGCCTCCTGCAAACCTCACCTGAAAACACCTGAGCTACATCTACATCTGCAGCCTGTGATGACAGTCAACTTAACTTTGGTTTAGGAGTCACAACAAGAACACACTGTGTATTTATCCACCTGACAGGAGGAGGAAGTATTTTCTCTCAGGGTATGTGTTGCAGTACGCAGTCCTGACACGGAGCTGCACTGTGGGCCCCACCGAGCCTCCTGATGCAGGCAGGCCACGCTGTTGGCACAGTTGTCAGCTGCGAGCTGATGACCGTGTCTCAGCTGCTGTGGGCCGGACCTCTAATAGACGGGAGGAATCCTTGACACCACACACACACACAAACACACACACACACACGCCCCCTTTGAAAAGGAGCAGCATCTCGGTCGGGCCCCCAGCGGCCCCCCATTCCCATTTGCCGTGACCAGATAGTGTTTCATGTCTCGGTGGGAGGGGAGAGGAGTGTAGCAGGGTGGGTGGGGGGTGAGGCTGTCACAGCCACCGGCATGAACACCTCTGCTCTCCTCAGTCAGCCAGCAACTGTCTGACACACACACACGGACACAGGAGGGACCTCCAGTGGAAATAAAAGAGAGGATTACATTAACCAAACACGCCTTTTTATCTCTCTGTCTCTCCTCAGCCAATGAGAAGATCGATGATATCAATGGCTGTCCCAAGAGCCGCTCTCAGATGGTAAGTGACCTTCTAAGTTTGTTTTGGCAGAGCGCTGTGAAAATTTACCTCCGCACGAGTGTGTGTGTGTGAAGTAACACGCCTCTTTGATGTCGCATCTTGCCGACTCATGTGGCCCTCGCTGGGAGCCGCGCTGCAGAACAGTTGTAGATGGGAATGGTTAGTCCATTTATTTTTACTTTTGTGGTCTCGCGGGCTGCCGTCCGTGAAAACCTCTGGCTCAGACTTCTGGCAGCTGGCGCTCAGTTGAAAGCGTCGCAGCTTTCTTGGTTTCTTTGGGGCCAGTTTTGCCTCATCTTGTTACACTTGTAAAAGAAGGCAGCATTCCTCTCATCTCCGGGAGTGAAAGCAGGCAGGCGGCATCAGCGCCGGTGACAAAGAAAATGTTGATGATGTGATTTTTGTCGATACGTAAGTGGGGATTTCCTTTTGTAACGCTGCTGCTGGTGATTTCAGCGTTGTGTTCTCTGCTGCCCTGGGCTGGGCCTGCCCTCGCCTCATTGTGAGGGGTCGTAAATTGGGCCAGTGTGCCAGCTGAGGGGGCTATTTTTGGCCAACAGCCAGACTCACTGAAGTCTCTCCAAGCACCACAGAGACAGAGAGAGATACACGCCCATGGTTAACAACTGAGGCGGAGGAGGAGGTGCACAGCTGATCCCTGCACCTTCTTCATCATTCCCCACATGCACCCGTAGTATTACACTCATGAGGACATCCTGCTTCTACTGTTTTAAGTGCTCTGGTTTCAAGCTGTGGTGCTGGAGCTGCAGAATTCTCAGGATTCTGTTTCATATTCTCAAATTATCACAACTGGAAATACAAAGTGAACAAACACGGGGAAAGTTCAGCTTGATTTCAGCTCTGGTTGGGTTCCTCGCTTCGCTGAACATCGGTCATCCTCGGGCTACGAGCGAGTTCATGTGATGATGTGTGATGCGATGCTCACGGAGGTGAAATGGATATAATAATCAGACATTATATAAATGTCATGTATGTACATCATGTGAGTTTCTTCTGCCAAAGCAGAGACAACAGGAGAAGAAAAATAGTTAACGCATGATGAAGTCTGACTGATGGAAATGTTGCATTGTTAATTAACAGCTTGTGGGTTATTTTTTGAATGAAGGACAACAGCAGGCAGAGTTTTTAATCCAGTGATCAAACAAACAGCAAAGTTTCCTCTCGTTATTCTGAGCTGCAGTGACAGAACGATTGTGTAAAAGCATCTATACTCCATGAATCACTCTGGGAATTAAATAAACTTTGCACAATTTGAATCCAGCTGTATTTTTATATTATATTATTAAATTTATGCCACCATTTGTGTAAACTGTATATAAAGATGGACGACGCAGCTCCACGTCCATCCACTGCACAAAAATGAGGCCTAAATATTAAGCCTCATTTATCTTATATTGGTGCCGTCATTTGGAGCCAGAGTCTGAGCAGTAGTAATCAGGGTTGGAGCCGCATGAAATCCCATTTTTTAATCAAATAACTAATTTAAAGCAAACCTATCAAAAAAAGCAAAGACCCAAACAAACACCAACATGATAAAAACTGCTCAACTTATCTTTAAAGAGTGTTTATCTGCTAACACGGAGGGGGCGGGGCTAATGACCTATACTGCAACCAGCCACCAGGGGAAGTTTGAGATGTTCTGGCTTCATTTGTGGAAAATTCAGAACCAACTTTTGACTGTTGGTCTTGTTTTTTTATCGTTTAATGCCTTAACGTACGAATAACCCTGTGAAGGACCAACAGATCTTGATTAGAACATTCGAGGGGATCGATCATAAACAGTGTTTCTCTGTTCATAGATCAGCTCTCTTTTCCACTACAGACCCTTGAAGGTGTCTCACTTCCCTCTGCGCTCTCTCTCCCACTCACTATCAATTAAGCCTGTACCATTAGCGCTGATTACGCCCCCCGAGTCGCCTGTAATTGAGCCTTTTGCACTCTTTTTTGTTCTGCTGTTATCATCAACATCCTGTGTTTCCTCTCTCACATTCAGCAGCTTCTGTGTTTTTTTAAAGACAAGAAGATTGCAGGATACTTCTGAGACGGATCAAGTGCTTCTAAACATATAATGCATGTGATTGTGTCCTGAATGCTCGTAGACGGCGTGACAGTCAGGGTGGAGCGTGAACTCGGGCGGTGTGATATTGTTTATTGGATCATTTATTTTGCGTCGGCTGAGCTCG
This sequence comes from Nibea coibor, assembly GCA_023373845.1. NCBI lineage: Eukaryota > Metazoa > Chordata > Actinopteri > Sciaenidae > Nibea > Nibea coibor. Next base: position 29,159,778 of record CM041738.1, on the reverse strand, counting down.
GATTTTGCCGTTTGTGTATTTGTGGATCGCTGCTTATAATTTCAGTCGGTTTGTCGGCTTTAAAGCGAAATCTGAAGCAGTCAAGCAGCGCTGAGGGCAGGTGCAACCGCAGTCATTATGCAAATGTCTGCTTTGTGTGCTGCATACTGTCAAAACAAACACACACAAACACACTGGGAGAGTTTGGTTGGCAGCTGGGGTGTGTGTGAGTATGAGTGCCCACTCTCGCTGCACTTTATTTCATTGCTTTCAATCCCCCCAAAAGCTTCCAGAGCTGCCACCAATTACCGCCACTTAACTTGACCTCTGCCTCTAAACGAATCAACGTGGAAATCACCTCCATCAGTGGAGCGATTACCGTGTGACTGTTCAGGCCTCGAACGAGAGGTTTGTTTTTACAACTGTCACACCCTCGTTAAACGGACCCCCATCGCCGGGTCATTCTTTGCCACCCAGTCTGGCTCCACGTGTGTGTGTGTGTGTGTGTGTTTGTTTGTGTTGGTTCAGCCCGGAGCAAGCGTGTCGATTTGACACCGAGCTGTTAAAACCACACAGGATGCCACGCACACACAGAGAAACACAGATTAATCTACACGAGCACGAGTTAAAGACCCGGGAGGGAAGGGATGATCCATTTTTGTCTGATTTGAATCAGCGTCTTTGTTTGTTTGTGACTTAAGAACAGGTACAGGTCACCTGGAAGAAACATGGATGCCCACCTGGACTTTAGCAGCAGATATGAGTGTTACAACAAATAACAAACATGATCCTGACTAAATAAATAAAATTAAACAGGACGTAAGGTTTCATCCTCCTCGTATCATTCAGCCTTGGTTGATTCACTTTTTACTGGACCAACTTTTTTTAGGTTAATCAGAATTTAAAGCGTCTGTTTGAGTGGAAGAAAACTGTTCAGATAAATACCGTTGGCAGCGTGTTGCGTGGAGTACGACGACACCGTTACCCCAAAGAGATGCTGCCTCCATCGCATGGTGGGTGCAAAGAATGGAAGTGACCCTTTAAATGACATTAAATGATCTCAGGTGATGTTTGAGAGCCCTGCGGTGCTGCAGGCTGCATGTCGATCTGGGTTTGTATTTGTGGAAAGCTTTCCGTCTTCCTGTCTCACACAGGAACTCCTTGTTTAATTATTACCTTTATTCTTAACACCCTGTTTGCCGGAGCCGAGCTGCAAGAGAGCGAGGGGGGGTGAAGAAGGTGGACTGAATGACTGACACACAGGTAGAAACCAGCAGGACCGGGTGTTTAACGAGCTCCATGAAAAACAGACAGACAGAGGAATGAGGATACAGCTCGTGTTTGTGTGTTAAACCGGCCCGACAGTGCAGCTTTTCTTCATCACTCACACCCACCCTGAGCACGCCCACTCCTCCACCTGAGCGTCTGCACGGCGGCGAGCAGATGGTTGCTCGTTTGACGCAGATGAATTTGAGTATTTTTGTGTTCGGTGTAGTTTTACGCGGACAAGCAGGACGAGATTCAGAGGATGTTTTATTAATGATTCAACAGGCTGGTCAATGTTTGATCAAAGGGAGCGGCGCTTCGTGTGTGTATGAGAGAAATTCCCAACCGTGTCAGCTGGTCAGAAAACAACTGAGCAAACTGTTTCCATGCAACCAAATCTGTATTTCAGACGGCACAAGCTGTTTTTTTATTGGCCCTGGAAACAGTTTGTCTTTCACATGAAAGCTTTCAAACCCTGGATGGCGGAGAAACAGCCAAAGGGGGTGGACAAAATAACAGAAACACTTGACTGGATTATGCAATCCAATCCAACAACCCTGCAACCTCCGTGAAACTTATGATAATGTTTTCCTGAGACTGTGACAGAGAGCTGATGAGCACATGATGCACGGCAAGTTCTTCAGCCTCTTGTGCATACAGTGCACGCCGCAATAACAGTTAGTCTATTCATAGGCGATATGACACGAGAGATTATTGCAGAAACTTTGTGAAAAGTTGGCCTCCAAACGGTGTTTGGGCGACGATAAGTTCAGCCCGGGATGATCACACACACAAACAGAGTCAGATAAGAGAGTAACAACACGACACATAATTAAATCAAAAGAGAAAATACACACGGTGAACTATGAAAGTGTGTGTGCAGAAGCAAGAAGTTGATGTGCATGAATTTGCATCATATCTGCTGCAGCATCACTTCTGAGGAACTTCTCTGAGGTGTCGAAACCTCTGCACACATTTTTAGAGAGAGAGCGGGAACTGTCGAGTTCAGCAGGTGAGCTGCGAGGCTGTGAGAGTGAAAGTGTGTGTGGGCAGATTATCATACACACACACACACGGGACACATCACGTTGTCTCACAACTAATTTACGTGATTCCTCAAGAACCCGACAGTCAGAAAATCAAATGACAGAAAGCGTTTGTCAAAGAAGACCGATAGAGGTTCAGAAAAGTTTGAGACACCTGCACAGCTGGGCTGCTTATTTTTGCTCATTGTGCTCACCAAGTTAATCGCTGAGATCGGGGAATATGGAGACCTCAGGTTTCTCCAAAGAAAGGTGAACAGTAAAATGATTACTCAAACATCTTTCACCCTCCGTATCTGCGAGCGTAATAAATGTTGTAAAGCATCTTACTTTCAGTTTTTACGGACAAACAGCGTCATCGATAATCTGACTAAACCGTCAGTGCACAAACTGCTACATGAAGCTATAATGAGCCAGACATGAATTCATTTTAAGTGTAATGTTGAATATTTAATCAGTCAAGTATATTTTTATAGCTCAGCATCACAGACTAGCAGTGCAGTTTAAGTTTGTGCTGGATCATCTGTCAAAGAATAAAGTGACTTGTGATGTTTTGACGTGAAAACCGTCGCTGAAGATCTGCTATCAGCAGCTTTGGTCTAAAAATATCGGCCTCTGTATCAGCCTTCAAAAGGCTCCTATCAGTCAAATCCCGCTCCAGACACGTAACACTCACACACACTCCCTCCCCCTTCCACTCTTAGTTCTCTCTCCCTCTCTCTCACACACACACACACTCTCTCTCTCACACCCACACACACACGATAGTATTGGTGTGACGGTAAGAAGTGTTTGCTCAGAGGGCTGTCGGCTGGTCTGCCCCCATGCTGCTGCTGCTGCCGGGAGCCGGAGCAGAGCAGAGCAGGAGGTGACGGTGGCCTGGGTGGAGGTGTGAGGAGTCACGCTGCAGGAGCAGGTCTCACGTTCAGGCAGGTAGGAGTCCGCAGTCGCGTTGTTCAGCGTCTGACGAGAGTTGTTTCTGCTCTGATGATCCGTGGATGAATGAGAGCTTTCTCCTCAGGATTTTCCTGATTTGGTCGTCCTCACATGTTTGACTGTTTGCAGACTGTGTACTGTGTACTTTGCACATTTTCTTTCACTTTTACTTCAGGATGTTTTCATTCATTCATCAGAAAGTTTGAAAGTTTGTGGAGAGCAGGAGAGAAATGAGGCTAAAGAGCCTGAAATGACTGAACCTTGTATTTCTGGGTTGGCACAGTTTTCATGTCAACTCAACATGTCTTTAGTAACCATGCATACCTTCATAACTGAAACTACAACCGTTCAAAGGTCGTCCAGGGCGTCTTTCTTTGAGAAGAGCTAAATCTGTAGCAGCTGGACTTGGTTGTAGATGTGTGAAGACGTTTGACCTCTCATCCATCCAGAGAGGCTTCTACAGTTCTGAACTCCCAAATTATAGAAACACTTGGTCTTTATTTTGGGTAGTTGCCAGAAGAGAGGTGACAAGAGATCGGAGGGACGATGTACAGCTGAAATCGCCAGTCGGGATGTTACAGCTACATGTACAGCACCGCCAGGACAGCGACTTTAAGGAATCAAATCTTCCATAAAGTGACTGATCAGCCCGAGTCTCCGGCTCTGAGGCTGATGGCAGATTGTAGAGCTGAATCGTGTTCCTCTGGGTTTTTTCCCGAGCTCTGGTCCCTGCAGGTTTTAAATAGCAAGAGCCCCCCCTGAGAGGCGGGGCTCGGTGAGCATCGCAGCAGGACGGGCCTGGCATTTGCGATGGGGGTATCTTAATGAAGTGTATTTTCTGCAGGCTGCTGCTATTTAAACTTCAGTATACCGGGGAATTTGGGGCAGTAGAGGGGGGTTGGTGGCGGTGGTGGTTCAGTCACTCAGATGAAGTTTAGGCCCGGGGTATTAAATAAAGTCTCTGGGTATGTCGGTGAGGTTAGAGCAGTATTTATTTTTTAGGAGGCTGTGGCATTTGAAGAGAGACGTAGTCTGCGCTCTTACTGCTCTGAAGTTTTCTGCTGCATCACCTCAAAGGACGACATATGTCAGCCCCTCGAACAGCTGTTTCTGAGGTCAGAGGTTACGGAAGTGACAGCAGGAGCGGCGGCACTGCTGTTTCAACTCAATCAGTGACCTGAAGTCAGCCAGCTTCCTCCTCACACACACCAGCACGACTCTGATAGGAGAATAAGAAGCAGTAGAGGATAAGAGGAAGTCGATTAGACGTCACTAAAATAAAGTTAATATAATAAAAATGACAGATGAAAGTCAGACGACAACAAACAGATTCAGCCTCGACAGAAAACATTTTAAAAAAGGTGATCTGCATCTTTTTCCCGCTCTCTTGGCAGCACGGACACAGCGGCAAACATTAAAAGTCCATATTGGTTTGTGCATCATAAACAGACAAGGCTGTAAATAAAAGAGTGGCAGAGGATTAAGTGAGGAAGATCTGCACAGCCGCCTTTTTTAGCCACACATGAATTGATCTTTGCACTCGGGTTGCACCTGACTTCCATTAACGGCCAGCGAACATACACGTGACTGCACGAGATGGTAGAGAACAGAAGCTACATGTTTGGCTGTCTGGGACAAACAGATAGACACTTTATTGTCCTTACAAGTTTGTTGCCACAATCTGTGCAAAGCCTCAGACACACAGATACATAGAAACACCACAACATAACCCCGAGAACAGACATTCAATGCAGCAGATTTATTGTATTTATTCACCCTATCATATACGTGTAGATCCCACCCATACTTTGTTGAGCGCTGGTATGGGAGAAGGTAGAAAACTCCTGCCACAGCGAACACATTTACAGTCCAAATGCTCTTTTTTTACCAACTGAATTACTGAATTATTGCCCCTTAATGTTTGTGTTTAGGGTGTTTCTTCGTGTAGGCTAACCCTGACTCCACCTATCAACTCTAACCCCGCCAAATCTTAACAGAACCTGCTGATGGTGGCTAGGAAACTAACAGTGTAACTAACAGTAAAACAGCAGTGTGTGTTTGGTCGTAGATGTGGATACATGAAGAAGTAGCCGAGTCTTTGGACTCCTGGAGTGAGCGGCACACTCGTGGGTTTACCTGCAGTCAGTAGACGCAGACGCATTTTAATAGCCGCGGATGTAAATGAGCTGTTACTTCAGCTTCTCACCTCACAGCCGGATACTTCCTAACTGCAGAAGCACAGAGGGAGCTGTATAGGTCAAGCTATATTTAGTCGCTGCATATTAAGTGTAATCATGTCATTAATCTTTAGTGAGCGGGACCCTCCCGGTTGCAGCCCACACCCGGCCTCTTTTTGCTCAGGACTGAGTTCATGTGTGTTTTAGTCTTGAACCCGCTCGCTGCTCTGTATCTGCACTCTCTGATCATATTTCAGCTGTTGTTCTTTCACTGTGTGATAAATCTTCCTCTCACGTGTAATAAATGTCACGCTGAAGAAGATGAAGCACCTCCGTAACCTTTGTGCGTACTGTAAAATGCCTTTAAACGTCCACTTCACAGTCAGTTCTCGAGTTAACTGCCTTGCATACAGTCTGCATCTCTGTGTAATATGAGAGAGACACGTCTGTGCCATGTTGACGTCTTTTGCGCCGTACCTGCTGTGTTTGCTCATCGAGAACACAACAGTTGGTAAACTTTGATCGGCCATTCATCTGCGGCGACTCCGCTCGATGACTCGTTTTATTATGCGGTTTACTTTGTGATTACGTCGGCCAGCCAGAAGGCTCGGGTGTATAATGGGGTCACGTGGGGCTCTAAACAAAGCCCGTGTCTGCCTATCAAATCCTCTCGCAGTCCGGTGACAGCTCAGCAGTCTGCCCAGGTTGCCATGGCTGCTGTCATAGCAACTTAGTCGGTGTAGATGGTTTGATTCTTTGTTGTGCTCTACTGACGAAAGTCTGCTCGAATCCTGTTTGAGCGATGATTTTAATGTCATTTTAACCTCCCGCGTCTTTTCTGTGCGCTTGGTCGTCTCTGTGCTCGTTACAAATCGACTTTACGATGTTTTCCATGTCTGACAAGATGTTTTTCTGTGATTCGGGTGACCGAACTCAAACAAAACAAACCTGAGAAGAATAATCCTGAATCAGATTCACACGTTTGTCAGTGTGTGTTGTGCATTTTGATCCAGGTTAAACACTGGACTGTGGATTGTGGATGAGGACTGTGAGGCCGTGGCGGATGCATGAATGGTCTAAGATGTTAAATGTATGCGTACTGGCATGAAATCTGTATTTATCGCCAAAGATAATCCAATACACATGAACAGATTTCGTTTAACATCATAGCAGTTGGATTTTACTTCATCCAACAGCATCAAATACATGAATTCTGGAGGATATATGATCTGTCATCCCGACGTGTTCAGCCTTGTCACCGTTAACGTTCAGCAGCTCTTTTTTTCCTGACAGTTGTAGCAGGTTAGTACATTTTGTGCTGCCAGCGTTCCTTTCCTCTACGTAGATCTGCAGACTTCCACTTTTGCCGTCGCGCTCTCGGGGGAAAGCGTGCGAAAGACAGACCAGCACGCTTCCTCGCATTATACAAATATGCAAATTGGAAATGGAAATGCGGGGCGCAGGCAGTGTCTTACAGCTGTGTGTGCTTCTCTCTCTAGATTGAGAACATCGATGCCTGCCTCAGTTTCCTGGCAGCCAAAGGAGTCAACATCCAGGGTCTGTCTTCAGAGGGTAAGCTGGACTCATGCACTCACTGGAACAACAGAGGTAGAGCCAAACCTAAGCCAGGCCAAGCCAGGCTGGGCCGGGCCACTACTACTAAACAAATATCCTTTGTGTTATGGAATAAAGATAAAGAATGGTAACTCGATACATTCAGGAGTGTTTATTGGCGAGCTCTCTCGCCCAGGACACACTACATTAATACCAGACATTAAAACATGTAGGCAGTAATGTACCAGAAAGCTCACAACGGAGCAGTGGTTATATGTAGCCAGCTTCAGATTGATGTTGTCTCACATCATATTTTTCACACGCGGGAACCAGGAACAATAACAGGAATGGTACAAACGCCACAGCACGAGTGTGAGCGGCCGATAGTGACGTCCACATCGGGCAGGTGTGTGTTCTCTGTTCTGTGAGGAGTGTTTTCTCCTGCGAGTCAGATATATTGGAGCGCTAAAAGCAGCAGATTACATTTATTATTTCAGGACTTCAGGCTGAAAATAACAACTAAAGGTCTGTTCACTTAATCATGTCTTTGTCAGATGAAGGAGCGAATAAGGACTTCAGATGAAAACACACAGCAGCAGGGTTAGGTTTATTGATTATCACATTGACTTTCTCTGTGCTCTCCGATGACTCAAACAGTTTGGGGTCGAGAGCCAATCAACCAGAATCAATCACATCGAGCGTTAGGGTTAGGATAACCGTCCGGGAAGGTGTTAGCTCAAGGATGTACAAAAAAAGCAGGTATGTAGAGGAGATGTTAGGATGTGTGTTCAGCCAAAGACTGGGCAGTGAGGGTTAGGAATGGAGCCTAAATGGTTAGGGAAAAGGAACTGAGCCCACCCCTGAAGGGGTCAGGAGGTGCACGGTTCTTCCTCCAGTTGGCCTATCTGCCCTGGTCAGTTTCGTCATCAGACCACGGTCCAATCTAATCAAAGTACCCCGTGATTACAGGCCTCTAATACAGTCTTTCTTATTTCTAGAAAAAGTCTTTATTCCTTTAAAAATCCAATAAAATCGTCTCAGAATTCCTTCAAAACCAAATGTGGTGTTACGGTGAGGTTTGCAAAAGAAAATGACTGTTCAACTCAAACATACGATTGTTTTTTGGTCCCTTTTCATGTTCATGAATGAGATTTCTGTGTAAACAGGTAAAGATGGACAGCAGTCGTCGTGGTGCTGTCCTGTGCTTAGTATCTTTGAGTTTTTCAGCACAGAGCAGCCCTGCAGCTGTCGTTCTGCTCATTTCATCTGTCCACCTTTTTCTTCTCCTTCATCTGCCTCTGTCCTTGTGTTAATATCGCACACTGTCCTTCTCCTCGCCGCCCCGCAGAGATTCGGAATGGTAATTTGAAAGCCATCCTCGGCCTCTTCTTCAGCTTGTCCCGCTACAAACAGCAGCAACAGCAGGCCCAGCGGCAGAACTCCCAGCCCTCCTCTCTCCCGGCCGTCGCCCACACCCAGAGCACGCATCCGCCCCTGAGCCAGCAGAGCAGCGCCCCGGCACAGCTCGGCCACTCTCCGCATGGGACTCCCGCCCTCACAGCCCAGAAAGCAGCACAGGCCGAGATGCAGTCCAGGTGAGGAGATATCAGGAATGTACACCTTGAAGCTGGGTGAATGGGTTTGTCTGGATTCTTCTGCTGTTTCTAATCCGTCATTTTGTCACCTCGATCTTTCGTTTTTTCACTTCCTGCCATTTATAACTGTAAACCTGACCGCTCTGCCTCTGTCCTCTTCCATATCTCTCTTCTCTTTTTCTTCTCCTCTAGGGATGGCTCTCAGAGTAAACTGCTCAAGTTTTCCCTTGGTCAGAAAAAGACCTCTAGGTCAGCTTCTTCTGCCTCTCCTTTCTCTTTCCTCTACCACACCTCCTGTCCCGTCCCATTCCTGGAAGTAGGAAGGTAGAAATTGCCCCCTAATCAAGAGGATAACGTTGCTTTTGTGCTGTAACGAGTTTCATGTTGTTTCTTTGTCTGTGATTGAGGGCAATCTCTACTACAAGCAGCTATCTAATATGCATGAGTGGTAGTGTCGGGCAGATAGGAACTAAAGCTCCAGGCTCCAGTTTCGGACGTCCCTGTCTGTCTGGCAGCGCGCCTCATTTGGCAAGCCTGCTAAATGGGCTGTGAAAGACCTTTAGATAACCCTTAAGTAAGTGTGTGTGTGTGTGTGTGCTCGTGTGTGTGTGTGTGGGTTTGCTTGACAAGCACACATCCCCCATATAATGTGTGTATCAATAATTAACACGCGCACAGAATCTGTGGCAGGAGTATGCGTCTACAGTACGGCCGTGTGTCATGTTGAGCTTCCCGCGACGCTCTCGAGTCTCCGCGTTCACGTTTGCCTCTTTTTTTGAAGCATGCCGTGTCGTATGATGTCGTGATCACGATGCACCTTGAAATCGGATTTATGCGGATGCGGTTTTGCATGCTGCCCATCCCAGATTCTGTTTGCATTGCACCTGACCCACACCGGCTCCTCTCCAAAGCAATGCAACGGCGCCTCCCTCTGGTCAGCATGCGTAACTACAACATGAAAGAGATTTGGCATTTTAAAAACGAGCTTTATGCTCAGCATGTGACAATAAATGTAACTTTTAATAGATTATAAAGAGCTGAAAGGTTCATAAAAGTTGCCTTATTTACTAATATTACAATGGAAAGTTTTGTTTTATTTGTTTATGAGTGAGTGTGGGATGAGATTTTGCCATTTCTCATTTTTCACATGCTGCAAATCAACAATCCTCGTTTTTCCTCACAGATTTACAAAATAAAAGCCCTGAGGAAGTCAGTCTACCTCAGTTTCTGAGTTTATACGCACTGCAATCGAGCAAATATTCTAGTCAGAGATCCCTGCAAAGCAATGTGTAAGAAACATGAAGACAGGGCATGCAATGCAGATAAAGCAGAGCTCTATGCCAGTTTAATACTTCTTAAACATTTTCTGCACGAGGAGGATCACGTGTGCTTTATACAAGCCTGAAGAAGTGTACGTAAAGCGGCTCCTCACTCTCCCTCACATTTTTAAATCATTACCTTGAAGTTTTTGGTGCGCTGTAAGCCTCGAGCTTTTCTTCATTTTCAGCTGATATGATTTTTATGTGACTTTTCCTTGTTTTCCTCGAGAAGTGCTGCCCCATATGGACGCCCACGACTACATCAGACTTAAATATATGAAATAAAGTTTATTTTTACCAGCATGAGATCAAATATTTCTTAGCTGCACAGCCAGCCTAAAAGGAGGGAAGGATGCACCCAGATGACTCTTGACTACTGATGTGGTAAATCTTGCAATAAATGACGGTCAGTCAGAGTGAATGGCACGCCGGAAATGAGAGATTCTATAACGTATACGAGAGCTGTAATCTGTTTATCAGCATCCGCCTCACAGTCCCAGGATGACGATGATGCCACCGGTGAATTAGCATTTCATTAGCGGCCTGCGTGCCACAGCCTGGTTAGATCACAGCTCGGCTCGCAGACCTTTCACCAAAGGCAACAGATTGACTTACAATATGGAATCAAGGTGTCATAAATCCACAGGCCGTATATCCTGCCTAATCCGAGCGGGGGTGAAATAAAGGAGCAGGACGTGTAATCTGAGGCGGCTGACCTCACAGCACACACACACACACACACACACACACACACACACACTCCGGGGACCTGCACTCTGTCAGCCCCCATTCACGCGTGTCCACGCTGCTGTTAGCTCGTCCGTCACCGTAAGATCGCTGCCAGAAAACCAAACAATAGCTGAGTTTACATTTGTTCAAGTGAGTGTATCTTCTAATCCAAGCCGCAGATGTAAACACGTATCCGAGGGAACGTTCGCTGCGACCAAAATAGTCTTGGAAAAAAAGAAGACGGAGGCAGCGGGATGGAGTGATTGGTTTAGTCAGCAGTTTGCGGTAGACTCGACCTTGCATCCCAGCGAGAGGGCAAGAGGAGAACTCTTCCCCGAGGAAATCAATGAAGTGGGTCAGAAAAAGTTTAGGAATTCAGTGACGCCCCGGAGGAACATCAGCTCGCTTCAGCATCAACTGAGGTTCACAAAGTGGAAAACATTGATTGAACATTGATTCATGCACTTGTCTTAATATAGAGACTCGACAAAGAGCAGAAGATTAAGCCCTCTCCTCTTTGAAAGTCAAAGTCAGACTCCAGCCTGGAACAGCAGACGTTTGCATCGTCTCATACGTTTTAGTCGACACATTTTGCTGTGCGGGAACACGAGGGACTTCCTCGTGCTTCTTTCTGCATTGTTGCATTGTTTCCCGTGGACGCAAGAAGACGAGGCGCTCTACAGTTGCCACTTACCCTTTTGCATATGCACATAAAACGCTTACTGTAATAAATCTCCGGTACCTGCATGGTCCCCGCACACTCAGTCCTAATTAAGAGCTACCCTCGTGTTTGAGTTCAGATGCTGTGCTTGTCCCAGCTGAATGTGTTCCTGCAGCGTGTGAGATGGAGATGAACTTCTCTCACTTTCACTCCAACCTAACGTTTCTCTGTGTTTATACCCTCTTTCTTTCTCTGCTTCGCTCTCTTTCTGTTCTCTCTCTCTTTCTCCGTCAGACTTCCCGGCCCCTCGGCGAGGGTGTCCACTGCCGGCAGTGACATCCCTCCAAGAGGCTCGGTCAGTGCTGCTGGGAACAGACGCAGCCAGGGCTTCAGTGACAAGACCAAAGGCAACTCGCACCTGAACAAAGGTAAGCGTAAAAAGCACACGTGCACACACTGACATACTTAGTTTTGGCCTTGCATGGCTGTTAATGCCATCATGAGAACGCCTTGAAATCTGTGTGTGTGTGAGACTCTGTGGTGGCTGTGAATCCTCTGGGTGCTTTTTGGTCTCGCGGTTGAAAATGCAAGTTAGCTCTGTTGCTTTGAGACCCAGAGTATTTCAAACTGTGCCAGAAAATAATGCAAAGCCCTTCGGCGTCTGAAACCGCCGCATGCTTTCAAGAGTGAACAACAAAGAATAGTCGAGTTTGTGGTTTAATCCTGAACTTTTACGTTTCACATCATAAAGACAGAAGACACTGTTTTCTCTGCAGCCCAAATCTTAAGTTCCTCTTTTGGACCATTTACTGTTCCAGTCACAGTTTAGGAGGTCAGGTGACATGCTGTGATTTATCGGAGGATGAGTTAAGATCGTGACCTCCATACGGCTGCTGTACACAGGCTGCCTTCATCCCCACAGGTGGACACGTTTCTGTGGTTGTGTGGCCAAGTGGAGCACGGCTTCAGCTCCCACGTGAACATTTAAGGGTTCAACAGTTTCCAGGCCAAGGAGAGATGCAGCAGTGGCAGGGACGCCCCAACACACACACACACACACACACACACACACACACACTCAAACTGTGTTTCATGTTAAACTGGGTCCACAGTAACACGTAGGGCGGCCTGTTGAAGGTTTTAGGCCATTTCCGCTTGTTTGATTTTGGCTCAAGGTGCCATCCAAACATCTCGAGCTTCAGTTTCTCATTTTTAAAATGAATTCTGATGTTGTGCAGTTCATACTGCAAACTGAAGAGACTCTTTGTGGAGGAGACTGATCGCATGCAAACTGTGTTTGTATTGCTTTTGTTTGCTTAAACACATTTCTGATAAATCATGTCACTCCCACCAAAGATGCTGCTGTTTCTTCACCTTTCCGTTGCTTCATTCATGTTTGCTGATGCAGATAAAGGAATGTCTCGCTGTGCTGTCACTAGTAGTCCTGAAAACATGAGCTGTGTCTGTAAGAACAGCGCCCTCTTCCTGTTAAACAGTCCTGCAGAATTTGTGAATTACCCTCAGGAATTCTGCAGGATTGGAAGCGTTTCAACTTTGTTTGTGAGGAATCGGCAGTTCGTTATTAAGTATCAGTACCCAGGAGCTCCATATGAATCAGATGCATTAAAGGACCAGTGTGTCGAGCAGTGAGCCTGAGCCTTTTCTTTCCTGGTGTGAAGGAGAAACTTCAGCATGAGACGGTGTTTGGTTTGTCCTTTCTGGGCTGCTGCCTCTGTATTACGACATCCTATGTAAACAGAGCCCCCTAAATCTTACACACTGGACCTTTAATTACAAAATTCAGTTTTAAACGCAGCAGAAAAGTTTGTCGAATTCATCCAAGAATGTCAAGCTGGATGAATTGAAGTTTGTTTGTTTTGACTTTTAATAGCTAAACCAGATATTTTCTCGCATGGTTGTTCAACCTTTGTGCTGTCTATTCAACCAGCAGAGTGTCATGTTCATCCCAGCTCTCCAACGGTCAGCCTGCAGAAATAACTCCTGTAACTCGATGTTAAATTACACCCAACAACATTAACACAAGATAACATTGTTTAAACAGAGCAGGAGGGTACGACCAGTGTGTGTGTGTGTGCGCTTTAGAGTTCACCGGTTTACTCCCATCTGCTCGCCCGAGAAACAAGAATAGACCTGTTGTTTGGATTCGAGTCGGAACTGTACGTTTATTCCAAACTGCTCTGACCCAGTTCAGCTCCTCCTGCCCGGTCGGTGTGTGTGAGTGTCGTGCAGAGCACAAACTGAGTGTTTGGCAGTATATTTAGTTAGAGCAGTGTTGAAATAGCTTCTGTCACAACTCAGTGGGCCAAAGCTTTATATAGACTGTGTTAGTGTTCACAGTCTAAACTCATTACCCTGCATTAGACAGAGAATTCTGACCGCCCAGAGAGAGACAGAGAGGGCGAGAGTGTGTGTGTGTGTGTGTGTGTGTGTGTGTGTGTGTGTGTGTTTAACCAGTGACAAATTAACTCAGACCAACACTGTGAGCACTCATTCTGATGCGTGGCTCCGTTTGTCTCTAGCAGACGGCGTTTGTGTGCACACATGAACGTGTGTGTGAAAGCACTATTATTAAAGCTCCAACATTTTGTGTGAAATATGCTGATTCGCTTCGTTGCCAAGAGTTCAGATGAGAAGATTAATACCGCTCTCGTGTTTGTTTGCTGAATACGAGGCTGCAGCTAGCCGCCGGTTAGCCAAGCTCAGCATAAACTGGGGGAACTCACCAAGATGCATCTTGTTTGTTTAAAAGTACAAGAAGTAACACCAACAGTTTTCACTCTGCTGGCATGTTGTGACCTCTGCTACTTATGTATAAAGTTATTTGTAACTAGTATCAACAGAGAGGAAAAAAGGAGGGGATTTACATTTGACAAAATCTGAATCCCCTCTTATATTAACTGGCGACCGTCAGCCAAATGCATCTGTGGTTGTCGTAGGTATGACAGATGTTGAAAACAGCAAAAAGGGGACATGTGGTCCCCACAGGGGGCCATGTGGTCACAAGTTGATGTGATTGTCCATCTCCTGGCTCACAGGACAGCTTGGAATTCTTGTAAAGGACCATTACAACACAAAATGGGCATTTTAACTTGCCATAAATTGATTGAAGGCCAAATACAGTTAATGAAAGGTGATTTCTGCCTAAATATGACTAGATACCATTCTAGAGCTTCATAATATAAAGATCTGAGCTCACCAGATAGCTTGGAATTCTTGTAAGGGACCATTACAACACAAAATTTTCACTTGCCAAAAATTGATTGAAGGCATTTTCACCTGCCATAAATTGATTGAGGGCCAAATGCAGTTAATGAAAGGTGATTTCTGCCTAAATATGACTAGATACCATTCTAGAGCTTCATAATATAAAGATCTGAGCTCACAGGATAGCTTGGAATTCTTGTAAAGGACCATTACAATACAAAATGGGCATTACAACACAAATTGGGCATTTTCATTTGCCATAAATTGATTGAAGGCCAAACGCAGTTAATGAAAGGTGATTTCTGCCTAAATATGACTTGGTCTGATTTTAGAGCTTCATAATATAAAGATCTGAGCTCGCAGGACAGCTTGGAATTCTTGTAAGGGACCATTACAACACAAAATGGGCATTTCAACACAAATTGGGCATTTTCACCTGCCATAAATTGATTGAGGGCCAAATGCAGTTAATGAAAGGTGATTTCTGCCTAAATATGACTTGGTCTGATTTTAGAGCTTCATAATATAAAGATCTGAGCTCGCAGGACAGCTTGGAATTCTTGTAAGGGACCATTACAACACAAAATGGGCATTTCAACACAAATTGCGCATTTTCACCTGCCATAAATTGATTGAAGGCCAAATGCAGTCAATGAAAGGTGATTTCTGCCTAAATATGACTAGATACCATTCTAGAGCTTCATAATATAAAGATCTGAGCTCACAGGACAGCTTGGAATTCTTGTAAGGGACCATTACAACACAAAATTTTCACTTGCCAAAAATTGATTGAAGGCATTTTCACCTGCCATAAATTGATTGAAGGCCAAACGCAGTTAATGAAAGGTGATTTCTGCCTAAATATGACTAGATACCATTCTAGAGCTTCATAATATAAAGATCTGAGCTCACAGGACAGCTTGGAATTCTTGTAAGGGACCATTACAACACAAAATGGGCATTACAACACAAATTGGGCATTTTAACTTGCCATAAATTGATTGAAGGCCAAATGCAGTTAATGAAAGGTGATTTCTGCCTAAATATGACTAGATACCATTCGAGGGCTTCATAATATAAAGATCTGAGCTCACCGGACAGCTTAGAATTCTTGTAAGGGACCATTACAACACAAAATGGGCATTTCAACACAAATTGGGCATTTTCACCTGCCATAAATTGATTGAGGGCCAAATGCAGTTAATGAAAGGTGATTTCTGCCTAAATATGACTTGGTCTGATTTTAGAGCTTCATAATATAAAGATCTGAGCTCGCAGGACAGCTTGGAATTCTTGTAAGGGACCATTACAACACAAAATGGGCATTACAACACAAATTGGGCATTTTAACTTGCCATAAATTGATTGAAGGCCAAATGCAGTTAATGAAAGGTGATTTCTGCCTAAATATGACTAGATACCATTCGAGGGCTTCATAATATAAAGATCTGAGCCCACATGATAGCTTGGAATTCTTGTAAAGGACCATTACAACACAAAATTTTCACTTGCCAAAAATTGATTCAAGGCATTTTCACCTGCCATAAATTGACTGAGCGCCAAACGCAGTTAATGAAAGGTGATTTCTGCCTAAATATGACTAGATACCATTCTAGAGTTTCATAATATAAAGATCTGAGCTCGCAGGACAGCTTGGAATTCTTGTAAAGGACCATTACAACACAAAATTTTCACTTGCCAAAAATTGATTGAAGGCATTTTCACCTGCCATAAATTGATTGAAGGCCAAACGCAGTTAATGAAAGGTGATTTCTGCCTAAATATGACTAGATACCATTCTAGAGCTTCATAATATAAAGATCTGAGCTCACAGGACAGCTTGGAATTCTTGTAAGGGACCATTACAACACAAAATTTTCACTTGCCAAAAATTGATTGAAGGCATTTTCACCTGCCATAAATTGATTGAAGGCCAAACGCAGTTAATGAAAGGTGATTTCTGCCTAAATATGACTAGATACCATTCTAGAGCTTCATAATATAAAGATCTGAGCCCACATAATAGCTTGGAATTCTTGTAAAGGACCATTACTACACAAAATCTTCACTTGCCAAAAATTGATTCAAGGCATTTTCACCTGCCATAAATTGATTGAGCGCCAAATACAGTTAATGAAAGGTGATTTCTGCCTAAATATGACTAGATACCATTCTCGAGCTTCATAATATAAAGATCTGAGCTCGCAGGACAGCTTGGAATTCTTGTAAGGGACCATTACAACACAAAATTTTCACTTGCCAAAAATTGATTGAAGGCATTTTCACCTGCCATAAATTGATTGAGGGCCAAATGCAGTTAATGAAAGGTGATTTCTGCCTAAATATGACTAGATACCATTCTAGAGCTTCATAATATAAAGATCTGAGCTCACAGGACAGCTTGGAATTCTTGTAAAGGACCATTACAACACAAAATGGGCATTACAACACAAATTGGGCATTTTCATTTGCCATAAATTGATTGAAGGCCAAACGCAGTTAATGAAAGGTGATTTCTGCCTAAATATGACTTGGTCTGATTTTAGAGCTTCATAATATAAAGATCTGAGCTCACAGGACAGCTTGGAATTCTTGTAAGGGACCATTACAACACAAAATGGGCATTTCAACACAAATTGGGCATTTTCACCTGCCATAAATTGATTGAGGGCCAAATGCAGTTAATGAAAGGTGATTTCTGCCTAAATATGACTTGGTCTGATTTTAGAGCTTCATAATATAAAGATCTGAGCTCGCAGGACAGCTTGGAATTCTTGTAAGGGACCATTACAACACAAAATGGGCATTTCAACACAAATTGGGCATTTTCACCTGCCATAAATTGATTGAGGGCCAAACGCAGTTAATGAAAGGTGATTTCTGCCTAAATATGACTAGATACCATTCTAGAGCTTCATAATATAAAGATCTGAGCTCACAGGATACCTTAGAATTCTTGTAAGGGACCATTACAACACAAAATGGGCATTACAACACAAATTGGGCATTTTAACTTGCCATAAATTGATTGAAGGCCAAATGCAGTTAATGAAAGGTGATTTCTGCCTAAATATGACTAGATACCATTCGAGGGCTTCATAATATAAAGATCTGAGCCCACATGATAGCTTGGAATTCTTGTAAAGGACCATTACAACACAAAATTTTCACTTGCCAAAAATTGATTCAAGGCATTTTCACCTGCCATAAATTGATTGAAGGCCAAACGCAGTTAATGAAAGGTGATTTCTGCCTAAATATGACTAGATACCATTCTAGAGCTTCATAATATAAAGATCTGAGCCCACATAATAGCTTGGAATTCTTGTAAGGGACCATTACAACACAAAATCTTCACTTGCCAAAAATTGATTGAAGGCATTTTCACCTGCCATAAATTGATTGAGCGCCAAATGCAGTTAATGAAAGGTGATTTCTGCCTAAATATGACTAGATACCATTCTAGAGTTTCATAATATAAAGATCTGAGCTCGCAGGACAGCTTGGAATTCTTGTAAAGGACCATTACAACACAAAATTTTCACTTGCCAAAAATTGATTGAAGGCATTTTCACCTGCCATAAATTGATTGAAGGCCAAACGCAGTTAATGAAAGGTGATTTCTGCCTAAATATGACTAGATACCATTCTAGAGCTTCATAATATAAAGATCTGAGCTCACAGGACAGCTTGGAATTCTTGTAAGGGACCATTACAACACAAAATTTTCACTTGCCAAAAATTGATTGAAGGCATTTTCACCTGCCATAAATTGATTGAAGGCCAAACGCAGTTAATGAAAGGTGATTTCTGCCTAAATATGACTAGATACCATTCTAGAGCTTCATAATATAAAGATCTGAGCCCACATAATAGCTTGGAATTCTTGTAAAGGACCATTACTACACAAAATCTTCACTTGCCAAAAATTGATTGAAGGCATTTTCACCTGCCATAAATTGATTGAGCGCCAAATACAGTTAATGAAAGGTGATTTCTGCCTAAATATGACTAGATACCATTCTCGAGCTTCATAATATAAAGATCTGAGCTCGCAGGACAGCTTGGAATTCTTGTAAAGGACCATTACAACACAAAATTTTCACTTGCCAAAAATTGATTGAAGGCATTTTCACCTGCCATAAATTGATTGAAGGCCAAACGCAGTTAATGAAAGGTGATTTCTGCCTAAATATGATTTGGTCTGATTTTAGAGCTTCATAATATAAAGATCTGAGCTCACAGGATAGCTTGGAATTCTTGTAAAGGACCATTACAACACAAAATGGGCATTACAACACAAATTGGGCATTTTCACCTGCCATAAATTGATTGAAGGCCAAATGCAGTCAATGAAAGGTGATTTCTGCCTAAATATGACTAGATACCATTCTAGAGCTTCATAATATAAAGATCTGAGCTCACAGGATAGCTTGGAATTCTTGTAAGGGACCATTACAACACAAAATGGGCATTTCAACACAAAGTGGGCATTTTAACTTGCCATAAATTGATTGAAGGCCAAATGCAGTTAATGAAAGGTGATTTCTCCCTAAATATGACTAGATACCATTCTAGAGCTTCATAATATAAAGATCTGAGCTCACAGGATAGCTTGGAATTCTTGTAAGGGACCATTACAACACAAAATGGGCATTTCAACACAAATTGGGCATTTTCACTTGCCATAAATTGATTGAAGGCCAAATGCAGTTAATGAAAGGTGATTTCTGCCTAAATATGATTTGGTCTGATTTTAGAGCTTCATAATATAAAGATCTGAGCTCACCGGATAGCGTGGAATTCTTGTAAGGGACCATTACAACACAAAATGGGCATTACAACACAAATTGGGCATTTTCACCTGCCATAAATTGATTGAAGGCCAAATGCAGTCAATGAAAGGTGATTTCTGCCTAAATATGACTAGATACCATTCTAGAGCTTTATAATATAAAGATCTGAGCTCACAGGATAGCTTGGAATTCTTGTAAGGGACCATTACAACACAAAATCTTCACTTGCCAAAAATTGATTGAAGGCATTTTCACCTGCCATAAATTGATTGAGCGCCAAATGCAGTTAATGAAAGGTGATTTCTGCCTAAATATGACTAGATACCATTCTAGAGCTTTATAATATAAAGATCTGAGCTCACAGGATAGCTTGGAATTCTTGTAAGGGACCATTACAACACAAAATGGGCATTTCAACACAAATTGCGCATTTTCACCTGCCATAAATTGATTGAAGGCCAAATGCAGTCAATGAAAGGTGATTTCTGCCTAAATATGACTAGATACCATTCTAGAGCTTCATAATATAAAGATCTGAGCCCACATAATAGCTTGATATTCTTGTAAGGGACCATTACAACACAAAATCTTCACTTGCCAAAAATTGATTGAAGGCATTTTCACCTGCCATAAATTGATTGAAGGCCAAACGCAGTTAATGAAAGGTGATTTCTGCCTAAATATGACTAGATACCATTCTAGAGCTTCATAATATAAAGATCTGAGCTCACAGGATAGCTTGGAATTCTTGTAAGGGACCATTACAACACAAAATGGGCATTTCAACACAAATTGGGCATTTTAACTTGCCATAAATTGATTGAAGGCCAAATGCAGTTAATGAAAGGTGATTTCTGCCTAAATATGACTAGATACCATTCTAGAGCTTCATAATATAAAGATCTGAGCTCACAGGATAGCTTGGAATTCTTGTAAGGGACCATTACAACACAAAATGGGCATTTCAACACAAATTGCGCATTTTCACCTGCCATAAATTGATTGAAGGCCAAATGCAGTTAATGAAAGGTGATTTCTGCCTAAATATGACTAGATACCATTCTAGAGCTTCATAATATAAAGATCTGAGCCCACATAATAGCTTGGAATTCTTGTAAGGGACCATTACAACACAAAATCTTCACTTGCCAAAAATTGATTGAAGGCATTTTCACCTGCCATAAATTGATTGAAGGCCAAACGCAGTTAATGAAAGGTGATTTCTGCCTAAATATGACTAGATACCATTCTAGAGTTTCATAATATAAAGATCTGAGCTCGCAGGACAGCTTGGAATTCTTGTAAAGGACCATTACAACACAAAATTTTCACTTGCCAAAAATTGATTGAAGGCATTTTCACCTGCCATAAATTGATTGAAGGCCAAACGCAGTTAATGAAAGGTGATTTCTGCCTAAATATGACTAGATACCATTCTAGAGCTTCATAATATAAAGATCTGAGCTCACAGGACAGCTTGGAATTCTTGTAAGGGACCATTACAACACAAAATTTTCACTTGCCAAAAATTGATTGAAGGCATTTTCACCTGCCATAAATTGATTGAAGGCCAAACGCAGTTAATGAAAGGTGATTTCTGCCTAAATATGACTAGATACCATTCTAGAGCTTCACAATATAAAGATCTGAGCCCACATAATAGCTTGGAATTCTTGTAAAGGACCATTACTACACAAAATCTTCACTTGCCAAAAATTGATTGAAGGCATTTTCACCTGCCATAAATTGATTGAGCGCCAAATACAGTTAATGAAAGGTGATTTCTGCCTAAATATGACTAGATACCATTCTCGAGCTTCATAATATAAAGATCTGAGCTCGCAGGACAGCTTGGAATTCTTGTAAGGGACCATTACAACACAAAATTTTCACTTGCCAAAAATTGATTGAAGGCATTTTCACCTGCCATAAATTGATTGAGGGCCAAATGCAGTTAATGAAAGGTGATTTCTGCCTAAATATGACTAGATACCATTCTAGAGCTTCATAATATAAAGATCTGAGCTCACAGGATACCTTAGAATTCTTGTAAGGGACCATTACAACACAAAATGGGCATTACAACACAAATTGGGCATTTTAACTTGCCATAAATTGATTGAAGGCCAAATGCAGTTAATGAAAGGTGATTTCTGCCTAAATATGACTAGATACCATTCGAGGGCTTCATAATATAAAGATCTGAGCCCACATGATAGCTTGGAATTCTTGTAAAGGACCATTACAACACAAAATTTTCACTTGCCAAAAATTGATTCAAGGCATTTTCACCTGCCATAAATTGATTGAAGGCCAAACGCAGTTAATGAAAGGTGATTTCTGCCTAAATATGACTAGATACCATTCTAGAGCTTCATAATATAAAGATCTGAGCCCACATAATAGCTTGGAATTCTTGTAAGGGACCATTACAACACAAAATCTTCACTTGCCAAAAATTGATTGAAGGCATTTTCACCTGCCATAAATTGATTGAGCGCCAAATGCAGTTAATGAAAGGTGATTTCTGCCTAAATATGACTAGATACCATTCTAGAGTTTCATAATATAAAGATCTGAGCTCGCAGGACAGCTTGGAATTCTTGTAAAGGACCATTACAACACAAAATTTTCACTTGCCAAAAATTGATTGAAGGCATTTTCACCTGCCATAAATTGATTGAAGGCCAAACGCAGTTAATGAAAGGTGATTTCTGCCTAAATATGACTAGATACCATTCTAGAGCTTCATAATATAAAGATCTGAGCCCACATAATAGCTTGGAATTCTTGTAAAGGACCATTACTACACAAAATCTTCACTTGCCAAAAATTGATTGAAGGCATTTTCACCTGCCATAAATTGATTGAGCGCCAAATACAGTTAATGAAAGGTGATTTCTGCCTAAATATGACTAGATACCATTCTCGAGCTTCATAATATAAAGATCTGAGCTCGCAGGACAGCTTGGAATTCTTGTAAAGGACCATTACAACACAAAATTTTCACTTGCCAAAAATTGATTGAAGGCATTTTCACCTGCCATAAATTGATTGAAGGCCAAACGCAGTTAATGAAAGGTGATTTCTGCCTAAATATGATTTGGTCTGATTTTAGAGCTTCATAATATAAAGATCTGAGCTCACAGGATAGCTTGGAATTCTTGTAAGGGACCATTACAACACAAAATGGGCATTACAACACAAATTGGGCATTTTCACCTGCCATAAATTGATTGAAGGCCAAATGCAGTCAATGAAAGGTGATTTCTGCCTAAATATGACTAGATACCATTCTAGAGCTTCATAATATAAAGATCTGAGCTCACAGGATAGCTTGGAATTCTTGTAAGGGACCATTACAACACAAAATGGGCATTTCAACACAAAGTGGGCATTTTAACTTGCCATAAATTGATTGAAGGCCAAATGCAGTTAATGAAAGGTGATTTCTCCCTAAATATGACTAGATACCATTCTAGAGCTTCATAATATAAAGATCTGAGCTCGCAGGACAGCTTGGAATTCTTGTAAGGGACCATTACAACACAAAATGGGCATTTCAACACAAATTGTGCATTTTCACTTGCCATAAATTGATTGAGGGCCAAATGCAGTTAATGAAAGGTGATTTCTGCCTAAATATGACTTGGTCTGATTTTAGAGCTTCATAATATAAAGATCTGAGCTCACAGGATAGCTTGGAATTCTTGTAAGGGACCATTACAACACAAAATGGGCATTTTCACCTGCCAAAAATTGATTGAAGGCATTTTAACTTGCCATAAATTGATTGAAGGCCAAATGCAGTCAATGAAAGGTGATTTCTGCCTAAATATGACTAGATACCATTCTAGAGCTTCATAATATAAAGATCTGAGCTCACAGGATAGCTTGGAATTCTTGTAAGGGACCATTACAACACAAAATGGGCATTACAACACAAATTGGGCATTTTCACCTACCATAAATTGATTGAAGGCCAAATGCAGTCAATGAAAGGTGATTTCTGCCTAAATATGACTAGATACCATTCTAGAGCTTCATAATATAAAGATCTGAGCCCACATAATAGCTTGATATTCTTGTAAGGGACCATTACAACACAAAATCTTCACTTGCCAAAAATTGATTGAAGGCATTTTCACCTGCCATAAATTGATTGAGCGCCAAATGCAGTTAATGAAAGGTGATTTCTGCCTAAATATGACTAGATACCCTTCTAGAGCTTCATAATATAAAGATCTGAGCTCGCAGGACAGCTTGGAATTCTTGTAAAGGACCATTACAACACAAAATTTTCACTTGCCAAAAATTGATTGAAGGCATTTTCACCTGCCATAAATTGATTGAAGGCCAAACGCAGTTAATGAAAGGTGATTTCTGCCTAAATATGACTAGATACCATTCTAGAGCTTCATAATATAAAGATCTGAGCTCACAGGACAGCTTGGAATTCTTGTAAGGGACCATTACAACACAAAATTTTCACTTGCCAAAAATTGATTCAAGGCATTTTCACCTGCCATAAATTGATTGAAGGCCAAATGCAGTTAATGAAAGGTGATTTCTGCCTAAATATGACTAGATACCATTCTAGAGCTTCATAATATAAAGATCTGAGCTCACAGGATAGCTTGGAATTCTTGTAAGGGACCATTACAACACAAAATGGGCATTTCAACACAAATTGCGCATTTTCACCTGCCATAAATTGATTGAAGGCCAAATGCAGTCAATGAAAGGTGATTTCTGCCTAAATATGACTAGATACCATTCTAGAGCTTCATAATATAAAGATCTGAGCCCACATAATAGCTTGATATTCTTGTAAGGGACCATTACAACACAAAATCTTCACTTGCCAAAAATTGATTGAAGGCATTTTCACCTGCCATAAATTGATTGAGCGCCAAATGCAGTTAATGAAAGGTGATTTCTGCCTAAATATGACTAGATACCATTCTAGAGCTTCATAATATAAAGATCTGAGCTCGCAGGACAGCTTAGAATTCTTGTAAAGGACCATTACAACACAAAATTTTCACTTGCCAAAAATTGATTGAAGGCATTTTCACCTGCCATAAATTGATTGAAGGCCAAACGCAGTTAATGAAAGGTGATTTCTGCCTAAATATGACTAGATACCATTCTAGAGCTTCATAATATAAAGATCTGAGCTCACAGGACAGCTTGGAATTCTTGTAAGGGACCATTACAACACAAAATTTTCACTTGCCAAAAATTGATTGAAGGCATTTTCACCTGCCATAAATTGATTGAAGGCCAAACGCAGTTAATGAAAGGTGATTTCTGCCTAAATATGACTAGATACCATTCTAGAGCTTCATAATATAAAGATCTGAGCTCACAGGATAGCTTGGAATTCTTGTAAAGGACCATTACAACACAAAATGGGCATTTTCACCTGCCAAAAATTGATTGAAGGCATTTCAACTTGCCATAAATTGATTGAAGGCCAAATGCAGTCAATGAAAGGTGATTTCTGCCTAAATATGACTAGATACCATTCTAGAGCTTCATAATATAAAGATCTGAGCTCACAGGATAGCTTGGAATTCTTGTAAGGGACCATTACAACACAAAATGGGCATTACAACACAAATTGGGCATTTTCACCTGCCATAAATTGATTGAAGGCCAAACGCAGTTAATGAAAGGTGATTTCTGCCTAAATATGACTAGATACCATTCTAGAGCTTCATAATATAAAGATCTGAGCCCACATGATAGCTTGGAATTCTTGTAAAGGACCATTACAACACAAAATTTTCACTTGCCAAAAATTGATTGAAGGCCAAATGCAGTTAATGAAAGGTGATTTCTGCCTAAATATGACTTGGTATGATTCTAGAGCTTCATAATATAAAGATCTGAGCTCACAGGACAGCTTGGAATTCTTGTAAAGGACCATTACAACACAAAATGGGCATTTCAACACAAATTGGGCATTTTCACCTGCCATAAATTGATTGAAGGCCAAATGCAGTTAATGGAAGGTGATTTCTGCCTAAATGTGTAAGAGCGGGTCCTCTTGCACAGAGCCCGCCATGTTGAACTGCCATTTTCTCGCAGTAGCCCAGAACAGACAAACCAAACACTGATCTAGTTAAGGTTGAGTTTTTCTTACATGTTTGGAAGGAGAGGCTGCAGTGCGGGAGAGCATTCATTTGGTTGCAATCTTCAATTTCACCGCTAGGTGGCACTAAATCCTACACCCCGCACCTTTAAATTCATGACACAGATATGAGAACGGCAAAGCAAATAATATTTTTGAAGCAGTAGTAGAGGCAGCAGTAAGGAGTTAATCTTGAGATCAGATCAACGGTTAAACAAACATTTAAAATTGATTTAACGTCCTGGAATGCTGAATGTGTGTGTGTGTGTGTGTGTGTGTGTGTGTGTTTGCAGCAGGCCGTATGTAATTATTAGTCATGTATGATTGGTAGGTAAGATTAGACTCACTTGGTGACGCCCCCTCTGTTGTTAACATACTGCCAAGCCCCTCCCCTCTGCCATGGCCATGCACTGCACTCCTCCCCGTACTCCTCCTCCTCTCCTCTGCATGTCCATCTCCTCCTGTCCTGTCCTTTCCTTCTTTCTCTGTTCTTCCTGGACGTCTGCAGCACTCATGAGGTTTGTCAGCATGCGTTTGTAGATCAACTCAAAGTTTGAGATGTTTCCTTCGAGCTTTGCATTGAAACTTTCAGTGTGGTAACAGATTTAGTCAGTTTTACTGGTTTGTTGCTGCTGATAGAAATGTTTGTGGGTTGCAGTTTCCCTGAAGAAGCAACAAGGTTTGCCGGGATGTTGTTGAGTTAATTTACCAACTTCTTGCTACTTTGGTGTGACACTGATTTAGAAATGAGTTTTGATGATGCTATACGTGTTTGTTGTGAGGCGGTGTCGCTTCAGGTTCAGACGGTTAGAGAGAGAGAGAGACACCTGCAGCTTCTATTGTGAGGTCAGATCTGCTCTGTGTCAATGGCACTGACACCAGAATGGAGTCACGTCACTGCACGGCCGTACAGTAGAGAGAACAGACCTGAGTCTTCTCTCCTGCTCTGTGTTAACACAAGGTGACAGCGTCTGGGTGACACAGAGCAGAGAGAGACGGAGAGAGCAGGGGGCACCTGTGGGTGTGTTTGTTTGTGTTGCCCATGTATTTCTGTGTGTGTGTGTCTGTGTGTGTGTGTGTGTGTGTGTGTGTGTGTGTGTGTGTGTGTGTAGCCGGTGCCCTTGCCGAATGAATAGCCTTCTGATGAGCTGTAGCGTCACTGTTTGAGTGTATTCATGTGGAGAAACTTTAAAAAGTTTCAGTCTCCCCAACAAAAGCCGGCTGTCCCTCTCACTTTTTGGAGGACAATGAATGAGGGGAGAGAGAGAGAGAGAGAGAGAGAGAGAGAGCGAGAGAGAGAGAGAGAGAGCGAGAGAGCAAGCGCCGGCTTCTGAAATCAGAACATGATGAGTAAGCAAACACCTGCAGCCTCAAACTTCGTGCCAGTCGGATCTAATTTGTGCAGAATTTACAAATTAAAGGTCCAGTGTGTGAAATGTATTGTTAGAAATGGAATATAGTATTCATAAGTTAGTGTGTAATCACCTGGAAATAAGAATCGTCACCTTAAAATGAGACTTTTATGTCGACAGTACAGACCACCATGGTCCACCATGTTTCTACAGTAGCCCAGAGCGGACAAACCAAACTCTGTTTTTTGGAGAGCTTTATTAGACAGAGATAACTGAAGAGTAACATGAAAGTGTGGAGCACGCAGCAAAGTGCCACAGGTGGCAGCTGCAGCCTTCGTACACGGGGGGCACACTCCGCCAACTGAACTATCTGGCGCCCCCGAACTTTTGTGGCCACCGTAGTTTGCAGTTCCAGTCTGCAGCTTCGCCTCTGAATCCTTCACACTTGACACCTTTAAATGTCTGCGAAGGTGTTAGCTGCTCTGACAAAGCTCTCTCTGTGCAGCACGTGAAAAACCTCCTCCGCACAAACATGTTTTCTGTGACTGACTCGGATGTAAGTAGGGCACTTTCAGGTCAGCAATTTGGTCACTGACTGACTGAGAAGGTTTAGCTTAACGTCTTGTGACCGGTGCGACCGCAGAGAGGGGCTGGAAAGGCTTGTGATGTCTAAACAGTATCAGCCGACACGACTTCTAATGAATTTACAAGCGGTCACGCTGCTCTGCAGAGCGTGCATGCTCGGGTCGCCCGCTCCTGCAAGAGGCGCAGAGGTGAAAGCATTTGAAGTCTCTGAGCAGAACAAGCATCGACGTCTCTCCTAAGCTTGACCTGCGTGCACACACACACACACACACACACACAGAGTGTGAAACGACATGGCTGTAGACAGGCAGAAACACACGCACAGACACATGAGTGTGACGATCCATGAAAAGAGCTCTGGGCCCACTTCGGCCGATTTCCCAAAATGCCTTGATGTTATCAGGAGGACCAACCCAGAGAGGGTGAGACAGGTTTTTATGGCAGACAGGAAGTGCACTGGTGGTCTGTGGTCCTTTTCCCCTTTGGGTACTCCTCTACTGTCATTTTCTGCCCTTGATTTTATAGTCTAATGACTGCTATAATTAAGCAGTCGTGTCGTAAACAGTGAAATTCTTTCAACATGTTTCCACGAGCAGACAGCTCGTGAGCCAGCGTGCAGGTTAATTCTGGGGATTTTTAGCCCCAGGGCTCACAGGGGTCACCAGGTCGGCGACCCCTTCTGAGGGCATGTTAAAAGCAGTCAGTGTTTATTTTTGAAGGCAAAGTGCTTCCTCGAGTGCATTTTATGCTGATAGTAAGCAAATAAGTAAGTAAACGTGTCATGCGACGACTGCGCCCAGCTCACACGGACAAAGAAAGGCAATAAACAACTCTAAGAACGAGTGACGCACCACGCACAGCGGAAAATACGGTCTGCGTTCATCCGACGTGGAAAATAAATCAGGACATTCAGCTGGCATCTTATGAAAAAGCCTTTTTATCTAATATAGTGATACAAAGGACAATAGAACAAACAGGACACGTCCGAGCACAAATAAACCTCCCTAATCAGACGTGTTCTTAATTTTGGTCTGAATTTTCAAATAGTTTGGTGATAATTCAAAGCTGCTTTCTCAAAGTGTTTTGTGTCATCTGTACTCCACCTTGTGGTCACGTCAGTCCAGTGTAGAATTCTCTGCTTCAGTTTTGAAGCAGCAGAAAAGTTTGAGCACACTTTAATCTCAGTGTTTTCCAAAGTGTTGAACCGTGTCCGTAAACCTCGGGTTGGGTTCATGATGCCACAGTGTCCAAGTCCATCATTCCGGTGTCACCTCTGACCCCTACGCATTGAAGATTGACCACTTTCCTTCACCCTTGGCAACCCAAGTGGAGCGTGTCAGTCCCGGTCACTGGGTCCAGTCATGACAATGGCCGAGCTCTCCCTCGGTGTCCAGGGCCTCTCTCTCTGTGTCCTGCCCTGCCTCTGTTCCTTTCTTATCCGAAATCCAAGCTGACCTCATTCACGGACGGCACAGACCGTCCTGTTGGCCCACATCAAAGCTCCACTCATCCCAAACCTGCAGTGCCAGTCCCCTTATTCTCTCCCTCTCTCTCTCTCTCTGCTCCCAGCAGGCCCCCCTTCTCATTCAGCTGCCTCCAATAGGAAGCCGGCTATTAGCAACCTGACCCACTTTTCCGATTGCTAACTGCTAGCACAGCTAATTGGGCTCTAATCACTTCCTAATGGCAGCATTGTTTCGGGCTGCTCTCACTAAATGCTAAACAGGGGGAGAAAGGAGAGGCGGCGAGCGAGTGCCTATTTCCAATTAGTGCATGAAAGGCGCTGTAAAAATGAAATGGAGAGCCAGATGAGAAAGGAGTAAACAAGCGGGTTAAGTGTTTAATACTTCACGTAAACGCTGACTTAACGAGGCTGTATGATGTGGAAGCAATGTAGCTGATGTGCATTAAGGTGATCACAGTGAGAGCTGTGTGAGTTTCCTGTTTGCACCATGAACAAAGACAGAGGATTATTCCTTATGCAGCATATTTAGTCATTTTCATACATGTTTGAGTGCCAGAAGTCTTTGTTTGCTCAGTAAAGTGAGATCATTTACTCTTTTCTCATTACAGATCCACTTTCTTTTCAATTTTCTAACAATTAAGTGTCATTAACAGCTTGCAGCCGGCCTTATTCTGTCTTCTTTTAAACTCGGGTCGACCTTCTTTCATAGTTTTCATGTCCTAAAGTCACTCAGGTCTTCAGTGTCAGCTCCTCCAGCAGCGCACTTTGATTCCCTGTCGTCCGCGTCCTCTCTTTGTCCGGCTTTCGGATTCTCAATTCCTCATCGGCCTTATGATGCCTTCCTGTTCTGCCTCCTTTCATAACTAAGTTGAGCCAACTGGATATTATCTTATAATGTCAGGAGGCACCTTTAAAAACACAGATTCAAGGAGCTCGCAGCTTCCGCCACTGGAAGTCTAAAGTTTAAATCAAGTCTAGGTGGTGACTCCAGTTGTGTGAGAAGGGACAGCAGCAGCAGCAGCAGTGACTTGGGATAAATGTCCAGTGTGTGTGTGTGTGTGTGTGTGTGTGTGTGTGTGTGTGTACACAAAGTAAGAGGGGGGTGTGTTGCAACGGATCTGTTATGATTAATTCCACCCCGTGCTCCTCACACGGGCCCTCTCTCTCTCCCTCCCTCACTGGCCGTTGGTGTTTGAATATTCAAATGTTACTGGTCTGAACTCTGCTGGTTGTAGCACACTGACACACTGACAACCTCAGCAGCCCTCAGCATACTCTAGGTAGTTCTCACAGTGACGTCCAGCAGGGATTTTTCAGCTCAAGCTTTCCGTTTTTGGTAAGTTTGCCTGTTTGAGATGCTGCTGAGTCACTTGTTGCATGATGATTTCTTCCTGGGTGATGAATCTGGGTTTTTACCAGAGCGTGTTTACG
Source organism: Nibea coibor (assembly GCA_023373845.1). NCBI lineage: Eukaryota > Metazoa > Chordata > Actinopteri > Sciaenidae > Nibea > Nibea coibor. The sequence goes on along the minus strand of CM041738.1, from coordinate 29,129,526 downwards.
CTGCACAAAAAAGGCTTTCTGCAGATGTTAATCCTGTTTATGCATCTAATCTACTGAGTGGGATGTGTGTGTGCATATAACCACATGTAACCAGACAGTGTTTCTCTGTAAAGCAGAGGGACGCTGACCAGAAGCAGTCCATATAAGTCCAAGCCTTATAAGTGCAGCCTGCTTGGCGAGGCTTTAAAGCACTTGAGACTGCTGCTCATTGTTTTTATAAACAGTTTGTGATGGGCTCCTCTCATTGTTAGTGCTGAGGGCTTTTTAACAGTTTTGGTGGCAAGCCCGTAGGAGAGTAATGACAGGCCACCAGGCCCTTATAAGGTCACTCTGTGTGGGGTCAAAGAAGACTCACCCTCGGCATCTGGTTTCTCTTCTCTCCCCCAGATCCTCCCTCTGCTTGACTCCCCTTTTATATGTTTTATATCTCTTTTCTGGTGCAGATTCCTCAGAGGGCATGACCTCACAGCCTTCGGTGATGACTGAGCATGCTCCGTCATCTGCAGTGACCGTCAGCTCCTCCACCAGCATCCCCGCTGCTACCTCCGCCCTGCTTCCTCCCCCGTCTTCGTCATCCTCCTCTTCTTCCACGGCGATTCCCCAGCCCAACAGCAACGGCAAGCCCTGGAGGAGTAAGTCGATGAGCTCCAAGCACACTTCCTCTCCTTCTCCATCCTCCACCAGCACCCCCTCCTCCTCCTCCTCTGCCATGCAGTCCGTCAGGCAGGAGAAAGACGTCTCCAGTAAGGCCGCCCCGCCAAGTGAAGCTCCTCCAAAGGCTGTCGCTCAGAAGTCAATGCTGGAGAAGCTGAAGCTTTTTAACAGTAAAGGAGGCTCTAAATCTTCCAGCTCCTCCAATGGAGTTGGGACACAGGCAGACAACGCTGCCCCAGCCAGGCAGCTCGGAGCGGGGCAGGTGGAGAGAGCTGAGGCCGGCTCTAACACCGACCCCCTGGAGGAAGATGACGGCAACGTCCGGCCTGGAATGAACGGGACCAGCAACGGGACGGCCTACGGAGCAGCAGGTACGACCGTCTCCACGACCGCCAGCAGCCCCAAAATCGCCCTGAGGGGCATCGCCCAGCGCACTTTCAGCAGAGCTTTGACTGCCAAGAAGGGCTCGGTCAAAGGCAGCGAGAAGGACAAGGACAAGGAGAGAGGGAAGGAGAAGGAGAAAGGAAAGGAAGTGGGGAAACGCAGCTCTGTCCCCGACAGGACGGAGGAGCTTAAGGAGGAAGCAGCACCTGTTGCTGTAGACTCTGACAGCTCAAACAAAAGGACCTCTAAAATCACCAGCTTCATTCCCAAGGGGGGTAAAGTGGCCAAAAAGGAGAGTTCCACCCCTGCACACAGCGGAATACCAAAGCCAGGAGGCAAAGCCCCGGGAGCCGGGGGCAAAGCCTCCTCAGTGAAGGAGGCGGGGGAGAGGCCTCGGAGCATGCGGTTAGGAGGAGGTCTCGCCATGCACCGGGGCCCCCTGGACAGAGACAGAGACAGCAGACACTCCAGCTCCACCTCCAGTCTGGCCTCCACCGAGGGGAAGACCAGCGCCGCCCCGGTGGCAGGAGGAGGAGGAGGAGGCACCACACAGAGCACAGCCAGCAACACCGTCAGCGTGCAGCTACCTCAGACGCAACAGCACCACAGCCACCCCAACACGGCCACCGTCGCACCGTTCATGTACAGGTGACGTCACACACACACCTTTACTGCTGCCATGCCAGAGAAACCACGTCACCTCATAATCACATGATAAATGTGATCATATAAATGATTTAATTTATATTTATAAAATGTATATTTTTATTGTTACGATACGAAAACTACTTGACGTAACAACGTGAAACTTCTCACGTTACAATGTGAAATTTACGTAATTTATATTTATATAAATTATATCATTCATATTTATAAAATTTATATTTATATCGTTACGTTACGAAAACTACTTCCACATAACTTGAAAACCAATACATTTTTATTTGTCTGTCGTGGCAGCATTACGTTTCCGTAACGTTAAGTAAGAAAAATAAGAATGTGTGAAATAAAATGAGGGTCCAAAAATATTATTTTAAAGTACTCAGTGTTATAAATTGATGGAAACCTCTTTGAATTGATAAAAACTAGTTTAACTAAACTAAAACTAAAAGTAACGCACGCTGCATGTTTACAACATGTTGCAACATTCAATTCTTCCGAGTGTTTCGGTTCAGTCGTGTACGTGATTTCTGTAGGAAGCTGTTTTTGTCTCTCTAAGCTTTTAAATAACTGCAGTGATGTACAACCATATCTGACATTTCATCCTCTGAAAATACACAATCTGCACCGAAGCCATCTGCGAGCTGTTAACCAGGAATGTCACATCTGTGTGTGTTCATGTTTGTGTGCACGCCGAGTTCATCGTCTGCATGTGTGCGCACGTATCTGGGCAAATATGTGTGTGGTGTCGTGTGCCTCTGACCTCTGTCCCGGTCCCAGTGTGATAAGGAAGGAAGGTCCCTCTCATTCTCAATGAGTCCTTTCTAACAGCCGCTCATTAGCCTCCCGACGCTTCCTGCACCGCTGCCCTCTCTCCCTCTGCACATCCTGACCTGTAGGCCAACCTCAGAACTCCCCCATCCTCAGTACGTTTCTGTATGTCTGTCAGGTAACATTAGCAGCAGGATTATATCACCTCCACCCGTCAGAGAGAGTAGGTTTGACAGAACATTAAAGAAATAAGACACGTCATTTTGACTTTCCCCTCAGCTGTCAAGGACTGGTAAACAGAAACCCTGCCAGAAAAAATGTTAGTGAAAATAACCTGAAGTTTCCACCAATATTACGTCAGTTAAACGGGAGTCAGCAGTTTTTGGACTCACCCTCAGAGAGAGTGTGTATGGTAGTCAACAAGGACAAAGTCTAGGATCAGGCAGAGACCAAAGGCTGTAAATAACCGGCATTCGGACTTCGTCATCGTCTCAAAAAGCACCAGCCAGTGCAGCGGCTGAGCTGAGTATCGATTTATCCTTCAAAGACAACCTTTCCAGGGCCTTTGGCGGCTTAGCAGGCGTTCATTTTGGACCCCGGTCACAAGACTTGAAACACAGCAGCTTTAATTCTTAATCAGGTTTATCCCTCTTTCGTGACAATTTGCTGGATATTAGGTCCCCACTAAATGCACCGTAATTCAGAATCGATGACACCCCCCCTCCTTTGATCCCTCCCAGATCCCAAACAGATGGCGAGGGGACGGCGAACCCCGAGACCGGCTCAGGAGGAACAAGTGGAGACGTTTCCTTCACCAAGACCAGCCAGCTCTCCATCGAGGACCTTTCAGGTGGGTTGACCGCCGCTTACAGTCCGGGAGGGTGTGTCTCTGTTCAGAAAACATGAGTTATGTCTTATTGTTTCTGTCTTTTGTCTCACTCAGGTGAAGACCCAGAAACGCGGCGGTTGCGTACTGTCAAAAACATAGCAGACCTGCGGCAAAACCTGGAGGAGACCATGTCGAGCTTGAGAGGAACTCAGGTCACACACAGGTAGACAAAATCAGACAAACTCTTTTACTTCTTTATTCTTTTATTTTCATCCCAAATGATCTCATAAAATGTAGAAAAGCATGATTCAAAAGTGGGAAACGCAGTATAATTTGCCAGTTTTTCAAGCTTGCGAAGCAGCGGCAGGAGTTATTGGAAAATTACTGCTAGTTCGTCATGGCAGGCAGAAATTTGAGAAGTTTTTAAAGCGTGTGTTGCCGTGGGAAAACAAAACTCTACTGTTTGGGGATCATCATCAAAGTGTAGCAGCGCCTTACAATGGCTGCCACAGCCGAGCGGTAAACAGGCCAAATCAGGCTAACTGTTGGGGATTTGAGTCAGCGAGTGAACTGCCTCATGATCAGCAGACTGTGTCCGTCCCGGGCTTACAGGTATTACCTCTTTCTCTTCTGGTTGCCGTCTCATCGTTTCCTTTGAGGGATCTTTTGCTTTGATCGCGGAGCATGTCTCTCGTGGAGTCTTTGATTCGGGTTTAGCTCTAATCACGTTCCCTCCCACGCGGTTTTGACCTCTGCTCTGGCCTCAGCGCCTCCTCTAGATTTAGTTGAGGCTCCGTTATCAGGTTCATCTGTCCTGTTTTCCTGTTTGAGACACAAAGGATCTCTTATCTTTACCCGTCTGTCCAGGAGATCATGTAGTTGGATACTTCAAGTTTGGTTGTGTGTCTGAGCTATAATCTGTTTGATGGGTAGATCAGCCTTTAGACAAGAAGCATTTGATCTGTTGGTGGTTTTAACTTGTCATCCATTGTCAGGCTGCAGTGCCTCTTAGAGGGCTCGGTTTGTTGTCCTATCTGTGTCACGGCTTCTTCTCCTGCTTCAAATGAAGTAACATTTCGTCTCTGTGCCTCCTTCTCTACCTGCTCAGCACCTTGGAAACAACCTTCGATGGCAGCGTCACCACGGACATCAGCAGTGGTGGCGGCAGTGGGAGCAACAACAGCGGAGGCGGTCGGAGCATCCTCAGCCTCACTTCTACCCGCCCTTCCCTGTCGTCATGGCGATTGGGCCAGTCTAGCCCTCGCCTGCAGGCGGGCGACGCCCCCTCTATGGGGAACAGTTACAGCAACCGGGGGGTCGGCGGCAGCCAGGGAGGAGGAGGACGTTACCTGTACCCCGGGCACCTCCGGCGGCAGCTCGCCGGCAGGGGAGGAGCCCTCTGCAGCGTGGACCTCGGAGACCGAGCCGGGGAAGACATCGACCTGGACAGCATCTCCATGGAGGTCACCGGATACATGAGCGACGGAGACGTGCTGAGCAAGAACGCTGCGCGCCCTGATGACGTCAACAGCGGGTAAGAGGAAATCAATAATATCGAAACAAACAGAAAATTACTGCTGTGCATTTATCAAACAAAAATACCAAACATGTAAATGAGGAAGATAAAAATGAAGCATTAGAAGATATAAAGATATCCCCAATATGTTTTTAAATGAAGAGATCTGTTTGTGCAGGAGCGTGCAGAACAGACCTTACATTAGTGTAGCATGTAGGGTCTTGGGATGGGGGTGGCCCCGGCCTTGTTTATGAGGCCAGCTGCAGTCGAGTAAAACCTGTTTCTGAACCTGTTTTTGTGGTGCGAGGTTTTGGTTTTGGTCGCGATGGGTCGCAGCCTCCTGCTGGAGGGGGGCGGGGGTCTTCACCTTGGCTCACTGTGTGCTGACTAAACTTTTATTAATCAGTTAACAAAGACATAAATAGATTAATCACATGAAAAATATCATCATTGTATGCGCACTGAGTCATTACTTGCACTGACTAAGCAGATTATTGGTGGATAATTTATGTTTATGTTGACATCCGTCGGTAGGCTCGTGCAGAGCAGCGTTCTGAGAAAACATCTTAAGTCTAACTTACATATGAGCATCTCATCGTCTTCTGTGAGGTCATAGTTCATCATAACATGGGAAGAGTGATGGTTCTTTCTATGCAAACATGGAAGGATGAAAATGAAAGTTAGTTTGGCACTGTCCAACTTTCATGTGATTCGTGATTTTACTTGAATGCCAGCGTGCCAGAAGAGGGCAGTATCGTTCCTTGCTCACTGCTCCCTCCTGTGATCCAAGCGCTAGATTAGTTCAGTTTCAGTGGCACGAGCAACGTTTATTCTGCGTCGCTCAGATCCCACAAGTATCCCATCTCCCTGTCTGCAGACGCAGAAACGCTGATATCCTGATAACCGTTTATTTGCTCTGTCAAAGCCAGTGTCCGTGTTCTAACAGGCCCCCTTCATACCTCGGCCGTCACACTGTGCAATTTAAACCCCCGCTGTCATCCTTATTATCAGATGAAGATGTGAAAAAGGTGCCAACTCGCCTTCAGATGGCGTCGAATAAAGCCGGAGATGGAGATAGAGGGGTCTGTGTAATAGAGCTGCTTCGGGGATTAGGTTGAGTTCAAATGAATGCAAATGTGGAAGAAGATTCAGCGAGCTCGTCAAAGCGTGGCGATTAAAAAGACACATTACTTAAACCTGGAGTGGGAATTGCTTCCTCGTGCCCCCATGGCTTTGCACTGATTCACCATGCAGCCCTGAGGCAGCTGGAGAAGGCGAGCGAGCTAAGTGCTCTTGAAGTACCTGATACGTCTGAATCTTTGCTGAGCAGACAAAGGCTCAAGCCACAGCCACACCTGGACAGGTGAGTGACGAGAACAGGTGAGCGGAGCCAGAATGCTCTGTAATTAAAGCTTATTTTCATTATCCTGTCTATAAAATATAAGAAACTGAGTTAACCATTTAAAACAAGCGCAGACTGACGACCTCCCCCCACCGCTCTCCACGTCTTCAGGCCATTTGAGCGGTTAGCTCCATCAAAGTCCTATTAGCATCCACTAACTGGTTCTGCTGCACAGAGATGGGATGTTTGCTCGGAGAGGAGGAGCTGGCATTTAGACTGCAGCGCCGTTTGACTCTTTACCTTCACTAAAATGTCAATTTAAGAGTCAGTTCATGCAAATCGTAACAGGAAGAAGACACATCTCCACCTTTAATGATCTCTAGACGAGCAGATTCATTAAAATGACAACAGCAGCTCCTAAGACAGCATAATACTGCAGATTAGTGATCTGGTAAAACATAATTTTGACATTTATCCTGATGAAAGAATTGATTTATGAGTTAATAAACAGAAAACAGGACCACAATATGAATAATTTTATTAATTATTTATCATACAAATTCCAAATATTAACTGTCAAGACATCTCTTCTTCTTCAGCTGTTTAGGCTGCAGCATTTTGACCCTTTACCTTCACTAAAATCTCAATTAAAGAGTCAGTTCGCTTTTTATTTCCCGGATCAAAACAATGGAGGTGAATGGATTTAAATTGTGCATCAAAATGACACTGAGAAAACTACCAGGTCAGAACAGAAAAAACAGAAGATTAATAACTGATTGGCTGTTTTTGTTTTCAGTTTTTTGGATGTTTGTTGGACAAAAACAAGTAAATGTCAAGCCGTCTGCTCCTCTGCAGCTCGGGAAAGTTTTAATTTTCCATTATCGTCTTCATTTTTATACAAGATTACAAATCAAGAATAAAAACATGGTTGGTTGCAGCTCCAGACTTGTAGAAGCGCTCTGACTGCAGACTGAGACAATAGATCAGCATTTATCATATGTTTTCTGTCTTGATAGTTAATTTATTTAGTGCTCTAGTCTTGCAGCACAGACTGATGACTGATGACACCACATTTAGTATCTACATCCCATCTCCACCCCCTCCTCTGTTTTTCCTTTTCGGCTTCTCTGGCCCTTAGAGACAAGAGAACCCCCCCCCCCCCAACAACTCCTCGGCTCGGGGGTATGTTGCCCGATCCACCCCTCTGCCCTCCCCCCTTCCCTTCCCTTCCCTCCTATCCCTCCTCCAACCTTTCACAGACAGACCCAACCTCCAGCCAGGAGGCAAAAGCATGTGGAGCTGTGTGGAGAGAGGCTGCATACCAACACACACTCAGGATACACATGGACACGTAATCTATGCACGGAGAGTTCAGTGATACTGTTCACCCGCTTCTGATATCACCATGATCAAACACGAAGCTCTCACCTGGTGATATTATTCATGCAGCAGCGGCTCTCGCGCACACACAGGTTCAGACCTGATAACAGACAGTAGCTCAGACGCTTGAAAACGGACACCTTTGCTTTGGAGATTTTTATCATCAGGGATCAACCTCTCACCTGGACTTGTTTATTTTTGGACTAACTGTTACCATGTTTGAGGCAGAAAGGTACGTCACGGTGTTTTTAACCCTCAACACAAATCTGAAGCCCTGCAGGAGATTGTTTGGTTTTGTTTTTTTGCAGAGCGTGACATTTCGTGAATTTCCTCCTGTCAGTGCCGCAGCGCATGCACGCATGCTTTCCTCAGTACGTTACATATCTCTGCAATTTCGTTGACTCAAGAACTTTTGCTTCTGTTAGTCGCACGGCTGTGTAAACTCTACCTGTCTGCTCGGCTGCAGCTCGTAAACCGTCTTGTTTGGACACGTTTCTCCCGCTGCTGAAGGTTACAGGTTAACAGGCATTTGAAACAGGAGGATAGGGAGGCTCGGTTACTCATTAGTGTGAAGGAGTGATGTGTGTGTGTGTGTGTGTGTGTCCAAGGTGACTTTGCTTTGGGATGATGGATGCCTCTTATAAAGGACAGCGGACCCCCCTCAGAGTGGATCCTCTATCCGAGCTGAGCTGTGTTCATTGTCTGTTGTCTCTTTTGTTTTCGTGCCACACAACAACAAGTCTTTTATCACTTATATCAGCAAATTGTATGATTCCTCCAAAATATATAGATATTTGCTGTAACAGTAGCATAAGGCGTGTGGTAGTGTTATTAGTATTTAGATAAACCTTTATTTAACCAGGTAAGTCCAGGTGAAATCTATTTTCCAAAGGAGTCCTGCTCAAGATAGAAGTAACACCTCATTTTAAGCAGCATACACACATAAAAATACAAGAAACACACACAGTTATTGTCCATTTTACAGCCTAGACCACAAAACAATCCAGATTACTGATATAATACCTTCAAATAACTAATAAAAATGTATTATAACACATCAAAACAAACATTAAACTGATATAAAGTCATAAATACAGGTTCATGGGCAGTTTTTTTTTATCTGTGTTTGAAGGTAGTCAAAGTCCTCTTTGTTCTGTTAGTTTGTTCCATCTCTTTGGTGCATGGCAACAAAATGCTGAATCTCCATGTTTAGTTTGGGCTCTTGTTAATGGTTAGCAGGCTGCTGCTACCAGACGACCTGAGAGAGTAGCCGCAGCTTTAATCCTGCCTCCGTGTCGCGGTGAGGGAAAAAGTGCAACATCTGGTCCTTTTAATGTTTAGCAGCTGAAATAGAGTTATATTCATACGCTGGAACAAATCAATCCCAGCCTCAGTCCGCTCACAGCCGTTTTAGCATCTTTGAGCTCCTTGTTTTGACGTTCCAGCAAACTCAGCAACAGCCCTGATAAACCCTCAGAAAACAACGTGACAACTTGCTGCTGAAGTAATATAACATCTAACATCTCAGGGTGTTGACAGAGACCAAACCTGAGCTAAAAGAGAGTGAATATCACACTTAAATTCACAAACACATCTCCAAATTAATGCTAATGTTGCTCTGCAGCTGCTGGATAAATTCACAAGATGATGACGCGTCATCGTCTTTTAGCTTGCCTTGTTGCCCCGAAATGAATTCACGATCTTAACTTGGAGCTCTGAAAATGAAAACCGCTGCGGTTAGTTCAGCATCTGCGCAGGTTTGCTCTCGACTCTCGGGGGTTGCCGTTAATTTTCTGTCCCGCGGCTCAGACGCTGATTCTGCTGGTTACACAAAGGAGCTCTGTCTATAGGAAACACTGCGCTCTGTGTATACTGTATATACATGTAGGTTTAAATGTGTGTGTGTGTGTGTGTGATGGGTTGAGATCCACGTAGAGATAACACACAGAGTGTTTTAGTGCTCTGGCTTATTTATCTACACTGCTTAGCTGCAGAAACAGAATCGTGGCAGCGCCACATAGAAAGTATTCACCGGCCTCGACTTTAAATCAGCAAACATTCATTCATTGAATTACACCTGGGCTAAATGAGTCAATATTTAGTTCCATTAGGAATCTCCTCCATGGGCAAATATTTGGGGAATTAGTTGGTGTTGTTTTAGTTTGAATGGGAATGTTTGTGTAAGTGTTCGCGGCCCCAGCGTCGGCTTCAGACTGTAACTGCCGCTAACGGTCAGTCTCTGACTCCAACAACCAATAAATCAACTCCCTCTGAATGTAATTTTCCGTTATGAAATGAAGTGAATGGCCTACTTAGCCTGTACTTACATATACAGTGTATTTTTAGCTTCTCTTAATGTTCAGCGACTCAGCGTCAATCATAATATCCCAGCCTGGAGCAGACGATGGCCTCGTGGTGATGACCTTCATGTAGGGATAAAGAACAGACTCGTCCTCTGTCGACTGAGCTGCCACTTCCTTTTACAGGCCGCTGTTGTTCGCCACACGACAGTAATGCGTCTTCAGTAAGATAGTTTGGTCTCCAACCCGTTTGGACCCTGATTGATGAGAGCTTTGCCTCGGCCGGAAAACTGGATGGATGTGGGCTCCTCCTCCTCTGTGTACAACAAAAGCAGCTCTGAGAAGAAGAGCAAAGAGTGTGTTAACTCCGGCCAAAGCCTTAAGACAAAGTGTGGTTCTGCACGGCTTCCAATCTTCCTCTCCGAGACCTTTAATTGTGTGTCTTACAGCTGCTTCATGGTGACTGTATGTAACGTGCTTTGTTGTGTGTGTGTGTGTTTTTTTTTTTTGCAGCTACATGACTGACGGAGGTTTGGGTCTGTACACGCGGCGCCTGAACCGCCTCCCCGACAGCATGGCCGTCGTCCGAGAGACACTGCATCGAAACGCGTCGTCAGGACAGGGAGATGCTGACAGGTAAGGCTGGTTTGACACCTTATTATTGTCTTTCACTTGGAAATGATCCATGAAATGCACCAGGTGAGCAAATCTACATTTCCCAGAATGCCTTTAAACGCAGTTTGTAGACACTGTGGCTCAGGTGGCAGAGCTGATTCCCAGAGTCCAGTCCAATCTGTCCTTGGGCAACTTACTGAACCCTAAATTGCTCCCGTTGGATGTGCCGTCGGTGTGTGAGAGCTTAATTCATCGAGCTTAACTCGTCTTGCACGGCAGTGAATCACAGGCTTTTTATCTTCTTTTAGCTCCTTGTTTTGGTTTTCCAGCTGATAAACAGAGCAAGTTCACAGTTAGCTGGTGCGGTGATATAACTCCATTTATAAGTCCATTCACCATTTGCTTTTCTCGTGGTTGTAATGTTGTGGCGTACCCGCTGTAGGTGCAGTGAAGGTATCTCGTCTCGTTCCCTGGTAGTTGAAATACTGCTGAGTCGTCTTTCGGTGTCGTCTTCCTTCGTTCAAATATTTGTGGGTTAAATTGTGAAATCTAAGACAGTGCATTCATGGTTCGATGGGAAAAATGGAATTTGAGCCTCGGCGTTGGTTGAAATGATGCTTCTATTCTGTTTGACTGATTTTTAATGGTCGACTGACACAAAAATAAACCAAGCGACCGCTTCGTCATCGTGTCCTCTGTGTTGTTTAACGTTAGCGGGATCTCGGGCTCATGAAAACATCCCACTATAATCAAAAGCATTAAAAAATAGACTAAATATTGCACAAGATTGGGCTGAGACAGAATGCTTTTGCACAGACTTGTATGATGATGATGATGTAACCGCTGACACAGATATCGATGGAGAACAGCGGCACGTGTTCCTGTTGGTGTTATCAGGACGTATCGGCCGCGGCACGCAGTAAAGTGAGAGGACTGACTGAGCGTCGGTGCATCTGTGGGACTTTCCAGAGTGTTCGAGGCTTTCGGTCTTTGTCCTGTCACAGAGATGGAGAGGGATTTGGTGCCCGGCTAATTGACAGACGGAAATGGAGGCAGGCCGAGCAGAGCCCGCCATGCCGCGAGTGAAGGATGGGGGTGTTGACGGAAAGATAGGGAGAGCAGAGGGGGGAGGGAAGGAGCTTGATATGAAGATGGACTGCAGGATGGAGGGAAGAGATAAAGGCCTGCCTCAGTTTATATCCACAATCATCAGCTTGTGATCTTTTATTTAAGAGAAATACTTCAGTTTCTTTTGCTTTATGGTGAGAAATGTTTAAAAATTTTAAACAAAAGCTTCCTAAAAGTCTCACAGACGGACTCGCTGACGTGTCTTGAGTGCTTCAAGTAGCCCTTTTCCGTAAAAATCCTCAGGTGTGGCTAATTTCCTGTCTTCCAGACTTTTGACCTTCGCCCTCTCGCGGCCTCTTTACCCTCACATGCACACACGCTCATGTTAAACTCCTCCAGCCCTTTAAGTACTTAACACAAACTGTCCCCTCGCCTCACCTTTCATCTCCCCCCTTCTCTCACCGTGCAGGACTCTCCGTCTCTCCTCTCACCTTTCATTTGCTTCCTGCTTGTTTTGATTAGAGGCCGCCGCAGTTAAAGAAACTCGAAAGCAATTAAATGATAAAAGTTTGGGGGGGATTTCTCTTCACTCCTCTCCACTCCTTTTTTTTTCCTCTGTTTGATTTTTTTCTGCTTTCATGTTTCTCTGTGGGCTTTAATTGGCCGAGCGGGCAGATGTTACATTTCTCCAGAAACCTCACACAGCTTCATCGCTGCTTTCATGAGATTACAGAGACGTGGAAGGTAGAAGAGAGACGATGAGGTGACTCCCCTCCCCTGAAGGAATGTCTGATAAATGTGCTTACTTTGCTTTTAGTTTGGGATTAATTAGGACAGAGATGAGGGAAGCGGCAGATAAAATGCATTAGCATAACAAACGGGGGGCGGCGGAGCTGCAGGGGTAAAGAAGGGTGACTGGTTTCTCTCTTGTAAAAGATGAAGCTAATTTAATACATGACAGGAGGGGTTAATGGGGCAGTGTGAGGCAGGTGGAGGAGGGTGAGCGTGTGTTTCTGACATCTTGTTGCGTGTGTGTGTTCTCATCTCACACGAGGTGCATGCAATCTGTATTTGCTCACCGGGCGTGTGAGGCGTCTTTAAACCTGTTATAGTTCAAATGGCTCTGGTTTGTGATGCAGTCATGTGGAGGGTGGAGGGGGTTGTGGAAAAAGGTGTTCGGTTTCAGCGTGACAAACCTCGTGACCCCTGGTCGAGGAGGTCACGAGCTTCAAAGGGTCGCGGTTCCACAGTTAGGACCCCAAAAACCTGTTAAGCGTTCACGCTGAAATCCTCCAGATCAAACCAAACCTGCACCTAGTGAGGATGCAGTTAGAAAAACACAGCGTCCAACGGTTTCTTCGGATAATAACAGTACACATCGTCTCATCAGCCCCACTCGGAAGCGCGAAAACAGGCTCAACCAGCTGTCAAATGTATTTAAAACATCGCATGGAAGCCAGCACGCCAAACAGACGACAACACTGAGTCATGGGGCTACAGGACCTGCGAGGAGAGTAAACAGGCAGAGACAATAGAGACTGGAAACTCGTTTGTGTGTTAGCATGCTTATCCCTGTCATTTATCTCTGTGGTGGTGGCAGTGGGGGGAAGAGGAAGCAATCTATAACAGTCTGTTTTCTGATTTAAATTCTCTTTGTTAGAGCAGACAAAGGAGAGGTCTTTGTGGTGTGAAGCCACCGTAGCTCTAAGTGTTAGAACGCTCCCCCTCCTCCTCCTGCTTCCCTCCCTGCCTGCTGAGGAGCTGAAGGTATAATTCCTCTTCTCCAAACTGGAACATGACCCCAAAAGAAGGGAGGAGAACACCACGTAAACCGCTCAGTCTGAGGCCGACGACAGATGAAGTGTATAAATCTTTATGAAGCAGTTTGCAGGGTGATAAAGGATCCTACGAATGTCTGAGACATCTGTGCAGATGCATTCATTACCGGCAGGATCAGGATTCATTGTCCTTCAGAAGAATGAAGATGTGAGGGAGATAAAGACAGAAAACAGAAAGTCTTTTTTGTCGTATTGATAAAACTAGTCGACAAAATCATGCGGCCACTTCCTGAAGAATATTATCACTGTTATCACAAAGGCGTGTCACGTCAAGCTAAGGCCAATTTGCATCGTTATCGAGAGAGCCTGTAAGCGCCTCGACATGAGAGGGTTTAAATCAACATGAGAGCTGCAAAGAGTCCAAATGACCCGCACACAAGCTGTGAGAGAAACAAGGGGGGCTTTTTGAACCTCTATTGTAAAGTGACAGCTGAGGAAATTCAGGGAAACAACAAGCAAATATGCAACCTTTGCATGTGCTGCTCTGCTGGCATCATGTGATGCTCGGACAGCAGGACGCTCTTGTTCCACTGACAGATTCACTTTCCATCTGCAGGTGCCTGTTTAAACTCTCAGACAGCTGTCACTCACTCTAAGGCCTTTAATTGGCGTCTTCATTATGTTTTAATTGTAGCTTTGTGAAGCACTTCAAATGGCCTCTTGTGTTTCGAAGCTACTGTACAAATAAACCAGAATAAACCTGCCGCGCCTTGTGTTTGCAGTGCTAAGCCCGCGTACAGTAGTGTTTGTTCAGACGATGTGTTGACGCCACGTACAAAGACACGGCCGCCTCGTTCATTTCAGAACGCAAAGTGAGTCTAGTACAAACTTTTAACCACAGCGCAGGGCGACTTCATCGGCATCCTGCTGCACCGGGGACATAACTCTAACTCTCACCTTGGTGTAACTGGTGTGACGGCTAACCTGAACTGTTTTCCTGAATATGATACATTCACCTGATTTAGTCTGCCCTCATCACGTAGAGTCACGATGTTGCTGATAAAACTTCAAGTGATCATTGTCTGCTGAGATTTCCTCTTCATCTCGGAGGCTTTTAATCCCACCTGCAACGCCGCTTTGTTGTCCAGAGCTTGTCATACACACACTTCATGTAACGCACACGTGCCCCAAGCCCCAATATCTCATCTCACCTGTCTGAACATGAGCGTGTTCCCTGTTGGCCTCAGGTAGAGGAAGAGGCCGACAACACCTGGCACTCTACCTGTCTCGCCCCCCCTTTACCTACCTGTCTGTCTCTCCGTCTGTCCTCCGTGACCCCACCTCCACCTGCTCCATTGGTGGAGCAGAGTGAGTGTTGTGGTTTGCCTCTGGCTCTCTGTGTAATAATAATCACTGGATGGGTCTCCTCCCCTCCCTCTGTTCCTGTTGTTTCATGAGCCAGCGGTCTTGTTCCCCGTAGAACCAGGAACCTATTTGTATGATAATCACACAACACGGCTTCATCTGCACTTTTACCCCCTAAACCACCAACATTTGTCCTTGTTGGTGGGTCCCACCCTGCATTAAACTGTCAGTGCTGATCACAGCTGCAGTTTCAGGACTTCTCCCTGCGGTGTGTGAGTCTGTCCGATCTATGAAACACCGGGAGTGTTTGGTTGACGATGGCAGACGGGAGCGAGGGTGAGTCAGTGTTGGGTTACCAGAGCAAAATGATGAACACACCTAAACCATCTGGAGTTCGCGTGATATATTTCACAATCATTTTCCATTACGAGACTCGAGAACCTTTGAATTGGAATATGTTATTTTGTGAAGTCTGCTTGTCTCCTCTCTAGGCTTTCTACTGCTCACCAATGTTATAGTAGCTACTTGTTTTAATGCTGCAGTCACACTGGGATTTAACTGTATGGGAGAGATCTGGAACAGCGTTGTGCCTGTTGCTTGATAGCTTTGTTGAACTTGTCCTACAGCCAAACACTTGATAACAGACCACGATAGCCCAACGCCATTAAACTAAAAGCTTCCTACATGCTGAAAATCACATCCATTCACAGGTTGACTTAAAATGAGCTCTTACTGGAGCTGCTGACGTCTTTAAGTCACAGCAGGCTGATGCAATCGATGTCCAGATTTGGTCTTTGGTCCAAAAAAAAAGGAAAGAACAACACTGACTGAGAGGAGAAGGTGTTAAACATTTGGTCTGAGATACAGCCGCACCTCTCCATTGTCTGCTCTGCCCTTATCTTCTGCAATCGCTGAGACTCACCGCACACTTTATGCAACCCAATACTGTTCCACAAGATATCCAGACTCTCGCACAGCCTCACACTCTGCTAGAATATTAAATGCTAGAAATGCCTCCAAGCCAAGTTCATGCTCAAAGTGTGTGTGTGTGTTTGTTTGTAATGAAGCCAGTCCAGAGAGGCGTTCTGAGGCACACCGGAGCAGTCTGAGACAGTCTGACCTGCAGTCTGTAGCTATTTGATTCAAGATGTGAGGTCAAATATGTTCCCAAGTTAATGATGCTCCCACACACACCCCACCCACACACCCCAGCTGCTGCTGCTGCTGCACACCGCTCCTCCACCTACACTGCAAACATTTTGGTCTCATTTGCTTGTGGAATTCTCAGTGCTGTGAGATATTTTAACATGTTTTAAATACAAAAGGTAAAGGGGCGGGTCCTATCTAACCTGACTGTGCTTAGGAAGTCATCGGCAGGGCACCAGGCCGGCTGATCAGATGAACCGTCCCTCACAGTCAGGCCACAAACCACGTAACGAAGTTAAACTCTCACCGAAGAAGATTGAAAACATGTTTTACATCCATGAGAGTCTTCAGTGTCGTTCTTTGGTCGTCCTTCAGTGGAGAAATATCAAGCTCTGTCACAACCTTTTGTTTTCGAGCATACAGACACTCCTCGCACATCATCCTAGTGTTAAATCATGGCCTGTAGTTGCCAGTTGTTCCTTACAGGAAGCTGATTGGTCTGTAACCAGCGAGTCCGGCTGCCTCGGTTAGGGCATCCTGGCATCAGTGGATTTACTCGTGGGGGTGAAGTATCTGCATCAAGTTTAACTTTGGTGAACCTTGACACGCAAACTCAAACCTGAGGAAGGCATCGGGAATCTTTGGAATAGATTGATTTGTACTGGAAAACATTGGAACAGTCCGACTGCACTCTCGGGTTTTTGTTCCATATTTTTCTAGTGTGTCCTGATATAGAATAAATTTGCTCCCCACACGCACGTGGGAGGAATTAATTAGAATTAATGGTCTTGATCTACACAGAGAGAGAAGAAGAAATAATCGATGTGGACGAACCAACAGTTTGTTACGAGACGAGAGAGCCAGAGACAGACTCCTGAGATAAAGGAGAGATGTTTCAGTTGCCATGGATACTGTATCAGCAGACCATCTTTCCTCCCTGTGGGCTTTTAACAAGCACACCTGCCTCGCCCTAGGAAACACACACACACACACACTGCACTCTCTAAAGAGGGTGGGGCTCACGCAGGTAACTGAGGGTTGTTCTCCCACACATTCTCTCTTTTTTAAGGCAAACAATGGAGCTGCACCATCCACGGCGCTCTCCTGATCTTTGCACTCACCATTCATATCGGTCGTATTATTTGTTTGAGCTTGTTTGCGTTCTTCGGTTTTTGTGTCTTTGCTTTATTTGCTCAGAGCAGTGAGATGTAGAAATGACCCGCCGAGAGAAAAAATCTTGATACCCGTCAAAGCTTTCGGGCCGGATTCAAAACCAGGACGTCTTAACTGCAAAATATACGCGCCTCCGCCAAGTGAACCGAGCCAGCTGTTTTTTTCTCTGACAGAGGTCAGAGGCTCTGTCCCGTGTCTCTGGTCCAGCTTGGAGTCTGAACAAGGCCACCAGGAGGAAATGGAGAAGTAGAGCAAAGCAGCAGCAGAGCATGTTGGACTTTAATTCATGTCCTCTGAGTGGTTTGTGGAGCAGGGTAAGTTTTAATCCTCCATGCCTCCCCCTCCACCCTGAGTGATATTTTCCTGTGAGATCAGGGATCAGCAGGTTCGTGCAGGTTGCAGCTTTAAAGTATCTGCATGAAGTTGATCATTCATGTTTCGCCGTGCGAGCTGCAGGAAAAGCTCCGGAGGGACAAAAGTCTCGCATGCGAGAGGTTTCATGTCATGGACTCTGAATTGTAACAGGCTGCAGACCCACATACTGGTAAGACTTAGCCCCACGGGCCTCAAATGGTATCATTCACATGGGAAAATGTCTGATTTTAACCCTTTAAGTCACAGTTTTTCATTTTATTTTGGAGCTTTAAGGTTGGAAAAATCCTCTTTGTCATAGAAATATCATGCATCAGGTTGTTCCAGCTTGTTGTTGAAGCTATATCTGTGTGTGAGTGTGTCTTTAAATGGGTGAATGAAATGCTATTTAAATCTAGCCATTTGACATATTTGGTATCTTTGGAAACTTTAGGATTTCTGTAAGAGTTTAAAGTGACGTTTGGTGGGTTTGAGTTATGGTTGGGGTCAAATATTGAGCTCAGAGTGTCAGTAACCAATCCAGAGTTTCTGTTAATAATTGACTATCAGTGTAGTTTATGCATTCTTTTACATAAACATCAAAATCTTTGTGCTGTGCGAGTTCAGATGGCGATGTGGTCGAGAGCATCTGTGGAACAGGTGGCTCGAAGTTAAGAGAGGAAACTCCTGAAAGTTTTATTTCCTCATAGTGGATCATCACCTGTCACCTGGAGACACTTTTAAAGGTTTTAAACCAGATGAGCATAAAAAGGACAGAGTCTGGCCAAAGTGAGTCTTTATCTTTCTTTCCCTCAGGATGCCATGACCCCTTTTTTCTGCAGACCACAGGTGTAGGCAGGAGTTTCATTCTAGCATCGAGGCGACAATAGGTCTGTTTGTATGCAGTGTGTGTTTAAGTAGTGCATCCACACTCGTGTGAGAAATTCCTTGCTTGTCCCAGTGGGCTTTTAAATTTTTTTGTTTTGCACCAGCGGACGGGGCACGACGGAGTCGTGCGCCCGCGCTCGGCGATGCATGTGAAGAGTTTTCAGTGTGTTTTCATCATGGATCCGGGTCAGTCGGTCGAGTCTAAGGGGAGTGTGTGTTTACACATCAAACAGAGAGCGAGAGAGAGAAAAGGGACGAGTCAAAGGGAAATCTGCGTGAAAGAGAGGCAGCCGCAGGGATCTAAATGCTTTGATAAATTCTCTGAGCGCAGATAGCAAATGGGACAATGGGAGCAGACACAGGAAAGAGAGAGAGAGAGAGACATTCCTGAGCGTGTTGTCCGGTTCAGTCCTGTCATTTCTCGTCAGTGCAGGGACAGCTGTGTCATTTTCGTACCACACGGCTCCTGGCTCTGCGGCCTGGAATGTGCCGGGTCCTGTCCCAGCGGCCCCCTTCACTTGGCTGCAATCATTTCGAATGGACAACACTGCGTCTTAAGTGTAGATATTCCCTTTTTTTTCTGATGGCATCCAGGTAATAAAAGCACCTGGCATCATATCACACTTCTCATCTTATTAGCCGGGAGCTCGCCTGGATTAAAACACGTTATAAACCGTCAGATATACATGTTTCTGAACCCGGAGGACAAAGAGCAGCTGCTGCTGTGAGAAATGTTTCTCTGTAATACAGCAAAACTGGAAAAGCAGCTTAACAGCAGCACCCGCGGGAGACATGATTTCAGTTTGGCCATATATCGCCTATAGATTCCTAATAACATCGTTTACATAAAAATTCGATGCCTGTTTGAACACGTAAACTTCTGTGTTATAACAAGTTGTGATGAGAAAGCAAAAGTGTCATATTCAGATAAACACAAGAAAATATAAAAAAACAGGCACGTTGGTTGACAAACAGCTGGCGTGGTGAAAGATGAAGCTGCTGTATGATTATGGTTGAAATCAGTATCACCAAATAGTTAACCTTCATTTTTATACAAAGTTGCTCGCAGTAATTTATTTTGACAACACAATTCTGTGAAATTGTAACTATCATCACTGAGTGGATACCGAACATCAGGACTTTGTTGGTCGTGACCAAAACGAGTATGAAAAAGCGGCACGTCCGCTCAGATTCCCAGTTCTGTTTACATCAGATAGCTCTAGATTTATTTAGTTCTTGTGCAGTTGCAACATTTGAACAGAAGTTTGACCTCTTGAAATAAAGATATTTATCTTCCTCAAAGCGAGGCATCAAACAATTTGATATCAGACTGAACATCGATAAAGAATCACATTGTATTATGACCTGTGAGAGAAACTTGTTTTTCATGTTCCAGCATTATGCAAATCTGATTCCAGGGTAGTCATAAACATGATTTGCAAGTCAGATGGTGATGATGAATCTGTCTGATAAGTCCTCCATCCTGACGTGTCCTCAACTGTCAGCTCATCCGTGATAACCCTGAGGGCTAGAAGTCAAAGATACAGGCTGTCAAAATCCTGCCCTCTTCCTCCCCTGATCTGTCTGTCAGTCTGTCTGTGTGGACAGAGACAGACAGAGATTTTTGGAGGTTATATGATCCAGCTGCATCGCGAGGACCAGTAGTCGCCCCTCAAACACAGGAAATCCCCTTACTTCTGCTTCACGGCTCTGTTGTGGCCGCATGTCTGTGTGTATATATCTGCGGCACAGATCCTGTGTGCATGTGCCAGAGTCGGACCGGGTTTTTCACGGAGGAGGGGGAGGAGGAGGAGGAGGAGGAGGAGGGGGGTGGGTGGTGGGGGGGTTACAGTACCGCAAGGGCCAACCAACCCATCAACTGACGGACCGCAGTCCCGAGGGACGCGCACAAGAAAAGTTAAACAAACACAACCACGGCCTTTTTCTCAGGACACTTCCAGACACTCCTATTGGCCGACCCACAAGGCAGATTCTTTTTTTTCATTGGTCCCCTTGCCTTTCCCCCCTCTCTCCTCCCTGCTCCTCTCTTTAAGGAAGCTTTTGGAGGTTTGGCCTCTGAACTTTGACCCCTTTGGGAAAGCTTTCCAAAGGGACCCGGCGAGAGACGAGGTTCCTCTCCTCCTCCTGTGGAATGTCTTCGTTTTTGGTCACTTCTGCCGTCTCTGACTGGTTCACAGGCCGTTTAGCCTTCACAGAGGGAGAGAGTGAAGTGTTGTGTCATCCTGGTGAACGAGAAGCTTACCCACAAGGTTCAAAGAGCACCGCAGCTGATTTTAAAGGCTCAGTTCATCTGAAAATATCCAATTTTATTTTCATCGCAGCTCACCTGAAAGAGATGATTTGTGACCTTTTTAAGAGGAAGAGTAAGAGTCTTCCCCTCATTGTGATGATCCATTAGTTGTCGGCCTTGTCGGCCTGCGTTTGGCACCACTTCCTCCCGGGGGCAGCCCACAGTTAAGGCCTCCGTCTCCCTGTGATTGGCCGTGGAGGGCTCGGCGGTTGTTAACTGGCGGGTTGCGTTGCCAGCAGGAGGCTGTGGGCTGGGCCACGCCGCTTGGCCTGATCTCTAATTAGCACTGGCTTGTCAGCTAGTCAGGGTGGATCTGTCTGGGAAATTGCAGACTCTGTACACACAGACACACACACAGAAAGCATAGCTGGGAAGCACACAGGAAAGCAGCAAAGCGGAGGGTGAGGATTGTCCTTCAGTTTCAGAGAGTTCGTCTGTGATCATGTGGCTTCGACTTGTGTTGTGCCGTTTGATTCTTACTCAGGCTGAAGTGGCTTATTTAGGGCTCGGGGTGTGTTTGTGTGTGTCTCAGTGTGCTTCCATTAGTGGTGTGGCTGCAGCAGTGAAGTGGTTAACAGTCCCGGGGGAGGCTCATGTTACCAGCAGCAGGGCAGGTCCTTCCCTCTTCTCTCTAACCCCCCCACAACACAGTTTCTCTCTCAGTTAGACCAGAGAGAGACGAACAGCGCCCGAGGGATGAAGCATCAGTGCAACGAGCGACAAAGGAGCTCGATCTAGGAAGACTGCCAGGGCGAGAGAGAGGGCGAGAGACACTGGGAAAGCTCTCAGAGAGAGAGAGAGAGAGAGAGGGAGGCAGACAGAGAGGGAGTGGGAGAGATATATGTCTGTGTGAACTCTCTCAGAGGCATGAAGTCATGAAGCTCTCTGTACAGCTCGGCATTTTCCCGCAGCGCTCCGGTTCCCACGGCAACACAGGCACCCTGACCAGGTAGATGCATACGCGTGTGTGAGTGTGTTTATGAGTGTGTGTGCACAAGTGTGTTGGTGAACTTTTGTCCTCCTTGTAATGATCACTTTGGTTTAGTGCAAGTTCAGGGAGCGTTGAGATCTTTGTGGGTTTGTAGATGTGTGTTTCCACATATATTTGTTTTATTTGTGTGTGTGTGTGTGTGTGTGTGTGTGTGTGTGTGTGTGTGCGAGGTGGACGGGGGGTGGGACTTTCCCCTGTGGCTGTATGGACAAGTTAAGACGGTTGCGGTCACTCTAAATCTCTCAGCACCCCTCAGCTCGTCTGCTCCACGGATGCTTTCAACTCTGAGACTGTGTCTCTCCGCGCTGCTGCCGCCGCCACCGCCGCCTGATTTATTCTGCCGCTGAATCCAGAAGGAAGTTAACTTCCCTTCCCTCTCCGTCTCTCCCTCTCTGTCTGTCTGTCAGGTTGTTTGCAAGGTTCAGCTCAAAAAGCTGCAGATGTATTTTTGTTTTTTAAACCTCAGCAGCAGCTGATTAGATTCTGGTGGCGGTAATCTGAATCTGGGATCGGAGCCATTGAACGTTCTTTTGTTTTTGTTTCGTTTATTTAAGCTGTAATTATGATGTTGTGGGAAACAGTCAGGACTTCCAAGTTGGCTCCTGAGCAGCGCTCGCTGCATTGATTTGTTGTCTTGCTCGTCAGCAGATGAGCGGTGAGTGACAGCTGATGTCTTTTTTTGAAGGTGTATTTCTGTATCAGCGAGTCCCGACAAAGTGTCAGCGCCGGTGTTGAAGACTCAGACTCAGACTCTGTTTGTTCCTCACTTTAGGAAACTGCACATTAATCAGGCAAAGTGTCTGCTCGGCTACTCGTGTCACCACCAAAGTTAAAAAAACATGTTGTTGTTGATCAGTATCAGGATTGTAAAATGGGTTTCGACATACAACGAAATTTGTTTCGGTGAATTGGTGCCATAACCACAACAAACATAAATAAGGATTCAAGTTCTGCAAGTCAAGAAGCACGAATAGAGATTAAAAGATTATATTGTCTTTTTTATTCTTTATAGAGACAGTTTGTGCGAGACGTGCAGGAATGCGCAAAATATGTTCACGATCTGAAGGACAAAGAATATTTGAATGTGCACTAGACGTAGTTTGGATGAATTAGTTGATAACTGGTTGATTTGTTGGAAATAAATCCACAGTTTTAATAATCAATCAATCGTCGATGGAGCTAAAAATGTGAGTCTTTTGTTTCCGGACTGCTGGCAGCACAACTGTCTCCAACACTCTGAAGACGTCATCTCGGACTCAGTCGACATTTCATAGATCAGTTTATTGTCAAAGCATAATCAGCAGCTTCGTTTATGAACGAAGGGAAACGACGTGTGACTGCAGAGATGGATCGTTTGATGAGACAGAAAGAGAAGTGGTGAAGGTGTGACACTGTGCAGCTCCTTCATGCAGACAGTGTGTGTGTGTGTGTGTGCTGACTGTCATGACAGGTTTTTATGTGTCATTAGTCTGAAGGGAGCTGACGGATAGTTTGACAACACCAGCTCTGTGTGTGTCCCCTCTGGTGCAGCCAACCCTGTGCACTGGCCGTCACCATCAGCCTCCCTCTGGTCCTTTCAGAGCGATGTTTGCCAACTGGCCGAGCTTCCTGTCCCCCCCACAGACTCCCAGCGGACACACACACACGCACAAATACCCTGCATTAGCTCCCAGCCTGTTTGCGCTGTTCAGATGGGTCTGTTTGAGCAGCTCCAAGACACACACACACACAAACACACCATGATGTCACCCCTCCGACAAGCCTTTGTTCGTATGATAGACAACCCCATTCAGCCTGTTTGCGTGCGAGTGTGTGTGTGCGTACCCAAGTTGAAGCCAGTTCAGATGGAGAATAAAGGAGGAGAATCACCAGGCAGTCGGAGACGCCGGATCCGTCTTTTGATAAATCTTTTTATTTCCGTTCATTTCATACATTTGATTCTTTTCATGGAAGCACACGCAGAACTTCACACTTCCTTCCTTGTAAGAAGAAGTGTACAGATTATTCCTTTTACTGAGACAAATATATTTATCTGACTAATTCAGAGCCGCGTTTCTTCGTCTCGAGGCTCTGCTTGCTGAATTTAGTGTCTCGCCCTTCAAAGAGGAATTAAACGTGGAATCCCCCTCGTCCACTCCGCTCTGCAAGATTTATTGTTCGAAGAGTATTAAAGTCTCTGTGTCCTCTGCTTGCTCTGTGTGTGTGTGTGTGTGTCTCAGCTGGGATGACAGCAGCTCCGTGAGCAGCGGCATCAGCGACAACATCGACACAGATGACATCAACACCAGCTCGTCCATCTCGTCCTACGCCAACACGCCCGCCGCGCAGCGCAAGGCCCTCAGCACGCAGGTAAGACGTCACGCAGATGATCGTGCCACAGGTTGGAGAGCCAGCTCCAAGTGAAATCTCCATTTTCTATTGCATGAATAATATAATATAATATATATACCTGACAAAACTTTTAGTTTTAGTCCTTTTAATATCATTGTTTCATCTCTGAAATGACTTAAAATAGATCAAATCTGACAGATTGGAAAGTATTTAGACTCACAAATCTCAGTTCTCAGTCCTTCTGCAGTCAGTCATGACAGATGAAGATTTCAGGGGGGTTATTACTCCATATAAATTTAGAAGAGGCTAAGCTCCCAAGCTTCTTGTTTTATTACTGTTTTGTGATTTATTGTGCCAAGCTGAATATTTGCTATCAGCACGTCACAGTCTGCTCTCGGTTATGAGCGAACAGCCCGACGTTTCCTCCAGCAAATAATCACTCAAACATGTTGCCCGACAGGCACCAGTGGATTTATTCAGGGGGCCCTCGTCATCGTTCAGGAGAGGAGATATCACATGATGTCAGCAAGTTTTCTGCAAAAAAAAGAGGCAACATCTATTTTTGTCGTTAGTCACCTAGCAACAGTGTTTCTATGACGCACAGCGATGTAACGTACACTTCCCATGTCAGAAACGTGACCACGAGTTGCATTTGAAAGCGTGCGAGTCGTCCGGGGCGACGGTTAACGTTATGTTAACTGTGAATCAACTCAAATGTATAAATGTTACAAATGTGAAGTAGCCTGACTTCATATGGCGGTTGTGAAATGTTTGGATGAAATGTAAACTTGGCCTGAACTGATGCAAACGTTTTCTCCCACTTGGCCTCATTTCCCTAAAGCCAGTGTGTCCCAGCATTCCTCTGCATTCAGAGAAGAATGTGGGACCGAGTCTGAGTGGCACAGCTGTGAACTCACACAAAGCTAAAGCCGATGTTGACACTGGCCTCAGACCATTAAACACTGATTAAGAGCCACCGCGGGTCCAGGAAAGTGATCGGCGAGACGATAATATTGTCAGCTGACTCACGTGTGCGTCACGCCCATCGCATTGTGGCTGATGTGGAGGTCAAAACAAAGGAGGCTTTCTCTCGGTCCGGCAGCCTGACACAGCGCAGGTTGATTAAGTCCGCCTCATCTGTCCTCTGGCGATAACACACACACACACACACACACACAGCTTTTCTAATACTGCGCAGAGCAGCTGCAGCATTAAAAACATCCATCAACCTTTAATCAGCAGTAAAATAAAGGTTATGGGGAACATGTCGTACTTTAATTTAATAATTTTGGTGATTTTGTAAAGCGTTACGTACTTCCCCAACCCGGAGCCCAAAGTTAATCACCTGATCACAGGTCAGTGTGGATCAACAGGAGGTAAACTCTGTTAGTTTATGGTAGAAAAGTTACACAATGATGCTTTAAAACAATAAAAACTTCAACACGCTCCTGTGCAGGTGACGCTGCTGAGGATTACACAGGATGACTGCTGAGGTCATAAAATGAAGAGCTCGTCTCATAAAAGACGCTGTCTTCAGCAGTAATAAAACTGACATACTGTGTGTGTGTGTGTGTGTGTGTGTGTGTGTGTGTTCCCAGCCTGTGACGGATGCAGAGAAGCACTCGGCCTCCACAGCGGTGCACCAGGCCTGGTCAGGAGACGAGGTGAAGAGGGCAGACGGTGGGTCAGACAGCGGGGTCAGGATGGAGCCGGGCTCCAAGTGGAGCCGCCGGAACCCCTCCGACATGTCTGATGAGTCCGACAAGGGCGGCTCGGGGAGGAAGACCACTTCTGTGTCCCACACGGGGTCATGGAGGAGAGGCATGACTGCTCAGGTTGGGGTGACGTCGCCCCGGACTAAAAGCACCAGTAGCACGGGCTCCACGGGCTCCGTCGGGCTCAAGACGCACAGTTCAGGTAACTAAACATATAAAAATACTTCATTTTAAAAGTTTAGCAGCCACACACCGCTCTCATGCCTCGTCCTGTGTGTCCTGCAGGTAAAACAGATGATGTCAAGGTGTCAGAAAAGGGTCGTCTCTCACCTCGCGCCAACGGCCTTCACCGCTCGCCCTCAGACGCAGGGCGCAGCAGCGGCGACGAGGCCAAGAAGCAGTCGATCTCCACCAGCCGCACGGCGACCACAAACGCCCTCACGCACACCGTTTCAGACCCCCACTCCCAAACGCATACGCTCACCTCGCGCACCCCCACCAGCACCTTCGGCTTCAAGAAGCAGGGCCCGGGGATGGTGACCATGGTTACCGCCAGCGGTGCCACCATCACGAGTGGCTCAGCAACGCTGGGGAAGATGCCAAAATCTGGAGCGCGCTCTCTGGCGGGAGGCTTGAAGTCAGGCGGGCAGGACGGCGGGTCGGCGTTGGGTCACCATGACGACGGCTTCCTCCCCATGAGCGCCCGCTCCACGCTGCAGTACCGCAGCCTGCCGAGACCGAGCCGCTCGGGGGCGGCGGCCCGCAACGGAAACCGCTCCTCCACCAGCAGCATCGAGGCCGCCGTGCTCTCCGTCACGTCTCACGGGAAAAACTCGATGAGCGTCACCAAGGCCAGCGGCACGGCAGGAATGATGGCCAATCAGACGGACCGGGAGAAGGGCGTCTCCGAGATCGACAACCTCAGGAGCGGAGTGGGGATGCAGAGCGGAGGAGCGGCGACTGTTCCTCTGACGGGAAGGCAGCAGGTTTCTTCACCCACACTGCGCAGGTGAGCACACGCACACACACACAGAGCATCATTTGTGTTGTCAGCAGACCTGCAGACACAGTGACGGCTAACTGATGAGACATACTGAGTGTTGCCTTCTTGTATGGGCTTGAATTTACCCACATACAGCACACACACACACACACACACACACAGAAGACCATTTTAAAAGACAGTAATCATGCAGTCACAGTAAATGATAAACAGTGGTGAGTAAGGATCACACGTGTGGGCTTGTTTCACACACACACACACGAGCTCGGTGAGGTTAAATCAGGCCATTGTGAAAGGCAGGCCTTGAGCTGGGGCTGATCAGCTGCCAAGCCTCAGCCTTGGCCGTGCAGGCGGGGGGTTGTTGGAGGGTGGAGGGTGTGGTGCGAGGGGGGTAATGGGAGCCGAGTCTTACCTCAGCGCTCTGCCCTCATTAATGTGAGGGGAGTGATAACTCTTCAAAGAAGCTGCCATTATCGCCCACCGCGGCTCCAGTCATCGCAGCCTGCCATTTAACTCTAACCCAGGATTAGCAGAGAACCAGGAGAGAGTTCTGTGTGTGTGTGTTTGTCTTGACTCAGATCTGAGCACTGACTCTACCTTTCCTGGCTGCAGGCCGTGTACCGTTGATGGTGGTGTTTTTGTGGAGCTGGAGGACGGCAAACTCAGTCAACCTGCTCCTCCGTTGAGCAGCCATGAATATTTTCATGAAATTTGCTGTTAATATTCCCGGAGAATGAATATTAATGATTGTGCCGACCAGCATCAGGTTTAAATTTACATTTATGCATTAAGAAGGCAACCTGGAGTAACCCCAGCGCCTGCGAAGAGTGTTGTTTAGAAGCAGTGTGAAATAATAAAGTGTTATGAGGGCTTGGACTGAGCTCTGTCTCCCCCCTACAGGTTGTTTGGCGGGAAGCCCAGCAAACAGGCTCCCGTCACCACGGCTGAAAACATGAAGAACTCCACTGTTATCTCCAACCCCCATGCCACCATGAACCACGTGGCCACGGTGCTGGAGTCCCCCGACGGAGGGCTGGGAACCATGGACAGCGAGACCAGCAGCCCCCTGTTTGGAGGCAGAGTGCACGGGACGGGCATGGGGACGCTGGGCAGCGAGCCGGTGAGCGAGAATACATAAAAAAATAACAGAGACAGTCGAGTTTGATGTGGAAAATCATCCACAGGCTGCAGGATTATTGGCTGTAAGGGACAGATTTATGTGATGAAGCTTAGCATAGAAATGGAGAAAGATGTTTTGGTTTATTTTTGTGTTTTTTAGATGCATAACTCTTCACATGATGTTTCCTTTAAAGTCTGAAGAAGTCCTGTGTATTGTTAGAACCGTGTCGCAGGAGCAGCCACTTATTCATTCGTCACACTGCTATTTTTAACTGCACGCTCACCCACTACCCACCACCCTTTACTCACCATGAAAAGAGGGAAAACTATTTTGTTTTTTGTTGTTTTTGAATTTGAATTTGAGTTATTTCGAGCCGTGCTATTGTCGGCCTGTTGGTCGGTCCAGACTGATACCTCAACTGTTGGAGGGACTGCTGTGAAATTCTTTGTCCTCTGCAGAAAGAATTGAGACAACTGAAGTGACTCATTAACACTGTGAGAATGCGAAAGGAGTTACTTGTAGCGATGAACGTGCCGCTGGGCTTGATGGAGCTCGTCGTTTAGCCGCCTAACCTGCAACTTTGTCCCGGTTCACTCTCACTAATCTCACTGTTGTTTGGCTCCAGCGGGCAGCTTTAAAAACTCACGGCACCAAACTGTCAGTGACCAGCTGGTGAACACAGTGGAGCTTTTAGCAGCTAAAGAGTTGGACATTTCCCACACGACTTGGTAGAGACCAAAAACTGAGCTCAAAGACAGCGAGTGTTGGACTTCTTCATGGATTCATCAGATGAATGATGATGTTGCTCCATAACTGCTGGATAGGTAAAAAAAAATGTCGGTGGCTTGATTCTGCTGCCTCCAAGTGGCCAAAAAAAGTAATTGCAGGTATTTCATGTAGCGCTGTCATCAGCATTTTCACATCGCTGGCGGCCCGTCCTCGTCCTCGAAGTGTCAGTGCACCATCCGGGTACTCAGAGAATTAAAATAATTGAATTGATTCCTGATTCTGTTTGTGGTCAGCTGTCAATCCGGAAGTTTGGGCTCAAGAAAGAGAATAAATGATTACATACCTTTGAGCTCAGAGATGATTAACTGCACGCGGTGAAGGTGTTTATGAGCTCATCAATGATTTTGGCAGGGACACAATGATTTTGTTCTCACCTG
The DNA here is from genome assembly GCA_023373845.1 of Nibea coibor. NCBI lineage: Eukaryota > Metazoa > Chordata > Actinopteri > Sciaenidae > Nibea > Nibea coibor. The sequence goes on along the minus strand of CM041738.1, from coordinate 29,100,669 downwards.
ACTAATGCCACAGACCTGAGTGTGTTCAGATGGGCAGTGTAGATACTCGTCTGACTAACTGTAGCCGAGAGGAAAGTCTGAGCATGCTCAGACACGAGCTCGGCGTCACTCTCCCACATGATTCATCCCATTTTAACCGTCGAGTTCTTAATCATGAAGTGACACATGGGGTATTGTTTTTAAGCGGCGAGCAGAGGTTCAAAAGTTGAGTCTGCTTTCTTTTCTTATCTGCAGCTGGTTTTTGATGAAATGATGGAAAATTTATCATAATTTCCTGAAGCTCAGGGAAAGTTTTTAAATGGTTTTGATTGGCCAACAGTGCAAAAGATATTCAGTCATGTAAAACTCGAGAAGAGCAGCAAATTCTCACATTGAAGACGTCCTCCGTGTCCCTCCACAGGCCTCCAGTCCTGGCTCAGTCTACTCCTCCACCGGCCCCTCCAACAGCCTGACGTGGGGCACCACCTTCAGCAGCTCCTCCGCCCAGAGCAGGGAGAGCACGCTGGGCGGGCACGGCGGCACGGGCAGCGTGGGATACCCCTCCGTCAGCAGCATGCACACCAGCAGCGAGTCCATCGACATGAGCCTGGGCAGCGGCGGCGGACACGGGACCCACAGGGAGGACACCCTGTCCGCTCTGGGACGCACCGGCAGCGTCAAGACCGGCATGTCTGAGAGGTGAGGATGCAGAAAAGTGGCAAATTTTTTGGGGTGACTGCTTTCTCGTTTCCTTCAGTGTAGCTTCTTGTCTTCATCAGTGCGGTACATGAGGTCGGTTATATACAATCTGTGTCTGCAGGCAAAGCAAGCAATGAGTTTATAAATCAGATTTTTTTCAACGGTTTCTAAGTAACTTCACTTCAAGCAAAAACAGTAAATAATACTTTGAAAGGTGTCACACTGAGTACTCTTACTTCTCATACTTACATTTAAAGCTCATGTACCCGGGAGGAAAGTGAATTTTTGAATGCAGGACTTTCACTTGGAGTTTTTCTTTCAGTTTTTGATATTGATACTCTCACATGAGTAAAAGAGCTGACCGTGTAAATCTTGCCCAGTTCTGACATTTTGTTTATTTTGATGGATCCAGAGTGGAGATGATGCACAGAGCCTCCGTCGCGGTGAGATGTCGCTTCTCGTTTGCAGTCCCGTCTGCACTCGAGCTCAAGAGAAAAAAAAAATCCCGAGGCGTCCTCGCGTCGATTACGCAGTAATTGTGGTCATTGTAGCGGATTCCATCCTGACAGGTTGACTGTGTAATGTGACAGGAATGTCTCAGAGGAAACCTAATAGCATCTGGAGTCAAAGCTTTGAGGGCTATGACATCACCCTCCTCCCTCCTCATTAACTTCACTGGTGAAGAATCTCGCAGTTGACTTCTGTTCTGAAGGAAATTTTCTTTATCCTCTAAAAACTTTCTCTCTCTGTGTGTCTGTTGTGCGTTTTCCTTCCTGTCTTCCATCAGTCCCCTCTCCTCCCCCTCCGCTAGCCCTATATTCAGCCGAAACACGCTACCTCGGAAGCAGGACAGGTAAATGCACCTGTGTGCAGTGTTAGGCTTCAACAACAGCTGTTGGAGGCTCCTATTAAAGCACCACCTGCTGCCACACAGAGGGCATCACAGAGGGGCACAGAGAGGAGCTCTGTGCGGTAGCCTGTTGTGTTTCTTGTTAGTTTGTGTGGAAGTGTGTCGCTCTGTGTGGTAGTTTGTGGTTATTTTTAGGGCTCCCGTATGAATGGAGTGTAAACGTGAGGTTGTCTGTGTGGATGTTGGCAGTTTCAGTGTTTTTGTTTAGTGGTCTGTCATTTTTACATGCTGCCACCTTGTGGTAGAGTTTAGATGTGCAGATTTACCCAGCAGTCATGATTTTACACTGCAAAAATCTCAATCTTAAGGAATGTTTTAGTGTTTTTTAACCTTAAAGCTGCAATTTCAGCCTGAGAAATGAAACTTTTCCTACAATCTACTGTCATTTTTGTTGTTTATTGGTTTATTTTGCTCTCCTTTCAGAAAATAACAAGAAAGAAAGAAAAAACTTGGCAAGATAGAGATTTTGCAGTGTGTAGTAGTGTCGATAAATATCTCTGCAGGTTGAAAATAGTCTTAGCTAGTCTTTGAGAGATGTAGCCACATGTTTCCTTGCCTCCTTGCTCCCTTTGCTTTCCTCCTCTGAAGTGTTTCTCTCCCACAGCGGGCCACACTGTGGTAGAAACACTCTGCCTAAGAAAGGACTCAGGTACTGACTTCCACTTCCCAGCTGGGACATGCTGAGCTTTTTATGCACACTGGTTCACCAAATTGTCTTCTGTCTTTTCATTCACTCTTGGCGGGCCTGTGATCACGCTTTTTAAAAACCTGCTTTTGTTCTGTTTGTTTGGCATTTGGCACATGTGTTGTCGTGTTGTGCTTCTGTGGAGAGGCATGTCACTCTGTCGTCGTTCAGATGTTGTCGCAGCCTTGATTTTATGGGGGTGAAATTTTCTTTGGCTTCTTTTCTGCTTCGTTTTTTTTTTTTATTATTCCCACCAGTTTCTGTTGCTCACAGCTGAGAATCAATGTATGTTCACGCTGTAATGTCTGATTCATTCAGGGTTGGATCCCGGCTACTAATCTGGCTGCTTAAGGGGGGAAAAGAAATCCAACCTCACTGATTCTAAAAAGTCAAAAGAAAATCTGAATCCAGATCAGCTCGTCCTGTGAAAGCACTGTGTCTGTGTCCTGGCCTCCTCTTTAACCTCTTCTTTGATTTCCTGTAGGTACGGGCCGTCCCCACAGCTGCGAGGCCACGAGGAGGCCCGTGATTGGCTGCGCTCCCACTCCACCAGCGGGCTGCAGGACTCGGCCAGTAACTCCCCGTTCTCCCCCGGCTCCAGCCTCACTTCCCCCTCCGGCACTCGCTTCAACTTCGGACAGCTCGGTATGCCCCGACACCAACAAAACCCTCACAGAGCCCTTTTCTATTATTTCTGTGTTTCTATATTTTATAAATATTTAATATTATATCCAGTGCATAAATACAACAGTACAGAACAACCAATAAACTGCTTGACTTCTATCATCTCATACATCATTTCCACAGCATCCAGTCCGACCTCAGCAGCTCAGATCAACCTCGCCGGCATGCGCAACAACAGCCTGACCAATCAGGACGCCCCCTTTGACGGCGACAACCGACTGAGAAACTCGTGCATGTCGCTCGACGAGAAGACTCGCACCATGAGCAGGTCGGGCTCCTTCAAGGACGGCTTCGAGGAAGGTAAGAGGACAGAAGAGAAGGACGGATGGAAGGAAGGAGGGATTTTCCTCAGATGTTTGGTGAAATCTGTAATTAGGTGTAATCCGTCTCCAGGACCTGCATGCCTCCATCTCTCTATAACTCTGAAGCCTCCTCCTTCCTTATTCCGCATGCCCGTGCCAAAAGAATTATTATTCCATTTGTTTAGAGAACATTAGGACGGATTACAACTGCTCTCACAGAAAAGCCCTCTATCCCCATAGAAATCCATAATCAGCTTTGGTGCTGCTTTGTTTTTTCATAAGCTTGTTTATTGGGAAAAGTACCCAGCGGCGCTTTTCCCACCAGCAGGCAGACTCCCCGCTCAGGCGAGGTCGCTCGGCTGGAGTCGGCTCAATCCCCTGCGGCCATTGAAACACGGCGCTTTGATTCAGAGCAACAAACTGAAGTCTGGGAGTTTGGTAGACGTGGTGTGTTACGTGTAAGACTGCATCTTAACATTTCTATCTCAGCCTGTGTCATCTTGCCTTCTGTAAAGGCATTCTGGGAAATGTAGTTAACCAGTAACTGAAGTGAAACTTTCACTGATTTACATTTGCGAGTGTAACGAGATCCAGAGAGCGAACAAATAGAAAATAAAGGTCAAACTCACTGACACCAAGACTCTACTTTTGTAAACTTTTGCCTCAGGGGAATCAGCTGTGCGTTCCTTTAAGAAACCCGGTGACCTGACTAGTTTTCTTTACCGGATGACATAATTCCAGACTTCACCAAGTGGTCATCTTGCCTTTATTAGGATAACCCTAAACCTAACCACTTAGCTCCATGCCTAACCCTAACCGCAGAGTCTAACATCTCTTCCCTGTCTGCCTTTGGACCTTGGATATTCCTCATGCTAAGAGCTTCTCAGTAGCTGTATCTCAACCCTGACCCTTCAGCCTCCATGCCTAACCCTAACCACCTCATCTTGGGCTGAGCACAGAACCTAACATCTCGTCTACATACCTGCTTTTGTGCGTTGGATATCCTTGAACATAACACCTTCCCGGACTGTTATCCTAACCTTCCACTCTGGCTTCTTTAGGCACGAAGCCAGAGCGTGCCCACATGGGTTATTTGCTTGATTGAGAAGGCCCGTGCCATTGGCTCTGTACGCCAAACTGCGTGAGTCATCGGACAGCACAGCGAAAGTCAAAGTGATACTGACCGAGTCAATATAAACATCCATGAAGCCACTTTATTAACCCCTGCAGCGTGTTTGTCTCGTCCTGTATGTCGGGGTTCATTCAGGTCAGCTGTCAATCATCCACCTGCTTTAAAAGTCTTAAGCAAATACCTGCTGAGCTTTTCCCAGTATTGTGAGGCTAACACACGAATGCACAGGTAGCACACACCTTAATGTGCACATGCACAATTACACCAAATGATTATTATTGCGCCCCGCAGTAGCATATCTGCTCCGTCTCTTTGCCAGCTCCGTGAGTCTACCTTCCCTTTCAGCAGAGGAGATAATTACAGGGATCACAGTGAGAGGCGTGAGAGAGACTTGATGACACACAAGAATCCTGCAACATAACTTTCTCCCTCTTTGTGTGTGTGTGTGTTACATCGAGGTGTGTAGGCGAGCGAGGACGTGCGGTTTGTGTGTACATGTGTATGTTGCCGAGGTGTCGAGTTACCCGACCGTTGTTGGATTGACAGGACAAAAGTCACACCATCCACCCAACACTTTGTCCCGCGTGAGAGCAACACCGTGACATACTGTCACTTCATCCCCTCCCCCCCGAACCATCGCCCTCACCTTTATGTACGCTCACCTGCTCATTGTGTCTGTGGAAAAGCATGAACCAAGATTAATGCTTTCTGCTCCAAGACCACAGACTTGTAAAGCTTGTGAAGAAGCCGCGTGTGTGTTTTAACTTTGTCTCACTGCTATGGGTGGGAATTAGTGACATACTATCATGATTATAATGCTATCTCAGTCGTAAATGGACTGCACTGACGACAGAACATTTGAAATCAAATCAAAGAAAGTACAATAGAGATTGTTCTCCGCTCAGATACATGAAGGATTAGTAATACGTCATCACGCTGGAGGAGGTGGAACAGGACAAAGACTTCACATTAAAAGATCTGTTGCACAAACTGATTGATTTGATCTGAACCAGATGGCAATGAATCCTGAATTCTCCTTTTCATGTGGCTCCCCGCCGTCTAGACCAGATTCCGATAAAAGTGAGTCCTCCGTGAGCTGATGTCTGTTCCCCCCGCTGCGAGGTTGGACGAGTGAATCTGCTGGGATCAGCCCGACCTCGCTGTGTGTGTGTGGTTGGTGACATCACGCTGCTGATCCTTTCTGATCTGCTCTCAGGCGGGAAACAGTGCTGCGCCTTGTGTGCCCACCTCTGATGTGTGATTAGTGGCTGAGTCATTAGCAGAGTAATGCTCAGGCTGTCATTAGTTGCGCCACAGCCTGACTGCAACGTGTAGGAGTTTTATCTTTATGATTATGTTCAGGAGGAGGCGGGAGTGGGGTGGGGGGGTGGAGGACACTGGGAGGAACGTGGGTGGTTTGTATGGGGAAGAGTGTGTGGGGTCTGTTGTACTTTTTAATCCCAGTTTTTACTTGTTTTTGTCTCTCTTCAGTTCATGGATCCTCCCTGTCTCTGGTCTCCAGCACGTCTTCCATTTACTCCACGGTAAGCAAACAAAACATCAGGTCACTGAGAACGACTCAGATACTGACACGGTTTTGTTTTTTGCTATCACAGTTCGAGAACTCTTTATTAACCTGAGTAATATTGGCAGAAAAGACTAAAAACATTAGAGAATGTTTGTGTGTTGGTATCAACATTAAAGGTCCAGCGTGTAGGATTTAGTGCCACCTAGCAGTCAGACTCCATGAACATAATTCCTGCCAATAACACACTGGACCTTTAAAATACAGATAGAGGTATGTCTGGCTAGTTTAAAGTATGAAATTAAACTAATTAAACTATCTTACACCCATTTTTCACACATTTAGTGAAGCAAACATCTCAGTTTGGAAGATTTTTGCAGAACTCTTCTTCAGTTCAGAGAGCTGCACAACAAACGAGAGCAGCCAGTTCATCGTTTTGTCGTTGGATTTGTGAAATATCCAGAATTGCCCAAGACGCTGTTTCACATTTACCCTCTAATCCATCCTGATATCTGACTCAAACATCCTGTGAGAAAAACGCCTGGCTGTAAAAACTTTGGACAGCCCACACGTATCCACAGCGGCCCAATCAGAGTGTAGTCCTCACGGCGTAGCTCCTCCTCCTCCTCCTCCTCCTCCCCTCCTCTGTGGGCTGGTTTACTCACCTGGGCAGGTGTAGCAGAGAAACTCTCACACACGTTGGATCATAACTCGGCACTGTGTGGTGCTTTGAGAGTCACAGGTTTGAAATCAGAGGGTGGTGGAGAAGAGAGAGTGGAGGCAAAATGATGGCGACGTTATCCATGACGGGCGCCGTCACATCCTGGCAACAAACGGTAGGGAGGAGGAGGAGGAGGAGGAATGTTAGAGTGCAGGAGAACTTCTGCTTCTTTGTTGCTCTGTTGGAGTTAACTACAGCTGTGAGTCAAACCTGTCATGAACATTTGATCTGAACATTGCATCAGAGTGAGATCTCTGTGTTTCTAAGACAGGCAGCCTGTTTGTGTATCTAGGATCAACTGGCTGTGTGTGTGTGTGTGTGTGTGTGTGATTGACAGCTCTGTTCTGGGTGTGTGTACCATGTGTGGACAGATGCCACTTGTTATAAACCATCCGCTCATGCCACAGAAACACATGTGCTGCTTAACCGCACAGCGCTATCCAGTGCCTGCACGTTAAGGCACATTACGGCTGTCCAAACCTGTTTTCTTGTTCTGCTCGTGGTTGAGAGGTGGAACCGCGTGAAAAATAATTTATCATCAGCTCTTCTGCTGCCGTTTGGCCTCAGAAATACTGAAAGATTTGTGGATTTGAATTAAGTAAAAGCACCGATATCACCAGGAAGACCTTATTATTAGAAGTGTGCATGCTTCATTGGAACATATATATCATTGGATGCATTTATCATGGGATGGATTTGTTCATTTTAAAAGTCAGTGCACGAGTTCATAGAGGAAAATGTTTTAAAAATCTGTGTGTGTAGTCGTAAAACCTGGATATGCACCAGAATCTAAGTTTGGGATCTTTTTGTCATTTTTTTTTAGATATTCTGCACCAAAAACTTTTGATGATGTGCGATTAAATAAACAGATCAGCTTTGATTTTTGTTTTTTGAAAAATAATCTACACAATAATGATTCTGATGAAGCCTCGTCAAATTTTAGATATAAACAAGCCGATTTTGATTCGTCCGCCCGCTCGCTCTAAAAACGTCTCCGTGTTCGGTCAAACGTTTCCAGATGAATCTTGTTTACATGTAAATGTGGGTGTTGCATGTTTCACTGTTGTGATGGAACGGCAGCAGCAACGGCAGGGTGTGTTGTGTTCGTGAGAGCGTTTGTTTAGCCTGCTCTCACTCTGTCTTACTATTGTTCCGTGTGCAGCCTATTGACACAATAGGACTCCCTCTCACACACACACACGCACACACACACACTCGGATATCTCAGTGAAAATGCCTTCAGGAGGATATCTCTGCTTTCCAGACACATTACACCAGACGATCTCCTCCACAGTTTATATAGCTCGTCTCCGTGGAGCTAATAAATCAAACAGGAGTCAGAACATGTGTGGTGTGACCTCCGGCGGCTGGAACCGCTCTTCTTTTTCATCAAAGCATGTCACGATTCAGTCAGCACGTCCTCTAATGATTTTCTTCTTCTGATGTTTGTTTTTGCAGAACGAGGAGAAGTCTCAGTCGGAGGTAAGCGTCAGCCCGCCCTCACCACTTCTATCCTGTGTTTTCTCAAGCTCTTTAATTTTCTGTGTGTGCACACCGGCTGGACTTGTTGGAACACGGGGGGGCGTTTTCACAGTTGTGTCTAGTTACACATGTAACTGCATTGTGAGCGACCCTGTAACAGGCTGTTGTTCCCCTCGGAGCACCTGTGTACACCTGCATGTGCTCTTTATGCATCCACGTCTTAACCTGAACATATCAGAGCTTCAATCTGGGAGCCTCCCTCATTTGTTGCTACACTTTTTTTCTTTTATTATATGTCTGGATGCGTGTGTGTGTGTGTGTGTGTGTGTGTTTGGAGCAGGTATGCACGCTTTTGTCTCGGCACTTTTTGATGTGTTCTTTTACGTCCTCAGATCCGCAAGCTGCGCAGGGAGCTGGACGCCTCCCAGGAAAAGGTTTCCGCCCTGACGACACAGCTGAGCGCCAATGTAAGAACAAGCACGCAAACACACACGTAAACACACACTCTTGCCACACACACGTATTTATCTGGACACGTGTACTGTCTCCTTCCTGTGTTTTATTGTGGCGAGAATATTATTGAGGTATGTTACATACCAAATAAATGAAAGGTTTGTTTTTACGACATGTTACACTGCTCAAGTCAAAAGATGAATCCTCAGCAACCTGTGATAGAAACTTTATTAGTTTATGTGTGAAAACTTTTGTTTTGTAAGGTTAAGTATGAAAGGATGTCACATATTCGATAATAGACCAAAGTGTTGGAAAGTTAAGTTACACTTCAACACCGGTAGCTTCACCACTACCGGTGTTGGAGTCCAGTGACGCTCTCAGGCTCGACGCGCACTCCAGTGGGATCCAGCGGTCACGCAAGTGACCGAACCCCAAATCTGCATCCGCAGGTCGTCAGCTGGTCCACGTTGTTCTGGTTCCGAGCAGCACTGCCGTTCTTAGAGCTTCCTCGTGTTGCAAAATTCCAAAAGCTGCAAATAATATCACTAAAATAGTTTTTTAAAAGTGTGAACTCCATCTTTAATATAATTATTATCTGTTATAAGTGTCTTTAAATATGTTGTTTTGCTGACAGACAGACAGGCAGGCAGGCAGGCAGACAGGCAGGCAGGCAGGCAGGCAGGCAGGCAGGCAGGCAGACAGACAGACAGACAGACAGACAGACAACCGTCTCTCTCAAGCACGCAAACATTTCCCAAACACACACGTACACTTCATGATGTTCTTCAGATAGCGAACAGAGCTCTTTAACTCCGGGAAGGTGTAATTTTACATCTGGCAGAACCATCAGAAAACCGACTGAAGCGTCTCCAGACACGATCCCTCTCTGCCCTCCTTCACCTGCACCGTGTTGCACAAGTCTCACCACGCTCTGGCTGTAATCTGCCGTCTGAGTCACTGCACGCCGGCGCTTCAGCCGTGGATGGATCCGAGATATGGAAGGAAGGCGAGGACGGTGTTAGATTACAGCGTCAAGTCTCAGCACACTCGCTGTGGGACTGTCCCAGATGTGGACTCCAGATTTTTACAGCGAACGACGCCTCGGTACACGAAGGCGCGGCGCGAGTGTTGACAGGGAAAACAGACAGACACAGAGGAGATGGTGGTGGTGGTTGGGGGGGGTCATGAGGTGGGATTTAGGCTGAGGGGGGGGCTTTGTTCAAATATTTGATTACACGGCGCAGATGGGTGATGAATTACCTCAACACGGCTTGAAGCCCCCCGAGGCCGAGAATCTAAGAACGTCTTCTGCCCGAAAAGTCACGATTTGAATCAGCCGTCAGTCGACACTTTACTCAGCTCTCACACACACACACACACACACACACACTGCTGCAGGCATCTGCGGATCATTTGTATCTGTAAAGCAGAGAAATCAACAGCGGCACAATCAGAACAGAGAACTCTTCGATTGCTTGTTTCACCCGGGCCGACGGCAGCTCGGTCCACAGGGACCGGGCTCGGGGGAGGCACCAAACTGAACTCCCAGGGCAGCTGCCTCGTCTGGAACCTCCCGTGTTTTATGTCAGATCGAGTCAGAACATAGGAAGCGGTTTTTGAAGATGACTTCATGGTGTCATCAGGACTGTCTCGGTTCTGAGGCTCCAAGGACTGTTTTTGGTAAAAGATGAGGTCACGGTTTGGCTCGGAGTGTTTGTGTTTGCAGTGTGGGAACATGTCTAAAGCTGACCCACGGGCTGGGTAATCATTTATCACAGGGTGTTCTTATTTTGGATGATTATTTGGATTTGGTTGTGTTTTCATTCTGGTATGAAGATTACACCGCTGATGTCACGTTCTGCTTTTAGCTCCGAGGTTGAAGCCGTCGTGTCGACAGCTCTCGCAGACCCGGTTTGTTCAGAGGCAGCTAAAGGTCTTTCAGCTGAAGTGTGGTGGACAGATCTTTGTTGGACAGCTGGTTGGAGATCAGGGATTGAAGAGTTTGCAGTTAGCTGTCAGTATTTTGCTGCAGTTCGGTTTCTCTAACAGTTTGTTTCCCCCGCAGGCTCACCTGGTCGCTGCGTTTGAGCAGAGTCTGGGTAACATGACCATCAGGCTGAAGAGTCTCACCTTGACGGCAGAGCAGAAGGTAAAAACAGCTCCTCCTGAGCTGCACGCTGTCCGAGGCTGCACGTTCAGGGTCACTGCAGGTTTGACCCTCATGTCCTCGTCGTCTCTTTGCAGGACTCCGAGCTGAATGAACTGAGGAAGACCATCGAGCTGCTGAAGAAGCAGAACGCTGTCGCTCAGGCTGCCATCAACGGAGTCATCAACACACCCGAACTCACGCCTAAAGGCGACAGGACAGGTACAGGCACACTGCAAACAGAGTTTATTGAAGTAGACAGAGACATTTTGACGTGACAAGAATCTTTTATCTGTAAGTTGTTCTTCTTGTCAGGAGAGAAAAATCTTGTTTTTGGTGTTATCAGCATGTTAAAGCTGCAAAACTAACTCCTGCAGACAAACACTGACATTTCTCTGCCTTCTCTCCTCAGCTGGCAGTAACGGCAGTCAACAACAGCAGCAGCAGCAGCATCAGAACCAGCAGCCGGACCTTCGCATCAGGAGGCAGCACTCCTCCGACAGCGTCAGCAGCATCACCAGCGCCACCAGCCACTCCAGCGTGGGCTCCAACATGGACGCCGACGCCAAGAACAAGAAGAAGAACAAGAAGAACTGGGTAAGATGGCGACCACAAGCTGGCAGCCTCGCGGCGGTTTGTTGTTCTCGTCTTTGTCTCTTTGTTCATCTTTGTGTGTGTGTTTGTGTTACATGTTTCGGTTTCTCCCCTTCAGGCGTCTTTCACTGGCGAGAAGGTGAACACACTTTGGGATTTTCATAGAGAAAAGTTCTGATTGATTTGGTGGTTTGCAGGTAAAAAAAAAAAAACATTGACATTTGGCTGACGTGGTCGTCTCTCGGCTTGCAAATCACCAAATCTGAGCTTGCAGAGTAGTTTGTAGTCCTAGTGTCAGCTCATTAGGAGTGTTTTACTAGTGATCATGCATCAAAACATCTTACTCACACACTTTCACTCACAACTTTTTTTCCTTTTTGCTGTCGAAAGACGTTGTTGTGCAGCGGCAGACGAGTCGGAGACGATGACGTACGCTACTTTGTGTCCTCCGTGTCGCCCTGTAGACTGAAACTCAGCTGCGTGTTAGCCACGAGCTCTTTGTAGAGTTTCCTGCTTTAGGAACAACCCTCCTGTGTGTGTGTGTGTGTGTGTGTGCTCCCAGCTGTCAGTTTGTGGAGATGAGACCCCACAGGAGGCTCCTGAGCGTGCAGGTGCTCGGGATGTGGGGTGCATAGGGGCTGCGTGTGCTGCCGAGTGTATAATGGATCATGAAAGACGCCGCTGTTTCACGGTGGTTGCGATGTAGCGTTAGCTTGCATTAGCTTCCAGCTGCCTGGAGGTCAAATGAAATCAGCTTTAGTCCCGTAGGAGCCGCTAGTTTTTAATCGCCCCTCCATGACACGTTATCACACCCATATGAACATGTGCTGTTTTGTCTCTCTGTCTTCCTTTGCTTCGCTTCATGTGGCAGGTCTATGAGGTAAGAGTGGTAACGCTGTGTGAAACCAAAGAAGCGGCCTAACCCGTGCACTTTTTCTAGGTTACTAACCTCTGTCCTTTTCCTCCTCTCGTCCTCTGCTGCCACCTTAGTGCCTGTCCTCTCCTTCCCAACACTGCTGCTCCTATGACAGTCAGGCCAGCTCTTAAAATGGAAAAATCCACCTGAAAATACTTTTGACACCGTCAGAAAAAGGGTGGTGGTGATCGCCACGTGACGGCAAACAAAAGGCAAAATGAAGCTCTGCGTGTGGCTGAAGAAGAAGCCGAAGACGTCGGCCCAAAGAAAGCTGACGAGTGTCGAGTGTTCACGGTGGATTTCTCCTGTAAACACAAACTCACACGAGGAAATCAAATCTGATACGCGTCCTGCCCTGAGAGTACACCGACGCTCACCGACCACTCGCCTCGTTAGACAGGCTTGTGTAATTAATGTCATGGAATACGACAACTCAGCCCTTAATTCAACCGTCATGAAGCTGATGATGTTTCACTTTTTGTTGACGCTGTCAGAGCTCGTAAATCTACTCTAACACTCAGCTTTGAAAAATACACTTCTTAGCAACTTTGAAATACTCTTCCAGTAAAGCTTGTACATCTCCCAGACCACGGGCTGAATAATAAAGACGATTCAACGACAGTGACATCATGAGCTTTGTAAAAGTTGAATTTATTGCAGAGTTGTTGGATACATGAAGTTTGAGCAGTTCAGGAGACGTCGATTCAGAAAGAAAGTCACAAAAGTCAGAGCAGTACAAAACAAAGAGCCATCAGTAAAATATAACTCAGGAGCTAACACAGCACGCACACACACACACGCACACACACACACACACACACACACTCACTCTCTGCGTTTGTGTTTCGAGCTGGCCTGAAGTCATAAGACGATCTACCCACAATTCCTTTTCTTTTCTTCCTCTGACTCACTTGCACTTTTTAGCAGCTGTTTTCCTCCACTCTCCCCCGGCACACTCCTCCTCCTCCTCCTCCTCCTCCTCCTCTTCCTCCTCAGCTGTGTGTTTTTGGGAGTGTGTCCCTCGTCCACTCACAGCATCTCTGTTTTTTTTTGTTACCTGCAGCTGCGAAGCTCCTTCAAACAAGCGTTCAGCAAGAAGAAATCTCCCAAGTCGGCCTCGTCTCACTCCGACATCGAGGAGATGACGGACTCGTCGCTGCCGTCCTCGCCCAAACTGCCCCACAACGGCACCGGAGCCTCCAGCCACATGCTCAGGAACACACACTCCAACTCGCTGTACGTAGACCTCAGCACTTCCTGATCAAAGCGCGTGAAAGTCTTTTCACGATAGTTCGTGCTGCTAAACTGCGTCGACTTGCTTGTGTGTGTTCACACAGATTGTCTGAGTGTTTGGACAGCGAGGCGGAGACGGTGATGCAGCTGCGCAGCGAGCTCAGGGAGAAGGAGATGAAGCTGACGGACATCCGCCTGGAGGCTCTCAGCTCTGCACATCAGCTGGACCAGCTCCGGGAGGCCATGAACCGCATGCAGGTCTGCGTTTCACGCCACATCTGGCCTGAAAGGGGAGCTCTAATTTAAGATCAAAGTGTTTTTTGTTAGCTAACTTTGTGTGTCTGCAGGTGGAGATCGAGAAGCTGAAGGCGGAGAATGACCGTCTGAAGGTGGAGAATCAAGGCAGCAGGACGGGCTCCCAGGCCTCCATCTCATCCTCTCCTCCGCCTCACGCACACAGCCAGGCCCAGGGAACCGGGCCGGGGATCTCCCAGCACAGCCTCAACCTCACCACCAGCGAGTCCACCAGCCTGGGTAAGACAGACACGAGCAGCTTTCTGCAGTGTGTGTGTGTGTGTGTGTGTGAGAGTGAGTGTGTGTCTGACTTTGCTCTGCCTTCCTGTCAGACATGCTGCTGGACGACACCGGTGGAGAGGGAGGGATGAGGAAGGAGGGCCGACACGTGAAGATGGTGGTCAGCCTGGACGAGGACAGCAAGTGGGGAGAGGTGAGAGCTGTTTGAAAAACGCTGTTCTCACGTCTGAAGGATGTTTCTGGTATCTAAAGTCGTGTTTTCCTGCCGCAGGAGGGCCGACCTCGTCATTTTCTGATTGGCTGCATCGGCGTGAGCGGTAAAACCAAGTGGGACGTCCTCGACGGAGTGGTGCGGCGCCTCTTCAAGGTAAACATTAACAGGGATAACTGTTTTGACAGCCGGTACCTCGTCACAAAAACATCCTGTAAATGCAGAAACTTTGTGTCCGGCAGGAGTACATCACCCATGTGGACCCGATAAGCCAGCTGGGCCTGAGCTCGGACAGCGTGGAGGGATACAACATCGGAGAAATCCACCGACCCAGCATCACCAGCGCCGCTCACACGCCGGAGCTGCTGCCCTGCGGCTACCTGGTGGGAGACAGCAACACCATCAACATCCAGCTCAAAGGTACCAGAGACTCCTCATCGCTCCTCCACGAACCACTTACCTCTCGTGACACGCTGTAAATAACCGTGACCCGTGTGTGTGTGCAGGTGTGAGCAGCGAGAACGTGGACTCTCTGGTGTTCGACACTCTCATCCCGAAGCCGATGCTGCAGCGCTACATCTACCTGCTGAAGGAGCACAGACGCGTCATCCTGTCGGGACCCAGCGGCACGGGAAAGACTTACCTGGCCAATCAGCTGTCTCGACACCTGCTGCTGCTGGAGGGCCGACCTCTGACCCCGCACGCCGTTGTCACTTTCAACGTGGACCACAAGTCCAGCAAGGTAGAAAATACCAGACGCAAAGCATCAAAACAGACGTTCACTTCAACCCTGTTGTTCCACTTTGACTTCAAACCCTCGCTCTCTCTCTGCAGGAGTTGCGTCAGTACCTGTCAGGTTTGGCGGAGCAGTGCAGCGGCGTCCCGGGCGCGGAGAGCCCTCTGGTGGTCATTCTGGACAACCTGCACCACGTCAGCTCTCTGGGAGAGATCTTCAACGGCGTCTTCAACTGCAACTACCAGCACTGGTCAGTTCACACACACACACACACCTGTGCAACATCAACCTGGTGTGACTTCATGAGCTGATGATAATCAGCGTCTTTCCTCTTTCAGCCCTTACATCATCGGCACCATGAGCCAAGCCACGTCATCTGCCCCCAACCTGCAGCTTCACCACAACTTCAGGTAAACGGCTGCTCAGATCCTGCTGCATGTTTGACGTGTTCAAAGAGTCACAAAGCCTTGACATACACGTGTGTGTGTGTGATCAGGTGGGTGCTGTGTGCCAACCACATGGAGCCAGTGAAAGGCTTCCTGGGTCGCTACCTGAGGAGGAAGCTGATCGAGACGGAGATCGGCAGCCGGACGCGCAACATGGAGCTGGTGAAGATCATCGAGTGGATCCCGCGGGTTTGGCACCACCTCAACCGCTTCCTGGAGACGCACAGCTCCTCTGACGTCACCATCGGTAAGAAAAGATTCATTTAGACTTTCAGCACATGCTTTTTACCCAGAGAGGAGAAGGGCACTGGAGAAGCCGGGGATTGAACCACCAATCATCTGATTAGTAGACACCCACTCTACCTCTGAGCCACAGACACCCCCACAGATCATCTGGTGAATGTCAGTCTGTAGACCGGTTTCTCACCTGTGTGCTCTGTGCTGTTGCAGGACCTCGCCTCTTCTTGTCCTGTCCCATGGACGTGGAGGGATCCAGGGTTTGGTTCACTGACCTCTGGAACTACTCCATCATCCCCTACATGCTGGAGGCTGTACGAGAGGGGCTGCAGGTAATTAGCAGAATGTTACCTGAGCGGGAGGAAAGGGTTGCAGCGTCTTCCAGTCCGTCGCCTCATTCCTCTCTGTGTCTCTCTGTAGCTGTACGGCCGCAGGGCTGCGTGGGAGGACCCCGCTGCCTGGGTGATCGACACTTACCCGTGGTCAGCCACCCCGACTCCAGCTGAATGGCCCCCGCTGCTGCAGCTCCGCCCGGAGGACGTGGGCTTCGATGGCTACTCCGCTCCGAGGGAAGGAGTCAGGAAAGAGCCGCCGCAGAGCGACAGCGACGCAGACCCACTGGTGAGGAGACGTACAAATAAAGACAGAGCATTTAGAAAATTAGGCAGGATTATTATGCATTGAATGAGAATGTGACGGTCAGTTCTGCACGTCCTGCAGAGCTTCAGGAGGTCACTTAACTCAGCGTGAGGACAGTCCGTCTGACTCTTGTCTCCCATCAACAGATGAACATGCTGATGCGTCTGAAGGAGGCGGCGACGTCGTCGAGCCCGCAGAGCTACGACAGCGACTCCAACAGCAACAGCCACCAGGACGACATCCTGGACTCGTCGCTGGAGTCGACGTTGTGATGCCGTCAGAGCGCAGCAGCACGGGGATCCATCTGTTTTTTAGAACTGTTCTCACTGTGAGAACCTGAATAGAACTTCATGCCACAAAAATCCAGCCACCTTAATTTGGGTGCAGGTAACCCAAATATTTAAAAAGAGAAAAAAAAAGTTCAAATTACATTTCAGAAAACGGGCAACGAAAAAGTTTCCACTGCACTGTTTTTGTGTTTGTTTTCACCGCTGTGGCCCGTGGCTCCTCGGTCAGGAGCCTGACATCTACGACACACAGACTGATAAAAAAAAGCACACAACCTGTCACTGTTACCGAGGCGTCATTCACCGTCATCACCAGCCGTCTGCGTACTTCAGAACACACCAGCCGGGAGTCCTCCATCCTCCACGAGCCCGCAGCAGCGTCGGCTCCAGCTGCAGTGTGCCTGAGCCGCCTGCAGATGGTGATACAGGCCCTCCGCAGTCTTCTGGATGGATGAGCAGCCAGCTGATCTCTGCTCTTCTTCCTCCTCTTGCAGCTGAAGTTGCCTGTGCGATTGCTGGAGGATAAATCAAGCCAACGTGAATGTTAAGAGCCAGAAACTCGTCAGAAAGATTCATTTTGCATCCTAAACTCGAGATTTGAACTCCAAACCAAAAAGAACGTGAATCATTTGAGTCATTTGACATTTTTAATTTAATATCTGCAGTCGCAAAAAGAATGTTTATATCTGCAGGTGCATGATAGAAACAGTAACGAGGATGTTGCCTCATCGATTCATCAGTTTTATTGGCCGAACACAGACAGGCTCCAGGAGGAACGAGCACTAACTGGGAACGTAACATTCACCACGGCTTGATTTGTCTTTTTAACGTTTACTGTGTTGTCATTTCATAAAAGTAAAAAACAAACGCCTCTACCACGTGGAAAAGTTTTGGCTCGAGATCTTCACGCACATCGCCCCCCCCCCTGCACAGGCTGCTGTAGCACAAATCTCTTTTTTTGGTGCTGGACCGAATTTCTAACAAACAAAATGCCTTACTCTTTTTCTAACAGACTACGTGCATTAGCTGATTTTTTTCTTTTCTTTGTCTAAATGGCTGTAAAACTTTAAAAACAGGGCTCCGAGTCGACGGCGTCGACCTCTCATCATATCAGAACACTAATGCCGCGGGATCGAATGAGAAGCAGCACTTCAGAATCTGTACGCATGTGTGGAGCCGGTGCTGGGCAGCAGGTGGAAATATCCGGACCACGAGAAAGAAAAGATGGAAATATAAAGACGTGTTCGGTGCTTGAAATCAGAACTTTTTGCAGGTCGATGGGGTGAGGGAACTTTTAGGAAGACGTGTTGATTTTTATACCTCATGCCCTCCTCTCCTCATCCTTTAACTGTGTCACCACACTCTGTCTGCTTTCTCTGATTATGTGATTTGTGATGAACAAACAGTGAAAACTATCTGTGTATCTGCGGCTTGGTTTATCTCTATGAAGGTGTAAAGTGTGGCTGAACGGTTTGACATTTCTGTGGCTCAAAGAATAAATATTGTACTTTTAATTTCAAACTTCCCAGCCTGCCTTCTGGGAAGCGTAGGCGGACGTTTAAAGTGTTTTGTCACCGATTCTATGCAACGCTCATTCTGATCTCCCCCAAACGGAAAGCCAAAAGCTGAATGCCCCCCCACCCCGAGCGGTTTTCAACACTGCCGAGACGTCCAGCATGGAAGCAGATTTGTGAAGACTTTTGGGATTTGTTGCTCGTTCTTTGTCCATACGTGTGTGTCTGTGTGTTTTCTAGAGGCTCTCTCCTGCTACGCTCCTTGTAAGCACAAAGAGACTTTGACTCTCTCGTCATGTGTGTTAACGCCCGCTCCGAGAGGTTTTCAACCGTGTCTGTCAGTTTAACACACACACACACCAACTCGATGAATGTTCAGCCTTCTTTGACTATGTACATTTTTTTATTATATGTAACATAACTTTTGTAAATAGTCGGATGATCTCGCAGCGTTTTGATGACTTTTTTCTAGCCGATTTGTAACAGTACTTGAAGAGGAGTATTTTGTGTACAGTCTCTTTACATCAGAGCAGGTCGGTGCCGTTTGTATCACCGGTCTGTCAGGGCTCGGAGAATTCAAATCTATCACTGTACTAGTCTTAAGTTATTGTGATCCAATAAAATTAATGATTATTTATGATTGAATTCTGCTCACTGTTCTTTTATTGGAGCCAAACACACACACTCCACGTGCAGTCGTTTACAGTTTTATTTGGTATTTGTACAAAAAGTGTGAAATCAACATATATACAGCACATAATACAACATACTTATTAAACAAATTCATATAAATTATTAACGAAATAGCTACATTTTTTTCCAATAAACAACTCTATTCAAGGTGAAAGGAACTCATTATTCTTGGCATAAAATTTCCATACGAAGTTGTACAAAATACTGTACAATCCAACAAAGCTGTGCAAAAACAGCAAATTGTGTCTCAGAAGCAGATCCTGCACAGTGCGCATGCGCTGATGAAGCAACAAACTTGATGAACTTTGTTTTTTTTTATGTTTATGGGGCGGCAGCTTCTTACAAATCTGTCACAGTCTCATATGAAAACAGAACACGGGTTATATCTCTATAATAAAATAAATTAGGATACTGTTATTTCTTCTTCGTCTGACTCTGAGAAGTCCGAGTGCTTACTGGACAGAGACGGAGAGGACACGCTGCACCCCGCGGCCCTCATCCTCTCCCGCCTGAACTCTTCCTCCTCGTCCTCCTCCTCCTCGTCGGCCGACGACTTCTTGCCCACGTCGCTCAGATCCGGGTGCGGGTTGGCTTTGGTGGGCAGCGTCTGCTCGCGGCAGCCGCCGGACGACAGCAGCTCTCGCTCTTTAGAGTTCCTCCACTTCATCCGCCTGTTCTGGAACCAGATTTTCACCTGCAGAGAGAGGAAGGAAGAAAATGAGGAGTGAGAAAAGTTCTGCGTAAAAGGCGCAGCGTAAATTACGCGCGGCGTGTGAAGCGCTCACCTGCGAGTCTTTGAGGCCCAGTTTGGACGCCAGCTTCTTCCTGTCGGGTTTGCTGATGTATTTCTGTTTCTGGAACATTTTCTCCAAGGCTTTGCGCTGCACGTCGGAGAACACCGCCCTCCTCAGCATCCCTCTCCGGGGCTTCCCTCTGGCGGCGAGGGGCCACGAAAAAGTCCCGGGGATGGGAACGACTGATGAAGATGCTGCAAGCAGAAGAGAAAGTGGAACCTGTTAGACTTTGTTTTGACCTTTAAAGCCTCCCCGACATCACACACTGGGCTCTGTGTGAACATACTGATTCCTCTTTAAGGCCGTATACTTTTCACTGCACTGGAAGGTTCCCCCTCCTCTGGATCTGTGCAATACGTCTCCGTTTTGAGTGAAATGGCACGAGGTGACTAATTAGCACATTGGCCGGTCCCCAAACGCATTGGTATGGTAAAGAGGTAGCATATCCTTTAAGGAGCCCTGTGAGGGCGGATAGAGGAGTTAATAAACCGTGAACGGTAATTGTGTAGTAATGAACTAACGCAGAAAAGACTCTGGACAGGCGGCGAAGGCCATATATTATCGAACAAAAGGAGATTTACACTTTCAAACTAAACACAACTGCATACCAGAATACTGATGCCCGGAGGGGGGAGAGAGCGAGGAGGGAGAGGGGGGAATTTTTTTCTTCGTGCCTTCAAATCATTTTCATCAGATGAACACGAAAAGCTTTTTTCAGGACGCGGAGTTGTTTTGTTGAGGCATTCAAGCTGAGCGCGTGAAAAGACTCCATCTCTGAATGAAAAGCGACTTTATGGACTTTTCCAAGAGATTATTCTTTATCTCAACACGTTGATTGGCCCCGCTCGGAGAATAGAGGAACGTTTAGGGAGAGAGAGAGGGCCGAGCTCGGTGTGAGCTGCCCTGTGAGCGCGCATGGGCAGCAAACTGGACGCGCTTTACTTGAAAATCCCACACACACACACACACACACACACCTTCCCTCTGCTAACTGGACGTCCCGTCCTGACTGTTGCTGCCCCTGTGGCCGCAGCAGAAATCAAGAACAACGACGCGCTATGTGGTCTTGTGAGAATATTGAAAACTCTCAATAGCGCCTAATAGGGAAATTAGTGCATGACTGGTTCACGCCTTTGCCCCCCTCCCTGGTAAAAGTCACTCTCGCAGAGGGGTGTGTGTGGGTGGTTTCGCCCGGTGGGAGCTGACCAAATTGGTCACGGTGCTGAAGGGGGCTTTGTTGGCCCGCCGCAGCGGCCCGGTGGCCCCCCGGGCTCTGTGGGAAAACGCGGGGACAGGGAAATGCCAAAACGCCCCCCAATGGGAAGCGAGGGGGGGACTATAACTCGCCACCCCGCCTCAAATTTAGAGCGTGACGATTTGGGATAATTGGTTAATTAGGGGGTGGGTGGGTGGGTCCGGGTTAGGGGCCATGAGCCAGCGCTCCCCCATTAATAAGACAGTGATTTCTTCTTTCTGCTAAAAATCTATGACGGGGGGTGAAAGTGTTTTACATCTAAATGCAATTAGTGCAGACAGATTTCTGAACAGGCTGACAGAGGTGAGGCCGTGAGAGGGGGGGGGGGGGGGGGGGGGCACCTACCTGGTAAATATGGCGTCCTGAATATGGGGTGAAAGGTCCCGTCAAAGCACGGCACGGGGAAGCTCTTGGAGTGCAGGTGGTGGAGTGCAGGTGGAGAGGACGCTGTGGAGGAAGATCACGTGTTAGAATCACCTGTGAGCGTGAACTCAGCGTGTGTGTGTGTGTGTGTGTGTGTGTGTGTGTGTGTCTGCTCACCGGTCTTTGGTGAAGGTGCCAGGATGGCGCTCACTCCAAACTTGAGGAAAGTTGCGTCCTTGCTGCTCGGCACTGACGTTTTGGGCGAGCACGATTCGCGCGTCGTGGCCAACGCGTGCGCGCCGCTGAAGGACACGGTGGTGGTGGCCGCGGGCACGGAGGCGCTCGCTGACGGGACAGTCCGGTTTACGAAGGCGGCCGCGGCGGCGGTGGGGCGGCTTATCCGGAGCAGGTCCTCCACTAGAAAGCTCGAGTGCGTCGGGAAGACGGACGGCAGCGTCTGGTGCAGCGGCAGGGCGGCGGCGGGCCGGTACAGCCCCGGGTACAGGGCGGGAGGCGCGAGGACGCTTGGGATCATCATGGTCCCGGTTTGAAAAGAGAAAAATGTGAGATACTCCTTGTGGTGGCTGCGGGAGAAGGGCTCGTGTGAATGGCTGCTGACTCCTCTGGTCTCTCACTCTGGGGAGAGCAGTTTTATAGCGGCCTGCCCCTCCCTCCCCACCCGGGCCCTCAGCTCGGGGCCTGACAGCCTCAACAATGAGGCTCAACAAAGTTCTCCACATGGGTCGCTTTCATGCCGCATCCCGGCCTGCTGATTGGCCAGAGGACGCAATTTATGATTGCATTAGACTTCATAAGCAAGCAACACACAATGTCCTCCACACAAAGAGGCTCGGTCATCAAGTCTGCACGTTGGCCACTTTCCTTTCACTTGGCTTTGTTTGGCGCGGCCTAATTAAAGAGCAATCTGCACAGATTAATGAGCAGAGATCATTAATCTGTGCAGGACACAAACACGCTCCTCAGAAATCAAATCAAATATTCTTTGATTCTGTTTCATAAACTTTAAACTCTTAATATTTCACTTATTTTTAGGTTGCGCTGTATAAATTCAGAATCATTGTCTGACCCGCAGACGCCGCCAGCAGCTCCGATGTAAATCACTTTTAGGCTTTCATTGGATTCTCAACACTCAATCTGGCCCTCGTCATGGAATAATGTCTTAAAGGGATTTCTGCTATCAAAACGCTTTAACAGATGTGTTAAATATCACTCTGTCCTCTGTGCACATGCAGCCTTCATTCATGGAGTGCGCGCAGAGCCGCAGCAGCTCAGCTCAGCGCCGCACAGGAGAAGTGTGCGGCCTGAGCCGTGCGCTCCTGATCCTGTTAACCATGAACTAACTGTCACCCTCAGCTGCGGAGGAGGCGCCCCTCGGCCCTTTCTCTCCTTCCCTCTCCGGCTTAAAAAAAGAAAAAGAAAAAGCCCAGAGGAATAAAAAAAAGAGAAAAAGCTTTATTTCTAAAGACGGTTTTGTTCTGCTATTTTAACCGGCTGAATAAAAGTGCATCTGTGATTTGATTTAAAACGCATTCATATGAGCGGACACTGAGAGCCCAAATAAAACTCTTATTAAAGCGACTTGGAGCCTGATAGTCGTGTTCTGTCAGCTTTGCCCTGAAAACCCGTTAAAGCAGAGCAATCAGGCGCAAACACACACACACACACACACACACACACACACACAGGGAGGAAAAAACAAAGAGCTCCACTTAGAAATGTTTATTAATTCTTTGGTTTATTAATCTTTATTAATTGTGTCTTTTATATTTAGACTTTAACACCTTTAAGTTTATTTATGTGAAACTGTTTTTTTTATATTAAGAACAAAATAAATTAGATTTGGAATGTTTGATATTTTTTATGAGTTAAAAATGTTTCATGTGAATTAAATTACAGAGCCTCATTCACGGCGCACGCGGCGTGTCCGCTTCATTCATCTGCGGCTCGGTCAGTTTGCATCATTTGGGATCAGCTCAAATCATGATGAGTGCTGCGACATCAGTCTCATATAAACCGGCCACAATCCGGTAATTAAAAGGGGAACGCCTCCGTGAAATGCTCCTTTGGAGAGGGAGAGAGTCCGCGCGCATCCGAGGTGCGCGTTAACACGGCGCTGCCGCCTCCACCGCAGCTACACCTCCGAGTCAGGAACAAGACCTTCAAAGCTTTTTATGAGCCCATATTCCTTCACTTGGCGGCCCGAAATCCTCCTTTTGTGCGCGGTAAGCAGATGGTTAGCAGGAAGCATGGGCTGCTCGGGCTGACCGAGACTAATTTGGACGAGCTTTGCAAGCTTGCCACGTCCCGGGCCGCTTTACCAGGCCGGGGGGAAACAGCTGGCTGCGCTGAATTAAAGCCATTAAAAGCACATCTCTGAAATATTACACAACAAACAACACCACCCGCCCTCACCTCCGCCCGCGGGCCTGAGGCCTCTCCACCCCGCGGAGAATTACTGGATGATGTTTCAGCTCCAACACTGAATCTATTTATTTAACAGAATTATTATTTAATGCGTCACGTGTTTAAGCTTTCATTTTAATACTGCAGCAGCTCATTTGCATAAATAATTGTCATGTTTAATGTGATCTTTCATCTTCCTTCATATTCATATCGCCCTTCAGTGACACGGCGTCATAATGTCTCCTCAGGGAGTTCCTGCTGGTGTTTATCTGCACGGAGGATTCCTCAGATATGATTCTATGTGTCCAACAACAGACTCACACTCAGACTCTTATTCCTGCTGCAGACACACACACACATACAGTCAGTGTGAGTCTAATATCGGATTGTTCCACTCTGTCCGGCTGCGCGCTGCCACTTTACCACACAGATGAACTTAACCATTGTCTTGGCTCCCTTTCTGCTTCGTTAAGTGAAAGGGGCTGAGTAAATATGTTACCCATGCATGAGGGGCTCTCTATGGGCCCGTCCATTGTGCCGCGGGTCCGACAGGTGGTTAACTGTTTATTATTCCCTCATTATTTATCGGTGACGTGGACGCACCGAGGAACGGGAACTCCCCATCCTTTCACTTGAACCGGGGGATGAACAGATTGTGCTGACTGGTTAGCAGCCTCGTATATGACAGCGGTCACCAGTCCATCCATCTCAGCGGCCCCACCCTCCCCTTACAGCAGCCATTCAACCTCCATCAGGGGTTTGGTAAATGAAACGCTTTATTTTCAGTTAACACGTCCAGTCCGGAGGGATTCACGGGGTTTCTGCAGCAGTGCATGCTCCGACCTGCAGCAGTAACACTGCCAGTAAAGCTGCTTAAAGTTTAGAGCTAAATAAAGCTGAATAAATGAAGCTAATTATGAGGATTTCTTTCTAAACTAACTCAAATATTTTTGTATTTCTCCACATTTATTTCAAAGTTATACTCATGCCGTTGCAGATTCAGATTTTAAATATAAAACACGACACATTGTTAGAGATTTAAATACAGAAATGTTCTTAAATTAGCTCCACATCCACTAAATGTTGCTTGTTTATTAATAAATCGTTTAAAAATGAGCCAAAAAAATAAAAATAAAATAACAGCCAGAAATGAGTTCTTCTGCATAATAAATACATATTTTTGACACTTAATTCTGCTAATATGACAAATTTGGTCTGTAATTGTACTTTGAGTTAAATTTAATGAAGCATTTTCCATTTGTTTTACTACTTTCTGATATGTCTGCACTAATTTGTCAGACTTTTTTTCTCACATCTTAAAATCAAAGCTGGAGAAATAAAAATAAATTCTAGACGGGGCTATAATAAGTGACAAACTAGGTGCATATGAATCAATATGCGCCCAACAATATAAATCTGAGTGTGAACTCAGTAAGTGCTGAGTGGATATGCATGCAGTGGATGATTATGTGCAGCAGCTTCATGTGTCCATGTGCAGATTACAGCGTGCAAAGTCTTCACATCAAGCTGAAGTGAATCCTCGCTCCTGCCATGTGAAGTTAACCAAACATCTATTTCAGTTTGTGACCGGGCTTCACCTCAGCCAGCGGCTGCTGCGGCTCCCACTCGGGGCGTTTTGGCCGCGGGTTCACCCTCAGCTCGCCGGTGGCGATGCAGGTCTCTGCACAGCATCTGGCTCAGGCTGCTCAAATAATAAAAAAAAAAGAAGAAACCCCGCTCAACACTGAGCGAATTAGCAATGCCACAAGATTCAGAAGAGCAGTGACAAGCATTAAATCGATATTAACTTTGTATTAAACATGGGCCCCTCCCTCTTCCCCAAATGGACTGGAGCCATATCAGCGCACAAAGCGCTCTGTATGAACTCTGGCTGCACCTGTTCCCTCTTACTTGGCCATGGGAGTTCAACTTCTTAGTTTCACCCCAGGCTTTCTTCATTTCATCTGCTTCACCCCACACTGGATTCTTTCAGTCCGGCTTTTGTCATCATTCCTGATCTCATCTTCACCCCCGACGTGTTTACAACTCATCAGATCACGTCATTGAGAACATTTTCATTAACTGCTCCAACAAGAAGTTCCAACTTCCAAAGCACAGAAGCCTCTCAGCAGAGCTGCTCTTTTTCAGGGTCCAGACTGGGACACTTCGCCTCCCCTTTCTTTTTAGCTGTTCATTTATTAGCAGTTGTCAGTATGGATGTCGAGTGGTGTCCTAATCCTCTTAAAGCGCATGTTGGTACAGTTTGCATATCATTTTCTCATCTTAGCGAAAGGCCACAACCCTCCCTATTCACTGGGATTCCCTGTCCTCTTTCAGTGCAGCCACAGCCAAAAGCATTAGCATAATCTGACAACCAATACCATTGTCCATGACCTTGTATGCAAAGTTAATTGCTCATTAATACCAGACAAAACAGAGGGGTGCAGAGGAAGCACAGTAGTCCCCCTAAATCCTTGTTTTAGAGGGAACGAGGCAGGCAGGTGGAACATCCTCCGCCGGCTCATTAAACTCCACCTGAAACTGTCTGAATTTATTCAGATCCAAATATTTGAATTCTGACATCTGATGCTCAAAAATACTCTGAATCAAGTCGTTGCTGCTTAACCAGCCTCTAGTTCTAATAATAATCTAGCAGTGATATTGCATTATGTCCACACACACACTCGCACTCATACAAAGACTTGCACACACTCCCTCAAAAGTATATACAATTTGTCACAGTGGCTCAAGCGGTAATCAATTGCAAATGTATCTCTCTGCAAGTTTAATCTCATCTCTACATTAGTTTCACGGATGCGGGGCGATTTACCAAAAAAAAAAAAAAAAAAAAGCCTCCGCTCTGAACCCCCACCCCAAGCACCTGGCAGCCTTTTTTGGGGTAGCGTCATGTAAACACCCACCGCTCCAACGGGTGCCCCGTCTGAAGACCCAAGCGTCACCGCGCAGCACGGAAAAGAAGGCCAGGCTGTGTGGTTGTCAACACCGGTTTAGCTTAGGAGTCCCGTCGTGACATTAGCGCTGACTCTCCTGCTCATGCTGACCTTCGAGCACTTGTTTGATATAGATATAGCCGCTAATATCTGATTAATATGGAATGAACAGGCAGTGGGACGGGGTTCAGGAGGCCACCACATGCAGCTGCCTAATACTGTCTTTGTGCTCTGCAGAGCTGCACAGCCGGCTACGACAAGTTTAGATGCATGAAAAATGCAATAAAATGCTACGTGCACCAAAATGAGGCGCTCAAAAAGTTTGCTTGATGCACGCACGGTGAAAAACAACAAGCAATCTGCCGCTTTTTCATCTTTCCAAGAAAGTTCTGCAAAACCTGCCGACGACTCTGGCCTGGAGGTTTGTTGTTTACTGGGGCTGGAGTCTTGAAGTGTGTGTGGGAAGGGTAGCTGTGCAGGGCAGTGAACAAGAAGAAGAAGAAGAAGAAGAAGGAGGTATGAATGGGGAAAGAAGGGGCTTGGGTGGAGGAGGGGATGCTTGACGGACTTCACTGCCTGTTGGCCCTGTAGCATTGATGCCGTGTTGGCCATATAATCGGATTGCCAGTGGGTGAAAGTGAGCCCGGGTGCTTATGTCAGTTTGCGTCTCGTCAAGCTGAATAATACGCATGGCCAGGGAGTGAAGCGGACGCTTGCCATTGAGAGCTCTCAGTACTTGTGGCTAAGCATTTCTAAAAGAGAGAAAAAGCCTCATTGGATTCATATATAATTCTCACTCAAGCGTTTTGATGCATTTGCATAACAGGAGGAAACCAGTGATCTTTTCAGCACTGCTGCTGCTCCTGCTGCACAAGTGTGTGTGTTTGCATGTGCCACTGTGTGTGTGTGTGTATTTGAAAGGGCCCTAGCTGAGTCCTGCATAAACAAGGCTGGACACGGTTCTTGCACTTGGCCTCTCATGATTAATCGAAGATCAACAACAAAAACGACAGAACATTTAGCTTTTTCCACTTATCTTCTTTCACGTTGAGGGAGAAAAAAGAAAAAAGAAGCAGAGCTGGGAGCCAGAGTTCAGTGTTTATGTTGTCATGAATGAACATGACCAAAGAAAAACATGGCTGACCTTCAGATTCTGTGGATTTCACTTGAAAAGTTTCAAGCAGATCTTTTCTGATCTTCTATTTCAAACCGGTGATTTTTTTTGCTACATCGGCTGAGGCTCCTGTTGAGTTTGGCTGAACTGAAACATCGTTCAGTAGAAGCATTTTATGATCTTCCAAAACTGATTTGGACAAAATACATGTTTACTTTATAAGCTGATTTACTTTTTTATGCATTGTTCTCATGTGTTGTTTTAGCCAAAGATCATAGCCTAATATCATTTAGCCTTTTTAATCAATAAGACAGAGTCACTAGTGCTAATTGTCATTTTAAAATTCAGCTCCAACAAGACAATATAGTTCTGGACTGTCCTGACCTCAATCCAAGGGTTTCACTTTAAACAAGACTGACGGCAAGAAAAGCCCCAAAAACAATGAAGTGGCTGCAGTACAGGCCTAAAGCAGAGTATCATCAGCGTAGAATGTGAGTCTGTTAATGTCCTTGGTTCTTCACACAGTCACTGACTAGAAATGATATGACACCAAACAGTTTTATTGAAATCTTAACGCTGTCCTTTTGGTCCCCCAAAATTGTGGGGTCGTAACGGAGTGGCTCATTCTGAAGAAAAAATACAAAATGACCTGAAATACAAGAGACGAGGCTGCCGACAAAGGTTCAGAGCGAGAAGCACACTGGACTCATAATACCAGACATTTAACAACTTATTGACATTTAGAATTAGAACCAGTATCACCAATCATGACTGATAGAAAATTAATAAAACAATTTTTAGGACGTGAGAGCGAAGCAAAAATACAAGAAATGATCCAATTCTAGCTTCTTGAATATAAATACTTGCTGATTGTCTGTTATGTCATTGTTAATTAAACATCTTTGGGTTTTGATTGGACAAAACAAGAGCATGTGACCTCCTGCTGAGAGCAGTGTCTTGCAGAACAAGACCAAAATATAAGAAAACACGTAACTCCTAATGCACTGTATCCTTTTCTATTATCTACTCCGCATCGGTCATGGAATAATCCATCGGCACAAAGTTAAATATTTGAGTTGCAGATGGTAAACCAAGCATCCGTTGATAAAGCCGTGACAGCGGCCACATGCTTTGAAACATCTGCAGGCCTCAGCGTGAGGTGGCAGTTAGCTGGCGGCCTGCAGCGGAAGCTGACACGGCCGCTGCGGCGCTCTTCAACCCGGATGTGGACCGTGAGCTTGGTCCATTTACCCCGTTGAAACTCTGCGATGCATGATGACCATGAGGATGGTAAGGGTCTTTGGTTATACAGACAGCAATAATGTGGACTGACTTTCCACACAGCAGACCCCCCAGGTCTGATTCCTGGAGCAGTCAAAGTCTTGCATCTCAAAGTCAGATACAGCCATTTGGAGCCACTGGCCTGTGCTGGTTCTCAGTCCCAGTGTGGCCTGTAATTGATCCCATCATTGCATTATGAGTGATCCAATAGGCCGTAGGTGAGGTGACCTCTGTTGCAGCAGGTCTTTAACGCCCCCCTTCTGCTTGTCAGTTCTCCAAACCATCACTCGTCTATCCCTTTCACCATGTCCTGCAGTCCATTTCCCCCTTTCTTCTTCTTCACGCCTCCTCTCTCTTCAGGTTTAGCAGCCATGTTGAGCTCTGAGCCATTCGGAGCTTAATGAGCGAGAAATGACACAGTTTATCCAGATCAGAGACAGTGAGACGCAGAACTACCCTAATGTTTTTATTCCTCCTGCTATCAGCGGAGTGAACAAAGAGACCCCGGGGTTGCAACTTGCCTTTCATGAAGAACTCATGACCAGGATGTGGGGTTAAGCCAGTCCACCAGAAACAACATGGAAGACCCAAAACATTCAGAAACTTTACAGATGACTGCTGAAGTCGATAAACCTTCAAACTTTTCCATTTGTCTTCCTCCAGAGATGCATTGAGGTTTATCTCAGAGTACTTTGTATATTATTTTTAGCTCAAGAGTTTTCCTTAGAGACCTCTTGTACTTGCACAAAAGCTGCATAGAGCAGGCAAGGGGAAGGGTCACCTATTGCAGAGTGACCTCTGCTCTGCAGGGCCAAATGATAAGACACTTAAGGTCAAGGAGAGCACAATGGCCTGAGAGAGAGTCCACTCCAAAGACAACAAGCCGCAGAGCAGGAATTTGAAACTTTCACTCTGCTTAAGAAAAATCACTTGAGGTAAAGCTTCAAGAAGAGACGCTCCTGCTTTCATTTGGTAAAGTACGAGCCAGGTTGGATGGAATGAGCTCAACCTGCTCTTAAACCTCGCCTTCTGTCTATGAAACTTCTGACCTATTGTTCGCCCCGCCACACACAGAGTTTTTGATCCTGGTTGTTTTACTTTCTAGTTTTCATGGGACAGCGCGATTCCAGCTATTATCCATGGCCACGGTTCCCCTTTAACGTTTTCCCATCGTCTTCGCCTTTGTGTCTACGGTTTGATGGATCTTTACAGTTTCTTTTCTCTGAGGCAGATACAGTGGGACGAGCAGAGACTAATTGATCAACAGAGAAGCAAATCTCAGTGTCACAGTCTGGGAGTCCAACCCTATTAGCTTTACGACGTGTGTCCAACAGCCAGCGCAGCCTGCCCAGATCTCCGACAATCTCCGAGATCCCAGCAGATGGAAATTATAGCTACCATTTGTTGTTGGAGGCAGATGGATAGTTTTACTCATGCAAGCTGAGAAACAGAAGTTTCTGCAAGATCTTAACCACAGTCTGTGTTTGCAGCTTGTGAGGAACGGTGTGTGAAAGCAGGCGAGACGCCAAACAGGCGATCACGATATAATGAAAGATTTACAGAATAATGACACATATGTTCCAATTTTACACCATTCATTGAGCTGGGGACAATATTTCAAGGATTAGAGATGACAGCCCATGATAGGCCGTCTCCTGAGTCCAGGGATCACGGCTGCATTCACATGCAAAGAGCCGACACACACATTTAAACAGACACACACACACACTTTGAAGTTTTTACTCGCCCTTCATATGAAAATAAACTTTTTAATGACCGACCAGCGCAAAAAATGTCACATGATCACAATCGGCATGTTCCCTCCCAAAAAAAAAAAAAAAACACCTCATGATGATAATGGCGTTGACGGCGCACGGAAAAACTAATTAATAAAAGCACTATCAATTCATTCGCTATTGCAACGTCTGACAAAAGGAGCAGAAAGACGAGTGCATGAGAGCAAGAGACAGTTGGCCAGGGTTGCCAGTTGAGAAAGCTCTATTCAGAGCCCTCGAGCTCCTTCATACTCACACAGGAGATGACAAAGAGCACCAGTTAATTAGCAAGAAGTAGCATCTCAAGGAGGGCTGCGAAGAAAACCTCCATTCACTCCCTCTGCTCACCTCTCGCTTATGAGAAAGACTGAAGGGTTGGAGCGGAGGGGGTGGTGTTGACGAGAGAGCAGGCTAAGCTGAGGCTGAGAGCCCGCATGGGGCTGCCTTTGCTTGATTTAATTTGGACAGTCACTCCTTTAATTTGCAAGGTCATTGTATCTGACGGGGAGTTTCTATTGAGGCTGGCGAACAAGTGAAGGCCTTGGAGTGCAAGTCAACGATGGCTCCTCTTCTGTCCTCCTTCTGGATGAGACGCGGCGGCGGCGGCGGCGGAGGAAAGAGGATGAGAAGAGAAGGAGGGGATTTGAAGTTTTAATTAAGGCACTTCTCCGTTTCAAAGCAGACTAATTTAGCCATAGTTCCTCACAAGTGTATGAGACGATTGAAACAGAGGTGAGGGAGAGGGCTGGCAGGGACAGCCTATATTAGATCTATTGTTGAAGAAGATTTTGAAGTGCTTGAATGTGTCATTAAAAAGAAAGTAACAGTTGGAGAAAAAAAAAGACAAGCAATCAGTTGGCCTACTTTTGCCTCAGTAAAAAAGATCTGGACAAAATCTTTATGTCCATTTAGAAAATTCACCATTCCACCGTGCAGAGTTTGATTTAAAACTTTACAAAAGCAGGTAAACTCGGATTTTTCTGCAGTGAAAGTGCAGATTAGGAAATGGTGTAAAGACCCGAGTAATTAGCATTTACCGTCGGACCAGGAGCAGAAGGGCAACAGCTTGCAAATAAATCTCTGATGGAGGAGAACCTGGTTGGGTTTAAATGCTGGTTTTGTTTCACTTGTTTAAACGGAGGCCTGATCAGAGCAAAGGAACTCCCCGAGGTCCAACAGGCTGAGGCTGCAGACAAAGGTAGGCCCGAGCTTGTGCTGAGGTCCCAGAGGACTGAGGAATATGCAAAGCCCCGCACCTCCACACACACTGAGGCTGAATTTGAATGGCTTTAAAACCAGGCTGCACCATAAGGAGGCAACATTCAGCTCCTCCAGCCACTTGGTTTTACATGTAAAGGTTAGAAAATGTAAATGTGTGACAGTGAGTGGGGAAGTCAGGGGTTTAAGAATGGAAATGCGTGTTTGTATAGTGACACTGTTGGGAGAGAGGAAGGCTAATTAGCAGTCAAACAAATTTAAAAAATGATGAATAACTGTAAACTTTGTTTTTAAATGTCCCTCACACGCGGGAGGATTAAATCAGAAAAGAATGAGAGGGCTGAGTTCATTGCCCGTGACAGACAGTGTCAATCAAACCGCCGTGTGGAAAGGCTCACCGCCCAGGTCTTTGAGGCCGCATTGACTCCCTGTTCATCTTCACTGCACAGTTTCTACACTGCTGAGAAACGTGTTTGGCTCCATGCTCGCTTGTACTTTTCAGAAAAGACACGTCAACAGAATAATTAACTTTCGTCTGCCGTTTACCGGCCAGCTGCAGCAGTGGAAGCTGCAACCACCGTGAAACATACTCCATTAGTAACAGTAACAGAGCTGAATTAAAGATTCTTTACTTCTTTTCTTTAAAAATCAGAAATAAACAATAACTAATAAAGTTTGGAGGATTTTCACCTCTGAGGTCTGATGAAGGATTAAAGGACCAGTGTGTAGATGTGAGGGGCCTAATCGCTGCATTGCTACGCTCTAATGCAAAGGAGAACAACACTTTAAAGAGGACCCACTCCCACTGTAGATATAGAACGATAATTTTAAGTAACAAAAATGAAAATATTCTTATTTTAAAAAGGTGACTGTACATGCATGAAAACATAGTTATGAATATTTTTTCCCATGTCTGCCTTACTCTGAAAATAAAGTCCTTAAATCTGACACACTGCACCTTTAAATGTGTTTGATGCCAGAGAGCCACAAGATCATGTATGTGCCAAAAACTGCAGTTCCCCAGACGTCCACTTGAGGCTGGCTGCAGAAGTGAGTCAGTCTCCATAAGTCCCCATGTTAGACAGCAGAAATAAACATGTTTACAGCCTGGTACAAAAACAGTTTTGGTCTCTGTAGCTAATTTCCCCGTTCATGACAACTGTACTGAGGGTGAATTTATATACAACTCACCTGTTCACATTATATTAAGGCTTAAAGTTATGCAGGATTAAGAGCGTGGACGCTTTGATTGACAGGTGACAGTGGCTTGCCTGCCTCAGCTCCAAATATGCTCCATGTCTTGGTTTAGCCAGGAGCCGGTGAAGCCACCACACTCTGAGCTTCACCAAGGTTCTCCAGAAACCTGCAGACAACCGGACACTACATCCGTGTTTTATACAGTCTGTGGTTTCAGTGTTGGCTCTTGTTAACCATGACTAACTTCAACAAAGTAGTCGTAACCAACCTTAACCAGGGGGGTCTCCCCCCGGTCCTGTCATAAGTCGATATATGCAATATGCTGAGTGGAAAGTCTGAATCCGCCTGGACTACCGACACAGAAAGGTCTCAGAAGAGTAAAGCAAAGCAGCAGTACATCAGAAGACAGTGCTTGTTCACTGACTGAAGGTATTTAGTAACTTCCGACCTCTGATCACTCAGGATGAATCAGTCAGCTCATCCTGTCGGACTCTTCCTGCAGCCAGGAAACTGCTGACAGGAGCCACAACAGCGCTAACTAGGCCCTTTAGACGTGCAGGCTAATGGTTAGCTCGCCGGGATGCGTCCCTCTTTATGTGTCAGCGACAGAGGGCAGCACTTCTGCTTCCTGCCGGATCAGCTGTCAGATTTTAAAGGAGCGCCCAAACTATAGGACGTGATCATACAGCCGCAGCCAGGAACAAACAGAGGAATGTGGATGGAGGAAGCGACAAAATAACGCTACCCACGTCTGATTCGATGAGATCAACGAACCCTGATCGTGTTTCAGTACGTCCTGAATGTCCAAACAGCAGCGTCGAGCCTTCACTGATCAGCACGGAAACGTTGACTGTCCATTTTGTGAGTCATGAAGGTTTGTAAAGACTTTTTTTTTTTTTAAGAGAAGTGTGGAGACTTTGGGGAGGGATGAGGAGGAGGAGGAGGGTTCGTGGGGTTGTGCTCAAATCCCCCAGAAAATTCAAAGTGAGGGAGTCGGAGGGGGTGGATCTGCCAGAGGAGGAGGGTGGAGGGTGATGTATGGAAGCGTAAGAGTAAGAGTTTATTCACTGGTGTCTGAGGGAGCCTTTCAGAGCCACTGAGTCAGTGTCTATAGCGGGGCAATCAACCATAGGACTAGGAGGCTTTATCTCTAAAATACAACCCCACCTCCACCACCCCGCTCCACCCTTCAAACACACACACACACACTCTGTCTCACACACATACACACTCTCTGGTACCTGTGAGAGCCTCTCATGTGCGGCTAAGGGTGCCATTGAGGGAGACAGGAGGGAGAATGGCTGTGAGGGACAAACAATCCTGAGGAGTCTATCATTCTGTGTGGTGTTGTCTTAGAGCCTGAATAGAGCCAGTGTGACCTGCCCACTACCACCTCCTCCTCCTCCTCTCCATCTACTCCTCCTATCTGCTGCCAACCACCACCACCACCACCCAGCATCCCCCAACTGTCCTACCAATAATTATCGTCAGCTGCACTTTCACAAACAGGCGACCGTCTCTTCCAGCCAACACAAATCATCCGTGATTTTAAATGTGTATCCAAAATATCTTCTAAATTTGGAGCACCTGATTTTTCAAGAGCTACTTCATCCAAATGTTGAAGGTCCTGAGCGAAAACGTTAAAGTTGATCTTGAATTCAACTCTAAAAAATGACGTATCGCCGTGAGAAGCTCTTCTGTGGGACAGACATGTTCTCACAAAGCTCATTAATAATCTTCAGCAGAGCAGACTGCCGTCAGGTTACTCACAGATTTAATGTTTAATTGGCGACATTTGCAAATTTGAGTTTGCTACACAGCTCTCGTCAGCATTCACTCTATACAGTTTACAGCTTCTCCTACATGCAGTTGGGAAGTTTAAATTCAATTTTACAAGTTTCCTGAGATACAAATATAAATACAAATACAAAAAAAAAAAGACCTGTAGACTTGAAAATCTAAATTTAAATGCTCATCAGTGGCAGCGATCAAACCACAGTTACAAAGAAATCACGTTCATGAGTTTTAAAGTTGCCGATATGGAAGGAAAAACAGATTTTTACGCTCCAGACATTTATCAGTGTTAATGATTTTCTACATGATCAAATGGAAATAAAGTTCTGAATAACTGAGGCTGCTTACTCTTGTAATCATGCCACGATGAAACGTCTCTTTTCCCTCTTCACCAACATTTTTATGGTCATATTCAGGGAAATGTTGCTGATAAACTGCTTAAATATGCTCATATTGGTCAGGATTTACCTCCAGTGCTAACCCTCAGGGAGGACGCAGTGTGTGACGCATGACACAAGGTGGAAAGTGAAGATGTGGAAGTTGGGCCGGTGGGTTCAGGCGAATTATGACCCTGCTTTCTGTCCTGTGCAGCGACTCGTCCATCGAGCTCCGCTCTGTGGGAAAATCAGGAGGACCATGTCTTATCCAAACATATGGTCTCTGATTCCCTCGGCCTGATCTGTCTGCAGCATCTGTTGCCAAGTGCACCACACAGACGGACACTGTGACCAACAGCATTGTGTAGCTGTGTGTGTTAGTGTGGATGACACTAGCAGAGAAGGCCAGTGGGGGTACCCAGGGTTGGCTGAAGGGGTACGGGGAGGGAACGGGGCTGGTGGCTGCTGGGGGGGTACGAGGGCACCAGAAGGGCGTAAAGAGAAAGGCAGAGAATACAGTCATTACCCACCCAGGGCTATTCCTCTCTGGCCCATTAGCTGCTGGCGGCCGTGACCAATTGGGTTTTGTCGCTCCTAGCAGGGTCATCCAGTGGTGGTCTGGGGCCTTTTCTATAATGGACGCTCACTCAGCCGTCCTCACACAAAAACCTTTAAGAGGGGAAAGAAATTCTCTCCCTGACTCTCTCTCTCTCCCTCTCTCCTCTCCCTCTCAGTTTAAAAAGACCCAGTCAGGCAAGAAAGAGAAAGAGTGAAAAGTGATCATGAAAAGAGATTTGTTGCGATGTGAAGCGCGCAGGGAAGTGATCGTTTAGCCACACGTGGGGTGAAGGGACTTCCATGGCAGTGGGTCTTGTTAACCCTCTTGACTCGTATGCCAGAAAAAAAAAAAACAAATCAAATTGTTCCGTGCCTCAAAGTCCGAGGACGGGACGCGGCTCCTTGTGGGAAAAGCTCCCGACTTCACAACTGGCGGCGTGTGTAATTTTCAAAGTGGAAAGGAGGAATTTGAATAGGCCGTGGCAGATTATCCACCGTGTATGAACACTGATCCTTGAACTCGGCAAAGATGTTTCTCCGCGTTTCTGGTTCGGTTCCACGCGGCGGCTCGACGGAAACAGGTGTGAGAGAGGCTGGAGGTTAATCTGAAGATTCTCTGATTGAACAGCAGCTCTGCTGCTGCTGCTGAATCCTCTGAATCAAACTCACCACCTCAAACATCTCCTTCATGGAAGAATCTAACGTTCCTTTAACTATTTTTTGGTCTTTGTTCCTGAAAAGTTCAGGATGTTTTAAATGTGCACATGTATGCATATTCCATCCTGTATGAGTTGTGTGTGTCTGTGTGTGTCTGTGTGTGTGTGGGTGTGTTTTTTCTGTCCAGTCCGTAGCTGAATAAAAGGCCAGTTAGCCACCTAGCGGGCTACTAATTCTCCATGTCAAATACAATGGCTGCAATTATATGGTAATCAGTGTTGGTGGCTCATACCTTTCTGCTGCTTTCTTGTGAGTGTGTGTCTGGCCAAGCTGCTCCTCAGGGAGACGGTTAGTCACGGCTTATTATTGACCCATTAGACACCCGTCCCCACTGCCAGAAAGAAACCAGTCGGCTCGCAGGCCCCCGCGCTGCTGCATTCACTGCACAACAACAAGGACGACGTCGAGAGGGGGACCCAGCACGAAGTTAATCATTTTTGTTATCCGCGGAACAAAATCTGTGTGAAGAGTAGTGATTTTTAAAAAGTGTTTTTTGCACTTTCAGAGAGTTTTGTCCAACTTCAACTGTTCCAACATCCATTTATGTAGCAGTGAGACATGAAAATAACTTTTGTGCAAAGATAGTGATTCTTATTTCAGTGTACTCGAATCAAGATGCACCTAAACTCTGTTACCACCAAACAGACGTCAATATGATGGATTATTCAATCTAAAAAAAGATAGTATAAAGCCATATAAATGAATTAAAAACTGCAGAAAAAGTCCCGAAAAATCTAGTGGACATGTTTCATAATTTAGGAGCTGAAAGTTGCAAACACAGTCAGTGTTTGGCAGATTTTATTCCACCGTTTTAAAACTTTTACTCTCTGTTCTTCATCATCATGCAAAGCACGCCGACAACATGACGCAAGCCCGTGAAGATATTCTCTTTCAAAAACATGTCGCCTCTTTGTCGCTTCTTCTCTCCGTCCTATAATCGACAAATGTGTTGTTTTGATATAATCCCCCAGATCTGTCAACTCTGAAGCTTGCCCTCTTGCCCCCCCCCCCCCTCCATCCCTCCACCCTGCAACACACCCACGCAGACCCCCTCTTCTCTGCCACCACCACCTCCTCTCCCGGTCTCCACCCCTGCAAAGCAAAGCTCTCTTTGTTAACCTAATGTGCTTTTACCAGTTGCTTTCTGCCAGCGAGACATCTGCTGTGTGCAACCAGTCAATATTGTGGGGACAGTTCAAAGCGGCCAGTTCATTATCTGTGTCAGCTTAACAACCCAAAGGTAGCGGTCTAAGGGACACAAGGAGGAGGAGGAGGAGAGGGGGTAGGAGGAGAGGAGGAGGAGGAGGTGGAGGGGGGGACACAATGTGAGAAGACACAATGGACTCCTCATTAACCAGTGATTTATCATGATAGGATGCCCAGTTCAACCTTTGGCTCCCCCCGTCCCTCCACACACTCACACCTCTGGAAAAGGATCCTATTGTTGGAAAAAAAGAAGCGAGGACTGTGAAAGTGGAGTTGAAAGTGAAATGATATAGTTAAAAAGTCAAATGAAGAGTAAAAGTGAAAGAAGATCATCCGTAGCTGAAGTGTGTCCGAGAAAGAAAGAGCCGAGCGCTCTGCCAACGTTCGTCTTTTCAGTTTTTTAACAGTGAAACTAATAAAAAAGGAGCTGGTAGCTTCTGTTACACGCTCATTGGCACTTTAAGGTTTTACTATGACAGACTTGAACGCACGCTGTCAAACTGTTTGTGAGAAAAGCTAACAGCAGCAGCAGCCCTCCGAAAACTTTATTAAACATTGCACGCAATCTAATTCACACCGTAAAAAATTAGCCTCGCAGCAGACACACCCCTCCCTTTTTTTTCCTGCAGCGGGGGCTTTATGAAAGTCAAATCTCTCGGTCATGATGATATCATACATGTCAGAAAGCCTCTAAAGATGCTCCATGCATGCATATGCAAGCGGAGATCATAGTCCATCCTCGGCCCGCTCGGGCCCTCGCCGAGGTGGTGCCTCCCTCTCCCTCGCACATAAAGGCTGTATAATGAGCGTTTAATGTATGGCTTCTCAAAATGCAGAGAAAAAGGGGAATATTCAACGTGGCCCATGTGGTGGTTTTGTAAAGCTGCTGCACCGAGGTGCACACCCCTTTTCACTTTCTCCTTTTCCATCCTTTTCCATGCGACCCCCCCCTCCTCCTCCTCCTCCCTCCCTCCCTCCCTTTTTGAATCCATTTGCCTAAATCAATCTCACAGGAGGCGGTCGTGGATAATGTACCAGCCAGGGTTTGTAAACCGTT
This sequence comes from Nibea coibor, assembly GCA_023373845.1. Classification (NCBI taxonomy): domain Eukaryota; kingdom Metazoa; phylum Chordata; class Actinopteri; family Sciaenidae; genus Nibea; species Nibea coibor. Next base: position 29,061,830 of record CM041738.1, on the reverse strand, counting down.
TTGTTAACAATGCATTTTTTAGAAAAGAAAAGAAAAGAGGAGGAGAGAGGGAGAGAGATAAAGCGAGACAGAGGGAGAGAAGGGGAGAGAAGGGAGAAACGGGGCAGAAGGGGTGCTGAAAGAGGAACAGTTGGGTGGGTGTGGTGCACGGCGCTGGGTTTTTTTTCCGGACAGGCCCTGTCGACTGGTGACACCCCTGTCCCATCTCCTCCTCCCTCGGCTAAAGCCTTGCATCCGCCCAATTCGGTCCAGTCCTCGCTTTAGTCACACCACCTGCCTTCACCATTCTTCACCATACACCCACCCGTCCGCTGACAGGACGAACAGACGGCATAAACCCCCGTAACTCAGCCTAAACACCCCTCTCACGCAGACACACACACACACAGCCTGGGCTCCCTTTGTAGGATTATAGTGATCAATAATGAGCAATGAGAGATGATCACGGTCAATTTCTCAATCATGTCAACATGTCTGCTCACACATGTGACTACAGGTCCACGCAGGCCTCGTACAGACAGAGTTGGACACCTCATAACTGAAAGGAACTGTCAAACAAACTCAAGTTACAAACATCTTTCCACTCCTAAAAGTTCTTCATGACCTTTCTAAACATTTGTCTGTCTTGCAAAAAGATCTCGACCTGAACAACTGAATGAATGAATAAATAATAAAGATTAGGATGAATGCAGCTGCAAATACTCAGACTTTGTAGCAGTTTGTTTTCATTTGTGTTTTTTTTTTAATCGTGCAAGCAAATGTAACAGCCATTAGCAGCTAACGTGGTCGTCCCAGACGGATTCTGCACTTTCCAAACTCAAAATTTCAGATCAGTACCAGAATCAAAATCAGCTGATAATCACGGATGACCTGTCCGTCAGGTTTCACACACCTTCCAAACAAATCCACTGTTGGCTGCTGAGCAGCAGACGATGCTGCTGAGTTTTCTCACTCAATTTATACAATTTCTAAAAAAGAAAGACACATTTTAAATGTGTCTAAATCACAAAAGATCATCAGTGTTAATTCACTTCAATGAGTCCGTGGACCAATAAAACAGGAAGTATTTAACTCAGAAAAAACTCGTTGAACTGAAGTCGGACCGTTTGTCTGTTCTCCTGGACAAGTTAGGAGTGACACATCCCATCAGCGGGGACCTGTTCCTCCATGTTCTCTGTGCCAAACTACTTTGCCTATCAAAGCGCCTTTTAGCCTGAGGAAGCCTGGGCCAGCCTGACACCATATTCCCACTGGACCCTCTCAGATCTCCACCACAAGCACCCATTACTGGATCATAAGCTCCAGAATGAGGCTGCACTGGACAGGAATCCCCAGTAGAGTTCCACGGATCGGGGCTGATTTGCAACATAAGCCCCCCTGTGATTGCCCATTAGCCCCCGTCCCCACTGACAGCAGCTAGCAGGGTAGCATGTGTAGCTTTAACTAGCTACTGTGCATTGCCATTGAAGGTTTCGCTGCCATTACTTCCCCTAATTGGCTGTGAGGGGTATTAGGAGAGGTCGCGGCTTCGGGGAATTGATAGTGACATCTGAACTGATGTCCACTTAAAATGAAGACGATGTTGAGTCACAGTGTGCTGACAGAAGAGTTTCCCCCCCGGGACGTGGATTAGGATCTGATGATTGATGGGTTATTACAATACAAGCTCTGTGTGTCAAGACTCATTTTACTGTTGGTTCTTCCTCTGTTTGTTCAGACCGGTTCAAAGTGAGCCACGGCCTCGAAACTAATCTGGACAAATCTGATTCCAGCTCCTCTCACAGAACGATTAGGAAATAATAAGAATAATATAAGAATCAGAGATTCGGTTGATGCTCTAAATATTTTGAATGCAAGAAAAATATTTCACCCATAACATGCATACCTTCTCCAAATGTCCCCCTCTATTTGTAGGAGCCAAAATGTGTGTATATAGTTACCTTACTTACTGTTACTTAGTTACTTTACTTCTGGTAATTACTCTAAATCTAGAGCATTTTTTAAAATAAGTTCAAATAAACTGTTTTGTTGTTTACTGAATCAAATTGAGAGACGATACATTTTGCAGTCTGCAAACATGAAAATGAACACCGACCAAAATCAGACAGACTGGACAGATCAGTGAGTAAACTGAGTTTTAGGCAGTAGTATTTTCATCTAGCAGCGACATGAAGCAGGAATACTCCGCAGACAGGAGCACGGTGCGACTTGTGTGCCTCCAGAAAGTGTAACTGAAGACGACTTTAAAAAGGGAAAGTACTGCTGCAACATCTGTGCAGGCGAATGAAAGGAGAGATGTAGAGATGCAGCTTTGTAGTGAAAATAAGTGAATTCAACGTCTGAATCAAACAAGCAGTCGCCTCCGTACGTCTAAGTATAAAGACACATTCACACTGTTTCTCTTGCAAGTAAAACATTTAATAACCTGCAGTTTTTCTCCTTCTATAGGAGACAATCCAGGAGTAAACATCTGAGAAAAGTTCTGCAGATTTATCCGTGCAGAACTCTGAAGATCAACCAGAGACCTCAACAGATCCACCCTGAGCCTCTTTAAACACCCTCAATCATCCAGCACAGAGCGACACATGAGCCAAACTGCATGTGGTCTGCAGATCAGAGCGCGCAGACACCGAGTGTGGTCCATCAACATCTCTTCCTAATCAACCCCGGAGACCCCGGCCTTTTAGCCGCCAGCCCTCGACGTGTCCCTCCGTGTTTACACACACTGATTAGTTTGGTAAGTGTACAGAATGTCCCGAGGACGGTGATCTCTCTCAGTGTGCCCCTCCAGTCCCATCCTTTATCTCCCCCGTCCCTCCGCCACAAAAGCCAGAGATCCTCTTGGAATCGGTGAGAGAAATTAGGGGATCACAGTCGGCCAACTCCTGAGCAAACAGACTGAGCTAATGGACCAGCCGCTTTCTCCTCCCCTCAAATTATTAGCGGAGCGAGGGAATGTAGCCAGTCCAGTCACGATGTTAATGCTAAAGCTTGCTAATCCCTTACACACACACAGCGGCCTCGCACTTGCCTTGATACACACACGGCTAGAGGGGTAATCACTCCACCACCCAGGCAGTGGGAGAGGATGGGAAGAGAGCGCAAGAGCAGGAGCAAAGGAATGAGACTGAAAGTGAACACACACACACACACGGCAGGGTTCCCAGAGCCTGGAAAATCCTGGAGCTTTGTGAGATGTGAGAAAAGAATGAGAAGATCCAGGACACGGTGCAGAGCTTGAAATATCTCTTCACAGATGTTTTCGATTTGACACGACTGTCATCCTGTGCAGCAGGTTTCAGGCTCTGGACGGTGTGTGTGGGACTGACTTTCCCTCCATCACACCTGTTCTCTGTGAGTCTGCGTGCTGTGGTGATGTATTTACGCACAAAAATGTCAACTTTGACTCCTTGAATTTCATAAAAAAGGAGCTGGGAAGCTTTACATCAGGAACCTGACGCACAGGTAACCTGATACAAACCTCCTCCTCTCCCTCAGCACGTCACTGCAGAAGGTTTAGGTTGCCAACAGCTGGCTGAAGCAGAATATGCTAATGGCAGTTCTTGGGGAGGAGTACTTTGGGCTTATGAGGGATTAGCGCTTGTTGGCCAGCCCTGACTCCCCGCTGAGCGAGCACGCTAATACAGGTGTTAGTAAACTGGCATTAGACTCCAGCTAATTAGCTTCCATTCACAGAGTGATTGTCCAGCCAGCTCTGCCATTTGTAGTGGTGTTTGCTCATCGGCAGGGAGGTCTCTGTGCTGTGGTGGGTCCGTTATGATCCGACATGATCTCCCCTTCTTTCACTCTCCCCGTCACATCCAGGAGACAGCAGCAGCTCCCTGAGACAGTGTCCGTCATGAAATGTAGAAACATGAGAATGCATCTTTGTTTTTCTCAGTTTCGGCTCTTCATCCACACCAGGACAACTTTTCCTGACATCCAAAGTCCAGTCGACAAGTAAACAGACCAAAACAAGACAGACTTTGCTTTTTGAGGGAATGCTCGTGCAGGTAGGTGGTTGTCAGGGCTGATAAAACACTGATCACCAACAGACATGCACAGATAAATTCTTTTGACTTCTCATCACGGAGACAGTTTCTGAGGCCTCTGAGTTTCATGAAGCCAAGCTTTTCTGAACTCTTCCTTAGGCCGTGTACGCAATCTGAGATCAGAGAGCGAGGGAATCAGAGAAGCCAAGCTCAACGTTTCCTAAGAGAAGAAAGCACAAACAGCTCGCACAGCGTCCGAGCTCAACAGACCGGCGCAGCAAAAAATTGTAGTTCCTGGACGTAACTCAAGTTCCATGAGTACGAACAACAGATGGAGGGCTTTCTCGCTGCTTCTGTTAGACAAGTTATAATTTAGTTTATCACATTGTCACATTGGGATCTGACTCTGTGTTTGGAGGTAAATCTGAAATCTCTCTGAGTGTGTGCAGTTTTACAGTAAGCGCAGCTGAACCAGGAAGGAGGAAGCTGCTCTGTAAACTGAACCGAAAGTTATTTTCTTTTCCAAATAAGTTTAAAAACCTGTTTGATTGACTCACTTCATGTTTTTTTTTTTTAAAGAACTAACACGGTGAGCACACAATGCCAATATTACTGACGAGGAATGAGGAACAAAAATATGAAAATAAGATCCACACAAGCATGAAGCTATAATTAGCTCTGGTTATGCCCCATGATAAAATCTGATTCTTTCAGCTCACAGGAGAAGATGTGAAGGGAAGATGAGGAAGAGTTTAAACCTGATAACACGAAGCAAAGATATAAATCATGCTAAACGACACATTCATTTAAAAAAATAAGCACACTGATGTTCTAACAGGTCAAAACCACAACAACTAATTACGATATGCTTGGAATTATTCACTTGGAGGACAGAAATTTGTAAAAACGCCGAAGTCGATATACAATCATATTGAATAAGTGCCAAACACTCTGTTTGACCAAAGTCAATACCAGCTGGTGTCTGAGACACTAAAGGAGCTGCTATAGAACACAGAGGAGTGTCGAGGACGGCAAATCTTTAGAAAACGGTCAAAGAATTCTTGCATGAACAGAAAAGGGCAAAGCAATCATTGATTTATTATAGATGACGATCATCTACAGATGGTCTCAAATAAAGAGGCTTTAAGCACGATCACTGCATCTTCGGTCATTTTCAAAGAGGTCAGAGCGCGTTCTTAACCCTTACACGTAAGAAGCATCAGTTATTTGGAGGTTTCCCGCGTCTTAGGTGTGTGTGTTCAGTGACGTCAGTGTGTATTACAATAAGTGCTCCCTGTGTGCACGTGCGATTGTGAGCGTAGGTGGTGGACGAGGAGTTGAAAGATGGGTATTACATGCCCTTCACTGTTGCTGGATGTGGGAAAAGAGACTAAAGGTTAGTTGGTTGACATTCCCGGGGCCGTTCCGCCGGGGACGTCGGCAGTTCAAAAGGAGTCATTAAGCTTCGCTCGTCCTGCCACAAAGGAGAGATTTAAGACAGCAAATAGATCTGATAGTGAAAACTCAAAGCCAAACACAAATATCCACTAAGAGGCTTTGGTGTATTATGCTATTATTATTATACGCCCCGCCTCGACCCCCTCCTCATACAAGAGCGTACAGATTGAACTGTTTCAAGTTTAATTTGCTCCTGGGAAAGTCTCATCATAAGATAATCTGTCCTTTTCATGTCGACCGTGATGAGCCAAAACGAAACACTGATCAGAAATATTGACGTTCATGACGCATCATAAAAATCATACTGGACTGAGATCGACTAATATACTTTTAAAATATATTTAACATTTAAACGACAGCTAATGAACCCAACTAATGTTAACATAACTTCCAACAACAGAGAAAAGGAATCTCCTGTCAACTAGCTGGCTGACTTTAACAAAGACATGCTGATGAAAAGGACTTACCGGCCAATACACATCCATTCAGACAAGCAGACAACAAGAGTGTGATGGAGCTCAGCTCAGTGAGGAAACAGTTTGTAGGTTTCGGAGTCGCGGATCAAATGAAAGTTTCTGCAGGTGCGGACATATTATATGAAGACGTATTCGTAAGAAAACAAAGTAAGAGTTTCAGACTTCTCGGTCGAAGCACGCGATGGACTTCAGTGAGTTCAAATCTCCTTCTCTGGTTACTTTGTTTCAGTCTCCATGGTGGTCAGCGTTTATATGAAGCTTGTTTGATGATTTTGCATTATAACTTTCGTTTGGATTTTTTTTCTTTGGTTTTCCTCTTTAAAGTAAATTCTGAGGTTTATTTCAAACACTTTAAATATGTTGCAACATAGTTGTAAAAAGATTTTGAACCATAAATTACTGAAATGTGGAGTCAGAGGTTCAGACAGTTTTTCACCAGTTTTCAGGATTATGTGGGCGGTCCTTAAAGAGCGGCTCGATGACACGCTGAGGCCGCCCTGAGCAGAGAGACAGAGACAAATTCATCTCAGCTCAGAGTGTTTCAGAGGTAGTCATGTCAGTCCTGAAGCTGAGAGTTCATTTTTACCTGATTTTGACACCTAACTTCATAAACTTGTTGATATTTCTAATCATTCACATTTGGCAGGGTGGTTAATAACACTTTCTTCTTTGGTCTGGCGTGCAACAAGCGTCTAGTCGGCAACTATTGCTTTCTCTGCTTCCTTCGTCTCTCTGCGAATTAAGCTCCATTACAGGCTGGATATAAAACCAATGGAAGCACGCGCTCGTGTTCTGGGTGCATACAGTGCTGTTCACACTGTTAGTGCAGACCTGTTAAACTTTCTCTTTCACTTACCTCCGAATGACTTCTGTCAGACACTTTGACGTAAGTACCAGTTGCTCTCTCCTTTCCACTCTGCGCGTCTTCTGCATGGTTGCACAAATGTGTAAATTCTTTCCTATAAAAAGAATAAAACACATCATGAGCACTGACAAAACCACAGTAAAAAAGCTTTTAATTAGTCTCAAATGAATCAGCCTGTCAAAAAGGTTATGTCTTATTTAAATGATACAGGCAGACTGACACATGCAGTAGTTATGTAGCAGCAGGTTGGCCAGATGTGCATGTGTCTTATCTCTACCTGCTGGGAGCTGCCAGGTCCCCCAGACTCCTTTTAGGACCTTCTATTGAAAACAGTGATAATCTGTTTGCCCCTTTAATGAGCTCATTGTTCCTCGGAGCAGGAAAAGCAGGTCTCATTGCTGCTTAGCCGCGGCTCTTTGAGCAGGAAAGCCCCTCTGAGCACCGCTGATACTCGGCTTCACCTTCGAACATATTGTGAAGGTCTGAGCCCCGAGTCTGAGCCGGTAACAAAGCCGAGCCCGAGGAAGACTCTGAGCCTGCTGTGGAGTTACTTTATTGTGCCGCTTTTTCACGGCTGATCAGAGGCTCTGCAGCTGCTACGGCCTTTTAACACCTCGAACTTCTGGTTTGAAATTTTCTTTGAGGTTCCTTTAAATTGAGAAGGAACTGCTTCCACTCATGCACAATAACTTAAACTATAGACTCCAATCTATACATTTTATTTAGTATCATTAAATAGTTTATTGTTCTTTATAAAGGTACATTTTTAAATGGACAATATTAAAAAATAAGGAAAAAAAAGGAAATCTACTGAAAATACAAACTCCAGGTCATCTGCAGACATTTTCTGCACATGCAGATTTTTTAACATAATATTTTATTTTATTTCATATGTGAGGCTCTGTGGTCTGAGGATTTCATGAGTTTTCATCTTCTCTGCCAAACCTCAGTGTTTCAGTACAAAACACATTTATGTGTGTGGAAGTGATTTTAAGGTCTCTCAGTTTGAGACCTGGGTAAAAGACGCTCACTGGTAAATTACATATGAAGAAAGTGTGACATGATGGACAATCTAAATATATTTTCTGATGTATAGCAGCTATTCCCGGTTCACCTCTCTAAATGATAATGAAACACACAGTGTGCCATCCACCGCATTATTTGCTTTATTATTATTAATTTAGTGCTTAATTATTCTTTTTTTTAATTGTCTTTTGTTTCTGTTTTCTGGTGTATGTCTCTTTTTTCTAACCTGTCATCTGCAAAATTAGAATTAGATATTATTTTTAAAAAAAAATCAAAGGAATTTGTTTCTTTCTAGAATCCACAATCAAATAAATGAAAGTCTGCGCGCGCGCGCGCACACACACACACACACACACACACACACACACACACACACACACACACACACACACACACACAGAATTGGATAAAATAAAAGCTAACACAGCTTCTAGTTGTTTCTTTTTTTATTTTGGATTGTCATCGTAAACTACAAAATAAATGAATCTTTTCTGTGCATGGCGACGTGGTAAATTAGTTTAAACATCTCAATGAAGTCTTTAAAAATAAATGAATATTCCATATGTATGTTCTGTATTTGTTGGACTGCCCATTGCAAACTAAATGTCTTTAAGATCATCTTTAAATGCTCCTTTTTTTTTACTGATAAAACAAGTTAAGCACACTGAAATATTCATAGAACTGTTTGGTTTGGATGATAAAACTCGTCGCAGATTAATTAGCATTGAAACGTGTGACAATAAACGGATATCTGAGCAGGAGGTCACAGGGAATCAAAAAGGCATCATCTTGACTATTATTCACACCAGCTGCATCAGCAACAAATAATGGCAACAGTCGGCTCTAATAACGGAGGCCTCACTCATAACACACACACACACACACACTCAGCATAGGTACCATCGAACCTTGCATGTTGATCAGACAGTGCCTCTCTAATTGAGCTAATCCCCACTTCAGGATCAGCTCTGTCCCCTGAGGTCTGACCCTCCACCCTGCCCCTGTGTCTCCTGCTCTCACTGTCTCAGCTCTCAGCTTAAAGCTCCCGTCCCCTCATGTGGCTCATGTGGACTGTAAAGCTGTTTATTGGGAGACAATGGGCAGCAGATTGTGCTGTCAGGCTCCATTAATTTCCATCATTAGCATCACACTCCAGAGTCTGTGGAAGCGGGCTCCTAAACCTTAAGCTGTGTTTGTGTACTGCATTGTGTGTGTGTCTGTGTGTAGCATTGTGTGTATATATGTAGACATGCATGTACACACGAGTGTAATTTATTTTTACAGAAATTCAACATCTGCTTCGTGGAAATTAAAAATTCAGTTTATGATGTGACGCAGTACAGTCATCTAAAACTGTATCCACGCAGAGGACGGAGCTAAAATAAGAAGATCGGTCGTACTCGTGAATGCCAGACGGCACGATCACTATCAGAGGTTTATCAGAGGTAGCTCCAGATTGAAACCCCCTCGCCTCACTCTCCCCTTCCCATAGGGTGAAGTTAGAAACTAGTGTGATCACGAATAACGTGCGAAAAACACACAAAAAGGAGTCAGTGTTTAGTTTGGTGACAAAAACATCATGGTCCTTATTTTCAGGTCATAATACACTAAACATAGTTACGCATATTATCCACACCGGACCTTTAAAACATGTCAAACAGCAGAAAGATAATAACCAGTCTGTGAAAAGATGTTTAAAATTGGAGTACAGAGTTTGGAGACTGTGACCAAGTCCAGATTGTGTGTATTTATTTTATGAAAATCTTCATCTACATAATTTGCAGAAAGTTCAAAAACAATTTGAAAAGAAGAACAAATGGTGGAATTTGGAAGCGGCTGTATGCTTATACAAATAAGGAGATTTGTCCAGTCATAATTTGTTTGAATCCTCAACATTGACCTGAGGACTGAACACAGATGGCTTTCAGACAAACCCATCACAGTTTCTATGACTAAAAATAATGAAAAAACTAAAAGATTCATTTGGTTCTTTGTTTGCACGTTTTAGCTTCTGCAGAAGTTGCATGTGACACATGATGCATTATTCGTGAGAAGCAGTCTAAATAAACCTGTGATTTTGTGGCACGATCTCCAATCAGCTGCACATTTTTCACCTGCACCATCAGGATTGAACGTTGAACTACATCACTGCTTCACGTTACATATGGTGCCTGTATGTTCAGCGTGGGCCGCCACTTCTGACTTCACGTGACGTGTGGCAGAACAGCAGTGACAGACATCAAATTATGCAATGCTGAGAGGCTGCGACTGAAGTCTAAAGAATGTGAACAAGCCAACTCTTTATGATCCATACGTCCTTTAGTGCAAGCTAATCAATGGACAAACGCAATTGACCACTGACCACCATTGGTATTTCCACCTCCAGCGGCGGAGCTCTAAAAGGAAATTGAACCACGTTTCTGCCACGCACCCACTGAGGCATAAGCCTTCTTACTCCAACTTCCTGTCTGATCAATGTGAGAGACAATGGCTCAACAGGTGTGACAGACAGGAGCCCAGCGGCAGCTTTCCTCCCCACAGCTAGGTCCAATTAGCACCCGCGGCTAAGGAACAAAGAGGCGACATTTCATTTCAGCAGAGTGCCAGTTTAAGGCCTCTTCTCTCTACCTCGGCCTCTTTTCTTTCTGTCTCTTACTGCTGACATCTTTAAAGGATCATCCCTGGCTCCATCATATTCTATTAAATTGGGTCGATGCCTTGTGTTCCAAGTGGCAGGGGTGTTAAAAACATGGGGTGTTGATGAATTCATTGCATGTGACTGGACTTGCTTTCTTTGTGTGGCGGTTTGGGCTAATGAAATCTCCTGAAGGTCTGACTAAAGGCGAACACATTTTTCAGGGTTTGCTTCGCGCTCCGGGTTCAGGCTGGAACAGCTGGCCACACACAAGTGCTGCCATCTTAGACAACTTTTTGTATGCTAAAATAAGTTTCATCAGGACTTTGTGCAGCGCGTGATCTGTTAATAGCTTTCATCGACGTAAAGAAAGACACAGTAAGAATCTGGAGAGTCTTTCTTCTGATATTTGTATGTTCTGTCTCTGGTACGCTGCCATTACCAACAGAAACGCTTCTGAATCTTTATTGTGACTATGTACAGTTTTGAGGGACTTTAATGTAATTAAACATTTCCATTTTCTGCTGCTTTATACTTCTACGTCACAACAACAATTTAAATACTTATTTAATATATTAATATATATGAAATATAACCAACAAATATGTATAATTATTGGTTTATTGAGCTACACAGCTGTATATAAAGCCATTCAAATTATGCAACTGAATGCATCAATAATTATATTCAGTATACATAATTCTGCAATGTGCCTCTCTCATAAGTACTTTTACTTTGATATATTTGGAGAATACTAGCAGTAGCAAATTATTTTTACCTAACTGGGTAACATGCATCTCTGTAACAAGCTTAAGAATCTTAATGAGGATGGAAGAAGAACTGATACAGATGGCCTAGAGTTCATTTAATCTGTGTAAGAAGTGTTTTCATTCAATTTAATGCAATACCTTTCAGGTATGAAACTATAAGGTGTGCCAAGGACAGAAAGCATAAAACTATCACCCTTTAATCCTGAATAAAGACATTTTTGTATATATGGTAAAAATGAAGATGAGAACGAGACTTACTGAAGTTCAAACGCTCTCCCTCGCTTTTTGGATTCACTGCATATCATATTAAATTAATTAAAATCTATAATTAAGCGTCTTTTTGTTGCCTCGTGTCGTCTTTTCAGCGATAATTCATATTTTTCCTTCAGCCAATCAGCCGAAGCAGGAAGAGAGTAGTGATGAGTCGGTGAACGAGCCCGTTCAAAGAGCCATTTTAAGTGAATGATGGGAGCTGAGAGCTCTTTATTTTATTTTTTAAAATGTATTATTTACAGTTTTTTCCTCTAACAATGAGGTCAGTGCATTCATTGGTTTCAGAGAGTTAAGATGGTCTGTAATGAATGCAATGAAATCAATTGGCTACAGCAATTTATTGATATTAGAAAATGTAATTTTTAATACGTAGAAATTATATTAAATAATTTAAATGATATATTCGTACACATACAAATCATAGGTCAAAACTGACTGAATTATCAAAGGTATAACCTAAAAGAGCCGTTTGGGAGCTGAAAGATCCGACTCTTCTTAGTGAGCCGAGTCAAATGATCCGACTCCCTAAAAAGATCCGAACTTCCCATCGCTGGCGGAGATCACGGCT